>JAJMBL010000003.1:0-600000 GCA_030565285.1 Wickerhamiella brachini | reverse complement strand
TATCAATACCCACACTTCAGATGGCCAGCCAGCGACGCTTCATGCAGTGGTGGACCCTCTTAACTGCTATATTGTTGTGAGCGACGGGGAGGGTCCGACCGTCAAGCTCGACTATGGTTCAGGAGTGATCACCGCCATCACGAGTAGTGCCATTGGCCCCCTATGCTTCATTGTATTTTCAAAGTCCTGTGGCGGTTTGTATTATGTGGAGGTTGTCCTAGACTCGCGCCACTGGCGCACTCAGGTGCCTCCAATCCGTCAGATATTCGGCAGGTATCCGACATGCCATCGGCTGGCCATGGCGGGCCGACGACTTGTGGGAGTGACTGAAAGCGGCATGTTACTGGACCTGACTGTGGGAAAGCTCGGCTTTGAAGATTTTCATGAGGGAAGTTTTGTGGACGTGTGTGCTGGAAGCGGTACCTTTGCTGCTCTCGACTCGCTGGGCAGCGTTTTTCGGTGGGGAAGCACCTGGCTGTCTGAGAGCGGGGAGCTGGGGCTCGGCGATCTGCAGGAGCGACCTCAACGCGATGGCATTGAATACAAACGGTTTCTCCCGGAAGATCACGGTGAGGCAGACGGGTGGTGGGTGAATGTGCTTAAGCCATTGCCAATCTGCGCCCCTCCGGCTCTTCGAATCTGCACCCAACGCGACAAGTTGGCAGTCCTGAGTTTGTGAGCTCTATTGCTACGCCTAATTTAATTACCCCCTGTACTATCCGTCCTATCCAATAATGTTTAATATTGTACTATCCTTCGTATCATATCTACTATCGTACTCTTATTCTATCCCACCTCATGTATTCTATTCGCCACGAGGTATTGTCGTAAGCAATTACGCTCTTGAGTCTACAAATCCCTTATTATCTACTTTCTCTAAATACCAAACTTTTACCGTCCTGTATTTTGTTCTTTTAGGTCTTTATTGCTATATGTAAATTCGCTGCGAAATATCCTCCCTAGGGCAAGGGCATGCACCCCTCATAATCAGAGCGCGGCCGAGCATACACCCACCGGAATGTCTACTGGATCGACGGGCTTATCGGCCGCAATGCGCGGTCCTGTCGGCGGCCGGATGGCTGGTGGTCAGCCGCAACGGCCTGGTATGGGCCAGTCTGGCCAGCCGGGTAATTCCATGGGTAACCTCGGTCTTGCAGGACTTGGCGGGCCTGGTTTGGGCCCCGGCATGGGTGGGCCTGGCATGGGCGGTTCAGGACTTGGTGGCGACGACCAGCCTGGTCGGACGCCGCCCCAGCAACGACAAATGCCCCAACGGCGAGGCGGTCAGCCTCAGGGCCCGCCTGGCCAATCCGGCCCGTCTGGCCAACCGGGGCAGCCTCTGGGAGGGCAGCAAATGAGCGGCCAGCAAATGGGGGGGCAGCAAATGGGCGGTCCTCTGCTTCAGTTGCCACCTCAAGCACTTCAAAGAGCACAGCGGCAGCATGCACTGGATATGCAGCAGTTAGAGCAGATGCGGCAGGCCCATCTGGCTCAGCAGCAGCAGCTCCAAACAAAGCTTCGGTCGCAGGCGCGCAACCAGCAGCAATTGACTCCGCAACAACAGCAACAGCTACAACAATTGCAAGTGCAACGGCAGCAGCTTCAACAGCAGTTCGCGATACAGAACTCCCGGCAGCGAGCGATTCAGCATGCCATCATGCAGCAAAAGGCCGCCGGAGCGGCAGGCCCGGGATTGGGTCCTGGAGGCCCTGGTCCCGGGGGTCTGGGGCCGCATCCGGGTGGTCCTGGCCAGCCAGGTCCCGGTGGCCCTGGTGGTTCTGGAGGCCCGATGGGCCCACAGCTTGGCCAGCTTGGCCAACTTGGTCAACACGGCCCGCAAGCCGGTGCTGAGTACAGTGAAATGCACCGCGGAAAAGTGCAGGCGCGCATTCAGCTATTGCTGGACATCAACATGGAGTTGATTCGCCAGGCGATGTCCAATCCGCGCACATCGCCGCTCTTTGTCGAGTGCATGAAGCGGCTCCAAGGCAATTTGGCGTATCTCAGTCTAATGGGCGATCCCGTGCGATCGCAGCGGCTTGGCCCACTGCCGCCGCAGCTGCTAACGGCACCTCCACGGCTGCCAGTCCTGTCGGTGATCTACCGGCAGCTTGCCGAGACTTTTCAGAGCTAATCTTGCACTGTCGGATACTTGATACAATGTCTTATTTCTACTTTACGATGCCGATAGCTGGCATCTTTATCCTAATGTCGTCTGACGTACCTAATATATTTTTTAATTTAGACCAATTCTCACTTTATGATTTCCCCGTCCATATTCGGCAGACTAGCTGACTGACTGCATTTTTTTCGATTCACAAGGGTTGTTGACTCACGAGTGTTGACTGGTAGCACTTCGTAGCGACTGAGTATTGACTCAGTAGACTTATTACTGACTTGGTAGTTACTTGTTGGTGACTATGTAACTGACTTGTAACTGAGTAACTGTGTAACTGAGTAGCTCCAAGACCAACCTTTGTCATGTCCCTGCCGCTGGAGCTCGTCGACAAGAGCATCGGCTCGCCCGTGTGGGTGATCATGCGCAATGATAAGGAGTTTTCCGGAACCTTACTTGGATTTGACGACTACGTGAATGTTGTTCTGGCCGACGTGACCGAGTACGACAGCGACGGCAACACCACCAAGCTCCCCAAGATCCTGCTACAGGGCCGCGCCATCACCATGCTGATTCCAGGAGCTGTTGAGGGGCCTGCTGCGCCGCAGAGCCTGACCCACGAGGCTTAGACCGCGTGGAGGCCAGCCTCAGATGTGTAGCTGTTTCCAAGGGTGCAGCTGGTCCGCTCCTTGAAGTTAAGTTTCTGGAGAGCATAGATGAGCCGCTCTGGTAGTGGTAGCCTTAGCTGCCGCGGAAATGACTGTGAAATATTGTAATTAGACTAACGTTTACGACGCTTTGCTGGCGACACATACGTGTCCGGCTCTGGCACCGGCTCTGGCTCAGGGGTCTCTGCATCTTCTGGGGTCGCGAGTGTGGCCACAGCTTCGATGCTGGCACTATCCGGAGTGGCCTCAAGATTGGCATCAAGATTTGCACCCAGATCGGCATCCATATTGGCATCCATATCAACAGGATTTAAATTTGCTACAGCAAGGGACGCCTTTGCTGCGGTTTTGGTAGCTTTGGTAGTTTTGGTCTTGGTGGTCTTAGCCTTGACAGTCCGAGAAGATATCTTCGTGGCTTCGACCTTGGTCTTAGCCTTGGAACCAGCCTTGGACGGGGCTCTCAACTCTACAGTATCCATAACAATGTCGCTCATTTTCCAAAGAATCAATTGGAAGGCGCTGCGATGCGGACTAAAGCGGCTTGCAATAGCCTCCATGGTCTTGAGGTCCGCCGGTATGGGCGGCCGCTGTCGAGCTTTCTTGCAGGTTCCCGGGCTTCGGTAACGAGGATCCTCGGGGTCATACTCGATCACCTGTTTTAACAGCTCTGGCCGGGTTGCAATATAGCGGCGGAACCCTCGCTGGACGCCAATGTCGCTAGGGCTAAAAACATCCATGCGTTTTAGCCAAAACAACAGGAACATCTGTGCCGACCACGGACCCATGCCTTTCAGAGCAACAATGCGATCCACTGCCTCATCATCGTCAACCTGCCGCAACTGCTCGCACGATAGACTTCCATCATCGTAGGCCTTGGCTATGCCATGTACATACTCCGCCTTGCGCATGGATAGTCCCGCCGCTCTCAATTCCTCGACCGGCGTCTTCAAAAGCTGTGCTGGGGTCGGGAATTGGTCGTCATACAAGCCTTTAAACCGGTTGGTGATCGCTCGGGCAGCGTAGCCGCTCACCTGCTGCGAAATCACGCTCTTGACAAGGTACTCGAACGACGAGGCCTGCTGCTCCTCCTGCGCCAATAAAAATGAGGGAAATTCATGGTCGACCACAATTTGGTGCAGAGCCGGGTCAATGGACAATACGCCGTCCAACGCTTTCTGAAATGCCCGCTCGTATTTTTGCATTTGTCTCCACCTAGGGTTGACCCTGACTTGGCTTAATCCCAAACTTGATCCCTGCCCAGCTTGTCCAACTCATCATGGAGCTGACAGTGTCATTTTCAGACAGCGACGTGGTGCTGGCAATCCAAGTGTCGCCGGATATGTCCATTGAGGACTTGACGGCGTATATTCTCGAAGAGTCGGGGTTTCCGCCTGGAGTCGTGCTGTGCCGCGGCACGCAGCGGCTGACAAGTGGGTCACTGGCCGACAATGGCGTGGCGGACCATGATATGATTTTAGTGGTGCGCGGCGGCGGTGCTATTGGCGGCGCAGGATCCAGTAGAGGGGGCGGCTCCGGTGGAGTGCCCGAGAGCTCTGGAGAGATCGAGGAGCTCCGCCAATCGCTACTTTATGACCCTGTCAAGTTTGGCGAGATCTCGAGCAGTCTGCCTGCGCTGGCGCAGGCTCTGCATGATCCCGAGCAGTTTCGGGCTGCATACGAGCAGATGCGGCGGATGCATGCTCAGATGCTTGAGGGTGTAGGTGGTGAGGAGATCCAACGGCGGCTGTTGGCCAGTGGGCAAACTGACGAGATCAATGCTAACCTGCGGCTGGCCATGGAGGAGATGCCTGAGGTTTTCGCCAGCGTTAGCATGCTGTTTATTGATATGAGTGTCAATGGCATCGAGGCCAAAGCCATGGTGGATTCCGGCGCGCAGTCGACAATTATCTCTGAGGAACTCGCCCAGCGGGTCGGCATCCATCACCTGATTGATCGCCGTGTGCAAGGCGAGGCCGTGGGAATTGGCCGCTCCAAGATGGTGGGGCGTATCTACATGGTTCCCGTTAAGCTGGGCAGCTCCTTTTTCCCTTGCTCGTTTCTGGTCCTAGGAAGCTTGCCAGTGGACATTTTGCTGGGGCTGGACATGCTAAAGCATCATCAGGCTAGTATTGACTTGAGAAGGAACGCACTGATCATGGGCGACGAGGCTGTGCCGTTTCTGGGAGAAAGCGAGATCCCTGCTCTGAATGGTCTGCCTGGATCAGTGGAGACTCCGTCCAGTGGCACCAATGCCTCTCAAAAGGGCCCCAACCAGACCTCTAATCAGACCTCCAGCCAGGCCTCCAATCAGACCTCCAATCAGACCTCCGGCCAGTCCCGCCAGGGCCTACAGGTTCCGCAACAACGGCCTCGACGACAAACTAATCCATTTGCGCAGAACAGAGCCCAGTCTGATCAAACCGCTCAACCTGGTCAATCCCAGACGGGCCAATCGCATCCTGGTGCATCTCAGGCAAGCCAGCCGCTCCAGTCGACTCCGACGGGCCCTTTTCGCCCTGCCCAAGACAAGTATTCTGCCGACACTATTTCCAGCCTTACGAATCTCGGTTTCTCGCGCGAGCAGGCCATTGAGGCTCTGGATAAGGCGGAAGGCAACGTCGAGGTTGCGGGAGCCATTTTGTTTGGCGGTTAAGCTTTGGCTCTAATGTTACTCTACTATTCTTTGCGATTCCCTAATCCTCTAGTCCTCTAGTCGGTTCCAAATATCCAAACACAACTACTGCTCCCACCTTTTTTTAGGCTAGTGACTCGACTGGTTACCCGGCGTGGCAGTAGGGGCAGATCGCTGAAAGTGCGCTTAGTTAATCACGAGCAGACCCGGAAGGCAAAACACCGCCAGGGATGGCAGTGACTAACCATGAGACCCACTGCCAACGAGAGTCTGTACAGGAACTTGGAGATGCAATACGGCTCGAATCTGTCGAGCCGGCGGCTTCCCGGAAACATGGCAATTCGGCCGCTGACATTGGATGATGTGGATGCCGTGTTGGAGCTTGAACAAGAAGCCTTTCCTGCCAACGAGCGGGCTACCCGCGAGAAGATCGAATACCGCTTGCGAGTTTGTCCGGAGCTGAGCGCCGGTCTGTTTGCACGTAGCTACGAATGGGACCCCAAGGAGGCCAAGGACCTGTTTGGTGTCGCTGCAGCCGGCCGGACGCCTGTCAAGGAGACGCTGGTGGCACATATCATTGGCACCAAGATGACCAGCAATGTTGTCACCGACGTGGCCATGGAGTTGCCCGAGCTCGACGCACAATTTTTGCCCAAGAACCCGGCTGATCCTCGTGGCCATATCGAGACTGGCTCATCCATTGGTGTGCATAGCGTAGCAGTGGATGAGAATCACCGCGGCATGGGCCTCGGCTATAACCTTGTTTGCGACTATGTGCAGAAATTGTACTCGCTCTGTACTGCGGACAGAATTGCTATTTTGGCCCATAAGGAGCTTCTGGCGTTCTACGAGCTTAATGGCTTTGAGGACCGCGGCGAATCAGACTGCAAATTTGGCGGCCAGGCCTGGCACGACATGGTGCTCCCGTTTGATGCATATGACGACAAGTTGATTGAGTAGAGGGGGAATTGGCTGCGCGACCTCGATCAGGCTCGAGAAGAGCCATAAAGACCACAGGCATGTCAAGGAGACTGAGAGACTAACAACAAGTGATTACAAGCCTGAGACTGAGGCTAAGGCTGACTGCAAGACTGAACAAGAGACTGACTATTAGACTGACTACTAGACTGAGAGTAGGCTAAAGACAGAGCTTAGAGCCAATGAGCCTGGCAGTGTCCGACTGTGCCGGAGATTCCGAGAGAGATTAATGAGATTAGAGCAAGACAAGCCATGTAAAGTATCTTAGTGCAGATGCCCTCATGAGGGATTGAATGCCAAAAAGTCCAGCTGCAGCTCTGCATTGTTGAGATTATGCTGCTCCAAGTCAAAGGACATGGGCCCCAGCTCGTCAGGCAGGCCGCCGCCAAAAATGCCTGGAGTGCCATCTCGCGAAAGAGGCAGTCCAGACATTCGATCGTCCGCATCGGGATCGAACAATTGGTACCGGTATCCGGGTCCATTGAGTCCCGCTTGGCCTGGCACAGGTGGTCCATTGAGTCCTGGCATCTGTGACGTTGGACCGTGTGGCACCGGCGCGTGTGATGTTGGGCCATGTGATACTGGAGCGCCGTGCATATGTAGCCCAGTCTGCTGAAGGCTCTGCCCAAGGGTTTGCCCTTGGTGGCCTGGAAGCACATCTGTGCCGGCTCCAGGGCCACCGTTGCCAAGCCCTCCCAAACCCATTCCACCTGGGATCTTGAAGCGATCCCTAGCAGAGGCATGAGCAGTTCCTGGAACGTGAGGGTTCGGGATTTGAGGTACAGAAGTAGCAGCAGAAGGATGGACAGTGTGGGAATGAGGCAGTGCCGCAGCGTGTGTATGAGAAGGAGGACCAGGAGCCCCCGGCTGGCCAGCACCCGGAGGCATGTCATAGTCGGAGATCTGGTAGACATGTTGGTGGATGACGATACGTTGACCGTTTTCCGACGCAAACGCAAGGATTTTGTCAAGATCGAGCTCATTAATTGCATGGTGCATCCCGCTACCGACCCCTGCCGCCCCGGCCATGGCCGCATCGTATTGGTCTGGGTTCTCCAGGCTCAGTGTATATGTTTTTGCGCCCACAGCTACTCCAGGATAATTGGGCATGAACCGCCGGTCGGGAATGTTGCCTGGAATACCTGCCTCCAGCATGTTGACTTCGTTAGGCGGAGGAGGCAGCGACGCTTGCGGAGGCATAGCATTCATAGACATGCTCTCCATGGGTGTGATGGACCCCCGCTCAGAAACGCTATCGGGTTTCTCGTCGAGATAACGCGTAGACGGCGAGCTCTGCTCGTCAGTATCCCGCGAAAGCTTGCGCCAACGGTTGCGACAAGTCAGGCCCGTGCGGCAGTGCATTTCCTTGGATATCAGCTTCCACTTTGTGCCGTGTTTCTTCACAAGTTCAATCAGCTGATTATCCTCCTCTACCTGCCACTCCCGCAGTCGATCCTGTACCTTCGGATCCAAGACGTCCGTGTATCGCTTGGCACATTGGTCGTCGGTCCTTCCCGGGATCAGCTGAGAAATGCGCTGCCATGCCGGCCCGAGCTGTTCATAGGCTTCCACTAACGTTCTATCCTCACCTTCAGTCCATTTGCCGCGTTTTAGCTGCGGGTCCAAGGAATGAAACCATCTTTTACGGCAGTCCTTGGACGACCGGTTCGTGAAGTTGGAGCTGATTTTATCCCAATTGCCATTCTTGCCCCGCTGGTCGCCCCAGTATGATACAAGCAGCCGCAGCTTTTCATCTTCCTCCGGTGACCAAAGCTTGCGAGCTCGATCACTCGCACTCTCCTGGCCAGTATCGGGCGACAACTTCCCGAGTTGCCTATCCATTGTCCCGGGTTCGCAATGATTACGCAGCTGGGGGACTCGGGACCATTGGCTGATTTTAGCTGGATGTCTCGCGGGTTGGGGAGGCTTGTGCTATTTTAAAACTATACAATAATATCCACTTTTTTGTTGCCGGGTGGATTAGGTTCTTCTCAATTATCCTATCAACAACCCTCAATCCCCGGATGACACATTGGGGTTGCGGTGATGCGTGCTTAATTCCGGGGTGCGTCTTGTGGTGAACATGCAACTGTGACGGCCTGCGGCTGAATAATGGTGAGGATATTTAGCCTTTTTTTAGGGACCCTCATTGAATAGACCTATTCTAGGCCCAACAGCTACAATTGGAGAGCACAAATCCCATGACTGGTACACCTCTTTGATTTCTCAAGCTATGAAGTCAAGTTGATGAATGTTCTTGGACTGTTACTAGTATTTCTGTCTTTCCACAGGCAACAATGTCTGGTTCGGCAAGACGGTGGGTGCGAGTCCCCACTCGCTTAACTGCAACCTTTCGTCCAGGAATATTTAGCGGCCGCACATTTATCTCTAATTCAATGTCACAAATAGCTGCATACTCAAATGGCCTACTGTATTGACAGCACTAGAAATGCAGCCATTGGTTCCCCCAATGTTGACAGTATAGATTGGGGTTTTTGATGCGGGAGGCAGCTGCAGGAATCAGCGTAACCGGCTAGTAGTGTAGTTGATTTTGGGATATCAACAGGGTTCTCGGCTTGGTCGAAATGGTGTTTGATATTATTTGGCGACGGTGTCTCCACTTGGACTCGCCTCACTTGCTTTGCTAGATGTGGATACTAGTTGATAGCGTCTGGGCGTGATGCAGGCTCCTGACTTGTTATGAAAATATTGGATCCTCATGCGTGAACGGGAGGTGAGGGGGGTCGCGACTGAAACCAGATATGTCTCGTTGATTGAAGGAGGTGCAGTTTTTCTGTAAGAGGTATCCGGTGATTCAGTTAAGCGAGCTTCTGCACAGTCATTGTCTCTGCATGACCCTGCATGCCTCTGCATGAACGTGTCGTAACGGCTCACGAGAGACTATCATTTAAGGTGTGGCAGTTATTCTGGCTTATGTGCTACTTTTTATACAGTAGATCTGGTTGGGATGATCATTTCCACTGCAAATTGCCTCGCTGAAGCCCTGGCACTTTATGGCCGTCATTGGAAACTACCTTAAAGAGTCTTCAATGATCCTTTCACGATGGTGATTATCACAGGAGGTATGAATCAGAGCACTATCATTGCAAAAATCACAAGTATGTACCACAGTACTAGTACTTTAATCATGATTCAGTTATGCTCTAACTTGAATTTGCGTTCATAGGAGCAGCGTGCATCCTTCGGCCAGTGGTGCAAGGACTTCTTAGAAGCAGGCTATTCCGACCTATGCAATAACTCCACTGCCTGAAGGATCCACTTCTTGCACAAGTGCTCCAGCGTGCTCCAGCGTGCTCTAGTTGAAAGGGCACGTGCTTCAGTTCAGGCATATGCTGCAGTTCATAGGGCAGCCATGGCAAGCTTCTTCCCTTCCTCTTAGACTAAGAAACTCCAACAAATGAGGTCAAAACAAATCATAATTGGTACAAATAGTGCTCAATCGCTGAGAAAGTTCGAATTCTACCCCCAAAGTTGGTACCGAAATGGGCCAAGTAATAGTTCCCACACCCGGACAATTGTTCTTAGTTCGTATGATCGTTATACCGGTTCTGGAGTTGAAACTAAGTGGAGTATTCAACAAAATAATGTGATCTTTATCATTTGAATCACCCAGCCAGATTTTAAGAACAGTTCAAGATCTTTGCCTGGTGCTAGACATTTCAACCCTACAGAGACTGGCTAGGTCTGGTGTGATCTGCGAGCGGCAACGGGAGCTCATCTTCCGCTGATTACGCGCGTATCAACCGGAGGGTGGGGGCGCCCTAAACCTTCCCGACATGACCATTCAAGACTGTGTGCAACAGGAGGCGGACTTCCTAGGAACCACCGTTCTTCAAGCCATCGGACCAGTCTTTGCTCAAAAACTGCATGAAAATGTGGTGGTAGACAAGGTCTACGATGATAGCGAGGGCGTTCCTACCACTATTTTCAAGCTACGCACTGAGCGGTGGATGCGGAATGGCCATGATATCGTCCACGGCGGCTGCATCGCTACTATTGTCGACTATTTCACCACTCTGGCTATTGCTTCGGACCCCCGATATTATGAGAATGTGGCCCAGGGGCCCACTCCGGCAGAATTGACCCGAGTCGCTGAAGAAATGGGCGTTTCCCGATCGCTATCGGTCCAGTATATCCAGGCCGTGCCATTGGACGCCTATATCTATATCCAAGTGAAACTCATCTCCAACACCAAGCGCAACAGTTACTATACGTGTGTGTTCCGGGACGCCAAAGATCGTATTTTGGTCACGGGAACGCACGACAAGGTCAAGGTCAAGGCGCGCCTATAAACCTGTTTATAGAATATATATTAGACTGTCTGGTTATCATTTTGATGCTCATTATGGTCATGTTCAATATCAGTTATGTTCTGTTTGATATCAATGGCGTTATTGTTTGTCCGCCGAGCGGTCTGACCCTACCCCTGGCCGCGGCACATGTCTATTTGTCATCGGCGCCCCCGTCTCCACATTGTACCTGCCATGACAGAATCCACCGAGCGAGTACAGCAAGTCGCGGACTTGATGTCGCTGGGCTCGTCGCAATTTGAGGCGACGTTTTTCGATGAGATCCTTGAGAAGATTCACATTGAAAAGGCGTTCGTGGACGACAAGGGCATCCCCGTCACTGTCTTTAAGTTTTATACCCGGAACTCTATGAGCAATTTCATGGGAATGTCCCATGGAGGCTCTCTAACCACTATTCTTGATTGGTTCACGACGCTTGCGGCTGCGGCGGACCCCCGGTACTGGGCCGAAGATACGCCTACTCTCGAGGAGGTCCTCAAGTTCAAGGAAGACATGGGCCTATCGCGCAATTTGCGGTCGCAGTTCATCAAGCCCGTGCAATTGAATGGTACCTATTACCTTGAATGCCGAGTTTTATCAAACACGAAACGAAACTCGTTTACCACTATGACCATTTTCGACGACAAGGGCAGTGTCTACTTCCAAGGTAGTCATGATAAGATCAAGCTGTACAAGCCTGTCACGGCCAAGTTATAGAATCATCAGCATCTGTTCCAGGTAGGCATTGGCAGTGGTGGACCGTAGACTTCAGCCCTATCTCGTAGATTGGTGGGGCGGCCACTTCCGTAGAACGTATTCCATCTGAACGCATTCAACCAGAGCATATTCGACCTGAACTGTAAAAGCTGGTATAACTTAATGCAGTCAAAAAAATTTGAATTTTTGCAAACTTTAGGGATATCCAGTCACTATGCCGTCACATTAAATGTTGTTTTCAGAGTCCCTTGAAATTGCCGTCTTCGCCGAGGTATAATAACTTCACGTGCACTGGACCTTGACTTACACAATGGCAGACCTGCGAGCCAATGTTCAAGCAGTGGCTGATTATTTCGTGAATTACTTTTCCAATTCGGGCGAATCGTTCATGTCATATATGATGCCAGACGCAACCGTTGAATCTGCCTATGTTGATGATCGTGGCCAGCCTGTGGCGGTGTTCAAATTAATGCCTGCTGCGGTCGTCAAGGGAATCGACGGACATATTCAAGCCGGAGCTTTAGTATCTTACTTGGACTATTATACGTGCATTTCCCAGGCAGCGGACCCTCGATATTGGCCGAAGGATCGGCCGGCCACTAAAGAGGATCTCAAGAACTGTGTCAAAGATATGGGATTATCGCGGAAACTAACGGCCCAGTTTCACAAGCCAATTCCAGTAAACAAGCCGATATTTATCGAGACATGTGTGGTGATCAATGATTCGAGCAGACTGTTGAGTGCATTGAAAATCTATAATGAAGACGAACCATTATTCCACGGGACTCACGATATGATCAAATTATACAGGCCCATCAAGGCGACTGGTGCTGCTACCGACGGCGCCAAGAAAGCCCAGAACCCCAGCCCCATACCCCCTTCCCCGGCGGACCCTAGCCCTGTTCTGGCGAAACCTGTTCCTCGGCTATGATAACGCTTAGTCACTGAGAAGGTCTGCAGCGCAACCTGGGGTCTCCACACCACGTGCATAAGCAGGGGTAAATGATCCGGTCATTGGTCTAGAGATCAGTCGTTAATTTGAGCATTCTCAAAACAAGTGCAATCAAGGTGCGCAAGGATGTTATAAACAGAATACACATGAATCAAAATAAGAAATAGGAAAGAAGAAATAAAAAAACTGCCTATTTTATCCCTAGTAAACGAATATTTGAAAGCGAGAGATCAACCGATAATGCCATTGTGCAACCAATATAGCATCCGCTTCAGCTTATTCAACCGGAAAAATTCGCAACGAGGCTCAGCAAGAGGAACCAAAGAAATAAATAGATCATTTTTATAGGCAATTGGCTGATCCTAGTAAACAAAAACCGCGGAAGCAGTTAAAACTACGTATATTCATGAGAACGCCGGGATCGGCGCTAGGGCAAATCCCGGGAACAGCCAAGACCGGACAGGGTTAGGGCAGACGGATCCCGGGGCAGTTAGTCATTTCGGAGATTCCAATTTAGGATTTGCAAACTTGACACAACCCCATGCTTCGTATAGCCAAAAAGCTAGCGATCCCAACCGGTGCAGTGGCCATTGGTGTCGGAGCGTTTCTCATCTATGATGACCGTCGCTCCAACCATCGCCATAATGTTCCGCACATTAGTGTTGTCCCCAAGCCCACTCCTGCGCCGCGGCTTCGCAACGAGATTCTGCAGAGTCTCAAGTCGGGCGAGGAGTACGATATGATTGTAATTGGTGGCGGTGCCACCGGTACCGGCGTTGCCCTCGATGCCGTGACCCGTGGCCTGAAGGTCGCGCTTTTGGAGCGCGATGATTATGCCTCGGCTACGTCGTCTCGGTCCACCAAGCTCGTTCACGGCGGTGTGCGTTACCTGGAGAAGGCTGTTTGGCAAGCCGACTATGGCCAATACCTTTTGGTTAAGGAAGCTCTTGCTGAGCGTAAGCGGTTCCTGGACATGGCCCCTCATTTGTCGTTCCCTCTGCCAATCATGATTCCCATTTACAAATGGTGGCAGCTGCCTTACTACTGGGCCGGTGTCAAGGCGTACGATCTTGTTGCCGGTGGCGCCAACCTGGAGTCGAGTTTCATCCTGTCGCGGTCGCGTGCGCTTCAGAACTTCCCTATGTTGAACGAGAGTGAGCTCAAGGGTGCCATTGTGTACTTTGATGGTTCGCACAATGATTCGCGCACCAACGCTTCGCTGGCCATTACCGCCATCCAGCAAGGTGCCGACTGCCTGAATCACGTTGAAGTCACGTCTTTGTTGAAGAACAAGGACGGCAAGATCTGTGGTGTTGAGGCCATTGACCGTGAGCCTAGTGACACGGTTCAAGAGCCCTTCAAGGTGTACAGCAAGTGTGTTGTGAATGCCACTGGTCCGTTTACTGATTCGATCCGTAAGATGGATGATAACAACTGCCCTGAAATGGCCATTGCGTCGTCTGGTGTGCACATTGTGCTGCCTGGCTGGTACTGCCCCAAGCGCATGGGCCTGCTTGATCCCGCGACCTCGGATGGCCGCGTGGTGTTCTTTTTGCCCTGGCAGGGCTCGACCATTGCCGGCACCACTGACCGGCCCACCGAGGTGGAGCGCAACCCCGTGCCTAGCGAGGAGGATATCCAGTTTGTACTGAACGAGGTGCGTCACTACATTGACGGCAAGCTCGATGTCTCGCGCGATGATGTGCGTGCGGCATGGTCGGGTATCCGTCCTCTTGTGAAGGACCCTTCTCGCAATGATACCCAGAACGTTGTGCGCAACCATATTGTTACCATCTCCGACTCTGGCTTGGTGACCATTGCCGGCGGCAAATGGACCACTTTCCGCGAGATGGCCGAAGAGACCGTTGATACTTGCATCAAGAAGTTTGATCTGAAGCCGGCCAAGCCATGCCAGACCAAGCTTGGCAAGGTGTTTGTCGTGGGTGCCGAGGGCTGGACGCCTTTGACTTATGTTGACCTGATCCGCGAGTTCCACATCGAGCCCGAGGTGGCTCGCCATCTGAGCGAGAATTATGGTATGCGTGCGTTTGACGTGGCACGCCTCTGCTCGCCGACCGCCATCGACTCGCAGGGCAAGGTTGTGCAGCGCAACCACCGGCTGTCGCCGCTGTACCCGTTTTTGGACGGTGAGGTACTGTATGCGATCCAGTACGAATATGCCACTTCTGTGATGGATGTGCTTGCTCGCCGCACGCGGTTGGCTTTCCTCGACGCGCAGGCCGCGCGTGAGGCATTGCCGCTTGTGATTGAGTTGATGGCCAACCAGCTCGGCTGGTCGGTCGAGCGCCAGCAGCAGGAGTATATCTCGTCGCTCAACTACCTGGTGGGCATGGGCTTGACCCAGCCCAAGCCCGTGCAGGCGGTCTCCGTGGAGCCCAGCGCTGCCCAGGGTACCGAGGTTGTTGCCGATGTGCGTACCGAAAATACCGACAGCGAGGCTGTATCGCCCGACACCGTCAACCACTCTGCGAAGGTTGCCGCGTCGGCCGGCACGGTGCTGGAGCGTGAGCCCTCGCCTGCTACTCCCCACGAGGCTGCTTCCTCGTCGGGCTCGGCATCTTCGAAGGCCACTCCTCAGCCTGCCAAGGCTGCTGCTGAGACCGCTGCCAACTAGGCTCCACCTAGGTTACACTGCACTTCAAAAGCCAGCATTTAGCTGGCAAAACGATTCATTGAATCTTAATTAAATAGATAGACACTACCGTCTCCCAGTCTGCAATCGTCTTTCAATTCGAGCCTTCTAAGTTTGCGATTGCTATCTTTTTAGTCTTAAATCGCCGGCTAGACGCTTCACGCTGCTGCCGTTCAGTTCATAGGCAAAGAAAGTCATAGTCACAGGCATATCTACTGGCGTAGCCACATGGATGGTAAAAGGCATTATCACATTTTGGAAGAGAGGTAACGAACTACAATGCCACGCTGACCGACTCGTCTGGAAGGAGCACTGGTCCGTTCTCGTCGCCTGGCCCAGAGGATTGTGGGGCTGGTGGCTGCGCATGTAGCGACGCTGGCTGGGGCTCAGAAACAAGAGGGTCCGACACGTCCGTTGCCTCGATAAAAAGTGTGTCTGCCCGGTCATAGTCGCCGAACCGACTAAACTCGGCCAGAACAGATGCCATGGCCCACTTTTGCTGCCGCCGCAGACAGCCCACCACCAGACAGGTGACTTGGGAGCCGTTGAGGCAGTGGATGTACACGGGCCGGCCATCAAACGAGGCAATGGCATCCAACGTGGCGTAAACGGTTTCATGAGTGATTGGAATGCCTCTCTTCTTTTTTGATTTGGCTTTTTCACCCGCACTGGCTATATGCACATACTCCACGTCCAGGCCGTCCAGCGGCTGGAGTGGTTCCGGCGTGATACTGATAATAGCGGCGAGTCTTAACCGGGCCAAAAACGTCACATTATCGATAGTGGGATAGGATCCTCGATACAAACCAGAGCCCGCTTGGCCGTATCTCAAAGGGGGAATAACTATGTCCATTTTGGCGAGCATTGAGCTGAGCTGAGCTGAGCTGAGCTGAGCTGAGCTGAGAATCAGCCTGGGAGAGCAGCAGCAGCGCTGCTGAGAGAGCTGCTGAGAGAGCTGGGACACACAGAGCAGATGACGGACACCCCGGCAAATGAAGGCGGCTTGTGGGGTTTGTGGAGCAAAGTAAAAGCCACAGGCGAGCAGCTAGAGAAACAAGTGGGCACATACCTTGCTGATGCCCCCGATAACGAGCAGATCAAGGCTCGGCTGGCCCAATGGGGTACGGCCGCGGGCCAGTACATCGATAAGGCGGACCGCCAGCTGGAGGCCATGGAGAACAATGCCATTAAATCGTTCAAGACCGTGGGCCGCGACTTACAGACGGCCGTGGGTGACCTGACGCGAGGCGAGGATGGCCAGCACCAGGCCGGCGGCGTGCTGTTTGCAGCCGAACACATCCCCACAACCCGGCTGGACGCCGAGCTACATCAGTTGCATGTGGACTCCCAGCTTTATCTTAACAAGGAGACCATCAAAGGCTCGGCAGAGCAGTATACCGAAAAGATTGCCGAGTACTTGGCCGAGTTCCCGGACCTTAAGAAGCTGTTTGAGGAGCTGGTGCCTGAGAAGGTCAAGTATGACCAGTTCTGGCTGCGGTATTTCCAGGAACGGGATGCGGTTGAAACAAACGACCGCAAGCGCAAGGCATTGCTGGCTCGCCCGGCTCCGGCCGAGGGCTCGTCGCCCGCTCCGTCTGACAAGCCTGCCAAGACGGGCGACTCGGACTCGGATTGGGAGTGACCGAGACTTGTAGGAACTCTGAGGTTCGTAGGAGGTAATAAATAACTACTTAACTGAGCTGTGCTGTGAATTCGCACGGGCTGTGGATGTACAATCAGAGCTGGCCGGACGGCCAGAGCTTCCCATCTCTATCCAACTCTCTGGTAAAACAATAGATACGCCTTACTGGTCACGGCCGCCCGTTCCGGCACCCTCGTCACGTTGACATCGTCATAGTGACACCACCCATTGTTGGGCTTGTTGACATATGCCGTGTAGTGGCCGCCCTTGAGCGTGCCGTCGTGCGCTGTCACCGCATACAGATCGTACACAAATGGCGGCTGTTGGCCCCGCGTGGGCAGCTGGTCCAGCCGCCGCGCGTGATCTGGGTTCTCGATAGCAGGATTAGGCCAGTATCGCGTCAGGTCCAGGTGGTGCAGCGGGTACGTGATGGCCGTCTCGAGCTTGTCAACCGAGTACATGGTGCGTCGGAACCGCTTGAGGTGGATGATCAGCACCGGCGGCAACCGCGATATGCTCATGGTTTTGATGGTGCGCTGGCGTCGCTTGCACGACGGACAATGCCAAGCATCGTCGCCATCGAGGATCTCAGGAGCCACAAACTGGTTGAAACAGTCAAGTAGATCGATGCGGTGACCGCTTACCAGCGGGAGCGATAGCGTCGAGAACGCCGTGTAGGTGGTAGACGTTGTACCGCACACCGTGCACTGCAACCGCGACAAGTACTGGCCCTGGAAGATATCGACAATCAGCGACGTGTCGCTCTTGAGATACCGCTCCCACTCGATGGTCGATGCCAGTCGTACATGGAACTGCTCGCGCACGCGCTCCTCCCGCTCGTCCAGCTCGGGCACCCGAGCGCGATGACCGTTTTCGTTGAGATCCTCGTGCAGTCCATCCAGCAGAAACACGAGAAACTCCTGGCAATCCTGCTGGTCGGTACCGTCAAAAGTATCCTGTAACCGGCCCGCCAGCTTCTTCATGCCTTTAGCGGCAACGTACCCGCCATTGCCAGCTTTGGCCATTGCCTTGACCAGCGCGGCATACTCATTGGCCAGTCGGCCCTGGTAGCCCAGCCGCGACTTTGGGTTAACAAATCGCTG
Source organism: Wickerhamiella brachini (assembly GCA_030565285.1). Lineage (NCBI taxonomy): Eukaryota > Fungi > Ascomycota > Dipodascomycetes > Dipodascales > Trichomonascaceae > Wickerhamiella > Wickerhamiella brachini. The sequence continues at coordinate 582,229 of JAJMBL010000003.1, read as the reverse complement.
GAACGATTTGTCTAGAAATGGAACCGCCAGCTGCGGCGTACCGCTCAGACATTGGATCACGCAGTTCATGTAGCACGTGTTGCCGAGATTGCGCAGCCCGGTAAGAAACGACAGCGCGGGTAGGTACGTTTGATTCTTGGGCCATGGCGTGGGGACAACGGTACTGCTGCGGCTATCATCACGGCCGTCGAGGACCCCATGCATCCCGGGAAGCACCGGATTGGCGACAGGACTGACAATTGGCACCGGTGGGCGCGGAATTGGCTGAGGAGTTGCTGACCCGAACCGTGCGGCTGGAGGCGGCCCTGCCGGCGCAGCAGGTGGTGCCGGAGGGTACCCCTGTGGAGCTGGCGGAGTATACCGACTATAGGCCACGGGCGCGTGCGGCGGGGGCGGCGGTGGGGGAGAGTACATTGGCGGCACATATCCATTGGATACATTGGGTCCATGAGCTCCATTCGGTCCATTTACTAGGCCGGGGTTTCCGTTGCCATTGATCGCATTGAACCCATTGGAGAGGCTAGTATGCCCAGGGAGGCCATTGGTGCTGCCCCCGAACGAGGGGTGCGAGGAGAAGGGCGGCCGTAGGTCCGCAGAACGCCCGTTTAGATAAGGGCTGGATCGGTCGGATAGATTCGACCGATTCGACAGGTTTGAGTGGGGAGAAAAGTTCATACCCGTTAATGTTTGTGAGCGAAGGCCGAGACCGTTCCCGTTCGCAGCATTAGCAGAGGGCCCGGCATGCTCGAGCCGGCCGTTGCGGACAATCCAGTCGCCGTTGATTGATGCCGGTAATGCAAACGGCGACCGTTCCGCCTCGGCCGGTTCGGTCGAGGTCCCCTGCAGCTCGCGGTCTAGCTCCTGCGCAAACTCTTCTGCAACGTCCTGTGTCGGCTTTTCAAGATGTTCGGGTGTCGGATCAGCGCTGCGCACCGTCTTATGGCCCGCTTTGACCCACGCGTCGTAGCCACCCGCTAGCAACACTGGCCGGATGCCAGCTCGCTGAAGCGCGCTATAAACATACAACAACGGCGGGTCAAGCTCGGCACCAGCACGGGAATTTTCGGTGTAGACAATGACCTTTTCGGCGAATGGGCGAGTGGAAAACGCGTCCATCTCGGGTTCGGGCGCAATCACGAGCGAGTCCTCGAGCTCCGAGTCGGTCATGTTGGCCCGCAACGACACTGGCTCCAAGCAGCAAATGATGGGTGCGTCAATATGTCCTGCATCGTAGGAAGTACGGTCGCGCACATCCAAAAATAGCAGGCGGTGTTTCATATTGCGCAGCCAGCATTGCACGGAGTCGACGCTGGCTGTGCCGGCGGCATCTGCCTTGGGCTGGTGAGGTTGCGCGTGAGGCTGCGCGAGTGGTTGCGCGAGTGGTTGCGCGAGTGGTTGCGCGAGTGGCTGTGCGTGTGATTGTACGTGTGGTTGAGCATGCGATTGTGGGTGTACCGGCTGTTGAGGTTGTGGCGCCTTTGACTGTTGTGGGGGCTTTGATAGGTTAGAGCGCGGCTGAGGCTGGTTCGCTCTCTTTGGACTTTGGCCGGCCTGAGAAAACCTGCTCGGCTGACTCTGAACCTCATTTGAGATAGCCGGCGCTGGCAATGGACCAGATGCCTTCGCAGAAGGCGGCGACGAGGACGGCTGGCTGAGGGTATTGGCTGTTGGGCTCCCCATGGCTGACGGCGGCTTTGGAGCCGAATGGCTACCGCGGAGTTTCTGGAATCGCAGTGTGAGATCGTCGGTGGCGGCGGTTGGTACAGACTCACTCGCAAGTTTCTGATTGGGCGGCAACGACACCGCCACCATGCTGCGCAGCTGCTTGTAGCTATCGAGAAACGGGTTGGGGGTGTGAGCACAGAAGCGCGAATAGTCGGGCAACGACGGAATGAGCTCGTCGAGAATGTAGTGGGCTTTGGCAATGCCTTCTGCAGCCTGTGGAAAGCGGCCTCTACGCTCATCGTCGCGAGCCTGCTCGAAGGTTTCTAGCGCCTGCACCACGTAGTGCTTTACTGGTGCTAACTCGGTCATGCATGAGTAAGGAGCGGGGAGGTGAGGTTTTGTTTTAGTTGAGATTGTGATTTGAAATGGTGGTGCTTGTGTTAATCGCTAATTTGTCGGTATGTTGTACTTATTACTGAGTTTGATCCCTGTGGATCACTCTGGTCTGTAAATGATTTATGATATGATGATGGGTATGGAGGGATCAAGGATGAACCACGCTGGTGGAGGGATCCAAGGCAGCTGCAACAAGCGAGTCCTTGATCTCATCGAAGTTCTTGCGATACAAATGGCCATCCTTATCGGTCTGGCGAGAGTTGCGCAGCCATAGAAAATCGCCAACCTCTTCCATGTTTTTCAGAACATAGTCGAGATCAGACTTGGTTAGGGCCGAGGAAAGGCAGAACCGAATGCGCGACAAGAGCAGCGGGGTGGCCGGATAGCCTACAATGACAATGGCAATTTTACGCTCGAGCATTAGCCGCGACGAAAAAGACATCTTGGGCGGTGTATACAGCATCATGGGTACAACGGGGCTGTCCAAGTCGCCGCCGACAACAAAGCCCATCTTGATGAGACCCAGGCGAAAGTAACGGGTATTAAACGCCAGCCGCTGCAAGCGCTCAGCCGCCTCGCCCGGATTGATCTCGCCCGTGAGTGTTCTAAGAGAGGCCTGGATCTGCGCCAGCACGGGCGGAGCCACCGCCTCAGCGTACACGTTGCCCATATTCGACACCCGCAGCCGATCGATCAGCTGCCTGGAGCCGGCCACGTAGCCGCCGGCAGCACCAAAGCTCTTGGTGAACGTACCCATGAGAATATCGATTTTGGACGGGCTGATATTAAAGTAGTCGCACATGCCTCGGCCATGCGGGCCCATGGCTCCAATCGAGTGCGCCTCGTCCATAAACAGGTAGATGCCGTACTTGTCTCGCAATTCAACCAACCGGGGAAGGTCACACATGGTACCCTCCATCGAATAAAGGCCCTCAACAACAACCATGATCTTACGCCAGGGGCGGTGGCTACGGCTTTGACCCTGGGAGATCTGCTCGCGAATCAGACTCTCCAGCTCGTCCATATCATTGTGCTTGAACACCTTCACAACCGCACCACTAAGGCGCAGACCAGTTCGAATGGACGCGTGGTTAAGCTCGTCGCTAAGCACAAGGCACTTCTTGTCCAAAACAGTAGCAAACACGTTCGTGTTAGTGGCATAGCCCATCGAATAGAGCATAGCTGCCTCCTTACCAACGAAATCAGCAACGATCTTCTCGGTTTCAAGATGCATTTCCAACGTGCCGCCGGAAACCCGCGTGCCGCCTGCAACAAGCCCCACCTCCTTGATGGCCTTCTCGGCCGCGTCAGTGCACTGGCCCGCGGACTGTGCAAAGCCGAGATAGTTATAGGACGATAGGTTCACGCAATCGATGGTTTCGCCCGTGAGCTTGAGGTTCTCCATCATATCGTCGTTTTGGAACCAGCGATCGAACACGGAGATCAGCCGGCCGGGGACGCCGGTGGTAGGCCGCGAAAAGCAGTCGTTGAGACGCTGCTTGAGCCGGCGCGTGTAAAACGAGTCGAAATCGGTCAACAGTGGCGCGTAGCCGTCCTTCTCTAGCATGCATCGCTGGAACTCCTTGTTGAAGCGGCGAGCAAAGAAGTCGCGAACATGACCCACAACAATCATCACGAAATAGTGCACATACGTAGCCAGCAGCACCCGTAACGGCGAGTACTTTTCCTCGGGGATGTGCGACACCGGCTGCGGCACCTGTTTATACAGGAATTCCTGGGACTCAAGATGGCCGTACTCGGACTCGTTCAGAAGGTCCGTCGCCCGCTGATGTCCCATTGGTAAGCGACGCGCGGCCTGCGACTTTCTGTACCTGTCATGTTAGCTGCCATTAGCTGAGCCATGTTAGCTGAGCGGCCGAACAGCCAGCAGCCAGCCAGCGGCAGCCAGGAAACGGTTTAAAGCCCACCAGGAGGTCGATAGTTCGCAGGATGATGGATTCGTATTGTAGAAGATTAGTTTTAGTCTGAATCAATGACAACAAGATCTGCGATCATGCAAGTACCTGCAGCATGCAGGACAGGGGCAGTAATTCCGACGGCAGCAGTTGACATGGTTTCACAACATATTTTGATACATATCCGAAGGTCCGTATGGGACTGTCGGTTTTGGCTACTGGGACAACTCAGTTAGCCTGAAGAGTGGGGATAGTCCGGAGCATGGATTGCTTGAGGCTACGCTCGGCCCAAATCAAGCACATTATCACAAGGCGGGATTTCGCTTTGAACGTGCCCAATGACAAGCGTGGTGCCATCATACTCATCGAGCAGGTCAAAGGCCGTCTCAATCTGTGCTTTATTGAGAGTCGAGAACGCCTCATCCAAAATCAGGATCCGGGGGTTCTTGACAAGGGCTCGGGCGAGCAGGGCCAGTTTCTGGTCTGCCAGCGAAGCATCGCCAAATTTTGCGTCAAGATCGAGGCCAAGGCGCTTGCCAAGTTCCTCAATCCGTGCGTTCTGCTCCTCGTTCAATTGAGGGGGCACAAACGCATCGGCAAAAGCAGTGCCAATAGCCTGGCGCAGCGTACGATGGCGAGGGAAAATCGCATGGATTTCCGGAGATGAGTGACCAATGTCGCTGTTGATAGAGAAGTAGTCCTGCTTTCCTACCTCACGAGGCTCACCAAACAAAACAACCCTTTCGTTCCAGCTTTGAGGGTGGTCCGCAGTAAGCAGAGCTACGAGCGTGCTTTTGCCAGAGCCATTCGGCCCCTTGATATGTAGCCGTTCACCTTGCTTGACCACCAGATCAAGATTTTCAAGAACAGCTTCACCGCGGTATGCTACAGTGATACCCTTGAGCTCAATTGCCGGGGGATTCTTGGAAATGGCAGCCTTGTCTCGAGCGGCCCGATGAGTATGGTTCGGTTCAACGTAGTCAATCTCACCCAGCCGACCAGAAACAACCCCATCACTGTCGGCAATAGCAAGATGAGTAGCCCAAGAAGGAATTCCATCCTTAGACTGAGCCCCAATCACTACTGGGATTGGCAGGTCCTCTAGAATCCCATCCATGAGCTTTCGGTTGTCTGGGTCCAGTCCCAAGAATGGCTCGTCAATCACCAAAGCTTTTGGCTCTCCCAAAAGAGCAGTAGCTAAATGGGCTCGGCGGGTCTGGCCATTTGACAGACCCACAAACCACCGGTCCCCCAAGCCCTTTAGGTGTAATAGGTCCATGACTCTTTCAACCTTCGAGATGTCGGGGCATTTCTGGACCAGAACTGTACTCAGCGAATGGTCAAACTCGTCCCGGAAAGACTCGTATCGTGCGGAAAGATATGGAGCTTTCGAGCCGGTCTCACCAAAGATAACATGCGAAATTACTTGAGATGGCCAATGGTCCTTGCCGAGACTTGGATACGAGATAGCAGTGGGCGGTTCAGGGGTATGTTTGCCAGCAATGATTTCCAATAGTGCTTTCTTTTCTGGGCCAATCACCACCCATCGATCTTTGACTCCAATGTCGAGGTTGATTGGAGGTTTGAATGCCTTGAATCGGCCGTTGTTGATCCTGATCAATGACATGGTTAGGGTCAAATACACAGGAAGATAGGCATGCTATAGAGCGCAAGTTGAGTTGACCTCAAATAGAAATAACGGCGAATCAAGTCTAATTGAGCAGATCCCAAGTAAACCACGGATTTACGAAATTACACAGTTGCGACGTTCACAAGAGCGAACACTATCTAACAACAGCTGTACAATGCGGGGTTCAAATGACAACGACCAAAGGCAATAAGGTAGACAACTAATATGAGCCAACTAGAAGAAGACAACTTCAAGGGGGCAGCTTCAAGAGGATAACTACAAATGGCAGCGATAACTGCGAAAAGCTATTGGAGTTGTTAGGAGTGTTAGGGGGTGAACAGAAGCAACATTACCGCACCATTACCTAAAGCCCCTTACCGCCGTCTGATAGTTGGCAACCCCCCAAAACACACTCACCCTCTTACCAGTATGGATGAGGAATACGACGTCATTGTTCTAGGCACCGGCCTGACCGAGTGCGTGCTATCCGGACTGCTGTCTGTGGAAGGCAAAAAAGTTCTGCACATTGATCGCCAAGACCATTATGGCGGTGAATCTGCGTCCGTCAACCTAACCAAACTTTATGGCAAGTTCCGCCCTGACGAGCAGCCCCCTAAGGAGTTTGGCCGCGACCGTGACTGGAACGTGGATCTGATCCCCAAGTTCCTTATGGCCAGTGGCGAATTGGTTAACATTCTCGTGCATACCAACGTGACGCGCAACCTGGAGTTCAAGCAGATTGCCAGCTCCTACGTGTACCGCGACGGCTACATTGCCAAGATCCCCAGCAACGAGATGGAGGCGCTCAAGTCGTCCCTGATGGGATTTTTCGAAAAGCGCCGTATGAAGCGCTTTTTGGAGTTTGTTGCTCAGTATGATGAAAACGACCCCAAAACCCACCAGGGCATTGATCTGACCAAGAACACCATGACCGAGATTTACCTCAAGTTTGGTCTCGAGTCGGGCACCCGCGACTTTGTGGGCCACGCCATGGCGCTGTGGCCCACCGACGAGTATCTCAAGCAGCCGGCCAAGGAGACGTTTGACCGTGTGCAATTGTACGCTCATTCCGTGCGTCGTTACGGCAAATCGCCCTACATTTACCCCATGTATGGTTTGGGCGAGTTGCCGCAGGTGTTTGCGCGTCTATCGGCCGTGTATGGCGGTACTTATATGCTTGACAAGCCCGTTGATGAGATTGTTTACGACAAGGCCACTGGCAAGGTTGCGGGCGTGCGGTCTGGAGGCGAGGTGGCCAAGGCCAAGATCGTCATTGGCGACCCCACTTATTTCCCTGATCGTGTTCAGCGTACGGGCGAGCGCGTGATCCGGGCTATTTGCATTCTCGACCACCCAGTGCCCAACACAAACAGCCTCGATAGTTTGCAGCTGGTGATTCCGCAAAACCAGGTCAAGCGCAAGCATGACATCTACATTGCTGTTTTGTCGTCTACCCATAACGTATGCCCTAAGGGCTACTATTTGGCCATTGTTAGCACTACCATCGAAACCGACAATCCTCACGTCGAGCTTGAGCCTGCTTTCAAGTTGCTGGGCCCGCGACTGGAGACCTTCATTGGGATCGCTGACATCTACGAGCCCAAGGATGATGGCACCAAATCTAACGTGTTCATTTCCAAGAGCTACGACGCGTCGTCGCACTTTGAGAGCACCACCGACGACGTCAAGTCGATCTACGAGCGTCTCGCTGGCAAGCCGCTGGTGGTGGAGAAGCGCGAGATTCCCGAGGAGGAATAGTTCTAATAAATCCTAATAAGAGTATATGATATGCATTCCAACAGGCACTCGTATGCAGCGGATGTTGAACAGCTAATCTAACGGGGCGGGCAACAAACAATTTGACTGAGACTATGCATGCCATATAGAACTAACTTGAAGCATTGACTTGAAGGATTGGCTTAAAGGCATGACTCGGAGCATTAGCTCGGAGTATTTAAATGCCAAGCAACAGCTATCACATCTTGATGGACCGAAAACAAAACAATACACACCGAAACAAGCAAACCCCAGTTAAACCAACCTAGAACAGCGTAACCACTAAACGAAACTATCCCAAGCTGGCATGGCCGAAACCACACAACTACAGGCAGTATGCCAACACATGCCAAATAGGACTCGCTGCCAAACACCTGCATCATGCAGGTGTAACCCGTGCCCACCGACCCACATTGCGCCATGCCCAGCAATGCCCCAAACAAGGCAAGCGTCGGCCGACTCGGTCCCATTTGGCTCATTTGGCGGAATTTAAAGAATTACTCCGAGAAAATAGCTGATATGTTCTACATAACCCATTGCTGTAGCAAAACTGGTTTATGCGCAGTGGATTCTCCTTCAAAACCGAATGGCGATTCTGCTAGTCTAGGAGACCCCAAAAACACGCTCCGATGGCCACCAAAACAGTGAGGATTTTCGGGGCAATCTCGGGGGCAAACAGGGCAGCGGCGGTTCTGATTCGCCCAGCAAAGCTGTAAGTTCATGGCACGTGATAGCAAGCGACTCCCGCTTGCTATGGCGGGTGTCGCGCATAAAGCGGTAGCGTCAAGGCTCAGGGAACGAAATTCGGAGTCAATGCGAAAATATCCATGGAAAATCCCGGGGAAATGGCCAAAGATCGAGCCGCACTCTTTCCGCAAGAGCAATTAGGGGTAGTTCCCCGCAAGGACCAGCACCTGCATATGGTTGCGCGCATGTCAGCCGTATCCCTGCAGCAAATGTCTATATAAACAGCGGGAATGTCCCAATTGCGTCTTCTACCCCATCCAGTAACAATGTCGCTTGCCATCTCCGAGTCTTATCCTAGCATCACCCCCTCTGCCGTTGCCGTTGGCGCCATCTACTCGCACGCGACTTCGTTCATTATCTCTCGCCCCATCTTTGGTGCTCTGTACCAGAAGGCTCAGTCGGTCACCAAGCCCGAGAATGCCTTGAAGAGCGAGGAGGCCGCCACTGCTGCTGCCGCCTACGGCACCTCGCTGGTCTCGTCCAGTGCTCAGTCGTACGCCGTTGCTGCTCTTCTCAAGCTGACCGGCACCACCTCGTACAAGGCTGCTAGCATCATTGGCTCGCTGCTGTTTGCCATCACCTCGGGTCCCCAGCTGGTGTCTGGTTTCTTCATTGAGAAGAAGCCTGTCGACGAGGTTGCCGCTTACTCGATTGTTTCGCTGCTCGACACCGTTGGCCTGTCGCTGGTCCTGACCTGGTGGTCGTCCGGCGTGCCCGTCCTGCACCAGTAATTCTATAGTATATAGCATTCTAGCACTCCTGGACTCTTGGATTCCTGCGGGTTCCTTATAGTAAGCTCAATTGACTGTCCAAGTACTTATTAGAAAGTCCTGCCAGAGTTGACAGGACCTGTTCACTCGTCCAATGGCAGATGTTGCAATGTTTTACCGGTAAGACGACTACATCGATGACTTCAGGTATTGATAGAGGCGTGTCCATTACCTGATGCTTCTTAAATTGATAATTCCTATAATACGTTCTATGTTGCTAAGATGCATTACACTTGTAGCCTGCAACGTCTACCAGATGGGCGCGTTTCGGACCATACGGGCGAAATGCGTCCACGATTGATAGATGTTTATCAAAGGGTCGACAATTGGAAGATACCTCTCCGAAGGGTCTACCCAATGGGTATGGGCCTAACCGATCGGAAGAATACCTCTGAGGAAACCAAGACTATAGCCAACAGCACCGGCAACCTGAGCAGCGGCAGAAATGACCGCACTACGTCCAGTTGCCCATAGAGCAGACCAGTCAGTGTTCTGGATGTGGACAAGCAAGGTACCGACAGCAGAGGCAAGACTATGGCGCCAATGATAGAGAGCCACAGCTACAGCCACTGCCAGACCGGCCTCCAGGACGCCAATTACCCCGGTGAGGATGCGTGTCTGGCGGGCATCGCGCCGCACCGCTTCTGAATATGGAACATCATCCCTAAACGATACCATGGTATACAGCGGCAGCCAATGGTCACCAAGAATGCGGTTGAGTAGCCCGTCCAAGAACTTGCGCACCGCAAACGTGCGTGTGGCCACGCCCTGGCTCATTTCGCGGTAGTTGCGCATCGACAGATCGCTAATGGCCAGCAGATCGGGGTGCCGCACAGCCGTGTACTCAGCAAACGCCCGCCGCGGCGGCAGCTTGGCCATCAGCGACATGAGTACACGCACATCCTCCAGGCCACAGTTGAGGCCTTGCCCGTAAAAGGGAACCATGCTATGGGCAGAGTCGCCGAGAATCAGCAACTTGTTATCATAGTGGTAGGGCGAGCACTTGACATTCATGAGTTTACCGCGAGGATTCTTGTAGTACTTTGATAGGCGTTCTTCACCAATGATCTCCAGCGCATCGGCAAAGTTTGCCTGGAAAAACTCGTGGAACTTGTCAAAGCTGTCAAGTTCGGCAAGCAGCTGTTTGGGTGCAAATAACGTCCCCGTAAACGACTTATCTTGATTAGCCAGTCCAATAAACATATAGTTGCCGCGCGGCCAGATGTGCAAATGATTGGGGTCGAATGCATAGCGCTTTTGCTCTTCGTGCTCGACGGCCGGAATGACCATCTCCACATAACAGTGATCAATGTACTTCTGCGAGTAGTCAAAATCGGTGACTCGGGCTAGTTCGGTGCGGACCTTGGACCATGCGCCATCACAGCCCAGAATGGTATCGGAACGCACTCTTGTGATTTGGGGCCGCGTCTTGCCTTCTGATTCAAATACGGCCTCCGGGCGGTGGTCCATGGAAAGCTCAACAAGCTTGTGGCCGAAATGGATGCGGATGCCGAGTTTTTCGACCTCATTGAGCAGCTCCTTGATCAATTCTACCCGGCTGATCGATTGGATCGACTCGCCGTATACGCCGTAGTTGACGCTAGTTTGCTTGCCTTGCACCGAATGAACCATGCGGCCCTTCATGGGCACGAATTTGCTACGGATTCGCTCGGCAATCTTAGGATCAATGGATTGCAGCGTCGCCAATCCGCGCGAGCTAATGGCAAGATTGATGGACCGTAACGCATCGGCCGACCCGGGGGTCACCTGACGCAGGTCGGTGCGTGACTCGTAGATATCCACTTCGTAGCCGCGTTTGTGCATGGCCATGGCGGCCGCACAGCCCACTGGCCCACCGCCAATGATGGTGACTTTAGCATGTGACTTGCTGGGGCTTGGGGGTGCCTTGACGGGCGATGGTGCTTTGGTGGGGCTGCCCGGTGCTTTTGGGGGAGTGCTCATGTCAACAAGCCCAGGCCCAGAAAGCAGCTTTCCAAAGCACAGAACCACAAAGCTCCCGTTACCTCAGCAGCTAGCTTCCACTGATCTCAGCAGAGTCCTCGGGCCTGTTCTCAGGTCAGCGCTCCTACGGTCAGCATGGAGGTGGATAAATGGGAGGTCGGCACGCGGTGCCTGGCGTTCCATGGCCCCATGCTTTATGAAGCCAAGGTGATCAAGGTATATGATCCAGATACAGATAAAGTCAGTATTCGACTGAGCGTGGCCGAGGGCCGCAACGTCGTTGAAAACGATCCCGAAGAACACCTAGTGCCCGAGGCTGTAAGGGCTGGCGATACCATGGCATACTTTGTACACTATAAAGGCTGGAAGCAAACATGGGACGAGTGGGTTGGCCAAGACCGCATTCTTGCTTATACCGCAGAGAATCTGCAAGTTCAGCGCGAGCTCAAAGAGGCAGCCGCCGAGTCTCAAAAGCAGGCCAATGCGCGCTCAAAAGAGGCAGCTGCCAAACGCAGACCCGCCGGCGAACCATCAGCAGCATCTGCCAAAGATGACCGACCTAATAAGCGTTCGCGAACAAGCACAGCCCGTGGGCGCGGCGATAGTCCGGCCCAAGGGTCTGCGCGGCCTGATTCGGCGGGTCATGCCCCCGTGGACGACGTGGAGGCAAAGGACGCGCATATCAACCGTAGCGAGGTTAAGATGGCCGTACCAAACTCGCTCAAGAGCTTACTGGTCGACGACTGGGAATATGTCACAAAGAACCTGCAGCTGGTGCCGCTTCCACGCGACCCGACTGTGGAAGAAATCATCAAAAACTATATTCGCGACACGCTGAAAGACGCGGCCGATATTGACGATGCATCTGCTGAGAACGAGACGTTCCACGAGGTGTTTTCGGGACTCAAGCTCTACTTTGACCGCAGCCTAGGCTCGCTGTTGCTGTACCGGCATGAACGCCAGCAGTATTTCGAGATCCGTAAGGGTAATCCCAACTTTGTGCCCTCAGAAGTTTACGGAGCTGAGCATTTGCTGCGATTGTTTGTGTCCTTACCGGGCTTATTGGCTCAAACGAGTATGGACGCTCACTCATTGTCAGTTTTACGGCAGCACCTAGAGGATTTCCTCAAGTGGCTGGCCAACAAAAAGGAGTACTTCTCGCCGCAATATGAAGAAACAAGCGGCCGCTATGAGGCCCTGTCCAAGGGTGTATAATGTCTCGTTTGATGCCCGCCCGTTGGATATCTGTCAGAAGCAGTAGTATTAATGGGTTCAAATATGTACGTATGGAGTTTTCGGCGTCAAGCCAGTATGCTAAAATAAATCAAAATCAAGTTGATAATAGTCTTGACCAAAGAAGTTAAAAAAGGAGGGTGCTCGCAGGCGCAAGCAAAAGAGAGACTCCAAAATTGGGGACAATCGTCAGATAAGACTCTAGAGAGGAGAGATGGGAGGCAGAAAGTCGCCATCGCTGGAGTCCGACGCAGACGAAAGCGGGCTCGATGGATCTTCCTTGAGCCGATGGTATCCAAAGTATCCGTCGTCGTCAATGGATACAGCTCCATAGCCCGTCACCTTCATGGCGGCAAACTGTTTATTCTGGGCAACCATGGGTCGCGAAGACTCTTGAAGTATCTCGCGAGCCAGCGTATCAAGCTCATGGTCCTTAAACTGCCTTTGCTTGTACAGTTTCCAGTTTGAACTAGCCGACCAGGACATATCCCGAGCAGGCATTTGCTGCGAAGCCGGCGTGGGCTTTTGCGCATCCCACACCCTGATGGTGCCATCATTTGAGGCGGAAACTAGATGCGATGGATGTTGCAGGGACCATTCAACTGCAGAAACCTTTTCGGAATGGCCACGGTACTCGCCTAATGGCCCACTAGCGCGAATATCCCAAATCTTGATCACGTTCTGGTCGTGGACGGCAGCCACCCAATTCTCGTTAGTGGGCGACCACTGCACGGTAGATACAGCAGTGTTATTGTCGTCAGGAGGAGAAAGGCCCGACCCACCCTTGACACGGATATCGCGGATAGAAATACCCTTACGGCCACCCACCGCAACAATGCCGTCGCGAGATTGGCATAGATCCAAGCACGACGTGCCTCTGGTCTTTTGCTTGATGACGGGTATGTCGCTTCTGGAAGGGTCCCACAAGAACAAGTGATCTGCGCACAATGTCAGAATACTAGATTCGGCACAGCAGGACCAGTTCTTGGAAGACAGACCCAGATTGCGGATTCGCATTGACGAGGCTACGCCAGGCAAATGACGCTGGTGATTAAACCGCTTGACAATCTCAGCAGGAACATGCGAAGAGTATGTGTCTGGTAGCAACGTCATATGAACAAGACCATCCTTATGACCAGACACCAAGACATTCCCTTGTGAACCCAGCTTGCTGAATGGCGACACCCATTGCAGAGAGTGGATTTCTCCCAAAGTAATTGTTTGGTGGTGGGTCAAAAGAGGCTGGTCGTGCTGGGTTTCCAGTTCATAAACAAATAAATTATTAGTCCGCGCACCACTAGCCACTGCGCACAGACTCTCTTGCGGGTGGACAGCAACCGAAGTGAGATACTGTTGGTCGTCAGGCACCTTCCAATACGACGAACTGGCGGTGGATGGTCTAGCCGTGGAGTCGGCAAAGTCGTAAAGGTCATCGTGCCGAGCTAGCAGTTTACCGCCCAGCATCGTGTTGAAAGATGGAACAACCGGAAGTTCCAAATCGAGCATTTTTGGACAGATGGGAAACACGCGGGCGGGGGTTTTAGCTACTTATAAGGCGGTATTATTCCTTTGATGCACGAGCTAGAATCGTATGCATAATCTGCGTTTATCTTACAGATTTTGGCACCTGAAGAGGAAAAACCCTACCAGCCACTTGTCTTCGGCCCGGCATTATGACCAGCCTCCCCGTAACAATCTGCAGAATCGTGCATATTCTGCACAGCAGGTGGTCTGCCCTTGCCCATATTATTTAGACGCTTCGAATATTATCAGTTGTCATGGTACTTGCCATGATATTAAAATAACGCACAGACTCGAGTTAATGTATTATTTAGAGTCTACCTGAAAACCTTCGTCAAAATATTTCTTTGAAAGTCTGCTTGCGGTGATTTTTCGGTCCCACCCTGGACCTTCGATCAAAGGAACCAGCCGTTAAGACACCAGCTGATAATTACCAGCCACACAGCCAGCCACTCTTTGGTCAGCACGGCCGGGGATGGAACTGGCCCTGTTCTGAAATTGAGGCATGCACTCAGCACTGACATAAGCATATCGGGTTCGTCAGGCCCTTACCACAAGTCGTGCCAATTGGACTCCAGCTGATTGCAAACTGACAATGTCGCTGAACACCAAACTTACAGCGGCTCGGGACCTGATTCATGTCCTGAAAAAGTGGCCGAATGATAGCCACAAACTGTTCCCTTCTTTTCGGGACGCCCAGATTGCTCTGTATGAGAACACATCAAAGGCATCAAGCCTGCCTAGTGCAGACGTGCTCAAGTTCCGTGCAGTTGCTGCAACTACGTTGTTAGATGATACCAAGCAAAAGGAGTTCCCCGTAAGTGAAGAAATGATGCACCCGGATGGAAACCCTTCGTACTACCACACCATTCTTCGCGAAGCCAATAAAGAGAACAAAAAGGTCAGCACTTTCCGGGCCGCTCGCGAGACTCTGTTCGGCTGGTGGAAATAGTATGCTGGGCTGCAGAGGCAGATTATCACTGTACATATAAATAATATATTTTGCAAGGCCACTTGTTGCTGGCTGGTGGTTGCTGGCCGATATTTTTCACCGCTTGGCATATGAAACATATGCATGCTGGCCACTAATTTCCACCGGTATAGCAAGCGCCTTTGATGCCTCTGTTTCACCAATAAACTCCACAAAGGCCACCCCACGGGCTGCAACAAGCCGCACCTCCACAAAGCCCTTGTGGGAGTTGTAGATCTCCGTCAATGCGTCTGTCGTAACGTCTTTTGGCAGGCCCTGCACAAACAGGATCTTGTGGGGCATAGCATTTTCAGCAGATTTGGGTTTCTTGGCTGGGACGGAGTCGCTTGCCGGTCCACTTGCCAGCTCGCTGGCATGGCGTTTCAAATTAAGGCCACGAACATTGACGCCTCGGCTGTGTTTATGCTTCGCCAGAGCTTCAGGACCTCCTTTTTCGACCGTGGCATCTGATTTGGTCTTGGCAAACGCAGCATCAATCGGCTTGCCATGAAATTCTTGTCCCACCAAGCCGGTTAGTGCTGCCTGGGCTTGGTCTGCAGTATCAAACACTACAAACGCCTGGCCACGCATCTTTAGGTTCTTGCGGACGACAATGTCCAGCACGGTGCCATATTTCTCGCATTCAGCTCTAAGCTCACTGCTCAGTTTTGTTAAATTCAATTTTTCATTGAGATTCCGCACATACAGTGTTTCCATGATGTGCTGGTCCTGTCTTGTGGGAGATGTCTGGGAGGTAAGGCCTAAAAGGTAAGGCCAGGGAGGTAAGGGAAGGAGACTGAGGTTAACATGGACGTCGATGAGATCCTTGCGTCTGAGGCCACTGAGATTGGCAAGGAAAAAGAAATCGATCGGATCTTCAATGTGCTGCGGCTAGATGCCTATTCTGTTTTGGATCTCCAGCCCGGATGTTCGGATCAAATGATCCAGAAACAGTTCCGCAAAAAGTCATTGTTGATTCATCCTGATAAGACCAAGGACAAGCGATCCCCTGATGCATTCGATCTTTTAAAGACCGCTCACGAAACTCTTCTAAAAGATGACGACCGCAAGTACTTGGATCAGCTTTATTCCGACGCTCGTCGCATGCTCATCTCCGATCGAGACGCCACGGTCGATGATCCTCATTTGGTGACCGACAAGTTCCTGGCGGAATGGCGAGCCAAGGTTTCAGAAATACTAATTGATACTGAACTACGGCGGCGAAAACTCCGTAAAATCAAGTTAGAGCAGGAGGGCCGCTTGCAGCAGAATGCAGAAGAGAAGCGACAAGATAAGCTGAAAAAGAAGGCCACTGAAAAGCTATGGGACGACTCCCAAGAAAAACGCATTGACGGCTGGAGAAAGCATCTCAACCACCGCAAAAAGCGACAGTCCAACAAATCTGTTCTTGGTTGATGTGCTATGATATATATATTGGATATAATAATTCCCCGCTTAGACATGGCCGAGAACTTTGGAATCTTGGCGGCCGTTTTTATCTGTGGCCTTGCGGCTGGTCTTGTTTATGGAGCCCGACCGGCCGATAAGGCTGCGGCTGATGCAGTGCTTTCTGGTGATGATAGTGGAGAGTACAAGATGGTGCTGGTGGTACGCAAAGATCTGCCCATGACCAAGGGCAAAGTGGCCGCACAGTGTGCTCATGCTGCTTTGGCCTGCTACGAATCTGCAGTCGCTACCAACCGCCAGGATGTAGTGAGCTGGAAAAACGGCGGCCAGACCAAAATCGCTTTGCAGTGTGACTCGCAGGATGAGCTTCTACGGCTGCAGACTCGTGCCAGACGTCTGGGAGTCACAGCCAAGGTCATTGTGGACGCCGGCCGGACCCAGATCGAGCCGGGCAGTGTCACCGTTCTTGGAGTTGGCCCTGCTCCGGTCAAGCTGGTCAACGAGATCACTGGCCACCTTAAGTTGTACTAGGTCAACCACTAGGTGAGATCCCGATGCCGACATGGGTGAACCAATAGGTAGATATTCACATACATGGCCATGGCTCTACATTGTTAATCCCAATTTGTCGGTGGAAACATTTGTGCTTCTCCACTCTATATCAGTAGGGACAAAATACTCTCCCCAGGTGTGCGCCATACTAACAATCAAGTGAGTACCAGTCATGGTAGATAAATTACATGCATAATACCAAGCTCCCTTCCAAAGGATCGAGGTCAATTATATTCGTAGGCGACACAGTGTCTCCTTTTTCAATAGTGGTTCCTGGCTGAAGGACGATATCAACGTCCATTTCAAGCTCCGGGCACCGGCCAGATGCAACGTTGGGGTGGGTGGTTGTTTCTTCAACAACGCATCTCAATGGGGGAAGCTGCGTCCTGTTGGTATCCTCCTTCAGATACTGCTTCAAAGAGGAGAGCATATCGTAGCGCTCAATCCGGCTTTGTAGTGATCTTTGGAGCTGCGCATTCGGCAGCACGTTGCGATTGAAAGTGGCGGCCAAGCTCTCGCCAGAATGGGCACGGGCCGTTCCGGTAAAATGACGGGCCAAAGTCATTTGCGATAGTAGCGATAGGCTGCTGTCAAACGGCCTGGCCACAGGAACCAAGGCACTGACCTGCAGATCCTCATGCGGCTTGGCGGTTCCACAAATGTGTTCAACCTCAACGGTGCCAGGCTCATTGACGGCCGGAAACGGCTTGAGTTTCTGTTTGCTCAGATACGGCACATCGATATTATTAGCGGTGCAGAAAACGGCCAGCCACTCTCCGGCCAAAATGCCTGCCCTCTCGGCAGGCTCATCTGTACTTTTGATCCCGTCAAATTCGGGGTTACCGCGACCAGCATAGTGAGCCAAAACCGCATCAAAGAACGCCAGCACAGCCGTTTCGTGCTTGTTTAGGGTCTTTGTTTCATTGAAAAAGTGGGATCCCGTATCGTGGATTTCGCAAGAGGCAAACGACACTTGAATGCTGGACGGATCCCAGGCATGGTTCCAACCAGATACCTCGGCCGTAATTGTTAGGCACACGATGTCCTTTCCAGGAACCAGCCCGTAGTTTTCACGCACCGTGTCAGACACCAGGGACCGAATACGGTCACCCTTAGTATAAATGCTTCTCGCTTGGATTCCAAGCTCGCTTGTGGGCCCCAAGATGCTGGCGGTAGGAACATAAGGGATATGGATGCCAACAATTGTGGTGTCTCGGATACTTTGGTCCACAGACAAACCAATATCCTGGGTTAATGCAAAGACCGGCAATGGAAACGGAGGACTTGCAGGTTGAGTAACGTGCGCGGTGCCGATTTGCTGTGATTCGCCTGGCGTATCCAGAAGGTCGCCGTCGAGAAAGGGGTGGTCCAGCACCTTTATCTCCTCCAAAAACTGTTTTACGAAGGCCGGTCGAGTGAGCCAGCGCAGATCGTCTCTCTCGGGAAACACCTGTATCATGATTGACAGAACCACGTTGGCCAGACGAGGGTCATCAAAAACCATGTAGTGCTTGAGTAGTTTTACCATTGACAGTGCCGAAGCAGGCAACGGGTGGCTTGCATAAATCCGGCGAGTGGCAAGTGCACGAACCGCGTTCGAGAACTCGGCCGCTGTGAGTGCCTTTGTGACCTTGTTGATAGAGTCCATAGTGTTAACGCTCACCAGGGCCAATGGGGAACGGGCCAAAGGAGACCGCACATTCATACGGACGAATGAAACGTCCTTGGTCATTGCAGCCAGATAGATGGCGAGTTTGTCGGATGTTGATGGCATCTTTTTTTCACCATGGATAGATTTTGCCAGCATCACGCGGCGGCACAGCTCCTCAAAGTCGATCGCTCGCGTGCGAGCATCGAGACTATATTGAGCGTATGCTACCTGCAAATAAGGCAACATTTTCGAGATTTTTGCTTCGCTTTCTCGGATCAGCTGGTGAAGAACTACCGAAATAGCCGCCGGCGTCCAGGACTTGGCCCGATCTTTTGTGCAGAACGCATGCTTGAATACCAGCGACACATTGGAAACATTGGCTGTCAAAGCATTCCCCTCCAGATCCACAACATCGAAGCTGGAACCCAGAGGACTCCAAGTTACCAGTCCGAAACGAATTGTGCCGTCTCGATATGTTAGTTCCACAAGATCTCCTGTTTCGATTAGATGGGGACATACTGTTGCAGCGACAGCATGGTTCCGGACTGGTAGACGGGCCGGTAACTGCTTGGACGTTTGGTTCAAGGGCTGGATATATCGATAGTAACGGTCGCATATTGGCCGTTGAGGTATTTGGATCACTGACGAGTATGTCCTCGATTTAAGAGCACATCTGGCCAAGGCGGACCTTCGAAGTAGGGCGAGGCCCATAAGGTCAGTAAGCTGAAATTGGCCCTAGATGAGTATAGTCTAACAGCCTAGTAACTGAGAAACGCTAAAGCAGAGCCACTAAGTCGAGCTATTTCGAAACCACACAGGATACAGTGAAACAAATAGAGCGAACAGAAAGATTCACAGAACCAATCGAATAAAATAAGCGAACTGGCACTGCGAATCTAGATTACCAAGTACATGACGCACAGTTTGTCTATGCTAGGGGAAGATTACATCAATATTTTAATTCTTCTTGCGGAACTTGCGGTCGATGGAGTTGGCAGAGACCTCGGTGACCTTAGCCTTGACGTTGAGGCCAAGCGACTTGAGCAGGTCCTGGGTCTGGGCATCGATCTGGAGACCATCCTCAACGATGACCTCGAGAGCAGAGACCTCGGGGACGTACTGGTCGCGACGCTCACGCTCCTCCTCCTGGAGGGCGAAAGAGACACCGTTGACGGGGCCCTTGGCAATGCGGCGCATCAGGTGCGAAGTGTAGCCGGCAACCTTGTTGCGGAGACGCTTGGAAGGCACATGAGCAACAGCGTCAATGATACGCTTGTTGGTCTCGAAGTCCTGAGTGAGACGAGGGTAGTACTTCTCGATCAGCTGCTTCGAGGCACGCTTGACAGTCTTGGTACGAACGCGACCCATTGTGTGATGGTTAGGCCGTGGTCCGTCGATTCCGAGTGCCTTCACTCTTGTCAGTTGGCGTGAGCCCTGAAGCCCTAAGAGATGACACATTACGGGACTGAAATTATGTCAGACCGAGTCCTTGGACAATGAAACTGACTAATGTGTCACTTAGTCAGATTGTGAGTTCGTGAGTCGATTATCATCTTAGACGGGGTGGCATAGACAGTGTAGTTAGAAAATCAGAAAAAAATAGGATTGGAATACTAAAAAGGTTCATGGCTCATGATATTAGTCCGGAGAAAAAACACGGAGCCTATACCAGGATCACCACCTACACCACAAATATCGCGACGTCGCGGCCTCCCAATTTGTCATGACTGTCAAGGCAAACAATACGCAATACGCCTGCGACAGTTGTGGGGTCGATATTTCCAACCTGGTGCAGATAAGATGTGCAGAATGCTCGGAAATCGATCTCTGCGTGCCGTGCTTCGCCAAAGGATACAGCACTGACACCCATAAACCATGGCACGACTACTATGTGGAGGAGCCTAACAGTTTCCCCATCTTTGACCGTGAATGGGGCGCCGACGAGGAGGAATTGCTGATCGAGGCCTGCGAACAGTACGGCCTAGGCAGCTGGGAAGATGTGGCCGAGCATATTGGCAACCGGTCCCGTGAGGAGGTGGCAGAGCACTATGAGAAGGTTTACATCAACTCGCCTACTTATCCTATTCCTGAATTGGACAAAAAGTTCGGCCTTACGCGCGAACAGTTTAGTCGAGCTAAGGCAGAACGTTTGGAGACGTTTAGAAGGCAGCAGCTACCGCCATTGAAGCCTAAGACACTCGTCAGTGCGCCGGCCTGTCACGATATCCAGGGCTATATGCCTGGCCGTCTGGAATTTGATACTGAAGCCGAAAACGAGGCTGAGATGAGTGTGAAAGATATGATCTTCGAGCCCGACGATACAGAACTTGATGTCGAACTTAAACTCGCAGTCATGGAGGTGTACAATCAGCGGCTTACTCGTCGCAGCGAACGTAAACGCGTCATCTTCTCGCACGATCTTACCGACTATAAGCGGCTGGTTAATGCCGAGAAGAAACGGGTCAAAGAAGATCGTGATCTACTCAACAAGCTCAAGCCCTATGTGCGGTTGTTGCCCTTGAAAGAGTATGAGGATTTCACAGAGAGTATGGCTGCGGAGCAGCAGTGCCGGCGGCGGATTGCCGAGCTCCAGGAGTACCGTCAGAACGGAATCAAGACGCTGGCGGTTGCGAACCGCTACGAAAAGGACAAGGCGTACCGGACCCAGTACTTTAATCGCAACACCTTGTCCGCACCCTCCAAGGTACACCACCCTGAAGACTCTGCCGCCAACAAGATGCGCAAGGGCAACAACCCTCTGGATATTTCCAATGCCTCAGATGTGGATCTACTGACGCCACAAGAAAAGAGTCTGTGCTCGCAGCTGCGGATGCTCCCGCTGTCGTTCTTGGCAATCAAAGAGGCGATCTTTGCCGAGCTGGTTCGTAATGGCGGATCCATGAAAAAGAAGGCCCTCAAGGAGGTGCTGGGACGCCTGGAAGACAACAAGGTGAGCCGAATCTACGATTACTTCCAGACTCAAAACTGGATCTACTAGTGGTGCACTTGATGAGCAGAGGTACTTGATTACCTGCAGTTGAGCCGTGGCCCTCAATCACTGCTGATTAGGTTGAAAAGAGGCACGTATTTAATCTGTGTATTTATATTATTTGAATTTTCTGATAGAGCCTATACTTGATCAAAACAACCGTCGGAAATCGACGACCGTGGCTCAAATGAAAGTCTCTAGAGACGGCTAATAAACAGGTCGATGGCCTTGCGCAGGCTCTCGTCAAGCTCCTCATCTCCAAGATATTTGTCGGTGAGGTATTCGCGCAGGCTCTGACGAAGCTCGGGCGACCAGTCTTTGCGTTTGGAGTACATGTTGAACAGCAGACGTAATTGGTCGGGCAACTGAGGCGAAGAGGCAGAGACATGGCGGATAGGCAGAGTCAGATTCCACAAGGCAGCCTTGTCGCTGCGAGGGAACGTTTGCAAAGCCCATTGAATGATATGGTTGCAGAGATATTGTCTGTCCAGCGCCGTGAAGTCGTCTAAAATCTCCAAAGTCTTTTCACAGAACGCCAAACGGTCACCCTCGGGGAACTGGGTAACACCGGCGTCGAAAACCGCCAAGGCGACATCACCACGCAACGCCGGGTTCGCAGACACATCGCCTAGAATGTCAATATTAATATCGGGTAGGTTTTTGAGCTCCTTTTCCACGGCGACCAGGTCCGAGCTGGCAAAGTCCAGCTCTGCCGATTTGTCCATTTCTTTTTCCTCATCCTTGCGAGCAGCCTGAATACCCAACAGCTTGCGGCGAGCCAGAATCTTGGCCACATAGATCAACTCTAGCCGAATATACTCAAGCCACAGGTACTGGCTATCGGCATTGAACCGTAGGCCCCGTTGAAGTACTGCGCGGGCTTCTTGCACAGACGCATTCTCCTCAGCCTGATACTTGGCCACAAACACCCAAACCTGAGGATTTGCAGGATGCAATCTGATCATGGAGGTTAGAGCCTTGTTTACAATGTTGATGGCGTTTCGTTGCTTGGCAAAATCCACAAGCCGGGTCCACAGGCCAAGGTTACTTGGGAAGCGCTTGGTGGCTCTATCGAAAATAAAAGTGATTCTGCGTTGGCCAGCCCAGTCGGAAATGCCTTGGGCCGACACCGAGCCTTGCTTGCGCAACCGTTTTACTCGTAGATTACGCAGTTTTTCCACATTGATCTCATAGCCAGCATATGAGTTGAACTCGGCAGGCTTGACAGTGCGGGCAGAAATGCGATGCTCATACTCCGTGCGGCGTTTCATGATCTGCTTAAGTTCATCTTCACTGAAAATGCCTCGTTTCTTAAGGTCCTGTAGCTCGGGAACCGACTGCTCCAAAAAATAGCGAATTTTGTCGCTCATGGAAAATTAACTAAGCGAAAGATCCCTAAGCTTTTATAGTTCATAAACCCATCACCAACGCTAGAATCGCAACAAGCGGCAAGCAAAAAGCAGACAAAGTTAACATACTAAACAATACCACCAACCCGATCAAGCAGGTCGCCGTAGGTACGAACGGAGTTCTATAAATGCTCGTCTCCACCATTGATGTAGCATGCGCGGCCAGTGACGTCTTGCGAGCGTCAGCGACGACGAATCCACTGACGGAACCGAAACCAGCGATTGAGCATACCAAGTTGAATAGAGAGACGCCACTCGTGCCAGCGGTAATGATCGCGGAATCTCGAGCACGCTAGACAATGGGAGCGAGTCCGGGTACAATTCTTTAGACGAGAAATCGAGCTCTTCAAGACCTGGGACATTTTGGGCACCCATTTGAGCACTTTTTGGGGCACCTCTGTCGGTGCCCTTTTCGGAAGATCCCACCAAGGGCTCCTCCGGAGGTCCTGAGACGATGGAGGGTTCTTTAGGGGAAGCGTAGGCTTCTAGCTGCCCTTTGAGTGCTCTGTTGACAAGCCAATCAGATCCCTCTGGCCCGTTCAGTCCCTTAAAGAACGCTGACTTTTCGTTCGACCGCGGCATCGACAAGGTAAAACCTTAAACAGGGAGCAGGTTATGGTAAAGTTGGGGGACTTCCGAATGCGGCCACGGCCACACCAGCGCCCAGATTAGGCGCCGCCCACCTGCTGGTTCAATGCCTCAATAACGTCCTCTGTTTCCATGCCAAGTTTCTCAGGCGTGTCGTTGTCGGAGACGCGCTCGCCATCGTAGAGAAAGCGCAGGTCCTTGACATTCTTGCCAGTGCGCTTGCAGAAGCCCTCAATGACACGGCGCAGAGGCGTGGAGCGCTTGACGCGGAAGAAAACATCGGTATTATTATCGGTGACTTTAAGTTGTAGCAGATCCTGCTCTTTCTCAGGCTTGACGGAAGCTTCCGTGGTGGAGGGAGGCGGCGTGCTCTCGGACATGGTTTAGAGGCAAGCTTGGGGTGATTACAAACCTAGTTATAGCAGCCGGCTTTACGAGCTAGACGGTGGCTTCCATTGATGACAAATAACAAAGACCTTGCTTACTAGAACAGCTTAGTATGTCTAGCGTCGTCAATCATTACCATAGTCATCAGTGGGAGGACCAAGGTCGTGAGACAAATTGGGGCGTAACCTAAAGACAAAGAGGGGCGATTTTTTGGTGGGGTAACGAAAGTGGGAGGGGCTTGCCCTTGATTTTTTGTTTTCTTTTTTTGTCGCAATGAGATGCCCAGATCGTGATAGATCTGCTTCCAAAATACCGGAACCCAAAGTGTCAGTACAGATTTGAGAGCTATGGAACGCAATTATGTACTTGCAATTTAGGGGAGCCTTTTTTTTGTTCTCAAAATAACATGTGCCAGACTGCGTTGACTTTTCTGCTCACCAAGCTTCGCCAGGGTAGGGGTGCCACCGATCACTGGAGAACGGTTGCGCTAACGTGATGCCATCAATGTCAGATTATCTTCAAGATAATTGGCGGTATCTACGAATCAATTGGAAAATTCCGATGGATGTCAATCAAACCGTTCAAGAGGTTAATAACTGACCCCAACAATGCCTCATTCACTCAACAATATATGCCAATCTCACTGCCTCGATTAACTTGCTACTGCTTAGGGTTCGCCCTGGAAGCCAAGTCAGCTGATCCGTCAGGTGTTGGTGCATGCAGGTACCCAATTCCCAACGACGCAGGGTAGGCGATTTAAAAATAGCTGGAGGACGGGCATACAAAGTAGCGGAGAGATAAACATACATTCCATATTAGACCAAAAGGCAACCTAGTTAGTCTATTGATTGGGGCTTCTGAGCTTGGCAGCCGCAACAAAAACCCTCGTCCCAGAGGGTGCTTCCCTTACCCATGAGCAGTAGGTGGAAAATTCCAGTCACAGGTTTATGAAGGATCGTCGGTGGGCGACGTTTAAATCTTGGACTCGGACAATTCTCGGGCAGTATTTACAGCTGTAAGAGTAAATACCTGCCATTGAGAGCCTGAAATGGTGGCGGAAAATGCCCATCTCGCAATTCACCCTCACGAGCCTGTCACCTGTTTCCAGACCGCTTAGCTGAGAAACTCATGCAGCCCTGGCCTGGTTGTGTGGGGTGCATGTAGGTCATCAATATATATGCTCCCACTTCCCAAGCTGTTTCCCCCTCTCTCCCCCTCATTGATTTGATAGCACTGGTACTTTTAAAGCCCACTCAAATTCTTTGTACTTGTTTGAGTTTCTGTTTGCCTTGCTACGCCTCCTTGTGATCGAATATAGTCAATATGACGACTATGCCCTCGCACAAAGACTATGACTTTGACTACTTTGATGATAGAAGCATTCCCGGTTCTGGCCGCCGGCCAAGCAACCCTCATGCCTCAATGACCCAACATAGCAACATGTTTGCCTTCCCTGGCTCGTCAGGGCCACCTCGGAATGGCTCTGGATCGGGGACTGGATCGGGATCCTGGCCGGGGTCCCAGGCATCGTCGTGGGACTCTATGGGCGAATTACAGCCTTGCTGGTCTATCTGGAGCTCGACTTTGCCAGCCACTTCTGCTCCGCCGCCAATGCCTGCTGCGGCCACCACAGTACCACTCCAGTCGTCTGCTCCTGGTTACTCGAGCAACCTGTTTCCCTCGACTCCTCCTCAGCCCCAATGGACCCATTCGCCGTCTTTAGGTGTTGCCAAGCCGCAATCGACATCCTTGTGGTTCGGCACTCCAGCCGGGTCTCCATCCGCGTCTTCTTTTGGGCCCTCGTTTCCCTCAAGAGCGCCTGTAACTGTCCAACCTTCCTATGAGTCCAGCACGGGGGCCATTGGAATACCTGGTTCTACGAGTCAACTGATGAGCCCCCCCTTGTCTCCGCAAACCAGTGCCGACCAGGTTCTTGGCAGCCCCCCTCAGGTGTTTGCCATGGATTGTATTGCCCCACCGTCTGTTTCTGTTCCTGTTTCTGTACCTGTTTCCGGATCCGCGCCAGCCTCCGCGCAAGTTCCCGGACCTACCTCATCGGCTGCGCCCGTGTCTGGACTGACAGCTGCGCCTGCTTTTGGCAATTACTTTGAGAATGACCGTCCTGTGATGTTTGATGTAATGCCCACCGCGGGTGAGTTACAAGGCGTGATTGCCGCTACCGCCGAGCCGCTGTACTTTGTCAAGTTTAAGGGCGGTAGAATGGACGTTTATACCGTTTCGGAGAAAACCGTGCATCCAATTTCTCTTGGAGACCTGATTGTGGTGGATGCTGACCGGGGTCGTGACGTGGGCAAAGTGGTGGCTGCCAATGTGCCTGAGGAGCAGGCCGCGTTGGTAAAGTGGCAGCAGCACCACGAGCGGCAGCAAGTACTAGGCCAGTGCTCTGCGAGCAAGGAGCCTGCGGCGCCGCTTACGACCTGCACGCCCAAGCATATTCTCCGTGCGGCCCAGCCGGGAGAGGTGCGGCAACTGGTGGCCAAGCAGGCCGACGAAGCCAAGGCCATTGCCTTGTGCAATCAGAAGGCTCGTGAGCGCCAGCTGGACATGTCGGTGGTGGACGCCGAATTCCAATGGGATCGCCGCAAGCTGACTTTCTTTTACCGGGCGCACCAGCGGGTGGATTTTCGCGACCTGGTGCGGGAGCTGTTCCGCATCTACAAGACGCGCATTTGGATGTGTGCGGTGGCCTAATGTTATGATTGATCTTTTTATTATTCTTTATTTATAGACATACAGTAATGATCCTATTTGATTCTGGGATGTGGTCCCCTGAGCATCTCATTTTTGGACCAGCTAGCTATTCTGCTATTGCGAGCTTGTTATGCACAGTCAGGGACGCGGCCAAAAAAGTTGACCATTCTGGCGCTTCTAGGTTGCTATTTACAGTGGTGCGTCTAAATAATTGATCCGAATTTTAGATTCTGGTGACATAGCCAAGACCCACAGAAACTCTCATTAACTCCCCTGGTTTCTTTATTTCTCAGATTGGGTTTTGATGGGCTTGACATTTGTACTTAAAATTTGACCTTTTTTTAACGTTTCTTCAAATGTTTCTCGGTAATTCGCTCTGTTTCACAAGGTCCGTGTCCCTTTGCATAAAATGCGTGTTACGGGGCTACGCACGCATTGCAGCTGACACCCTTCTGATGCACGGACACGGCTGTAGGAGAGGTGCATGAACAAGAGAAAAGACTCCGAATATATTGAAAACACAAGACTAGTGATTGAGATAATCTAGCGAGTCCAGCTAGGGTTTCAAGCTCACCCCCAATCGAGCCATGTTTCATGGCTAAACATGGGCGGAACATTTCTAGTAGTGGTTTTGGATGCGGCCCCACCCCCAAGCCGATCCCTGGCAACCAAGAACCAAAACAACCGGCGCGTCGCGTCCGACGCGCAGTTATTTATAACCAAAGTTCGCGATTAAATGAACGGCGATGGATCCACGATGAAAGCACTGCCAATCCGTGCCTGAAATACAACTAGTTATCAAATATCTCTTCATAGCGGCATCGCCAGTGCTCCCAAAACCCTGGCTGGGTTAGTGCATGCATGCCAATGCACGCTCACGCGTCTTCTCTCCTTGCGTCAGCATTCCTCTTCCCAACCGCTCATTATTATCCGCTCTTTACTATGGACGCCGTAGCCGCCGCTAAAGCGGCCGCTG
Organism: Wickerhamiella brachini; assembly: GCA_030565285.1. Taxonomy (NCBI): domain Eukaryota; kingdom Fungi; phylum Ascomycota; class Dipodascomycetes; order Dipodascales; family Trichomonascaceae; genus Wickerhamiella; species Wickerhamiella brachini. The sequence continues at coordinate 554,972 of JAJMBL010000003.1, read as the reverse complement.
GAGCCTCTGGAGCCCAGGGAAAGCAGCAGAATAGACTTTCTCAGGTATCCACTGCTTCCAGTAATGCTTCCAAGCGGTCGCGAGCCCAAATAGGGCCCTGGCAACTAGGCCGCACGCTGGGCCGGGGCTCGTCAGGACGAGTACGCCTGGCCAAACACACAGACAATGGCCAGCTGGCTGCCGTGAAGATTGTTCCCAAGTCGATTGTAGGCTCGCTGGCCCAGGGAGGTGCTCCGAATGGCATCGAACGCGAGGTCATCATCATGAAGCTCATTGAGCACCCCAATATCATGGGACTCTACGACGTATGGGAAAATAAGGGCGAGTTGTATCTTGTTTTGGAATACATCGAGGGCGGTGAGCTCTTTGACTATCTTATCTCGCGGGGCCGTCTGCCTGAGCGCGAGGCCGTTCATTATTTCCGACAAATTTGCTATGGTGTGGACTACTGCCATCAATTTAATATCTGCCACCGTGATCTCAAGCCGGAAAACTTGCTACTTGACAAGCACCGCAACATCAAGATCGCCGACTTTGGAATGGCGGCGCTTGAGACCCAAGGCCGCATGCTGGAGACAAGTTGTGGCTCTCCCCATTATGCGTCACCCGAGATTGTCGCTGGCAAGACCTATCACGGCGCACCCTCGGATATCTGGTCGTGTGGAATTATTCTATTTGCTCTCCTTACTGGCCACTTGCCTTTTGACGACGATAATATCCGCAAGCTATTGCTCAAGGTGCAAAGCGGTGTGTACACTATGCCCTCGGGATTATCACCTGAAGCCCGGGACCTAATTTCCCGAATGTTACTAGTCGATCCGGGCCGCCGCATCTCCATGCAAGGTATTTTGGGCCACCCATTGCTGGCAAAGTATGCCTCTCGCCGTGTGCCTGCGGAGAACGCCGAGATCAAGGGCTTGTTCAACGCTTCGCGCCCGGTACGAACCGCTGCCGACATAGACAAGGAGATTCTACGCAATTTGCAAACGCTGTGGCATCGCGATGATACCAGCCGTATAGTTGAGCGGCTGTTGTCGCCGGAACCCAACCCGGAGAAGACCTTTTACTGCCTGTTGTTAAGGTACCGCCGCAATCATGCACGTCGTAATAATCGAGTTTTGGTCAAGCAAGGTGGCCACCGTCGCCGCCCATCGACGGCATCGCATCGCTCCACCCGGTCCGTTCGGTCGGTGCGGTCGGTGCGATCAGGCCGGTCGGTGCGCTCTAACCGATCGGTGCGGTCGGGCCGCTCCGGCCACTCAGTGTCGCGCTACTCCGTGGCCAGCGGTTCCAGTCGTCGCGTGCAGTTCCCGCGCAGGGGCCGTAAGCATAGCACGAGTCTTGCGGCCGATGCAAGTGCGGTGCTGGCCACGGGACTGAACGTGGCCGCGCAGGCCGCGATCCTCACGCCCTCCGCGAGCCCGCAGCCCACAGCCGCGCGGCCCTCTCCTGTCGCCGCGGCAACTATGTCGCCACGGCATCAAGCTTCGCCGCCACAAGCAAAGCGACAGGCCCCCCATGCGCCTCGGTACCCCTCGCCGCGCCATCTCTCGCCGCCGCAACCGCAGCAGTTGCCCCAATCCTCACATTCCCAGCCCCCGCAGCACCAATCCCCGCTGCAGTCGTACCAACCCCAGTCGCAGCAGACGAAATCCAACCGACCTCGCGTGTCTCCCTTTCCGCCAAGCGGCCAGTTTGCCGACCTGCTCGATCAGGTATTTAATTTTGAGGACACCCGTGCCTTTTCTAATCCCACCCCGTTCGGGTATGAGCCGCCCTCGGAAATGGACCCCGGACGGGCCGCTGATCGTCGCGTTGTGTCGGCACCCGAGCCGGCACTTTCTCTCCCTTCTACCACGGTCGCGGCGCCCACGGACTCGCCGAACCAGTATTTATTGCCCATGATTTTTGAGGAAGACCGATTTGCAGATGCCGTTGAGGAAGAGGTCGAACTCAAGGTGTACAAGCGCCGCAAGCCGCCCACGCCGGGTGATGATTCGAGGCTGCAGATCTCGAATCTGGTTTCTGGCGAAAGCTTCTATAGCTATGGCCCCGCGCATGTGCAAGCGGACCATAAGGACATGAATGTCGACACAGACTTTGCTGGTGGCCTCGATTTTGGACGCCTTGATGCCGCCGGTACCCCTGTGCCACCGCCCCATGCCAATCTCGCGACCATCTCGGATGAGAGCCTACCTTCTCGTCAGGAGCGCCGTTCTGAGATCCGCCGTAAGCCGGTTCCTGAGGAGTCTTCTGCTCTCCGGGGCCCTAAAGTAGCTGGAGCTGGCAAGGGTTCGCAGGCAGCAGCAAAGAGCAGAAATGCTCCCGTTGTTGCTAAGCGCAATAACAATGTGGAAGCGCCCGAAATCTACCAGGATAAGGGGTCTGTGCGGCCTCCAATTCAGCGGGCATCTGCCGGCACACCTCCTGCAGGCAAGGCTTCTGCTCTCAAGGACAAGCCCGCAGCGCTGCAGCCGCGGTCGCAAAACGTGCCCGAACCGAGGGGTGAGCCCAAGGCTAAGTCGTTTTTCCGGCGGTTCACGCCGCGGCGGGCTAAGCAGCCGGAGATTGTCGAGTCGCGCGAGTACTTCCGGCAGGCCGAGCAACAGCCCGAACCCGTACGCGAGGAGCCGAAGCAGGGCTGGTTCATCAAGATGCTCAACATCCCGCTGGCCAGTGAGTCCACCAAGACGTTGCTTTCGGTGTTACCGGCGCGTGAGCTCAGTCATGTGGTGATTGAGGTGCTGGAGGAGTGGCGGCGGTTTGGTTTGACTGTACACGACATTAATCTGCGCGAGGGCCTCATTGCCGCGTCTATCACACCGCGTAACGTGCTGCGGTTGGGCCAGTCGCGGTTCCGCATTCACGTGAAGGATGTCAAGGATGGAGCCACTGCCACGGTTAGCCAGGAGCGCGGCTCGCGCAAGTCGTTCATGCGGTTTGTTTCCGAGCTTGAGCGTGTGCTGGGGACCATGAATGTGCTGGGTGCTCCGCCACGGCTGTAGCCATTTGTATTTTAGCATTAATTTAAATTCTACGAGTGACTTGGTTACGGTTGGCTGGCTTGTCGCGCTGAAATGCAGATCAGCCCGAGAAAAAACCGACTTAATCCACAAACACCGACAAAACACCCACAAACACGAGTAAAAGTTAGATCCACATGGCCAGCAGCGGCTATTCTTGACAATAGATGCAATTTCTCATTGTCATCATCAAATAACAGACAACTATAGGAGGCTTAATTTTGTACACTTTTTGACGGACTTCAATAGCCTAATGAACTGGCTTATCTGCTTGTCGTTTATTTTTCTCTGGTGGTTTTTTCAATGGCATGTCTATCTGAAGCTGAATTCCGGCCGATGCTGAAAGTCAGACTGAGTGCATGAGGCACACCCAGGGACAGAGCAGCTGCGTCATCATGAGTCGACAACCAGCGATCGACTACTTGCGGGTGTACCCCGGGCTTAACGACTTCAGCGATGCTCTAGAGACAATTCCGTTAGAAGTTGTGCGACATTTCACGCTCCTCAAGGAAATTGACGCAAAGTGCACCGACACAGGCCCGCAGTTGGATCGGTCGCTAGACGAGTTTTCCCGCATGGCTCCTGGCGCCGCGGGCCGCGAAGACAAACTGCTGCAGCTTTGCAAGTTGCTAGAGGATATCATGCCGTGTCTGGAGGAGAAAATGCATGTCACCAGTATGGCGGCCGATGCCATGAACCGGTTTATTGACCGAGTCGAGGCCGACTACAAACTGATTGTTGAAAACGAGATCCCCGAACACATCCAGGTCGACTACAATGACCCTGCGTTGACGGAGATCAAGCCGCCCGAACCACAAACTGCCGCCAGCCGTGCCGAGGCTCGCCGTGAGGCAACTGCGGCTCGCAAAGCCGCGGCGGCCGAGGCTCGGTCCCGTGCAGGTACTCCACAGACTACGCAGTCGTCGTCCAACCAGGCGCCAGCGAAACCTGCGCGGGGCCGTGGCCGTACATCTACGCCGCAGCCCACGCCGCAGCCGAACCCGCAGGGCCCTCCTTACCAGCAAGCGGCCACTATCGAGCGGCGGCCACCGCAGGCACCGCAGCCCAAGCGGCGTCGCAACGATGACGATGCCAGCGATAGCGAAATGCGGCCACCGGGACCACTGCCCAGTCGTCGTCGCCGTATGCCGGCAGAGAAGGACGAGCCCGTTTACTGCTACTGCGAGCAGGTGTCGTACCCGGGCATGATGGTTGGCTGCGACGGAGCCGAATGCAAGCGCGAATGGTTCCATCTGGCCTGTGTCGGCCTATCTGCGCCGCCCACTGGTCAATGGTTCTGCGAAGACTGTCGCAAGACCAACGCCATTCAGGACTCGTCAAAAGGCGCTCGTGTGGCCTAAGCCAGCGAGCCACGTATTTAATAGCTAAATTAGTACGACTAATACCGGGATAAGAACAGATACTACCGAGATACGAGTACATTGAGAGAGGCCAGGCGTCAGGCTGTTGGCCCATATTACCACAATGCATGCTCGACCCTGCCGTGCATATGCATGTCTCACTTCAATTGCAGATGGTCATCGCTGGGTCAAGGAAATCATTGCGTTTATCATTCAAATGAATGCTCATGGAGCATATTCACACGAGGACTACAGTCACATAAGGAGCGTATTCAAATTGCGGAGACCAAACGAAGCTATTTCTGGGGAATTATGAAGAGCCCGTCTGGCGCGGCAGCGAGGTTCAAGTGTCATATGATGCACAAGCAGCGAAGATCGTTTGCAAATCACATGTGGCTATGCAATGCTTATATCAAATAAACTGAGAACAAGGGGATCTGTAACAGATCTGTTGCCAACCCTGTTACCCCATGAGAAACCTCGCAAGAAATTGGCCAGCTGCTGCATACATTAGGGATGTGCAGATAGTGATTCAGCTAGGACCCGGGGGTTCGTACGAGTATGATAGTGATTTACTGGCTCATTTTAGTGTGAGGATTACTGAAAATGCAGGAAAGCTGCCACGGTTGAAATATATTACTACCAATATTTCGAGTTGAAGCTGACGTCGGGCTGCTTAGGTTAGCTCATGTCCGAACAAGTCCGCACCTCGCACATCTGCATTGTCGATCCTTATTGTCATAGCGGGACTGGCAGGGTACCTGCCTCAAGGTGAACAAGGAGCACCAAATAACGATTTGCTAAAGTGGTTTCGAAGAAATCGATTCCAGTTGCTGGCAAACGATAAATTAAGCTTGTCATAGTTTTCTCCGGATCGAGCCCATAGCCGAGGTCGCTATCGCGGCACCTGCATGCAGAGTCTGGACCTGACACGATCCAGAGAAGGGGCACCTGCGAGTCTGCTCCATAGTACAAACACAAAAAAAACAGCACACAGTAATCTCCTTTAAAAGCAGAGCAACTAGATTTCAAAAACATAGATCCCCTGATTCCTGCCACACGACAGGCGCGATGAGCATGAGTGGGCCCCTGCCCCAAATCCGGTGTCCACGTGAGCTGATTACAGCAAAGACGCATCTAACTTGACTCAGAACCGTGCCCTAGGGCAAGGGGCCGCATGGGGCCGATGTAGCAGCATGGGGCCGGAGGGTGGCTGAGCAGGTGGAGCAGGCTCGTATCTTTGATATCCTTCGCCACTATATCAGGTCCAACCACATGAGATTTATTAGGGGATCTGGAAGGCTACACAACTTCGTCAGTACCCGATTGGTATGTTTTGACCGATTGCATAGAACGGGGCTAGGGCATGCAGGCCAGGCTGCAGCGAAGAGCTTATTATTTGTTCGCATAGAAAAAGGGCAACCATCAGTGGTAGGGGGTAGAAATGGATGCGGCAATAACTTGTGAAAATACGTAGAATAAATGGCGACATGGAAACTGTTTCATGTTGCGCCAAGTACCGTGCCCCACCTTTAACGAGGGGTCGTTCTCGATTGACAAAAGCGGAACTGCGCATGTCACCGCTTTGTAATTCACGAGATAGATGGTAAGTTTTCCCCCTCCCCCTTTTTGACGATATGAGCCAATCTAACCAGACATCGACGCCGCAGAAAGAATTCCAAGTGGTGGTAATTGGAGGCGGAGGCGTGGGTAAGTCCGCGTTGACCGTGCAATTTATCCAGGGCCATTTCATTGACGAGTACGATCCCACCATTGAGGATTCGTACCGAAAGGAGTGCACCATTGATGGCACGGCAGTTTCGCTGGACATTCTGGACACGGCCGGCCAAGAGGAATACTCGGCCATGCGCGAACAGTACATGCGGACAGGTATGGGTTTTTTGATAGTTTACAGCGTGACATCGCGGTCGTCGTTTGATGAAACAAAATCGTTTTACCAACAGATCCTGCGGGCCAAGGATGTGGACGAGTTTCCTGTGGTGCTTGTGGGCAACAAAAGCGATCTCAATGCCGAGCGGGAGGTAACATATGAAGAGGGCCAGCGGTTTGCGCAAAGTCTGGGCGCGCCGTTTTTGGAGACTAGTGCCAAGAACCGAGTAAACGTTGACGAGGCGTTTTATACATTGGCCAAATCCGTGGTAAAATACCAGCAGGCGCAGGCAAGGCCCGTGTCGGCGCCAAGTTCGGCGCCGCAGCGGCGCCAGGCTTCGGCGGCCGCTGGTGATAAAAAGGAGCGTAGCGGCGGGTGCTGCCTGGTGATGTAGATTCCCCAGGCATGGCGCGGGCTATGGTACATGTGGCTTGGTTCAGTTGTGTATAGCTAGCATTTGGCTGGATGCACAGGCTGCCTAGGCTTTCCAGGCTGCCCACCAAAAACAAGAGGTTATCAGGACCTAATTTTTGATGTGCACATTCCCTTTCCATGAGATGGCACCTCCGCTGATCGGAGGATCCTACTCATGCCAAGGCACTATTTTTCCTGTCCAGGTCAGAGCGGTCTCGGGACAGGACTATTACATTAATGGACACTATTTGCTAGTTAGTGAAGCATATTTTAGTAGCTGGCTACGGTTTTCTGGTGCTGCCAGGCTACTGCAAACCTAACGGTAGTGGTTGAGGAAACGGCAGAGCGCCGACAGTTGGAGCCGACAATAATCTTTGACAACCCTTCGGCATCAACTTTGACTGCAACCTTGGAAAGTGACCTTCAACAGCAACCTCTGACATCAGAACGTAAATGCCAGCCAAGTAGATACCAGGCAAGGAGACACTTGTACCAAGTTGGTATCTAGTTGATAAAGTGGAGGACCAGAAAGTGGAGGATCAACGAGCCGATCACGAAATCGGCAAACGCGCGCTGGGGTGACACCTTACGGAACTCGTGCTTGTTTTCAGGGTTAATCTGCGCTCGCAGAGCTGCAAGAAGCACAAACTGGCCAACAGTGGACGCGAAACCACCTAGGAACGCATTGAATGGCTATGTTAGTTGCCGAACAGGATTTCAGATCCCAAGAAACCAAACCGGGATACACGGATACTTACAAAGTTGCCAACGAGGGTGCAGAACACAAATTGCAGTACACCTGCCGCCACAAGGAAGACCATGAACAAGTCAATGGCCTTGATCCTTTGGGGAGCATCGGCGTGTGCCTTTGCCAGGCTGTTGACGATGTCCATTAGTAAATTCCCAGCTCCTCCCATGTGCCTGTAATCTGCTTTGATCTGTCTTGGGAGCTTCTTGGGAGCCTCTTGGGAGGCCTATGAGTGCCTCTCAGGTGCCCTCAGTAAAGCTTTCTGCACGGTATCTCTGAAAGGAATCAGGCCAGTCAGCCCTGAATAGCCTTTTTGCTCTACTAGGCGTCGTCTAGGATAAATATTAAATAGCTATTTTGATGACGCCGACAAAATAGACATACACTCGTCTGCACAGTCGGGCATTCGCACGCTCTCAGGGCGCTCGCTAATGCTACCGAACGTCGCATCAGGGCCGGCCAGGTTTACCGGGGGATCATCGGCCGAGTCTGGTAAGGCTACCTGGACAATTTCCTCGGTGCCGTTTGTACCAAACTCTCTCGAACCAACCCATGATTCGTCTGCGTCTCCATCTGCGTCGTCATCGTCGGCTCCGGCATCAGGATTCTCCTCGGACTTACTATGTGATTCGGCATCAGCCTTGGTCTCGGCTTTGGTTTCGGCTTTGGCCTCGGCTTTAGACTCGGCCTTGGTCTCGGCGACGATATCGTCTGGGGCATCTAGCCCGGAGTGGGCGTCCGGCTCACAGAGAACAAAGTCTTCCTCTTCGATGCCATCATACTCGGCTGCGGGTGAATCGGTGATGTTGATGGCCCGCTTAGAAGCGTCGATGGCAAGCATCTGCTGTTTCCATGATTCGAACGCCTCCTCGGTTTCCAATAGAAAACCCACTAACATAGATGGGTCCATTTCTCCAAACGGTAGGGCCCGCAGCCGCCGTGAATGCACGGTCTGGAGATCCTCCTGCGTAGCTCCCGTTTTGAGCGCCGGCCGAGGGTCGTGCGGATCATGGTACAGCAGCCGCTCGCCCTGGTAGGCGTAAAAGTAGTGCGACGCTGACGTGCGGCCGCCGGCAATTCCAACGGCCTGCGGCGATGCCAAAAGTGCTCGCAAGCCATCGTAGTATAAAGGATTCACGCTGGAGATACCAAGCCGAATCCCGCATAGTACCAATGTGGGGCGCCATTGGCCATTTTTGAGAGCCACTTGCCGGAGCTTGTCCTCATAGACCTCCATGCCGTCGCTAACGTACACATTCAGATTGACACTGCTTTGTGGCGACCCGGCACCCAACTCGGTACCCGACTCAGCACCCGGTTCGGCTACCGATTCGGCGACCAGCGCACGAATACAGGACGCGACGGCGCTGGGCCCAAACCACTCACCAGGCAGCTTACCACACTGGGCGGCTCCATGCTCGACAAAACGATGGATCGATAGTGGTGCATCCCGCTCGTCATAAAACAGTTCTAGAATCTTCTGTTGCCGCTCGTCAGACTGGCCGTCAAATCGCCAGTCGCGGCCCAGCGCCTGGATAAACAATGCATTGGCTAGCAGACTCTGTCCCGTGCGGATCATACAGCCCCAGCCAACGTCAGACACGAACCCATTGGGGTCAATTGCATTGCCCCGCAACAGTGTCGTCAGTCGTAGCGGCGTCGGGCCATCCGGATGCTTGGGGATCAGCGCAAAGCTGGTGCGGTACATTAGCCATACCCGTGACTCGGCGTCTTCCAGAAATGGCTCGGGCCACTGCGGTCCCGTTTCGCCCACGCTGGGCGAATACACGCTCCCCAACGCCACAATAGGCGTATCCTCTGGCTCAGGCTCCGCCTCCCACAGAAATCGAAGCACCCGCTGTAGAGGCGTTGATGTCATGACTGTTGAGTCCCAAGGATCGATTGATTCATGCCAGCATAATCAAGCGTTCAATGTGGATAAATGAGTATCAATTTCAGCGCATGGTTTATGAGATCCAAGAACAAAGAATCAAATGACTGAAGGATCAAGGTATCTACGCATTAAAAGACCTGTGATCAAATGAGACTGTATTTGAACATAGATAGAGCAATATGCAGTCAGACGATACCCCTACCTCCCAAGCCGGTGGCTACATATATAAGTACCGGATCAGAATTTTCTCCATTCTACCGAATTAATGCCCAAACGAAATTTTAAAGGCCGGGGCGGCTTCAAAGGCGGGCCACGCCACAATGACGATTCAGACTTTGAATCCCACGATTTCATTCCTCTCGAGCCTCGTGTTCGAGGACATTCCCGATCCTCCCGGGCATCGCGAGGGTCGTCGCGAGGGTCGTCGAGCAATTCGAAAACTAAATCTGTTATTGGGTCCCGTATCGGGTCGCAGCCGGGTTCCCGTGCTCCACGAACCCGCGACAATTCCATGGCCAGACAGAGCATGACCGGAAAGCGGATTCTCAAAGATATGGGGCCCCTTCGCGACCGACCGTTGGTATTCGTTAAGGCCGAGGAAAACTACGATCCCGAGTCGTTACTGCGCAAAATGGTCCGCGACACCACCCTAGACTCTACAGACCCAGCTGTGGACCAATTGGAACGTGAGGAAAAGCAGCATGAACAGGAAATGGACACCAGCGTGTACAATAGCCGGGCTGCCAGCCCATCCAATTCGGGTGGCTCGGATTCTGAGGTCACTTACAATGTTAGCCCGTCGCCAGAGCCATCCATGGAAGATGGAGGCCTAGACACCGAGCTCGAGCCCCGCTATACCAGCTCAGAGGGCGATAGACAATTGCCTCAAAGAACAGTCTCGATTGTTGAGCCCGAGCCAGCGGCCCATTCCGCCAATTCCCGACATATCAAAGACCACAATCCTAGTTCTGAAGGTGATGTCGACTCAGATCATACCGGCGTGGACACGCTTTCTAGCGACTTTCCCGGCCGGGATACGCAGGATGAGCTGGAAATTGACAACCTGGACTTGCAATCATCTAGTTGTGAGCCTGAATCCGAAGATGGTGTTGCCGATGACTCGTTGAGCGACTCTGATGCCGTGGATGTCGAGGAACTCAACAGCGACGACGGCGATGTGCCCTCCGAGGATATCGACTTGGAAGATGTCGACTCGGAGGATGAGATGAAAGACGGCGAAGACAGCGATAGCGATGAGCTCAATGACGATGAGGTGGCTGCTCTGCAGCGGCTGGCCCTGCGGGACTTGGATGGCGACGCCAACGGCAACTACAGCGACTATTTCGATGATGAAGATGCCGATCTAAGCAGCGATGAAGCCGACGATATGATCCAGCAGCTAATTGAAGGTAGCGCTGATTTCGCCAAATACGAGCGGCGGCTCAAGAAAACAAAAAACAAGGCGCTACCCGTGGAGAATTCCAAGCGGCGCAAGGAGCGGCGCAAGGAGCGCGAGCTGGCGCGGCTCACCAACTTTGGCAAAGACGCTGAGCTGTGGCAAAGATACCCCGAGGGTATGTCCGTGAACCAGGTTGTAGATGAACTGGCGGCATTCATCCAGCACGATGAGCCGCAAGAGGTCCGGTTCCCGCCGTTTGACCACAACGCCAACCATTATGTGCGCGAGCTGGCAAAGCTGCATGGACTGGCGTCCTACATGCAGGGTCGCAAGAACGTCAAGTGTATTGTTGTTGCACGCACAAACCGGTGTGGACCCATCCGCGATTATGGTCGGCTCAAGACTCTCATGTCGCGGAGGCGCAACTTTAAGCGCGTAGACAGGGACCTGGAGCCCGCTGAGTCTGCTGGTGCCAAAAAGACTGCCCGGCTCCGGGATGGCGAGGTTGTGGGTCTCAAGGCTGAGAGCATTCCCAGCGACAACTTTGGCCACCAGCTCATGAAAAAGATGGGCTGGTCCGAGGGAACTGGCCTGGGCGCCAGCCGCGAGGGCATCACGGTGCCCATCAGTGCTACTGTCAAACTCACCAAGCGCGGCATCGGCGAGCGCGATCGCTTTTAGTATTTATTGTATACATATTGCAGGCTGGCCTGTCTATGTGGAGTCTACTCTAGGCTGGGGCCACACAACCCTGGGAAGAGCTAGGAGATCTTAGAAAGAGCTTGGGATACAAGAGACCTTTAAAAGACCCCAAATACCCTAGGAGAGCCTAGGAACCTAGGAACGCAGGAACCCAGTAGAGCGTGGCTACCACCGGCCACTGCTGGCCAGCTTGCTCTCGCCCGCATAACTCCAGCCGCCAAACTGTTTCTGCACGCTCTCGCTGAGCATGAGGTCCTTGTCAACCACCGAATCGGTGGGCACTTCGCTGGTGAATTCCTGATCAAAGTTGGAGGTATCGGTGGCAGACACCACCGACGGCTGGAACGGGGCCGCATACTTTTTGTTGAGCAAGCACTTCCAATCAATCTGCCGGAAGAACGGATGGGCCTTGATCTCAGCCGCACCGTTAATGCCCAGCCGCTTTTTCGGGTCACGGTCCAGCAGTGCCGTCAGCAGAGACCTAGCCTCCCGGTCCATATCACTGGGGAAGGTAAGAGGGTCGTGGAGAATTTTGTGGTACATGGCGTTAGTGTCCTGATCGTAGAATGGCGGCAGGCCCGTCAACATTTCGTAAAATAGAACGCCCAGCGTCCACCAATCAACCACCTTTGTATATCCTTGGCCCAGCAACACCTCGGGTGCCAGATACTCGGGCGTACCACAAAAGGTGCTGGTTTTCTCCTGTCCATTCATGTTGAGCTTGCACAGCCCAAAGTCACAAAGGGCAATGTGACCAGTATAGTCTAGTAGAATGTTCTCGGGCTTGAGATCCCGGTAGATGACATTGTACTCATGTAGGCACTCGAGTGCACAAAGCAACTCGGCCGTATAGAACCGCGCCCGGTTAAGGTCAAAGCGACCCTCACGCTGCAGGTGATGGAACAGCTCGCCGCCATTCACAAATGCAAGCACCAAGTATAGTTTTTCGGGGCTCTGGAAACTGAACTTGAGAGGCACAATGAATGGATTGTTGATCTTGGCCAGCACCGTGCGCTCCGCAAGCGTGTGACCCACCTCACTGCGCGACACAATATGCGCCTTGCGGATGGTCTTCAGAGCATAAATCTGCTGTGTGTCCTTTTTGCGCACCTGCATGACCTTGCCAAACGAGCCCTTTCCAACAACCTTTAAGAGGTTAAAATCGTCGATGGTCAATGGCTGGTTATGGGTCTGCTGCGTCTCAAGCTTGATCTTAAGCTGGCCCTTGTTGCCGGCCAGCGGCAGCGACTCGGCCACTGGCTTGTCGGTAGCCACTTTGGCGCTGGTCAACAGAATGTCTTCCACCTGAGTAGCCGCCGCTTTCTTTTTGCTCGAAGATGCCAGCACGGGGTCACCTTTATCGTCAACGCGCTTGTAAATCCGGGCATATACCTGCACCGTCAACGGCGAGCCCTTTCCACTGACATCAAAGCTGGAAGATTTATCCCATACGGGGTTCTGCAGCGTGCCTCCGATGGCATGGAGAATGATCTGTGTCTTGTCATAGTCCAGCACCAGGTGGAGAGGCGGGGGACGTGTTGAGTTGCTCTCGAAAACATATTCGGGGAGCTTCTGCTTTACCGACGACGGGACCTCCAAGTCCCGGATCTCGTACACCTTGACGCGCAGCAGAGCCGGGTTAATGGACGGCGCCGGCGGCCGCGATCCGTGCGTGATTGTGGACTGCGCGGACCGGCCGTCGCCGACCGTGGACGCTGTGGTTGTGGAGACCGAAGCCCGCGGAGTAGCCAGCCCATCGCCGGGCGCCTTGCCAGCCACGATGGTATTGGCCCGCGATGCCGATTCCTTGTCGAGCTTGTCATGTTTATCGTGCTTGTCGTGCTTGTCGTGTTTGTCGTGCTTATCGTGCTTATCACTGGAGCTGCTGGAGCTGTGATGGCTTCCGCCCCGCAGAAACGACGGGCCCAAGTGCGTCTCCTTGAGCTTTTTCGTCAACTTCCACGTGGATGTCATGGGCGAGAAGGGGAGGGCGATTACGCGGCTAAGGGGAAATGGGCCTTCTCCTGCGGTGAGGTAATCTAGGGGAGGCGTTGCGGGGCTAGGTTGGGTTGGGCTGTGCGCGCCAGTTCAGCCCTGTTTGGGGGCCAGTTGAGCCCTGCTGCGGGTGTCCTGTCAAAACACCGAACACCAAACACCAAAAGCCAATCGCAGAATGCTGAACGCCATTGAACCCCAGCTGTACATTCAAAATGGCATCAATATTTTGTGATGGATATGAGTCTCGATGCCAAGTTTAATTGATTCTACAGAGTAGTACCTATGAACGCTGGTAGAAATTCTCAAAGGCCAAAAAATCACATCCCAAAATAGGATATGCAACTTTCACAATTCGCCCTGATGCATTTAGCGTTTAGGGCAAAAAGCCTATTTTCAATGTACCCTTTTTAGCATAATCAAGTAAGCGAGCACGGACAGGGCGATCCCAGTGGATGATCTAGGTGGGTGACACTAGGAAGTAAAGATCCAGAAATTGGCAGCTGATCAAGGACTTATTAGCATTTTCAAAACCCCCTCAGAAACATCCTTGGGACGGCCCTTTTTGTCCGATAAATATTTGGCCAACACATGTCGCATACGCGTATTAGAATCGGCTTCCGCTTGCGGCCCAGGGCTCAGGGTGCTCTGCTTGCTTAACCACTCAGCTGCATACCACATGCAGGCCCGAAACCGTGGGTAAGAAAATCGAGAAGGAACTTTGGTTCGACGTTCCAAAGCCTCGATCTCAAGCTGCATCTCGGCATTGTGCAGAGTCAGAAAGTTTCCGCCAATGACCACCGCATCTTCGGGCGTATATACGGCATGAATCCAACCAGCGGGAATGATAAGGCTGTCACCTGCGTGAAGGTCTACACGCACACATTCGTCGACGAGCTCAGAAAAAAGCACCTTGTGTTGATCGTCTCGTTTGCACCATCGTTCATAGGCGGCCAGGTTCTTTTTGGTGGGCCGTACAAACGCAAATGTCTTGGCTCCAGAAATCACATGGTAAAACACCGATGTGCCTCCGAAATCAATATGAAAGTCCGTAAAACTACCTCCCACTCCCATCAAGCAATAGTACTCGACCTTGGGCCGCTCCGCAAGCGCCGCCTCAGGCCAAACTTTGTCCACAAGATCCATGGTGCGGGCATATGTAGGTCGCTGCACGAGGTGCCGTAGAGGGGTGTCGCTAAACTCAAGACTAATCACATTCAGGGTCTGTAGCCGATCTTTTGGTTTAGTTTCGAAATACGTTGCCCACCGGCCGATAGTCCATCCCGGCAATATGTTTTGGCTCAAAACATCAACCACCGGCAAAGGATGGTCTTCCCCCACAATTTCGGCCACTTTGCGAGGAGTTAGGTCTTCCGGAACTTTCATATCCAAACTGCCGTAATTTTTAGCTCGTATGGCCACAGGACTATCCAATGGCCCTGAAACATTCTCTAGCTCGGGGAATGAGGCCACTGGGAAGCCCCCCTGGCGGAACTGCTGCACATGAGGGTGGACGTTATCCACTACCACCAGGCCCTCATTCAAGGCAGCGTAGTTCAGATGCGGTCTTCGTCGTTTTCGTGGCCGCTCCTCTGACAGGGACGGCCCTAGTTTGGGCTCGCAGAGCTTGCAGTGGAATTTCTCGAGTTTTTGAACTAAAGCCTCCTCAAGATCTGTACAGGTAACATGACACCATCCATTGCATCCATCACATTGGACCCATGATTGGGCTAAGTCGTCGGCTGTTCTGCACAAAATACACTCATTTTCGTTCTCCGTTTTATTATCCTTAATTTCCTCTTCGTGTTGTTTCTCCAATTGTTTCCCTCCTTCAATATCCGTTTCGACTCTAAACTCACTGCGGGCGGCCATTATTAGACGCTGACCTAACCTAATTTTCATCTCCCTAAATATGCTGCGATCTCTGGCCAGTCGAGTCGTCGGCCGGTCTTCGGTAGCCACGCCGTTAGGCCGCGGCTTCTACAGCACGTCACCTGCAAACTCGGATAGCTGGGAAAAGAAAGACAAAAACATCAAGCATTATGGTGCTATTGAAAACGCTCTCGAGGAGGGTGTGGTCGATGAGAAGGTTTCCCCCAAATTCTGGCCCCGGCTGGGCTCTACCACTTCGGCAACTTACAAGCCTTTTGATCTCGGTATGGGAGTGTCGCCGCTGGGACGCAAGCGGGGCCCGCCGGTTCGCAAGATGGACAAATTCAAGACTCTGAACCTTAACCCTCTTTCGCTCTGGAAATCTCCATCCGCTCTCTCCAACTATATCACAAGCAGCGGAAGTATCATTCCGGGTTATATCCACGGTACAAAAGGCAAGAACCAGCGCCGACTAGGCAAGGCCATCCGCCGGTGCCAGGCAGCGGGTCTTTTGTCGACTGTGCATAGAGGCACGAACGAGCTGGGCAAATAGGACCAGTTGGCGAGAAGAATGCCCATTAACCGGGCAAGTAGCTGGCCCGTGGCCGAATTGAAAGCAAATATGTTGTATATACAAATAGGACTTTGTCCTTAATAAATAAAAAGCTCGCCGGCAGGAAGCTAGCGAGCCCTACTAAGAAGAATACAAGCAGAGCACAGCGATGAAGGACGCTAGGAGGACGCTAGGAGTCGGCCGTGATAGCCAAGAATGCCAAAACAGCCTGCTCGTAGCCGAATCCATCCGGTACTTTTGGCTTGATCAAGGTCTGAATGGAATTATCACCCCTGAACCCAGCGACTGGCCGTTCTCTCGCCGAAAATACCCTGCTGGGGTTCTCGAGCTTCTCCAGCACTCGCTGGGCCCGAATTCGCAAATCTCCAAAGATATGCAGAGTTCTCTTGGCAAGAAAAGCCTGTCTGAATGTACGAGTAGCCATGATGAAGGTCTCGCGGGAAATAGCTGGTAGTTCCGGCGTTTCAAATAGCAGCGAAAGCCGGTGCTGAAGGTAGTGATCCAAACTCTGCAACATCGGCTCGGGATTGTACAATAATCGGTCGTCGCGACCAATTGCCGCAGTCGCTATTTCCACAAACAACGGCAGGACTCGACTCATGGTTGGGTTGTTGCGATCCTCGGTGATGGCCAACCCCACGTAGAATACAAACAGCTTGTTGACTACAAAGTCAAAAGCTTCCACAGCAATCTTCTCGTCTCCTAAATCCAGCGCAGCTACAACGTCGCGAACAAACGTCGTACCCCCATCGCGTTCCAGCGATGACCGCAGTTTATAGGTGAAGAAAAACTCGATTTGGGAGGTATCTGGCTTGTGCAGACTCTGGAGCAAGTTACGCTGCGAGATCTCGAGCGCCATATATTCCTTGGCGTCGTCAAACCAGCGGTGGCTTGCATCAAGCCCCGGAAAGCTTTCAAAAACAAGCCGCCGGATCTGCGACACCTGTGACTCGTAGCCCTGCTTGTTCTCCATAGGCAAATAAATATCCCGAACATACTCCAGGAGCAGGTTAGCTCCCTCACGATTGTTTTCTTGGGCATAGCGCGCAATCAGCTTGTCCACGGATACTAAAGACGGGTAATAATGGACAAAGCGAGCAAGAAACGGCTTGGGCTGTTGATCGACCGGCATAGCATATGCGAGAGCCGCCTTGTCGAGCCAAAACGGATCTGGTGACTGCATGATCAACGGCCACACCTTAAACTCGCTTGCCGCTGGCCATTGCCGAGCAATGTCGTGATTCCATAGCTCTTTGGCAACTTTAGACCACTTCTCAATCTCCCACTCTTCAGCATGCTTTGATGCGCTCCGCTGTAAAATTCCAGCAAATTCCAGCCGAGACGGCAACTGTTCCACCACGATCCACACTTGCCGACGTACGTTGGTAGGCAAATCCTCCATGGGAGCGACAAGGTCTTTGGTGACAGCAGCTTTTGTAGGGCTCGCTCGCACCGCGCGTGCAATAAAACCATAGGCTTCATAAAAAAACTCGTCTAGCCGCTGCACTGCGCTGCTACGCTTATCAGTTTTTAGGTCTCGATACTGGGCATGGGCATCTAATAGCAGTGAGCGAATCCACACATGGCAGTCATCGAGAGGGTATCCCCTCATTAAGGAGATGCGGAACGCAATATACCAAGCACTCAGAGCCTTGATGCGAATAGCCACATGAGATTTCTTCAGCCGTACCAGATCCGCAATCTGCGCCACTTGTGGCCGCACACTGGGATCAGCAAACCTCATCAAAACCAGTAAGATTCCGTATTGCTGAGAAACGGCACTCAAATCAGTAGCAGAGACACCCTTTGTTTCCGGAAAATCGAACGTGCTGAGCGGGGTTACGCGGCCTACAATGCGTCGACTCACCACGGGGTCCACCTTTTGCAAGGTCAGTCCCAAAAGTTCCAGGAATACATGGTGTTCGGCGTCCAACAGGGTGTTACCGTCAAATGGGCCCGCCCAGAAAAAGTCGGGTAAATCAACCGCCTCGCCTCGCGGATCGGCATAGTGCTGCTGCTTTGCAAAAAAGTCGAAGAAACGAAACACCACCTCCGCCGAAACAGGCCAGCCCCAGACGTTAATCAAGCGGATACATCTCTCCAGTAAAGTCTTGCGCGACTGACTTTGAAGGCTAGGGGGGTTTAGCAGTTGTTGCACCAGATTCCACCCGTAGTAGGGGCGATTGAGAGCTTTATGGGCACAGGCAACCATAAACAGAAACTGCCATAGAAGTTCGGGCCGACTAGAGTGCCTGGAGAAGGTTTTTTCCAAAGGAACTTCTAGCTTGATCATGACCATCGCCAGTTCCAAAGCCACCTCTTCTCGGCCGGCGAGTCCATTAGATAGCCACTGGGCAGTGTTTCTGGTACTCCTGGCAAATGTGTTCATGTGCCCTGCCATGATGTCAAGGGCATGCACGTCTATAATCCTGACTTCGTTACCGAGACCTGGCATTAGTAGCTCCATGTGGCGGCACACTGTCAAGGCAAAGATAGTAACTGCCAGTCGAACTTTCGTCAAATAGCTATCGACATCCTTGCAGTTGCGAGCCACCAGCTCCATCAGGCGAATCGTCTTCGAAAATACGGTCCGCCTGAGTTCCTCATCGATGATAGTATCCTGGCGTACAAGCTCTCCAGCTGTACTCAACAGATATCCGTAGACACTGTTGTAGAGGTCGGTGTCGATCTCTCCCACGGTGCCTGACACTATCGACATCAACTGACCAAAATCGTCTTGCAAGGTGTCCCTTGTTGCTAGTGAAAGCGGTGTGCCAAACTGCGATGATGCCTCACCATCCCAGACACCTACGCTATTCAGCAGCTCTAGCGTTGAGGAGCCAAGAAATGTGGCCCTGCTGAAGGTGATGGGTGGTAGCGGATCAATGTCGAAGGAAAGCATCTTGGAGGGTGAAAACATCACCGCTGTTTGCATTGACCGCTTCTTGGGCCGAGGCGCACCTGGTTCAGCAATTGGCTGAGATATCTTGCGGACAGCAAAGCCAGACTCTTTCTCGATGATTGTTGTATGATAGTTTGCGCTCGGAGGAACATGGTAAGTACGGTGCTTTCTTTTTTGGCCGATCTTCACGGATTTTGGGCCTTTAGGTTCTTCGATAGCAGCGTCCAAGCTAGGTGCGAGACTCTGAACGCCTCGAGCTGCCTGCGGACACGGCATTCTCGAGGTTAATTTGAGGCCGGTTTCTGAGCCGGCTTCTGAGGCTCTAGAAGAGTGTTTCTGAGCTCCATCATGAGTCCTTGACTTGATCGGACGCTCGCGGTGAGGACGAGAGAATGCCTTTGATACTGCCCTGATTCCAGCGGGAATCTTGAATCGCGGCGCGCTCTTGAAACCCTTTTTCCAGCGATCGAGTGTTGCCCGGTCCTCATCGCCTCCAAAGTTACTGGCAAGCACTTTCTTAGTCGGTTTGTCTTTCCTGGATCCATTACGCTTGGCTGTTCGCGAGGCCACCCGCATATAGTCCGCAGCGCTGTCTCCCATCCGATCGACAATGGACACAATAGACACCGCTCTAGTTCGTGGGCGTCTGGGTCCTCTGGATATCATATAGTCAATGGCACGGCTCTCAGGTATATCGCTATTAAAGCGCGACTGAGACAATGACTGGAATTGTGATTGGGACTGAGATTGCGACTGAGACTGGGACTGGGATTGCGACTCGTCGAGGAACATATCTGTCAAAGCAACGGCAGGCTCTGACTTTTCAGGCCGACTGGCGGGAACAGAGCCTGTGATTGCATGTTTATAAAACCCATACTCTTCAACAGAGACGTCGGATTCGTGGTCGCTCTCACTTTCGCCTTCACTTTCACTAAAAACAACTCGCATTCGACTCTGAGTGGGTATGATGCTTGCTGCTAGGTCGCGCTGGGAGCTGGAAAGAGGACCCAAGCTTTCAATATCGTTGGGTTCATCTCCATCTTGGCTGGATGAGTACTCCACGTCCTGTGATTCCTGAGACAGCATTACACTCCCATAGTTTTGACCAGCAATATCTCCATATAAAGCTTTATCGTAGGCATAAGGATGAAGTTGGAACGCGTTCCTATGACGGAACCGCCGGCGACTTTCCCCGTCTGGCTCAGCTTCTTGACCGGCTTCAACTTGAGCCTTTGGTTCTGCATCAACTTGACCATCACTATCTTCAGTGACAGGCGGAATACGATTGGCAGGCTCTTGATCATGAGACGATGGCGGATCGGGAAAGTCTCCGAGATCTAAAGGTAGATCCATGTCCGAGAATTTCAGATCATTGAGTGCTCGTTTGGGCGATTCTTCAGGCCCTGGAGAAGCAACCGGTAGTTGCACATCAGGCTGGTCACCCACAGGCCGATTGTCTACTGCCAGGACATCTAGAGGAGATGATTTTGGTGAACCAAGCTCAGCAAGAAGATCTTCTTGGAAGACATTGTGGACCCCAGATGCATGCGTTTCCAGCGCTTCACTGTTTTCAGGTGGACTCGCAATATCCGAAAATCTACCATTCCTAAGGAGGTTTCCATATAAGGCCTTGTCATGTGTATACGGATTTAGCTGGCGAGATGACCGTTGCCTGAGATTGCGACGAGGGTGTATGGGACCTGTTGTAGGTTGTTGCAAATTCGCCGGTTCTGGCGGCGGATCCGAGTCAGGAAGTATAAGCCTGCGTTTGCTGGATCTGAGAGGAATTATTGGGATCTCGATGTCCGAGTCCTCAATGAATCCCTCGTCAAACGCCATACCAAGACGCGACTGGTGAGGTAGTTTACAGTTAGCAGAGCGACTAAGCGATCTCGAAGCTGGCTACAAACGGCTGTAACACCATTCGGGTAGTTGGGAACGAACTTAGAGAATCTTAAATATAGAATAATAGTATGTGGATGTTAGTAGGTCTGGCTCGGACTGGCCGGAGGACCATTTAGGCCGGCAAGGAAACAAGGGCTCTACTTGGCACCGTGAGGACCGAACTTGTGGATCGGAGCGGCATCGCTCAAATCAATATCCGAAAGTTCGGAATCCGCGGCAGAAGACACGGAAAGAGCTAGCCAGAGAGAAGCAATCAAATGGAGAAACTGCATGTGAGTAGGATGAAGTGGTTTGGGGTTTGGCTCAAGTTTAGGGAGGGGCCGCTGACTTATCAGTCCTCTCAAGGAGCTTAGGTACTTCGTGCTTACCTATTGGACGTATCAGAATAAAACCTATAGATTACATGACATAGTTCAACGGACATCTCGATCTACACAAGCCTGTTGACCCAACCCACCGTTCGGCAAGGGTTGCGGGAAATGAGGTAAGGGCCAGGGTTCGAGCTCCAAGGTGAATTGTGGGGAAACTTCCCCTAGATGCCCATGTGCTCCAACTCTTTTTGGCCCTCCTCGGTAAATAGTTTCTTGCCATTATTATAGCCAACAAACCAAATAACAGGATATCGCAGATTAAACCACCACCATCCAACAGGAGTGGCAGCACCAAAGAAATGGAAGTAGTGGTCAAGGTTGAAACATAGGACATTGCAACCACCCAACACCAATAAAGCAAGATGACCGCTAAACATAGCCGCTTTTTTGCCATAGTGGTAGTCAGTGATGAATTGGTTAGTCAAAGAGCCCATTACGGCTCCCATGCCGAGTGGACATAGCAAGAGGGTCCAGATGATCTTTCTGTACATATCTGTCCATCCCGAAAAGAAGGTGCATCCGACGATGAGGAAGATAATCTCTGCCACAAGCGAGCCAATAAAATATAGGTAAAAGGGGCGCATGTAGATCTTGCGGCGACGCGCAATGATCTCTTTCGTGTTCTGGTCGTCGACGACTACTTCTTCCAACTGGGCGGCCATGCTTCAATGCTTGGGAGTCAAATGCTATTAGCCTGCATATTATATAGATTATACCGCAAAGTGGGGTAAATCAGATGACCAGCAAATGTTGAGGTGGGCCCTTGAAACGAGGGGTGTTTTACCTCGGGTAAATGTTCGCCCAATAGACAGTCGCACGTCGTTCTTGTCTCATTGATACTGTAAAGGGTACTGCTAGAAAGCGTTTCCAAGGAATTGGTCCGTCACCGTCGAGCCGAACGCGGGTTAGGACGCATGCACATGGTGCCTGTGTCCGCATCGACAGAGTAGAATTTTAAGGGAAAATAGCGTTAGACTACTCAGATATATCTACAAAGCTGAATAAAAGTCCAATCCATCGAGCCCATGTTTTGGATCGAATTGTGAACGATTTGAGTTTTCTTGGGCGTCTCCTTGATGCAACTCAGATAAGACTTGGAACCAAGGGCTGGAACCGTGCCTGGAACTATGACTGGAATAGTGACTGAAACTAAAATGTGTCCTGACTAAGAGAAGATCGTCCTGACAAAGTCTAATTTTTGGGAAAAAAAAAAGATTCCAAAAAAATGGCAGGATCAGTTCTGAAGCGATTGAAAGAGGATCTTCAGAAAAATGATCTCTTAAGGAACCAATCCAGCAAAAAACGCAAGACTGGTAATAATAAAGACCGCCGGGAGCGAGATCAGAAGGTTCTTGCGTCGATTCGGGATGCATTCAATCCGTTCGATGCTAAAAAGAACCGCGAAAAGTACGAGGTTTTGGGCAGAAATATCTCTGGCCAGCAGGGAAAGCCCGGAATTTCCAAGCAGGTTGGTGAAAAACAACGCAAACAGACCTACGAGGCTCAGAAACGGTTAAAGAACCGAGTCGGTGGAGTAATTGATCGCCGGTTTGGCGAGCAGGATAACGAGATGAGTGCCGAAGACAAAATGGTGGCTCGTTATGCTCGTGAACGAATGTCTAGACAGGGAAAGGCGGCTGCTTTCAACCTAGAAGATGATAACGAGGTTCTTACACATTACGGTCAGGCACTTTCGTTCGCTGATGATTTTGCAGAGGGCGATCTTGGCGTGGAGGACGAGGGCCTGGAGCCTAGCAAGCGTCGCCGGCTTGAGGATGGTGTTGAAATCCCCGAGGAATTGGCCGAGCCCGAAGCCCCACACAAAAAGTCCAAGCATGAGGTTATGCAGGAGATCATGCAAAAGTCAAAGATGCACAAAGCTGCTCGCCAGCAAGCCCAAGCCGAGCAAGAAGATTTTGTGGACGAGCTTAACGCCCCTGGCGAGTTTGATGCCTTGATGGCCGATTTGCAACAGTACGACCGGGCTCACAAGACCGACAAGCCGCAGTCGACTGAGGTTGACGAGGCCTATGACTTGGCGGTGCGGGAGATGGCCTTTGACCGCCGCGCGGTTCCCGGTGATCGCACCAAAACTGAAGAGGAGCTCAAGAAAGAAGCTGCTGAAAAGCGTGCCGAGCTCGAAAAGGCCCGCCAGCAGCGCATGGAAGGCCAGGGCGACGATTTGGATGCCGAATACAATGATGTCGCCAACGATGCCGAGCTGTTTGGCTTCCATGCCAGCGACAGCGAAGGCGGAGCGGCCTCGGACGAGAGTGATGTTGAGCTGCCTGAAGACGGCGATGAGGGTGCTCCCACGACTTCCAAGGCAGAGTGCCCTCAGACATTGAAGGAACTCAAGACAGCACTATCTCGTGGCGGCGATCCTATTGCCATTATCAAAAAAATCCTTAGAGCTAATGACCCTTCCAAGGGCGCTGGCAACCTGCAAAAAGTGGAGGCGCTGACCATCGTTCTGTGTCAGTACGCATTGCAGACCAAGGACGCCGGGCTGTTTCGCGAGCTGGCGTCGCTAGTACGCACACTTGCACCAAAGTACGAGCGGGCACTCGGAAAGTACTTTCGCGAAGCTGTGCGCAAGGCCCACGACAAAGTTGCGGCAAACAAGCCGTTTTCTGGCGCCGATTTGTTATTATTTACGCTCATTGGTGTGCTCTTCTCCACCTCGGACCAGTGGCACCTAGTGGCCAACGGTGCGCTCCTGACGATGACCCAGCACCTTTCAAAGACTATGGACATGTCTCCCGCTTCCGTTGCGGTTGATCTATATCTGTGCGACTTGCTACTGAGTTACCAGCGGATCTCCAAACGATACATTCCCGAGATTCCTGCCTTGCTGCTGAAGGCTCTGTCGGCGGTTGACGGAATCACGCCTGCTGCCAAAAGTGTACGGGTGACCAAGTCGCAGCCTCTAGTGTTGAGCAGCAAGTTTGCCAATGCCGAGCTCGACCACATTGCCTTGACGCGCATTGGTAGCACCACTAGTGACCAGGCAGTGCTTCAACTGGTGGGCGTGGTTGACCGGGCCAGCCAGTTGTGGAAAGGTGTCTCTGCCTATAACGAGATTTTTGCGCCTTTACAATCCCGTCTTGCACAGCTACCGGCGAACAAAAAGGTCCAGGAAGTTGCCGACAAACTTTCCCGAACCGTCAAATTCGCTGGTTCCGACAAGGTGCCTTTGCGGTTGCAGGAGATGCGTCCTGTCGGCATCATCACCCATGCGCCTGCGTTCGAGGACAATTACAATCCCGATGTCAAGTCTTACGAAGAAGACCCCGACCGGCGCGAGCAGCGCAAGCTCAAGGCTCTTCTCAAGAAGGAGCGCAAACAGACTATCAAGGAAATCCGTCGCGATGCCGAGTTCGAGTCGCGCGAAAAGCTCGAAGAGTCCCGCAACTCTGCGCGCGACTACCACCAGATGCTTTCACGTCTTACCAACCAGATCAACTCAGAGGAGGGCGCGGAGAAGAACCGGTACGAGCGCGAACGCCGCCGCCGCAAGCGCTAGACCATCGGCGCAAACGCTTGAGAATCCTGTCATGGTTTGTTGCTTCTGGAGGCAGTTTTTGGGGTGTCATCCAATAATAAACCTTATAGACCTTATAGACGGGATCCAAACTAAGATATTGCAATAAATATGGCTAGTGCCGGGCTGGCTCAGTCTTTGCCAGCTTGTTGAGCAACCCAAACACGCCGCCCTCAATGCTGTCGTTATCGTCGTCTTCGGGCAGCAGGTTCAGCTCCGTGTTGTTTGTATCTGATTCCTCCTGCACGGGCGAGAGCTTCAGCCGGTCGTACTGGTCCATGACACTCATGTCCATTCTAGGAGCCCTGTCTAGGCGCTCTGATTGGGGTCTGTCCAACCGATCAGGCCGCTCAGACCTATCCAGGCGCTCCTGGCGCTCTGGACGCTCTGTCTGGGGCCGGTCAAGCCGGTCAAGCCGGTCCATCTGCGACCGCTCAGGACTGACTGGCTCTCGTGCTGAGGTGCTCCTGGAAAGGCTGTCACGACGGCCAATGCCCCTACTCTGAGGTGGCCCATAGATGTCCATAAAGTTGAGGTAGCTCTTGAGCATCTTGCCATCAGCTGTGGAATAGTACTTGTCCAACGCATTTGCCCGTGCCTTGACCTTGTTTGCCTGGTCAAAGTTAAAGACAGCATACGAGCATACATATCCGAGGTCATCGACATGCACGGTGAACTCTCGAAGGAAATCGACAATTTTCTCCGAGCTTTCAGGCAGATTGTACCAGAGAATCACAGGGTTCAGGACGATACTTAGCAGATCGCGAAGAATGATCTTGATCTTGAGGTCATACAGCTGGCAGAACTCGGTCTTGATCTGCTCAGTGTGCAGTTTGTTCTCCCATTTTTCCGGCAAGTAATGCGTGAACTCGACAATCTGGTGCATGGCGGCCTCTGGTTCGAAGATGTCTGACTCGGACGCGCGCATTCCGCGAGCAACGGCAATGATAGTTCCGAAAATACCAATATAGAATAGCACCGTCTTGTCGGGTGAGATCTCAAGACCCAGCAGCTCAGGGTCGTAAATGGAGGCCATACCGAGCACGGCAGCGAATGAGCCACACACAAAGATAATGAACCGTAATACAATCTCATTCTTTTCCCTCGGAAATTGCGAAATGTACCGCAGCGCGGGTACGGTGCTCATGCTCAGCCGCCGCCGAAACAGGTGGTAAAGCTCGTTCAGTTCTCGCAGCTTCCATTCAGCCAGGGGCGTATACTGCCGCGAGCCCATGGATGCCGGGTCTCTGTGGTACTCGTTAAAGTAGCGGAAGAAGTAGTAAAGGGTCATGTAGATGATTGCAACCGGCGCAAATACAATATTCATGATTGCCGCGAACCGGAAACGACGGCTGAGACCTTCTGCGAGCATCTGGCGGCGGCCCTCGTTCAGAAACACGGGCCGAATCTGGCCATTTTCATTAAAGGCAAAATCAAGAATGCACAGGCTGATACTCCATTCCAGTGTGGTTGTTAGGAACTGGTAGTCCCCCACAAACGGCAACTGTACATTGAGATTGAGGATATTTTTGTTGAACATGGCAATCAGGTAGTTATCTCGGCGCATAATCCGGTTGGCCACATTATGAGCATCAAGCGCGCTATTCTGGCGATTCCCAGAGCGGCCAGCGGCGGCCAAATTCAGACTATTCAATTTGACCAGGCGCGACACAACCTGCGGCCATGAAATGGTTTGGATCTCCTGCTCATTGACATGCAGCAAGTGCTCGAAAAACGTCTTCATTTCATATAACCTGCGCACGTCACTGACGTACTGGAAAAGCTTAAGAAACCACAGCGCGCCAAAAATCCATAGCACCAGCTTGGTAAAGAAGCCGGTTTTAGCCAGGCACCTTTGCACTCTTAGATCGGTTAAAGTGGCCGCACCATGTAGACTGGAGTAGTCAATGCAATTGCCAAGGTAAACCGCGAAAGAAACCACGAACAGCACCGTCAAAAGATTCAGCATGCGCTTGAGCACCGTCGAGTAAAAGCCTTTGTCCAGAAAGTACTGATATACATCTTCAAGAAACAGGTCCAGATTGTGCACATTAGCCCATCGCCATTTCGCCAATTCCTCGGGCGATAGCAGGGGCGGCTCACTCCTCTCTGAAACGGGTAAAATGGGTTGCTCTACCAGCAGCGACGGACCAATTGAGTCGTCGTACGCCTCCTGATAAACCGACCGCTCCATGGCTCCAAAGGGATGCTAGGCTGACCTCAGTTGGGACCTAAAGGAATGTTTACCTCAGTTCACTTCTAGGACCTTGGCCCATTTGCAGTCAGTCCAGTTGGGACTTGGGAGGATGTGGCCGGGAAGTTGTGTGGGTAAGCGAAGCCACAGCCATCTCAGCCCCAGCAACAGCATCATGCCCGTCCAGCACAGCTGCTTCAATGAGTATCCCGACCAGCGATTGATTGGCAATCTGGCGGTCTTGCCGCTGCGCACAAAGTTCCGAGGGCCTGCATACCCCGCCGAGGACTATGATATCCTTGATGAGAGCGTGGACCTTTTCCGGGTCAACTCGTTCTTCCGTAACTTTGAGATCCAGGGCCCTGCGGACCGCACGCTCATCTACGGCATCCTGTTTATCAGCGAGTGTCTGAGCAAATTGAAGGCCTCCACCTCGCTTAACGACGCAAACAAACAGCTCAATGTGCTGGCAACCGAGAACTTCTCGCTGCCGGGGGAGCCCACGTTCCCCTTGAATTCCATCTACGCTGCGCCAGGCTCGCGCTCGGAAACAGAAACCTTACGGTCATATCTGCAGCAATTCCGCCAGGAATTGGCTCTGCGGCTGTTGGCCCATGTATATGCCGATGGCACGGCCTCAAAGCACTGGCTGGCCTTTAGCCGGAAACTGTTTATGAACCTAAGTCTCAAATAGGCACTGAACTTATAGATGAAGAAAAATTACTCCGAGATAGCAACTCCCGAGAAGAGAGCCTAACTAGGTCCATGTACGGACTTTGCAAAGTGAGGAGCCTCGCTCTCGAGCCAGTCAAGGTCGACAGCCATGACTCCTCGCATGAACTCCTTGCTCGTTAGAACGAGCTCATAGTATAACACATACTTGTGAGCTGGTTTCACATCATGTAAAGAGCTGGATGGATGAATAAATACACTTTGGTTCAGGCGATACGTGAGGTAGCAGTCGCCATGGGTCAGCCGAGCCGTGTTTGGAAAGTAACCGGCCACAATTGCCCTCTGGACCGCTGTAGGATCTGTGGTAGAGGCCATCTCAACACCTGTCCGCCCACATAGCCTAACCAGCTGGGCACGCACATCTTTGGCTCGTTGTAGTGTGCGCTGCTGAACAAAATGGTCGCGTGACCATTGGAAAGATCGGCCGGCGTTGCACCACCGATTCCACACCTCCAGCAGCATGAACTGATCACCCTCGGGTCGCTTGAACGAGCCATGTGCACTGTCGGCCTCGGTCCTCTTTGCTTTGGGCCGGTAGAACAGGCTGCCCAGCTCGCCAAGCATGGCGATGATCGTAACCACCTCCTCGCTACATTTCAACCGCCCGCTAGCCAAGATAGTTTTAGCCATCATTGGATCCGTGGGGAACTCGGCCATTTGCCGGCCCAGTTTCGTGAGCTGTGCCTTTTCGTTCACAGCCCCAAGTGAGTACAGCAACTCCAAAGCCTTGACTACGCTTTCCGGGGCCGGGGCGTCAATAAAGTCGAACTTGATCACATTGGCTATACCCAGCGACATGAGCATCAGTACTACGCTTGCTAGGTTTGTACGCAAAACCTCGGGAGCCGTTTCTTTTGGTAGCTCGTTCTGGAACGACCATTTGGTGTAAAGCCGGAAACACTTGCCAGGGCCTACTCGACCCGCACGACCGGCTCGTTGGTTGGCACTGGCTTGCGAGCACTCTCTCACAGTCAAAGATTCCATACCAGTACGTGGATCGTAGACTTTTTCCTTAACAAAGCCCGGGTCAATCACATAGGTAATTCCGTCGATGGTGATAGACGTCTCGACAATATTCGTGGCCACCACAACTTTACGGGCATTTTCCGGGGTGGGATCAAAGATACGTGCCTGCTGCTCGGGCGGCATGTTGGCGTAGATGGGGCAGATAATCAGCTCCTTGATGGAGCCGCCCAGCTTGCGCTTCGTTTCCAGCAGGTTTTCGGCCATGGCCTCGATCTCCTCTTGACCGGGCAAGAACATGAGAATGTCACCTGGTCCCTGCGATACGTGAATCTGGAACACAGTCATTAGCGCTGCCTGGATATAATTGGCCTCGGGCTGCTTGGTATACAGCGTGTCGACCGCATAGCGCCGGCCGGGCACTGTGTACACGGGAGCGCCATTGAAGTATTTAGAGAACTTTTGCGAGTTCATTGTCGCAGAGGAGATTATGATACGCATTTCTGGACGGGTTTTGGCAATGTCCTTGATAAGGGCCATCAACACGTCGGTTTGTAGCGTGCGTTCGTGGGCCTCGTCGATCATGATCACGCTGTACTGGCTGAGTTCCGGGTCTACCAGAAACTCCCGCATTAGCATACCATCCGTCAGGAACTTTATCGCTGTGGCAGGGCCCGAATTGTCGTCGAATCGCACGGTATAACCAACTTTCGAACCAAGCTTGACGTTCATTTCGGAAGCAACACGCGCAGCTACGGCCATAGCGGCCAGACGTCGGGGCTGCGTTACGGCGATCTTTCCGAGACGAGAGTAGCCATCTTGGTAAAGGAATTGAGGAAGCTGAGTAGTTTTACCGGAACCTGTTTCGCCGGCGATGATGCAGAATTGGTTGTCTCGAATAAGTTTAAGAAGTTCTTTGCGATGCTGTACAACAGGAAGCTTCTCTGCGGTCCCTTGTTCTTGTGACTTTTTTACCTCTGGCCTTGATTCCTCTGAGTTCGAGTCCTCTGATTTGACTTGCTCTGACTTTAGGCCTTCTGGTTCTGGCCCTTCTGAGCCATCTCTGTCTGAACCATCTGAACTGTCTCCATCAATTACCTCGCCCTCAGCAAAATCAATCTCCTGGGAATCGTCAAACACATACTCGTAAACTTTTGGCTCCGGCCTAGGTGTTTCGTCGGAGTCTGATCCTGGGGACGACTCTTCAGTGCCCGGCGATTCAGGTGACAGGGCTCGCAACATCTCTCGCTTGATAGCGATTTCCCTGCGCTCGTTTTCAGTTAGGTTTTCCCAGCCGTACTTGTCAATGTCATGTTGAAACCCCTCAATTTCCTTTATCAGGAACCTTTTGCGAAGCTCGAGCTTCCTGCGGCGCACTGCAGGCCGTGCAGGCCGTGCACGAGGGACCCGTTTGTCAGAGGTCTGGCGATCGTCGTGCCCTGCCTCTGAGGGCCATATTCGGGCAGCAAAGTCCGAGTCGAGGCCAACTGTTTTAAGAGCGTGGATCAGGCTCTGTAGAGACGTGGCGTCTTCCAGCGCTTGCCTGCAAAAGCCTAGCACTGAGTGGTCTACTACCCCGAGCTCGTCGTGAAGGGCGATCTCCAACCCTTGTGGGTCTGTCATCATGACTGACGAGGCCCTGATCAAGGCCGACAAGGACTACAGCGCCACGCTGGACAAGGAGCTGCCTGAGATTGCCAAGCTCTCGCTGAACGAAACAGACAATGCGCTGGAGCGATTGCTGGTGCTGGAGAAAAAGGTGCGGCAGGCCAGCGACCTGGCATCCAGCCAGCGGGTTCTGGCCGAGATTGTGAAGCTGCTGCGCAAGAGCGGTGACTGGACGCACATGAACGAGACCGTGCAGCTACTGAGCAAGAAGCATGGCCAGCTCAAGACAGCAGTGGCGTCGCTGATCCAAGAGGTGATTGCTGGCCTAGATGAGGCGCCGGACAAGGCCACCAAGATCGCCACCATTGACAACATTCGGGCTATTTCTGAGGGTAAGATCTACTTGGAGCTGGAACGCGCACGTGTGACACGCACGCTGGCAGATATCCGCACCGAGGAGGGCGACATTGCCACTGCCGCAGAGCTGATGGGTGAGCTACAGGTCGAGACGTTTGGGTCCATGAGCATGCGGGAGAAGACCGACTTCATCTTGGAACAGATTGAGCTGTACATCAAAAAGGGCGACTACACGTATGCATCAATCGTGTCCCGTAAGATCTTGCCACGGTACTTTAACGACAAGGCCGTACAGGACCAAAAGCTGCGGTTCTACGAGCTGCGGGTTGAAATCGATCTCCATGACAACAACTACTTGGACGCATGCCAGGATTACCGGCACATTTATGATACCGAGAGTGTGCAGGAGGACGTGGAGCGCAAGCGCAACACGCTTAGCAACATGGTTCTTTTTGCGATTCTGGCCCCGCACGACAACCTGCAAAGCGACATGCTTCACAAGCTGAAGCTGGAGAGCGAGCTGCAGCAGCTGCCGCTGTATGAGCAGCTGGTGCGCATGTTCACCACGCCCGAGCTGATCCGGTGGCCCAAGCTGGAGCAGGTCTATGGAGCGCAACTCAAGAGCTACTGGGTGTTTGACGCCGCAAGTGAGCTGGGCTCGGGCACGCAGCGGTGGGCGGATCTGCGGCAGCGCGTGATTGAGCACAACATCCGGGTGGTGGAGCGCTTTTACACGCGCATCACCATTGACGGACTCGGGGAGCTGCTGGACCTCAGCCCGACAGAGACCGAGACGGTGCTGGCGCAGCTGGTCACAAAGGGCATGGTTTATGCACGCATTAACCGGCCGCAGCGCGTAGTGTCGTTTGCCAAGCACCAGGATACGAACGACATCCTCAATGAATGGAGTTACAACACTGGCAAGCTGCTGGAGCATGTGGAGACCATTGGGCATTTGATTGCCAAAGAAGAGATGATGATGGGGATTCGCCGGGCTTAACTGCGGCGATCACAGCTGGGCAGATAAATCGTGTAGTGCTATAGATTAATGGCTGCAAGTGTACATCGGCTAGCCAGGCAGTGTCAAAATGTCGCGCCACGACTTCGGGCCAGAGTGTGGAGCCAGAGTTGACGCTATGTGATAAATAAATGCATGCGGATCTAGCAAGGTTCTGCCGGCATCACCGCCTCTAGTCAATAAATAAGGAACTACTTGGACGACCGCTTGCGCGCACTTTCCTTGAGATCGTCCCATCGGCCCTTGTATTTGGTCACTTGTATCTTGAGACGGTCGTTCTCGGCCCGAAGCCGATCAACCTCCTGGATATGCTCGTCCAGCAGCTTCTGCTCGCGTCCCGACAACTCGCGATGGAGCTGCTGCAGACCCTTCTTCATGGCCTGTTTCTGTGCCCGCGACGCCGCCTCGAACGCATGCACGCGCGCGCCCAGATCCGCATTGACATCGTTGGTGCGATCGCCGCTGGGACGGTCGCCCACCAAGTAAAAGCTCTCCGAGGGATCACCCCGAGCAGCCACCAGTGCCTGATCATAGGCTTTGGAATATGCCGCATTTGCCTTGCTCAGAATCGTCGTCACGCTATCCTCACCAAGTACGATGCTGGACGATGAGCTACTACTTCCCGAAACAGAGTTGGGGTATGCACCCGGCATTGGCATAGCTGCCGTAGCGGCCGACTGCGACGGCGGTGCGGACGGTTGGGTACCGGCCATGTTGGGCGGCATATTGATCACCGAGCTGATACCATTGAAGTGTGAGGGCACTCTTGCGGCATACAGCTGGCTGGCCAAGGCACCGCCAGCACTGGGCGTAGGCGAAGACGTTCCAGATGCAGTTCTGGCAGGTGTTGCGGAGGTCCCAGGCGTTCCCTGAGTCCCAGAAGTCCCAGACGTCCCTGAGGTCCCTGGAGGACCTGAAATACTTTGGCCAGTCTGAGCAGCTGCCAATTTACGTGCATCCAGTCGAGCCTTGCCACTGGCTAGGTACTTTGCGCGAGCCTTATGCTGCTCGGCCAGGGCGTTAAGAATGCGCACGGCAGGGTGCGACGGGGCCGATTCGGCCACTTTCGTGAACAATTCGCTGGCCTCTTCATAAAGAGTGGCAGCTTTGCTATAATCTCCAGCCATGGTGGCGGCATCCGCGTTCTTGGCCGCCGTATAGGCTTGGTCCAGCTGGGTGCCATCCATGCCCTTGTAATCAGATGGTGGAGGATCATCACCCGCACATGGAAGCAGTATGGACCGACATCACGGCCGTACTGGAGGCTCCTGTATCGGACACGTATCAGGTTGGCCAAATCGTTGATTTGGTTTTGGATATGATGGCCGATCGGGCCCCTGACTTCGCCATCGATAGCCAATGTATGGCCATGGCCTCGCGCGGAGCTCAGATGTTGGTTCAATCCGACGTGTTTTCCGGGCATGCTCTATTCTGCCGGAGAAGGCTGGTTTCTTTGTTTACTACCAAATCGGATGCAACCGCAGACTACTTACTGGTGCTGGGCTTTGCCTTGTTGTATGATTCTCATTACTCGCCCGAGGCCCTGAACCTAATGGTCCATCGCTCCGCCGTGTCGCACATTGTCGAAAC
Source organism: Wickerhamiella brachini (assembly GCA_030565285.1). Taxonomy (NCBI): domain Eukaryota; kingdom Fungi; phylum Ascomycota; class Dipodascomycetes; order Dipodascales; family Trichomonascaceae; genus Wickerhamiella; species Wickerhamiella brachini. Next base: position 521,915 of record JAJMBL010000003.1, on the reverse strand, counting down.
CATCTGGCATTATCGGAGTAGCGACTTTAAAGTGCTTCGAGTTTATATTGATCTTATGTTCCGGACCCTTTTAGGCAGGTCATTAGCATTGGACGATCTTGAAGCTGTCCAAGACAATGTGATCCACTGGCTGTTTACTTCTATTCGTGATGGCTATGAAGTCATGGACGAGGCTTTACAGCTGCTGCTCGCATTAAATGACCAGTACATGACACTCGAGGTGGAAAACAAGGTGTTCAATATCTTGTGGAGCAGCGGCAATGAGTATAGGGCTGTGGGCAGCCAGATCGTCATGCTTGCAAACCGGACCTCCAACACCACCATCCAGCTTCTGCTTGTCAAGCTGTTGTATTTATTGTTCACTATCGAGGAGACATACGATTTCCTGTATCTCAACGATCTCAAGGTGCTTGTGGACGTATTTATCCGTGAACTCAGTGACCTGGACCACGATCCAAGAAATATGCGCAACATGTACCTACGGCTCTTGCAACCGCTATTAGAAAATACTCCCATTGGCGTTGACCACTACAAGCGCGGGGCCATTGTTTGTGTGTTGCGCTCGACGCTGGACTGGGCCGAGGGCGAAACTAAAAGACTGGCTGAGCGATGCCTGGACGTCGAATGGCTGGCATGGAGCCGTAATGGCTCGGTCTCGTCGCTCCAAAGCACCTTCTCAGATATGTCCAGCATCTCTTCGATCGTGGTCGAGGTCCCTCCTTTACCTTCGATTCCGGATCCCCCATCGAGCGCAGGGGCCGGTGCAAGCATTATCCGCATCAAGCCTTTGCCGCCTCCTCCAAGGCGGGCATCCGGTCGGCATCCTCCGCCTCCGCCGCCCCGTCGCCTAGCCTAAATAAAAGGTTGTCTTGCAATGCTATCTAAAGCATCGCGATACATGACTGATGAATATAAACTAATGAAAGTAAAGTAATGAAGATACTTCAACTCTCTCGTCCCATGGTCAAAGAATGTAAAGTTATCGATTGGCTCTCCTTGCTTGCCTGCCCTCAATTTTCCTGCCTGTCTAGCCCTATTCATGGTCCAGGCATGGCACGGCATAGTCAAGGCAAGGGCCGGGCTTATCGCCTTATCGTGACTCAGGTTGTGGAGAGCTCGTGACTCATGCTGCGGAGAGTTATCCAGCCAAGACCGTTGGCCAAGCAGCTAGCCAAGCAGCTGGCTAGCCAATATCCCCCTCGGCTAGTTCGCACATTGCATGGCTTAGAGACGTATGAGCTGAACCAGACCCAAGAAGAGAAGTTGTCGACGGATCTGGCCATCCACCAGCGAGCGCTGGAGCCGAAACGGAGCATCCAGCTGCACCGACTGGCCAGGTTCCAGAACCAGGAACCGATTCCGGAAAAAATGCTGCTGGCCAACGCAGCCGAGGTCATCTCCGACATCACAATCCGGTTGGCTCAGCGTCTGGAGGCTCTGCGGCGCCTGCCGTATCTGGTGGTCCTGAATCCGTACATTTCTCGCATCTACAACATCTACTACAACTCATTTCGGGTTATGAGCTCTATGCAGCCGCCGCAGAATGCGCAGGAAAACCTGAAGTTTGTGGAGATCCTCGAGTCGCTGGTCGATTCACATCTCAACACCATTCCCACGCTGGCCAAAGGCTTTAGCGAATGCTCGCGGTTTCTGGACAGCGAAAAAATCAACGAGATTCTCGAAGAGCATCTGCAGGCCCGCATTGGTACCCGCTTATTGGCCGAGCATCATATCTCGTTGACCCATCCCATTGGCCCCAACTTTGTAGGCGCAATTCAGAAAGACCTCAAACCTAGCCAGGTCATTAAGGATTGCGCAGCGCTTGTTGGCGAGATCTGCAGCTTGAAATACGGCCACGTGCCAGAGATTGAGTTTGAGCAGGGCTCGGACGTTACTCTGGCCTATGTGCCCGTGCATCTCGAGTATATCTGCACCGAACTGCTCAAGAACTCGTTCCGAGCCGTGTGTGAAAACAATGTCGAGGCTAAACGGCCTGTGGTCGTGACCGTAATCCATACAGGCCAAGGCGTTATTATTCGCCTCCGTGACCAAGGCAAGGGCATTCCACCGGATATCGAAAAGGACATCTTCCGATTCTCTTACACTACCTTTGATGGAGACGCCGACCCGGGCATTGGCATGGAGATTTCCGGTGGCTCGTCCATTGCTGGTCTCGGCTATGGCTTGCCTCTCAGCCGCGCCTACGCCGAGTTCTTTGGTGGAAAACTGCAGTTGCAGAGTTATTATGGTTGGGGGACCGATGTCTATTTAACCTTAAAGAGCCCAATGGTTTCGGGGTACCACCGCGAAATCACGAAGTAGTACCAACTACCCAAGGTGTTTAGACCAAAGAAATGCGGTTTGAACATTGCTTTGAGTTGCTGGTTTGTAGCTTTTAAACCCCATTGATTATGCCAAATAAGCTTTAGGCCCAAACTTTCTTCTCATGGATGTTTGGGCCTATTTGGGATATAAATCGGAGACCAACCTAGGACCATAAACCGTTGAACCCACGTTTGGGTATATAACACCAAATAACCTTTCTTCATCGTCAATGGTTCTATTTGTTCCCATCAGTAAGGTTCTTCGCAGTGCCGAGGATATGGAGAGCGTTCAAGATCATGTGGATTCTCAGCGCTCCTGCTGCATTATTCTGGGGAATCCTCGCCAACAGGTCGCAGTTTACTATGGACAGAATTCCGACGGAGAAATGCTGTGCAAGTATTTGAAGGAGCAAGTTGATACCGGCTTGCCCGCAACTACGACCGAGGAAGTGGAAACTTACCATGCTGTAATTGAGGCCATCATGAAAAGCCTGAATCTTCGATCCTATGACCTCACTATGGAGGCCGTCAATGAGCAGCATCGCCAGCGGGTCGCCGACCACTTGTCGGAAATTATGAATCGTATGCAACTCAATGATGGTGCTATCGCTTAGTCTACATTATATATTTTATTATCTCTCGTTTATGATCGGTCAATGTCCATGAGGTTATAAGCCTGATCCAAATGATCGTCGGGACCAACCCCAACCCGGGCCCCAACCCCCGCGCCCGCGCGATTCACCACTCTAGGGTAGGGGCCTGCTCTCGACCCAATAATCCAGCCTATAAGCTAAGCGAAATTCTCACACACTACTAATGCTCGCCCTTCGGTCTTGTATGGTTGCTGGTGCCCGCCGCGCCGCCCCCGCTATGTCTCGCCGTGCTTTCTCGGCCACTGCATTTGCTCGTGCTCATGAGCCCAAGGACGTCTCGCCTGCCGAGTTCAAGACGTCGCTGAATCTCGACCAGGCCACCGGCCCTAACGCCCTGTTTGGTCCCGGTGGTAAGCCTGACGAGATCCCTACCGACTTTGAGCAGGCCACCGGTATTGAGCGTTTGGAGTTGCTATCTGCCCTGGACGGCATTGAGCTTTTCGACTCGCAGCCGCTTGTCCAGGACCGCAAGGGCACCCCTGAGGACCCTTACATTGTCGACAGCTACGACCGCGTCCGCTACATTGGTTGCACCGGCTTCCCCGCCGGCTCGCAGGAGGTCAACTGGCTGAAGGTCGAGGAGGGAAAGCTTGCACGCGACTGGGAGTCTGGCTGCTGCTACACCCTCAACTATTTGGGCCCTCAGGAGGATGCTCACCATTAGGTTGATGCATGATATGTATTAGGTTGAATGACAATTCAGGTCTATGGCTGTAGATGGTCACTGATTTTTAGTTGTGCTGATTTTGGATTTTGGAAAATGATCCGATATTGTATAAGCACTATGGCCTGATCAGTGGAGTGAAGCCGCTCCGCTGGTCGGCCCGCCGTTTAGTCACGCATCATAGTTGTTGATGAGTCAGCTGCTACTGGTCAGCTCGCTCGCGGTGAGTTTCCATACTAATGATGAGTCAGATTTTGGATGTGTCATCGATGACGCGTTGAGTCAGATTATGTGTCAGCACCCCTATTCTAAGGTGGACTTTTCCTGTTCTAGCAGAGGTGAGGTTCGGTTTCCGCCCAGTTTGGTTAAACGTAAACTGTGGCTTAATTAGATGCAGCTTATCTACCCCTTAGACCCCTGCCATAAAATCCAGAGAATAAATGGAACCAAGAGCAAATTAAGTGCTAATTTTAGCATTGTTTCTAATTGTGTCTTTTTTGTCAAACCCCAGGAATTCTTCTGTTGTACAACAGAGCATCTAGAGCTCACACAAGCCCATTGAAGAATGCCAAGAGGTTTTTCCGGGGGGTTGCTCTTTCAGTAGCCCCGTATGTACCTAGGCAGCATGATGCACCGCAACATTCGATTGCAGGGTACCCCCTGCAGCCGCTGAGACATTGTTACCCCAGCAAACAGCTTGCATCTGCAGGACAAGTCGCCAAGCCTTGGCGAGAATGGGATAGTTAGAATGAAAGTAAGTTTCGGAAGGTAAAGTCGAGGAATTCAAGGCCTTCCAGTATGCATGGGCTTCTCAAAAAGGCCTCATTTTGGCCATAATTGTTACTTTTTAGTACCCAAGGGGGCTCAGCTGGGGTTGCAACCCTTTTCCTGTGGCAGGAGACCCCTCGATGCAGCAGTCTGGTATCAAAAGGAGCCAAGAATGACGCAACCGAGGGGAAAAGCGGGGCAATAAAGTGGTTTTTGAAATATAGGCTATTCCTGTAACTTTTCGTACATTTATAGCCATGGTTATAGTGAACGTCCAAGCGGTCATGGCTTTTTGCCGGAAAAACTGCCGTGATGCAGCGATATGCAAGGCTTAGGTCAGTGAAACCCCGCCCGAAAGACGGCAAACAGAACCACCGACGGCGATGCGGGTCTAATTTTAGATGCTTTTGTTAACCGACAACTAGAAAGATAAAATAGAAGATGCTTGAACCTCTCAACTGATTGTATTCTTAACATTTTCCTACCATAAACAATGTGAATCATGCATTCAAGGAGACGTGATGCTTCAGACGTGCGGCGTCACTCGCGAAAAATAACGCGTTTGCGGGCATTTCCCCGGCCACTGGTGAAGTTTTTAGAATAATCGCACTATTTGATTTACTTTCCTTGAGCCCCTAGACATTTGAAACAATGGAGGCTGGCGCACAAGGATGGGTTTGTTGTGCATGGTTTAACCCGATTCGGTAATTACCCTAAACCGTGTGCTAAAATTAACCCTAGTTGCGACATATTTAACTGCCGAACATTCCTGGCCGATGCCCTTTTTGTTTGTCACGATCAGTCAACCGACCAGAACGGCTTTTTGAAAACTTCTGTTTAAAGTTCCATTCGTTCCGGCTTTTTCTAACTTCAAGGAAACCTTTTGAGTATCTTCCCCACACTAGACTCTCCTGGTATCCCAAACTAAACAAGGACCAAGTTCTTTTTCATCTCTGTTTGGTTTTTTTCTTCTTGTTGACACCCCCCCACCCTTATCTCTAATGAAGACTTCTGCTCTGTTTTTTGCTGCTGCTCTCGCTCTGGCCCATGCCGACGACATCCCCAGCTGCGGCGAAGGCAAGGACGCTTGTCCTGAAAAGTACCCCTGCTGCTCTGTTGACGGCACCTGTGGCAACGGCTATGTTTGCCTGGGCGGTTGCGACCCTCGCTTCTCGTTCTCCTCTGGCTCGTGCATGCCTATGCCTGCTTGCTCTGCTGGTAGCACCAGTTTCACTTCCACTGATCAGATCACCCCTTACGCCGACTACATGGGTGATGCTGACTCGAATCCCTGGAGCTACCTTGGTAACATTACTGAGGTTAACGGCAAGCTTCGGGCTCAGATGTTTGCCAACTCGGGCGGCACTGCCATTTCTTCGTCGCATTACATCTGGTACGGCAAGATCTCCATCAAGTTCAAGACGTCGCATCGTCAGGGTGTTATCAGTGATGTGATTCTGCTGTCCAGCGTCAAGGATGAGCTTGACTACGAGATGGTCGGTTCCGACACCAGCGAGGTCCAGACGAATTGGTACTGGCACGGCGCTTTGGACTACACCAAGGGCCAGCACACTAGCGTGTCGAGCGACACCTACGACAATTACCATACCTACGAGATCGATTGGCAGCAGGATCAGACCACTTGGTCTATTGATGGCAGCGTGATCCGCACTCTCAAGAAGTCTGACACCTACAACACTACCTCGAACAGCTACTCGTACCCTCAGACACCTGCTCGCTTGCAGTTTGGTCTTTGGCCTGGTGGTGCCTCGTCGCAAGGCGAGGGCACTCGTGAGTGGGCTGGTGGCGATATCGACTGGTCTGCCTCCGACATCACTGGCGATCCTGGCTACTACTTTGTCGAGATTGACAGCGTGGATATCTCGTGCTACGATGCCCCCTCTGGCGCCGAGTCCAACGGCACTAAGGCCTATGTTTACAACTCCAAGAACGGCATGGAGGCTGATGTTGCTATTACAGACGACTCGACTATTCTCGAGTCCACCGACGGCACGGGCACCAACCCCAAGGGTTCTTTGGCCGACTCCAGTTCCTCTGCTGCAGCCGGCGCTTTCACGCTTTCGGGCTTGACCAAGAGCTCCAGTGCCGCCAAGTCCAACTTGGTGCTGTCGGGTGCCTCCACCAAGGGCGCGAGCAGCAGCTCGGTCCGTAGCGGTGTGGTCCTGTCGGGTGCTTCGTACGCCAGCTCGTCGGGTGCCTCGTCCTCGGCTGCCTCTTCGGCCGGTGCCTCCTCTACTGGTGCCGCCTCGTCCACTGGCGGCTCGCGCAGCTCCACTGGCGGAGCCGGTGCTGCTGGCGGCTCCGAGTCAACTGCCGCTGCTGCCAGCTCGTCGCGCGGCTCCTCCAGCGGGTCGGCTGCTGCCGCCTCGGGCTCGGGCTCGGGCTCGGCCTCGGGCTCCAGCTCCGCTGCTGGCAACGGCGCCATGGCTCTGATTCCTGCCGCCCTGGTGGCCGTGGTCCCTGTGGCTATGCTCCTTTAAGCTGCACATATAGCAAACATTAATATTTAGTCCGTAGAACCACAAAATCCTTCGCTATTTTGCGTGTTTTTCGTTGTTGTTTTTTTGCGTCCTTGACGCTTTCTTGATCTTCTCAGAACGCTATCACAATGGCTATCGAGAAATTGTAGGTGCTGAACTATGTTTTGAGGCCTCAAAACATACAAGCATAACGGAGAAATCGAGCCTACTTGCGGATGTCTGTAGGATACTACCCGCCGCGCGCTTAGGCGAGTTCAGTCGCACGGACTACGCAGGAGCCGTAAGATAAGGGCGTTGATACTAGCCTGTTCTACTAGTCTGTCGGCACGGACTCGTATTTGGATATAAGGCTATTGAGCTATTAGGCGGTAGGGCTACAGCGGCTAGCTTCCCGGCTAGTCACGCGGCTGGCTACGGCAGTGTGGAGCTAAGTGTCCTTTAGGCCACGCTCGGCATGGCAGATGAGAATGTTCTCCAGGCTCTTGACTACCTTCTTCATGAACGCAATGTCACCGGGCGAGAACTCACGCGGCTGTGGCACGCAACCACACATCACAAAGCCTCCCCACTTGATGGTCAGCTTGGTCTGTTCGTCCATGGACGTCGGTGAAACGGGCAGCGTGGTGTTGTCGTCCGAGTCTTTCTTGTTTTCGGAGACAGCGCCCGGCGACGCCCGCTCCAAAGACCGTTGTTTCATGACCTCCAAGGCAGATTTCTGGGTGAGCGTATCGTCGTTGAGACAGAACTCGTCCAGAGGGTCGCCTTTCTTGGATTCGACGGTTTCCACGCTCTCGAAGCTAAAAGGCTCTGGAGTGTGCGATGCCGAACCGTATTGCTGCGTAGACTCTGTCCCCCCGGTAGTTGCCGAGACAGGGCTGTTACTGAAGCTCGACGAAGAGCACATGGACGGAGCCGACTGACTCCGATACGTCACGGTGGGCGGTGTCTTGGAGAACGGCATTAGTAGGCCACATTGATATTCTGCAGATGCGTCGTCAGAAGTATAGCGGAGCCCAAAGTCGGACTGCAGGGCCGTCGAATGCAGCTGGCTGTCGAACTGAGAGTCACGGTCTCCTCCAAACACGCCAGCGAGCCGTGTATTAGTTTGATTGCGTTTGATGGGCTCGAGATTCATACTGTCGAGCCGCCCAAGATGGTCCTGCAACGTGCCGCTAGGAAAATCGAGATCGGCCCGTGCGACCTTGAAAGTAGACCGCATTCGTACTTCCACAACATAAACAAACTCAATTCCCAGCGACTGCGAAACCATTCGGCAGGCCTTGACAATTGCTTGCTTGAGCGACTTGCACTTCAGAAGGGTGTCGGAGACCTGATATTGCTGCAGCACAACGTGGCCCCCAAGAGGCTGAAAGTGGCCGGCAACTCCAGGCTTGGGGTGACTCAAGCAGAAATCCGGAACTCCGTTCTCTTCGTCAACGGTCATAGGGGTTTCAGTGCCAGGAGAGTCCTCCTCGGCCGGGCTTTGCGCTGCCGGCCAGTCAATGCGAGGAGAAGGCTCGCTGTTCACCGGTTGCTCTACTTGCTGCATCACCCAATATGCGGCACTCTGCAGATCCTCTAGCAGGCCAGCCGGGATATGAGTGCGAATGTATTCATCAAATACAGCAAGACATCCAACAACACGGCCGCTTCTAGTAACCAAAGGGACAGCCAGGTAGAATTTGATAAACGGGGGACCATGTACCCAGGGAGCATGCTTCATGCGCCAGTCCGAACTGGCATCTAACAGGACGAAGTACTCGTCAGATAGGACGGCGTGGCCATCGATAGAAAGCGACCGGCTGATCTTACGCAGCTCGCGCGACAGTCCCACACTGTAGTGCACGTTCTGGTTATCTCTGTCCAAAGTGGAGATTGTCAGGTACCTGATACCGTGCGGAGAGATGATGAACGGCAGACGAGCATCGAACTTGTCCTTTTGGCGCCAGTTGCGACGGTCGGAAATCTTAAGGACCTCGCGTTGTCTCGCATCTTCATCCAACGCTAGAGGTGGAGGCATATGTGAGAACCCGGTAAAGCATACTGGCCGGCAGATGTTGCTGAGATTGATGCTTCCTTGGCGGTACACCTCTAGCCAGTCGTCCCAGGTTTGGTCGAGAAGGTCCACGGTACCACACGGTCCAGGTGACTTCAAGGCATTGTTGCGGTAGGAAAGCGAGCGACGGAGGCGCTGAAGGCTGTTCCATCGCTGAGGCGAATCTTCGAAACTATCCTCTGCACTGGTATTATAGCCAGAGGCTGTCGGCGCAGGCACGGTGGAACACTTGGAACGGCGAAATGCATTGGAGAAGGCTCGGCGAACGGAAGACTGTCTTTCTACCATGGATGTCAAAGAGTGAGGTGGTACGAAAGGGTAAGTAGTCAATGGGTACAAGGCATGCTAGAATTCATGTACATTTATGCACCCGGGTTAAGAGCTGGGTTGGGGTTCAGCCGCATAGTCATGCGACCGCCATAGAGACGGGGATATTGGGTGGGTGGATTATGGCCAAATTAGTCGAAAAGGGGCTTTTCATTTTGTTTGAGGACCTCGCTCCGAATTTTCTCTCGTCTATGTGCCCGCTTATTTCCCTCTGAATTGCCATGGAATTTGTGGGACAAATGCTTGAAGGCATCTTTGGCCGAAAGAACATTACCATCATCATCGCGATGGACAATTTCAACAATGGGCTCATATTTATCAAACTGCTTGGCCATATTAAGAGCATCCTCTGCGGCGGCCTGCTTTTCCTGGAGCTGGCGCAGCTCTTTGCGTTCCTTTGCTGGAAGGTTTTTGTAGGCTTCTTCCTGTTCGCGCAGCTCAACTTGCCGCGCCAGGCGCTGAGCATTGACCTTGCGAGACCATTCACGGTTCTTACGTTTTCGCGCATCTTCGCTTTTCATGGGGACTCGAGATTCCAAGAGCTTAAGAGTGCTTGCTAGACCCCCGGAAACCAGATGTCTCCTCTCATCTGACACAGTCCTGGGCTCTGAAGGGGATAGCCCCTCTTCGAACTTCGTCTGTTTGGGCTCTTCAGGCACTTCGGGTGCCAGCTCTTTAGGTGCCTGTTCTTCAGACGCCTGTCCTTCTTCTGTCTCCACCTCATTAGGCTCTGTGGTCGGATGCAGCACCTCAGGTTCAACCAGCTCGCGTTTCCGTTTTAAAGACTGAAGAAATCTGGCGGTGGAACTTACAACCAGTCCACCAGACTCCGGTTCTGATTCGTGGTCATAGGCCTGAGAAACTGACACATTGGCATCTATTCTTGCCTGCTGCGCCCGAGCCCGCGACATCTGAAGGATTTTCTGGAGGTCCTCCTCCTCTTCGTCTGGTACCGTGGTTTCGAGAGTGTAGTCAGAGGTTTCAGTCTTTTGTCGTTTTGATCCTTTCTTTTTCTTTGGCTTGAACTTTGGTTTAGCTTTGGGAGCCTCAAAATCCGCTGAAATTGGTACTTGCGCTTTCTCGCGAGCATATTCGGGATCATAGTCAAGTGGATCGAAATCAGAATCCAGTTCTGGTTTGGCCCATGCCTTAGCTTCTGTGGCCGTTACTTTGGCTTCTTTGACCTTTGACACGACTTCTTCAGCTTCTGTTTTAACTTTCGGAGTCAGTTCTGGTTTTGGTTCTGGTTTTAATTTCGGCTCCAGTTCTGGTTTTAGTTCTGATTTTAGTTCTTTTGGTTCTCTTGCCTCCCTTGGATCTTTTGGTACAGGCTCGGCTGGCTCAATTGTGTGATTAAGTGCGATGGGCTTGTCCGTGCGGGGCCTGGCCTTGTTTTTCAATCGCTGTAGCCATGTGAGTGTAGTTTCCTGTCGGTCTAGCGAATCCGCAGCAATGGCGGTTCGATGCAAGGCTCTGTCCTTGGCAGCGGCAATGCGGTCGGTCACTTGGGCGGCTCTTTCAAGATCATCCTGTTTCTTCTTATGATCCAGCCATGCATCAGAAGGCTTTTCATGTTCAGTGGGGATCGGTTTAAGCCCCAAAGATATTCTTAACCTGTTGGTTTCCTCTAGCGAGATGGAATGCTCCATCGCTGATTATGCAAGAGGTTTCTAACTATGTATATTAAAGTTTGGAGTTGGCCCAATTGATACCGGCCAAATTCAATAAGTTAGAAGCTCTGCGGTTGGCAGTAAGCCCCAATACGGTATTTTTGGAGATTGGGCAGTCCTGCTGCATTTTCTTGTCATTGTACACGAGTCTTGGCGGGTCAATTAGGCAATGCATAAGGGGTGCGTCAAGCTTCATAAACGCGGCCAGCGATGCCGTCGACATCGGTTGGGGGGCCGCCAGGATCGCCAACGTCGTCTCTGGCATTCCTTGGAGAGCTGTTCCCGCTAATTCACGCCATGTTTTGGGAGGGACTTTAGATGAGGATGATTTGCATTGCACAATCACATGGAGAGCCTGTAAGCTGCCCTGCCAGGCCCCGACAAGGTCGATGCCTCGATCTCCTCCCCCACCGACATTTTCGAGGCTTTCGAGCCCCCTTTTGTGATACTTGAGTAAAAGTGCCTCACGAGTAGCATATTCAAATAGCGTTCCTCGGAATACAGCAGTGGTTTGGTCCAGTCGTTTGGCTATAGAATGGCGGATAAACGTCTCAAGGTCGTGATGAGCTCGCTTCACCACGCTTCCCCCATTTGTCATGTCACAAAGTCCAAAAACAACGCCGATTGTGGACCAAATGCCGTCGGCTAACGAAGCCGTACCGCCTCTGTCAACCCCCGGTAACACGTCTGCCAATGCCTCGTTTGCTCTCGACGGTGACACCTCGCTAGGTGGACCCATTGATGGCCTCGCGTTGCCGACCAGCCCCAACACCAACAGCGAGTCATTGAAGAGCCAGGGCCCGGGAACCGCCGAAGTTGCCTGCGATATCGATGCTCGCGTCACAAAACTAACTGATACGATTAATCGCTACGAAAGGGATATCAACCAACGTCTAGATAAGATGGCCGCGCAGCTCAAGGAAATTGACTCAGCATGAAGCGTCGGCATCGGAAAAAGGGCCAAACTGCCCGGCTGATTGCCAGTGTCAATGAGCAGGCCCGAAAGCGAGCCAACGAGGAAAGGATTCCTGTTGCTCCAGCTAAAGCTGAGTCCACTGAACCCTTGGTTAAACAGGAGGAGGAACATGAGGAGAATGAAGAACCTGAAAACTCTCTGATCACCCCCGACAATCCGCTTTATGAAATGTATCAATCAATTGCCGCGCGATTCCAGGTAGCAAAACCGTCAAGGGAAGAAACGACTGAAATCGAGGAGACTGTGTCGGAAACAGATACCGTCCGGCCCGCAGTCAAGAAACAGAAAGTGTCTCTTGTCGAGCTCAAAGAGCTGGCTGCACGGCCAGAACTGGTCGATTGGTACGACGCTGATGCGAAAGATCCTGCTTTGCTGGTCGCTTTGAAATGCGCTCCTGGTGTAGTACAGGTGCCCGCGCATTGGCAGAACAAAAACGAGTATCTCCGAGGCCGCGGGTTCCGGCACCACTACGAGCTGCCCGATTATATCAAAGATACAGGAATCTCCAGTCTTCGTGATGTGTTTGAAAGCGACCAGGACACGCTGCGGCAAAAGACTCGTGAGCGGGTGCAGCCAAAGCTCGGCCAATTGGATGTGGACTACCGCAAGCTCTATGCTGCCTTCTTCAAGTTCCAGTCCAAGCCACGGCTATTTGCGATCGGCCAGGTCTACCAAGAAGGAAGAGAGGTGTCCATGGCCATGGAAGAGTTCCGCCCGGGTGTTTTGTCTCAGCGCTTAAGAGCCGCCCTAGGAATAGGACAAGACCCACCACCATGGGCAGATAAGTTCAAGGAACTCGGTCTTCCGCCAGCTTATCCGGGTCTTTGCTTGGGTGAAGATAAACAAAAGCAACCACGCAAGGTTTGGGGAGAGATGATCCTCGATGAGGATGAGGACGAGGATGAGTCTGAAGATGAGTCTGAGTCTGAAGCCGATGCTGAACCGAGAGCGGAGTCTGAGGATGCCACAGTATCTGTTCTTGCTGCCACTTTAAACAGTCAAGGTGCCGAGCAAGAGATTAGAAAGATCAAAGTGTCTGAGGAGATCGGAGAGACCGAAGAGACCGAAGAGACTGAAGTCAAATATGCCTCGGATGATGCCGACGCGGAAGAGGAATTTCAGGGCGAGAAAGCCCTGTACCGGGAGCTTAGCGAGAGTACCACCGAAGGCGTGTTGGGTCCCTCGCGAAAGTATAATTTATAGTAGTCACAGTATGTTACTTTTACAACGGCCGGCTAGCGACGGTAGTAAGTTGCAGTAGTATTTTGCGTCAGGCACTTCCGGTAAGTATAACTTATAGTACTCTCACCATGCTATTTTTTACGACGGTCGGCAATCGTCTGGGCAAGATCAAAGTTCTGTAGCTTCTCGCCCAGCTCGTTATTTTTGGCACTTTGCTGCCGCATCTCCTCAATGATCTCGGGGTCCAATGTGCCCATGATCAACGGCACCAGCATCACGAATATCAAAGATGCAATGGACATCAGCACTGTCGGCTGTCGGATCATCTTCCACAAACTAAAGGTCGGCCGTGGCACAATCGGCTTTAGCCGTACATAGCCGTCCAGATCCAGTGGATAGCTGAGTTCGGGACCCAGGTCGTCGTAGACATGGCCTAAGAGCACTTTGTGTGCAGTCAATTCACCATCCTGAATAACAAGCCGACATCTCCAGTCGTACTGGATGGTAGAAGAGTCCACATATAGCAGGTATTTCCCGTCTGTGGCTACTGTGAGCGTGAAATTGCCTTGTAACGTCAAAGGGACCCGCACCGTCTTCAAGGTCTCGATATTCTCAAGATTTACCGTCGATCGTGCAATATCCCTGGTTTCAAGGTCGGGAATGTACCCTTTAATGGTGTAGCATGCGGCCAAGCCGACCATGAATACCCACAAGCAGTTCATTGTCAGGACAATCTCCAGGCACTCTAGCCAAAACTAAGCAGCCCAGAGCTGGGAGCCAGGCCAACTAAGCTTGGGCCAGGATCGATTTTGAGCAGCGACCACGAAACGAGTAAGGTTGGTTGTCAATTGGACGTAGCCCATTAACTCCTCTAAGTCAACGATGTAGACCTTCCTTGAACTTTTCAAAAAGAACACTTTTCGAGTTTGTGGAAAGCTACTGTTATCTACCTCTCAAATCAATGATTTATAGATCGCCCACCATGGACCGCCAGCAGCAGTCTCTAATGTAGGGGAAATAGCTGAACATCTTGAAAAAATCTAATTTCTTGATCCCAAAGCTTGGTTTTGTGCCTCTAGAGAAGGCAATCTCGACTATCACTATTTATATCGAAGGCTGACCGGGAGCTGCCAAGCGTTACCGGCAAGTCGACTTCGGGTCCGGTTATAGGTCGAAACTACGCCTGTGTAAGTAACCTAGCAGTCAGTCGAGCAGCTAGCCGGAGACAGCCGCAAATAGCCCAGCAACGAGCCTTCAGGGCTTGCAGGTAGAGCTGATCTGTGGTCACTATAAGTCTATTTGTCGCGTAGTCTCCATCTTTGCAATACCTCCTGCACACACACTCGTGATCGTCAGAACAATGGCTTTTCGGAACCAAAGGCTATTCATCGTACTCCTTCGTATCTCAACCCTTCAAGCTTCATGCCAGAGCATGCGGGGTCTGCATAACAGGGTAGCGGTTCTATGTAAGGATACATTATGAGCCAAAACTATTATAGCACTGCAGGGCTCTCTTGAAGAAGCTTTCTGGTACTGTTTGCCTCATCAGTGCGCATGATCAGGGCCAGGTCACATAGATACATCTCGCAAAGTCGGGCGGCTCCCACTCCGTCTAACTAATACTCTACTGCCGGGTGAGAACCAGCGTATACCAATACCGAGTTCCACATTCGTTCTACGTAAGAAAGGCCCTTGAAAACTCAAATTATTCTTATTTATAGTTAAACCCTTGAGCATCAGTACTTGGTGGACTACTGAGAGGGTTCTACCGGGATTCCATTAGGATTTCACCAGAACACGCCCAAAATGCTGCCAGCATGCCGCCGCGCTACCTTGTAGACTTCAGCTTGACTAGGGCCGACCTACAGCCTGAGAGCTTCCTGGAAACTTGTCCAGACTATATTTAGTTTAGCAATGTCACCCTGCACATGCACAGCAAACGCACCTCCAGGAGGCAACCTTGGGCCCCTACCCAAACACAGATTTTTACCCTCGGCTGCAGGGTCCAGAGGAAGGCTATCAATTGAAGAGTTGTAGGGCAAACCCGTGCCCTGCACCATAACTAAGTGGACGCGATTTCCAAATCAGTTTTCCACGTAGATGCTCGACCGCTTAAGCGTCGAGATTCTTCACAACCATGTCTTTACAAAAGTTAGTGGTGAGGACTTGATCAGTCTGGGTAAGACCAGTAAAAAACTACGTGCAACCACGCTCACATGGCCTCATTGGCATGAGTTGACACAACAAACGTTTGTGTGGGCTAATTTCCCTGAGAAGTTCCCGATTGAAACGTACAGGCGTACATACGCTCGGCTTTCGAATTATAGGCTTTTTTTCTGTGGTACCTCACTGCCGTCGCACGCCCAAGATGCTGCTAACCGTCCCGCTTTCTGTATGGCCGAAAAACTCCGATGTGGAAATATTCGTGCCGGCAACTTGACCAAAGATGCCGTCTTTGTCCTCACTCCTAAAGGAACTGTTTATCGTTGCAAGGTACCCTTAAACTGGGTGCCCAGGTATAGACTTATCATGGATGAGCAGCAAATGCCGTACTCGGGGCGCGGTGAGAAATGGAACAAAATGGAGGGCTGCGAGGATAGCATGGTTGCTCGCGATGAGTCTGGCATGTTTTATTCCATTGGAAGCAACTCCAACAACTGGCAGCTTTTATCGCTGCCACCAATTTCGTCGGAAATCAAACACCCGCTCATTGCCTGCAGCAGTGCCATGTACGCAGTCGCGCAGCCCGATGGAACAATCTGTATTCACCGCCGCAACGAGCAATACCCGCTGATGACATTCGACACCAATTTGGTTCCGGAAACAGACCGAATCATCTGTATGTCGGCATCTACGACAATCCAAGGCGATGCACATTTTCTGGTGTTCGGTTTGCAGTCTGGTGGAGCTTATATTGCTGCCTTTTCCGCAGAAACATGGAAATGCATCCATTACGGGCCTGTCGCGGGCTTTAAAGATAAACTGCCGTACGCAAAACTCAAGCAGGTGAGCGCACGCAGCGACCGGGTGCTGTTCCTAACAGAGCAAGGTCAGGTGTTTGAGGGCCGGTTCCTTGAACAGTGCTACTCCCCCATGGACGGCGCGCTTGTGCCTGATCTCGACAACGTGACCATGGTCGCCGCCGGTCGCACCCACAACACGGCCATGCTTCGCGGACACGTGGTAGCGTGGGGAAAGATTGACGGGCATGCCGGTGACTGCTGCGGTCTCGGCGACCCGCGTAACCCATTCCATTTCCTACACGCATATACGCAAAAGAACGGCATTGTGTCGGTCGACCATCCTTTATTGGTCCGCACGCCCTATACGCAAGGCATCGACTGTTGTCAAGATGGGACCTTACTGCTCTGTCTGCCTCCTCTTAATCTTGCTCCAGACAATATGAGCCCTCTTAGTGGAAGCTCTTAGCAGACACCCGCCTGGGAGTCTCATAAAAGACAAAATCCCCCCCCCCCCCCCTACAAGAAGCAGCTGCTACAACCCGGAGAGGTAGCTGGACTGCCTCATGGCCCTTCGCCCTGCAATAGCCTGTATTCTTAGACTAATATATTTTGGAATGGATCTGCTAGATCTATTCTGGATCTATTCTAGATCTACTACCAAATCTACTACCGCATCAACTACCAGATCAACTACGAGATCCATCATCTAGATTCGCTCCTAGCTCGCTAGAACTAGATCCTCAGGCCCGCGCCGGACGCACCTCCCTTGTCTGACAACCGCGAAGTTCCTGAACATGTTGTGGCCTATGTTGATACTCCTGACCTATCTCAAGTTGATTGGTTCATTAACTGTTTACCAGATTGCAGATTTGCATCTGCATCTCTTCTCTATTCCTGCTCTGAGTGCGACCCTGCGAATACAGGCTAGAAAAGCACTCAGAGACTTCCCGGAAGCCTAGCAGCTAATGCCCAGCAACTAACCAGCAGCTAACAAAGGAAACATGTATGGTCGTTACCTATTATATATTCTACGGCAAAAATGCGGTCGAGGACTTTGCCATAGTGGGCGACGAGCGCGCAATGGCGTTTGTAAAGTAAAAGTTGTCGACCGCCTTTTTCAGCGGCACATCACTCGTTGAGCCCTTGATGTTCTGCAGCTCCTTGGCTGCAAGGTGGCTGAGGGTGGTGGGCTCCAACGCGTCGTGTGACAACAGGTTCGGCGACACCTCGGCCAGCCGCTCACGCACCTCTACGATGGTCTCATAGGGCAGCGGCACGCCCAGCACGTCGCTGACGGCCTTAAGGATCTTCCAGTCCTCACGGGCGGCGCCAGGAGGGCCTACAGCCGCACGGGTGATCTGTGCCCGGCCCTCTGTGTTGACGAAAGTGGCTGCCTTCTCGGTGTATGCCGCACCAGGCAGAACCACGTCGGCCAGAGGCGCACCCACGTCACCGTGGTGGCCCTGGTAAATCACAAAAGCGTCCTTGGGCAGGTCCGCCGGCTTGACCTCGTCGGCTCCCAGCAAGTAAACGATCTTGGGGGTTGTGGAGGCGGCCTCCTCAGAAGGCACCGAAAAGCCAACGTCGTAAGCACCGGCGCGCGATGCGGCCCGCTGAAGCACCGCCAAACCGTTCCACGAGTCATTGACAATGTTGTTGTTGGCAGCAGCAAATGCGCCAAGGGCCTTGTAAACGCCAGCAGAGTCGGGGTTCTCCACCACCGACGAGCCAACAATGATCATGGGCCGCTTAGCCTTCTTGAGGGCCTCGCCAAACTCGCCGCCAAGTGCCTTGGCAACGTCGCCAGTCTTGTCGCCCAAGTACTTGTAGTCAAACGTCGACTCAAACTCGGGGCCCACAAGGCCGATCTGAACATCATTGTGAATCCAGTGCTTGCGAATGCGGCCGTTGAGAACGGCAGCTTCTGTGCGCGGGTTGGTGCCCACCAACAGAATCACATCGGCCTCTTCAACACCCTGAATGGTGGGGTTGAACAGGTAGTTTGCTCGCAGATCCGTGCTGGGCGCCAAGGGCTTGTCACCATTGGCAAAGTCATGAGCAAGATTCTCGCTACCCAGGTTATTGGCAAGATCCTTAAGAGCAACAAGAGACTCCACGTCTACAAGGTCTCCGACAACCGCCTTGAACTCGTGGCCCTGAGGCTGGAGCTCCTTGAACTTGGACTGGATCAGCAGCAGCACGTCCTCCCATGACGCAGTCTTGAACACGCCATTCTCCTTGATCAAAGGAGCAGTCAGGCGCTGTGTGTTCAGACCGTCAACGGAGAAGCGTGTCTTATCGTCGATCCACTCCTCGTTGATGTCATCGTTGAGACGCGGAAGTACTCGCAGCACCGACTGGCCGCGACTGTCGACGCGAATATTGGCGCCAAGACCATCCTGAACATCAACGGACTCGGTCTTTTTCAACTCCCAGGGACGTGCCTTGAACGCGTAAGGCTTGTTGGTAAGAGCACCGACGGGGCACAGATCAATGACGTTGCCCGAAAGCTCGGTCTGTAGGTTGCGCTCCAAGTAAGTACCAATCTGCATCTCATTGCCACGACCAGTAGTTCCAAGTTCAGGAGCACCGGCAACATCGTTGGCAAACCGAACACAGCGCGTGCACTGGATGCAACGGTTCATGCTGGTCTTAATCAGAGGGCCAATATCCTTGTCGGGAACGGCGCGCTTACCGGCAATCTCATGGAAGCGACCACGGTCGGAGCCATAACGCAAACTCTGGTCCTGAAGATCACATTCGCCACCCTGGTCACAAACGGGGCAGTCCAAGGGATGGTTGGCGAGAATCATCTCAGTAACACCCTCACGAGCCTTTTTCGTCCGCTCACTATCAGTATGAACAACCTGGCCCTCAGCCACGGGGAACGCGCAGGACGCCACAAGCTTGGGGGCCCGCTCCAAATCAACGAGACACATACGGCAGTTACCGGCAATAGCCAGTTTTTCGTGGTAGCAGTAGCGAGGCACCTGGACGCCGGCTTTTTCAATGGCCTGGATCAGCGCCGAGCCGGCTTCGATGGAAACCTTGCGGCCGTCGACCGTCAAAGTGACCTCCTTGGCCCACGCCCGTGTACTTGAAAACGTGCGCAGCGTCTGCCGCGCGGCTAGTCTCGACCGGGCAAGCATGGTAGTCGAGTGGGTAATGGGAGATTAGGTGCTTATGATTGGTAGTTTAGGGAGGGTAAACTGGCGCCCGGGGGCAGGGGACATAAATCCCAACCACAGAAAATAATTTGTCAATTGTTCATGGCCACTTATTGTGGGACGTTGTTGGGATTCAGACAACAATGTCCTCTATCTGTTGGTCTAGATTGAAAATGCCCTAACTGGTGCCTCGGATTCACTGATGGTCGGCCCTTACCGGGGGTATAACATTTACATTTAATAGGTTTTTAAGAGCAGTGAAAGACTTGACAGCGTCACAGCTTAACGGCACCCAGGTTCACAGCTTTGCTTCGCAGTTGGCTAGGACTGCCTAGGATTAACTAGGAGTAACAAAAGATGTGAAAAGTAGGAACGGCCTCGCAACGAGTTTAATTTAGTCCATGGCTGAGATTTTGGTGCCATTTTCAAACACTCGCTGCAAAGTCGAAATTTTCCTTTTGGTTATTTTGTTTTTATTTATTATCCTTTTTATTTTGCCGAAGATGACAATTACCCCAGGTGATTGGCGCTCGCTATCGACCGAAAGCTGCATATCAGCTAAAGATGTCGTTCACGGTATGCAGCCGTTGTGAGTGGTCAACCGGAGTTTGAACAACTTTACATTAATACATATAAATTTTCCCAAATCATAAACCAAACCGCCTAGAAAACCCCTGTTTAAACAATGGTTATCTCTTGGGTTATGCGTATGTAGGGAAATTTTTCAGTGGTGTAACATCACGTGCCATCCCCAATATATGCACTGCAGCTTGAACCCTACACTTTGTATGACTCTCACAGAGGTCGCGAATTCGCACCAAGCGGTGGAGTACGTTGCCTCGAGCGTTGCTACTGACGTTTATGTGGTTGGTGAAAAGCCTTCTCATAGTGGATCTGCTTCTATCACCGTCCTGCCCGCATACGGTGACCCCATAGGCGATGTCGCTGCTGCTGTGCAGGACATCGAGCAGCCCGTGGCTGTTTTGAGTTCCATTGATACCCTTTTCAATGGACTCGGTCATTTCAATGCTCTCGCAAACAAGCCTGTGGTTTTCCATGCCGAGGTTGGTGCCGACTACGGTCTGGTTTCCGCCCTGCGTCATGCAGGCTTTGTTTTCCTGCAATCCTTTGGCCCCGAGGACGCCCAAGATATCGTTGTTGCTGCTCATCTCATCGCTCACATGCTCGGCAAGCCCGTGGTTCATTTCTACGAGAATGTCGAGCGCACCGCCCCAATTCGTTGGACCCCCGAGGAAATTGGAGCCGCTGTTGCCAATGCGGTCGTGCCGGCAAACACTGTCGAGGTTGCTGAAGAGGAGCAGAAGCAGGAGGCCAATGGAGAGGTGCCCGACGAGAGCTCAGTCGCCAAGCCACCGTCGGTTGATGATGCTGTTTCCAAGGCCCTGGGCATTGTGTCGCACTCTGCGTTTGAGTACCGTGGTGCTGCCGATGCAACCGAGGCATTTGTTGTGCTTGGCTCGTCGGACGAACTGAGCCAAGCCGCTGCCAAGCATGGCCATGTTGGTTTGCTTTTTATTCGCGTTTACCAGCCCTTCTTGGCCGCTGAACTGTTGGCCGCTCTGCCCAAGACGGTGGCACGCATTGCTTTGCTGGAGCAGATTGCCGAGCCCACCACGACGTGGCTCCCACTTGTTCAGGACGTTCTGACTGCACCGACCGAGTCGCTGGCGGGCTTTAGCACCGTCGTGGCTTACCAGCTGGGTCTGCTGGACTCCTCCAGTGCCGAGGCCTCGGTCAAGAGCATCCTCGACAACCTCAAATCCGAGCAGCCCAAGCAGGGCCTGTTGGTGGGCACCAAAATCGAGCCTACCAAGCAAGAGCTGGATTTGGTGAATGCCGAAAAGGCCATCGAGAGCGAGTCCGCGTACCTCAAGGTGCTGCGTCAACTATTCCCCGCTCTTGATCTGCTCAACTCGTCCGAGCAGGCCACCGCAGGTCTCTCCACCGTCCCCGAGTACGGCTTTGGCGCCTTTTTGGCCCAGGCTCGTGCCCGCGACGCCGAGCTGCGCACTGTCCAGGAAAATGTCAAGAACAACAAATACGACGTTAAGCTGGCGTCTTTGCTGTCCAAATGGCTGGTGGGTGACCGCTCAGCCGAGCTTGCTGAGGAGATCCAGATCGCAATCGATGCCTCAAAAGCCGACATCAACAAGGATCTGTTCAAGTCCCACACCCCTTGGCTCATTGGCTCGGATGCCTGGGCCTACGACCTGGGCGCCTCGGGTGTGCACCACGTGCTCGCTTCGGGCAAGAACGTCAATATGCTTGTGATCGACTCCAAGCCTCAATCGGCCGTTTCGAACAGCCGTCAACGCAAGAAGGATATTGGGCTTTATGCCATGAGCTTTGGCGATGTTTATGTGGCTTCAGTTGCTGTCTACTCGTCTTACACTCAGCTGCTACAGGCCTTCCTCGAGGCGGCAGCCTTTGATGGTCCTTCCGTGGTGGTTGCTTACCTCCCTTATGAGGGCTCCAGCGATGCTCTCAAGGTTCTGCAAGAGACCAAGAAAGCCGTCGATACCGGCTACTGGCCACTTTACCGCTACAACCCAGCCAACGAGAAGCAGGGCAAGGAGGTGTTTACTCTTGACTCGTATACAATCCGCAAGTCGCTCCAAGCATTCCTGGACCGTGAAAACAAGCTGACGCTGTTGAGTGCAAAGACTCCTCGTTTGGCCCGCGATCTCACTTCTTCATACGGTGCGGATGTGCGTCGCAAACAGCTTTCGAGTGCCCGTGAGGCCTACGCTAAGCTGCTTGAAGGCCTCAGTGGTCCGCCTTTGCTGGTGCTTTTCGCGTCTGATGGTGGTCAAGCGGAGAACGTGGCTCGCCGACTGGCTCGTCGCGCCAAGGGCCGTGGTCTTAAGGCCACTGCTGCTGCCTTCGATGATGTCGAGGCCGACGACTTGATCAAGGAGCAGAACGTTATTTTTGTGACCTCCACTGCTGGTCAGGGTGAATTCCCTCAGAATGGCCGTAATTTGTGGGAGGCTCTCAAGGGCGGAGACTATGATCTGTCCGGCGTCAAGATTGGCGTGTTCGGCATGGGTGACAGTCAATACTGGCCCCGTAAGCAGGACAAACATTACTATAACAAACCCTCGCACGACCTGTGGGCCCGCATCAAGCTGCTGGGTGCTCAAGAGCTCGTGGAGCTTGGCCAGGGTGATGATCAGGATGCCGATGGTTGGTCTACTGGTTACAATGCCTGGGAACCGCTAGTGTGGGAGGCACTGGGAGTCTCTGGCGTTGCCGGCGCCGATGAGCCGCCGCCCCGCACCAACGAGGACATCAAGATTGAGTCTAACTTTTTGCGCGGTGGTATTGCCGAGGGCCTCAAGGACCTCTCTACTGGAGCAATTTCTGCTGACGACCAGCAGCTGACCAAATTCCACGGTATCTATATGCAGGACGACCGTGACGTTCGTGACGAGCGCAAGGCCGAGGGCTTGGAGCCCGCCTACTCGTTTATGGTGCGCGTGCGGTTGCCTGGTTGTGTGGCCACTCCTGAGCAATGGCTGCGCATCGACGAACTTTCGGACCGCCGCGGCAATGGTACGTTCAAGATTACCACTCGTGGTACTTTCCAGTTGCACGGTGTGATCAAGGAGAACCTGAAGCCTGCTATTCGTGGCATGAACGCCGTGCTCATGGACACTGTTGCTGCGTGCGGTGATGTTGACCGTAACGTCGTTGCCGCTGCGCTGCCCCAGAACGCTGCTGTGCATCGTCAGGTCTACGAGGTCTGCGACTCGATTTCCGAGCATTTGCTGCCCCGTACCACTGCCTACTATGAGATCTGGCTTGAGGGCCAGGACGAGGGCGATGGCCCAGGATATGCGGAAGCCTGGGATAACCGTAAGGCTGGCTGCACCAAGATCACCAAGAAGGAGCTGGTCAGCAAATCGGCCATTGAGGATGTCGAGCCTCTGTATACCCCGGTTTACCTACCGCGTAAGTTCAAGATCAACGTGGCCGTGCCTCCTTATAACGATGTCGATGTCTATGGTCACGACATTGGTTTGATTGCCATTGTTGAAAACGACAAGGACGTTGTTGGTTTCAACGTGCTTGTTGGCGGTGGTATGGGTACTACTCACAACAACAAAAAGACTTACCCTCGTACCGGCTCTCTGATCGGCTTTGCCCCCAAAGACAAGATCAATGACGTGTGCGAAAAGGTCATGTTGGTCCAGCGTGACAATGGTGATCGTACCAACCGTAAGCATGCTCGTCTCAAGTACACGGTCGACGACATGACTGTTCCCGGTTTCAAGGCTGCAGTCGAGGAGTACCTTGGCTATGCTCTTGAAGAGCCTCGTGAGCACCCTGCCTTTAAGACCAACGTCGACACTTATGGCTGGGTTCGTGACGAGGAGGGTTTCAACCACTTTACCACATTTGTGGAGAACGGCCGCGTCGAGGACACTCCCGAGCTGCAGTTCCGCACTGGTTTCCGGGCCATTGCCAAGTTCATCCAGGGCTCCAAGGGTGAGTTCCGCTTGACGGCTAATCAGCACATTTTGGTAGCCAACATCAATGACGAGCAGCTGCCGAAGGTGAAGGAGTTGCTGGCTCAGTACAAGCTTGATAACGTCTCCTTTTCGGGCCTGCGCCTGTCGTCGGCCGCCTGTGTGGCCTTCCCCACCTGCGGTCTTGCCATGGCCGAGAGTGAGCGTTATCTGCCTAAGCTTGTTGACAAGCTGGAGCTTGCTTTGGAGGAGTATGGTCTGCGCCACGACTCGGTGGTGATGCGCATGACCGGCTGCCCCAACGGCTGCGCTCGTCCCTGGCTGGCTGAGGTTGCTCTGGTCGGCAAGGCTTACGGTGCCTACAACCTGATGCTGGGTGGTGGCCACGTTGGCCAGCGCCTCAACAAGCTTTATCGGTCGTCGTTGAAGGAGGAGGAGATTCTCGACACGCTCAAGCCCATGTTCAAGCAATGGTCGCTGGAGCGCCACGAGGGCGAGCCATTTGGTGACTTTGTTGTGCGCAAGGGTATCATCTCTGCCGTGCGTGAAGGCAAGGACTGGTGGGAGAATGTAGAGCCAGGGCTTGAGTAGGAATTTGCAATATAGTTGTAGTAAATAGTAGATTGTGATATTGCTGGTTCCCAAGCGAATTCACGCAGGTGGTCCGAGAATGCGCATCCGTTAGGGTGTCCGCGTTGCACAAGGACGATGTCGATGAGCGGCAGATGAGCCTAGCAGGTTCCATCGTCAAGCTACAGGTGGAATAAAATAATTACGATCTAGGATTTACCCAGCTATAGTACAGTTATTGGACCTTCTTCGGCTCTGGGGGCTCACTCCACAAATACAAAAAGAGCATCCAGAACGCGAAAAAATTGGCAAGATGGTGCATCATGAACGCATGCATAACACCGTAAAACAGTGCATAGTACACCATGTAGCCAATGGCCAGGTAGGTGAGCCCCCGCAGCCACTTTGAGTCGCAGGGCGGCGGGATGGGGCTGGGGTGCTTGGAGAGAAAGAACACAAGCACCACGATTGGCGCGGCCGACGAAATATTGCGATAGGTCGAGAACGCCAGCGTCCATTCAAAATTGAGGTTATGCATCCATACGGCAACAATTGGGGCATCGGTAACGCACGTCCAGAGGAGGACCATCACAAAGGTGTACTGCCACGACCCTGCATCAACAGTCTTCAAGGCAAGCCAGACCAGGGACGCCAAAAACACCACCTGGTAAGGAATAAAGAACAGAGCTGTGAGCCAAAGTACGTTACCAGCAATGTACGCCATGAAATGATGGCGGAGGGCCTGTGGCAACTGCGGCGTTTGGCCACATGGTAAATACCTGGCCTGCAAAAAGCCATTGCAACGAACCAGCGTCGACAGGACCTTGTTGATCACATAAACCGCCGCAGTGGCCATAAGCAGCAACATGGGTGCCAAAAAGAACAGTGTGGGGTCGTCCACGCCCACCAAAATATCATGGATGTCAAACTGGCCTAAAGCCGACGACCGTAACGCAGCCATATTCAAGCTCTCGCTCGGGATCTGCAGTCGCCGAACGATATCTCTAGGGAACTTGAAACATAGTAGCAAATGTGCCACCATCAGCAGTTTGGCGGCATCACCCAAGTATTGGGAGGTGAAAATATCCAAAGCCTTGTCAAAGGAAAAGTAATCGTGGTTGTAAAAGCCTCTCAGTTGGATCAAAAAACACAAAAGAGTGATCGCTAGCGGAAATGACGCGCCGATGGTACGGTAGCTGGTTGCCACGTTGGCCAGACTGGCCCACCAGTCAATCGAGATCTTGGCGATATAACTGGGGCCGGATTCGGTCAACAGCGGTGCAATCACTTGCACATGCAAATTGCGGGGTACTGCGGTATCAAATGGAATATAAGGCGAGGCAGAATACCATACCGTTCGAGTGGAGCCGCCATCATGCCATCGCGATTCCTTGGGGGTCCAATGGCGAATGGCCAATGGTACATCTGCGGAATCCGCATTGGAGGTCGGGTGCAGAGGCACCACCTTAACTTGAAGAGTGATCAAGCTCGATTTGACACCCAACAAATCAATATCTGTCCAGCGGTCGGTCACGGGCACGGTAACACCCCAAAGATACTTGAGAAGCGGTGCCGTGACGGTACGGTAATTAACAGGCATATGAAGGCCAATAGGCAGCTTTTCGCCAGAAGCTCCCACGTGGAGATTTCCCATTGGCGAGGGACTTCCACTGCCATCGTTTTCCCTCCACACGATGGTTGCATTTTCAGGTAACGCGTCCAGAGGAGACTTGTAGATGCCATTTAGTGTGGCCATGCGCTGCTTAAGCGGTAACGTTCTCGACGGACTGGTCGGGTCTGCGATGGCAAACAGTGACTCGACAATTACCTGTCGGAGCTCGTAGCACCATACAATTGCCAAGTGATCAATGCCTCTCCAGACATTGGGAATGGCATAAGTGTAGGCGGCTAGGGCGTGGTCAGGAGGAGCAATCGAGTCCACAAGTGTATAATCGGCGGGGATCATGTGGTCTGTATGACCTCCAGAAATGGAGATCAGCGATAGATCTTTTAGAGGGTTGAGATGCTCGCCGCTTTCGTTTGTGCTCTCATTTGAAGGAGCATAGGACGTGCGCCAGTATTGGTTTACTCTATCGTAAACACCGGTGACTTCCCAATCAAATGTGAGAGGAGGAATCAAATGAGGAGTACTCAATGTCAATATGGTATTGACACTATTGGGCAAATAGTTGTCGAGGGTAACCAACGTCCTCGCAACAATGCCGCCCATAGAGTGACTGACAATGATCACCGAAGTAGGAGGGGTTTCGAATTTGGGATCCCCCGCATAGAGCGACAAGATGTGGAAAATGGCATCGTTGACATACTCTGCCTCGTCCACCAAGGTCTTGCCATGCATGGCCGACAAGTCTCCAGAAAAGTGGATAAGGAAAAAGTCAAATTCCGTAGATTTATGCTCGTCTTTTGCCATATTTGCAGCCAGAGCAGCAATCGAGCGACCCTGCGAGTAGGATCCAGCATTTCCGGGAATAAACAACACGGGAGTTCCGCCCAGCGCTTCAGGTCCATCATAATGACGCGAAACGCCTCCTTCCCTGTACAAATAGGTATGATACCGAGTACTCACTTTGCTAGATGGGCTAGTGAATTCAATGGGATAGAACACCGGCCGTGAATAGGACATTGAGCATGTGTTTGGCTCTGAATTGGTGGAGAAAAATGAGAGGGCTGTCAATGCCAGAAGCAACAGGCCGGAGATGACCGGAATCCCGATCATGGCAGAGGAGAATTTTCACGTCCAATCCAAAAACAAAAATCGGCCTTAAAGGCTAGCAAGAGTGCTGATATATAGTTTTTTCCCGCTGCCTTGGTAGTGGCCTGCTTTGAAAAAGGGGCTGGTTTAATGCCTACCCTACTTGCCCTGGGTATTTGACAGCTTGGGTCAGGAAACGGTGCTTAGGTTTGGTCTAGTTTGTAAATGGTATTTCCAAGGATTCCCAAGTGATTGATTGGTAAGGCCATCTTTGGAAGGCTCAGGCCAGCATTCGGCCGGTGTGAAGCGGCTTCGTAAGCGAATTTTTCACTAATGTCCAAATACATTGGCAAAACGGCGTTGGGCTTTGCGCGCACATGGCATCATGTGGATGTCGCCAGAGACCCGCGACCGCTCGGTCGGTTGGCTACTTCCATTGCCACAGCTCTGATTGGTAAACACAAGCCCGTGTGGTATCCTGGCTCCGACAGCGGTGACTATGTTGTTGTTACCAACTGCCAGCATATCTATACCACCGGTAAAAAGGATCAATACAAGCTATACCGGCGGCATAGTGGCCGTCCAGGTAACCTTCACGAGGTGACGCTTGGCGACCTGAAAAACAGAAAGGGTGGAGGAGAGCTTCTGAAACGGGCTGTCTCGGGTATGTTGCCCAAGAACCAGTTGCGCCAGGCCCGTCTGGACCGACTCAAGGTTATTGAAGACAGCAATAATCCCTGGGCAGCCAATATCAATGCTTTCCATGATGATGCTGTTGTCAAGGAACAGGCTGTTGGTAAGGCCCAGAATTGATGCTGAAAATGTATATAATAAGTTATGTGGTGACTTTGATCTAGCGACCTTCGACCCAGCGGTCCTCGGATTAATAGATAGTTCA
The DNA here is from genome assembly GCA_030565285.1 of Wickerhamiella brachini. Classification (NCBI taxonomy): domain Eukaryota; kingdom Fungi; phylum Ascomycota; class Dipodascomycetes; order Dipodascales; family Trichomonascaceae; genus Wickerhamiella; species Wickerhamiella brachini. The sequence continues at coordinate 493,990 of JAJMBL010000003.1, read as the reverse complement.
GGGATCGGCCGCTGCGTCGGGCACTGGACGCCCGAAGGATCAGGTGTTACTTTCGGGGAATGATGGTCTTACGAAGTTGGATGCGTTCGCGGGCTAGCATTTGCGCGGCCGTGGCTTTTGTCTGCAGATCGGCCTTGCGCTCTTCAATCAGCTTGTGGACCCGGGCAACGGCGGCCTCTTTCTCTTCGTCGTTCATTGTGGTGGACCAGAAACTGGGATGTTTGTTTACCAAGCATCCTACGAGGGCCAGGAAGGAAGTGGGCGTCCCAGGAGCCAGCAGCCCGTCTTGACTAATGGTGTTGGAGGCGACCATGATTGTGCTCGATTCGAGCGACTATATGCGCAACGGCGACTACCTTCCAACGCGGTTTGATGCCCAGATTGAGACTGCGAATGTGATTTTTAGTGCCAAGACCCGGGCCAATCCCGAGTCCACGGTTGGTGTCATGTCCATGAGTGGCGACGTCAAGACCACGTTTGTGACCGACATTGGCAAGTTTCTGGCCGGCGTGCGCGACATGAAGATCACGGGCACGCCACGGTTTGCAGCGAGCATTCAGGTGGCTGCGCTGGCGCTCAAGCACCGGCAAAACAAAAACCAACGGCAGCGCATTGTGGTGTTTGTGGGCTCGCCCATTGCGGACGAAGAGAGGGCGCTTGTGCAGTTGGCCAAGAAGATGAAGAAAATCAACATTGCTGTGGACGTTGTATCGTTTGGCCAGGAAGCCGACAACGAGGCCAAGCTGCAGCGCTTTTTGGACACCGTCAACTCCAACTTCAATAGCCATCTTGTTACGGTGCCGCCAGGCCCGCATTTGCTCTCGGATATCGTTCGCCAGAGCCCTATTCTACGGGATGGCGAAAGCGGCTTCGGTGGCTTCGAGGAGGGCGGTTTGGGGGCCGATATGGGTGAAGATGCCGACATTGAGTTGGCCCTGCGGCTGTCTATGGAGGATGAGCAGCGACGCCAGGCCGCCGCTGCTTCTGCTTCTGCTTCTGCTTCAGGTGCTGCTCCTGAGGTTGCTGCGGACCCAGAGGCCTCAACTTCAACCACTGAAGCTCCAACCACCGCTACTGAGTCTGCTGCTGAAGACCGTAACGAAAACGAAACCAGTGCTGGCACTGACGAGATGGATGTTGATAAAAAATAGATCATAGTCTGGGTTTGTAGCTCTATGGGCGTTTCGCCCGCTTATCTGCTGTATTTCAAGCCGTATATCAATGCACCTAGAACAGAGATCGCTGCGGATCAAGCAGATCAGCAGATCACAGGCAGATCACAACCGAACCAGCAAGCACACGATACACTATACACTGCACACCATACACTGTATACCCCACCCCGATACACTGCACTCTCCAGAAGCTGATGATCACCCTGCTAGCACGCTTATCGCTTGTTGACCCCACCGCACTCAACCAAGCCTCGGGCAAGGGTCACCCCACTTTGTGGACCCAGCTTCCTTGGGAGAATATACAAGGGCCCCCCAACCCGCATCTGACCACCTCAACTACCGCAGCTATGGCGCCAATTGAAAAGAAACCCGTGAATTTCAGCAACATATTGCTGGGCGCAGGCCTCAATCTGTTCGAGGTCACCACGCTGGGTCAGCCCTTTGAGGTTATCAAAACAACTATGGCCGCCAATCGCGGCGACACCTTTGCTCAGTCCATCGCCCGCATCTGGTCGCGCGGTGGTGTGCTGGGATTCTGGCAGGGCCTAATTCCTTGGGCGTGGATCGAAGCTTCTACAAAGGGTGCTGTTCTACTCTTTGTCTCCTCGGAGACCGAGTACTATGCTAAAAATGCTGGTGCAAACAACTTTGGCGCCGGAATTGCCGGTGGCATGATCGGAGGCATTGCCCAGGCCTATCTCAGTGTCGGCTTTTGCACGTGCATGAAGACGGTGGAAATCACCCGCCACAAACAGGCCGCGGTTGGTGTCAAGCCTCCGTCCACGTTTGCGGTGTTTATGGATATATATCGCAAAGAAGGCATTCGCGGCATCAACAAGGGTGTCAATGCGGTTGCCGTTCGTCAATGCACTAACTGGGGATCTCGCTTTGGCTTGTCTCGGCTGGCCGAGGACTCCATCCGCAAATTCACTGGTAAGAAAAACGACCAATCCTTGACCCCTTGGGAAAAGATTGGTGCTTCTGCCATCGGTGGCGGTCTTTCAACTTGGAACCAGCCCATTGAGGTGGCTCGCATTGAAATGCAATCCAAGACAGAGGACCCCAACCGCCCTAAAAAGCTCACCACCAGCTCGGCCATCAAGTATATCTACTCGCAAAATGGACTCAAGGGTCTCTATCGCGGCGTTACACCGCGCATTGGTCTAGGAATTTGGCAGACCGTGTGCATGGTTGGTCTGGGCGATATTGCCAAGAGTTGGGTGGCCAAGGTAACGGGACAAACGGCCAGCGGCCATTAATTAGGTTCCTGCGCTGCCACAGCTGCTGCCAGCCGCAATTGTTGTGCTGCAGCCCATCTCCAATCCGACATGAAGCTACCACGCTAGATCCTTCTTTTAGAGTCTTTCCGATAGAGTCACATGGTATAGTACATGTCATTATAGAAGTTAAGTTACTGTTGAAGTTGAGACTTGTCTACCAATAATGGTGGCTGTCAGTTGGACGCCCGGTAATTGCCTGGTAGTCTGTTTGGGAGTGTGTGCCAGGCGTGGGCTGGGGACCCCGATATTGAGCGCAGAGGCGCCTGAGCTGCGCGAGTTAGGAGAGTCAGGCCGGGCAGACCGAAAAGGCCGAATGGAATCAAATGGATCGAAGAGATCATATAGATCGAAGGGATCGAAGGACCTAGCTGGGATTTGGTTGAGGTGCCGAGAGACCGAGCTTCCGGGCCTGCTGCGAAGAGGGCGACCACCTCATTTAGGCGTCGCCTGTGGCGGAAAGACTACTGAGGGAGAGGAGACTCGCGAGTAGTGGCTTTGGAGCCAAACCGGTCGTAAATGTACAGCCCCAAAAACGTGATGGCAATGCCCCAGCCCTGCTGCGGCGAAACTTGCTGGCCAAAGTAGACAATGGCGAAGGTAATGACCACGATTCGTTTAAGAAGCGACGCAATCGAGTAAGAGACTGGCGAAATAGATCCCAGCACCAAAAACGAGAGCATGTTTTGACAAAAGTGCGAAGCACCGTTCAGGGTAAATAGCACAAGCAAGTCAAACCCACTGCCGACCACAGACACGCCCGACGTGACCATCCTCCATCCATCGGTCACTAGCCAGATCGGTAACGTACCCAGAAATGCAAAAGCAGCGCACCAGCACAGAATCGTCAGCTTGTCGAGCTTTTTGGTGGAGGTGTGACCGGGCATGGTGCCATAGGTTAGCAGGCCCTTGGAATAGATGTTTTGCGAGACGAATACCAGCGTCGAAAACAATGCAAAAATAATCGCCAATGGCCGGGCTCGGAACTGCGCACTGCAGGTCATGATCACGCCTACCGTCAAAGGGATCAGCGAAATATACGTGCTACGGTTGTAGCTCATTCCCAGTAACAATGTATATGCACCAACGGTAAATAGCGGCGACAACGACTTGATGGCATGCAACATGGATACCGGGATCTCTGACATGGCTGAGTAGCTGAGAATGTGACCCACCAGCTGGAATAAGGCCATGGGACCCGTACTCCTCAAGACAAACTCGCATGGACCCTGCATGCCTTCCGGGTTAATAGTATTGGTAGGAAAGGCATCGGCAATGCTGGGAAGACCCTTGGTAGCCGCCGACATGAGCACCGAAAATAGTACTGCATACAGAAACTGGATCATTGTCAGGGTAACCGGGTATTCGAACCGGTTAAGAATCGACTTGGCGATAGTGTTGGACAAGGCAGACGTCATGTACCATGATAAACAAAGCACCACCAGTGGAATACTAATAGGCGGAGCCAGGTTTTTCACTGCTTCTTGCGTCTGTTCACTAAAAGACTTAGTTCGTTCCCTCGGAGGGGTCATGTGTCGCATCGAAGAGCTCTGGCCATAATAAGGGGTAGGTTCTTTTTCGCTTGGACCCGGTGACGGCGATGGCTCAAAGGCCGGGAACTGCACAACGTTTTCAGTTTCCCGGCGATGGAGTTCGGCCTGGCGGGCAGCGACTTGTGCCATTTGTCAGGTGCACACTCGACGTGACGGCCGAAAGATTAATATATGAGGGTAGAGCAGTTATCCTTTCCCTTAGAAATGCGGGGTTTTCAAGAATGAAGTTAGCTAATTGCGAGGGATTTTCCCCTTTAACGGTGGGGGATCATATACTGGAGTTTTACTAGAATAGATGGTATAAAAAATACGACAAAGAAGGTACATTGGCGAGGGATGTGGATCATGCCCCTTGCCCAGCTTCTATTTCGGGAAAGGTGTCGTTTCAAGTGCTGACGCGCTGAGCCCAGGCCCCTTTGGCTTATGTACAGCACCAACCCGTTTTAGTTTGGATTATGAAATATCAAGCTATCCTGGTCATGTTAGACTTTCGAGCTGGTATGTCAGCTCGACCCTCGAGCAGCTGTGTCAGCAAGTGAAATATCACCCGCCGTCTGCTGGTTCCCACTCTGACAAATGTCGCTCGAGGAAGATCCCTACGCCTACGAAGAGGATACCGAGATCACCAGCGAAGACTGCTGGACCGTGATCACATCCTTCTTCAACGAGAAGGGGCTTGTCTCGCAGCAGCTGGACTCGTTTGACGAGTTCATCGAGACCTCCATCCAGGAACTGGTATGGGAGGACAAGCACCTGATTCTGGACCAACCCGCGCAGTATACCACGCCCGACGACAACGTGTCCAAGCGATATGAGATTACTTTCGGCAAGATTTATCTGTCGCGGCCCACCATGACCGAAGCCGACGGCTCCACGCACCCCATGTTTCCTCAGGAAGCCCGCAGCAGAAATCTCACATACTCGTCGCCACTGTACGTCGACATGCGCAAACGCGTCATGTACAGCCGCAAAACGGATCCTGAGGCTGAGCCTGATTGGCAGCCGGATCCCCACGAGCCTGAGGAGCCCATTTCAAAGGTGTATATTGGCAAGGTTCCCATCATGATCCGCTCCAAGTTCTGCATGCTGCGGAACCTGCGCGAAGAGGACTTTTACGACCTCAACGAATGCCCTTATGACCAGGGTGGCTACTTTGTGATCAACGGTTCCGAAAAGGTTTTGATTGCCCAGGAGCGCTCGGCGGCTAATATTGTTCAGGTGTTCAAAAAGCCGGCAAACTCGCCGATTTCACATGTGGCCGAGATCCGCTCGGCCATTGAAAAGGGCTCGCGGCTGATTTCCACCCTACAAATTAAGCTGTTTGCAAAGGACAAGACTATCAAGGCTGCTTTGCCCTACGTCAAGTCAGATATCCCGATTGTGCTGGTGTTTCGGGCGCTGGGCGTTGTGCCCGATGGCGATATTCTCGAACACATCTGTTATGATCAGAATGACTGGCAGATGCTCGAAGCTCTCAAGCCCTGTATTGAAGAGGGTTTCTTTGTCCAGGACCGTCAGGTGGCTTTGGATTATATTGGCCGTCGTGGTTCAGTCACTGGTATTAATCGTGAAAAGCGTATCCGTTACGCGCGTGATATTCTCCAAAAGGAGCTGCTACCTCATATTACCCAACAAGAAGGTTACGAGACCCGCAAGGCGTTCTTCTTGGGCTACATGGTGCACCGGTTGTTGTTGGTTGCTTTGGATCGCCGCGACCAGGATGATCGTGACCATTTCGGCAAAAAGCGACTCGATTTGGCCGGTCCGCTACTGGCCAACCTATTCCGAATGCTGTTCCGCAAGCTCACTAGAGACATTTTCCGGTACATGCAAAAATGCGTGGAGACCAACAAAGAGTTTAATTTGACGCTGGCTGTCAAGTCCAACACCATCACCAACGGTCTCAAGTACTCGCTTGCTACCGGTAACTGGGGTGATCAGAAGCGGGCCATGTCGACGCGCGCCGGTGTGTCGCAAGTGTTGAACCGCTATACCTTTTCGTCCACTCTGTCACATTTGCGGCGTACAAATACGCCCATCGGCAAGGATGGCAAGATCGCCAAGCCGCGCCAGCTCCACAACACCCATTGGGGTCTTGTGTGCCCAGCAGAGACTCCCGAGGGCCAGGCCTGTGGCTTGGTCAAGAACCTGTCGCTGATGACTTGCATTTCCGTGGGCTCCCCTTCGGACCCCATCATCTACTTTTTGGAAGAATGGGGTATGGAGCCGCTTGAGGACTTTGTTCCTCATGCCTCGTCCAACGCCACGCGGGTGTTTGTGAATGGTGTTTGGATTGGTGTTCATCGTGAACCGACTTTGCTGGCCGAGACAATGCGTAATTTGCGGCGCAAGGGCGACATTTCGCCCGAAATCACGATTGTACGGGATATTCGTGAAAAGGAGTTCAAGATCTTCACCGATGCTGGTCGCGTTTACCGTCCATTGTTTGTGGTTGAGAATGATCCCAACAGCCCGCATAATGGCGAGCTCAAGCTGCAAAAGGACCACATTTACCGTCTCATCAACACCGAGGAAAACGATGTGCCAACATCGAGCCCTGACTACTTTGGTTGGTCTAGTTTGGTTGCCAACGGCATTGTCGAATATATTGATGCCGAGGAAGAGGAAACGATTATGATTGGCATGTCGCCCGAGGACCTGGAACTGAGCCGCCAAGCGCAGGCCGGCGTCAAGGTCGATGAGAACCCGGTTGACATGGATCCTGCACGCCGCATCAAGGCGGTTTCGGCTGGCTATACACAAACTTGGACGCACTGCGAGATCCATCCCAGTATGATTTTGGGTATCTGTGCGTCCATTATTCCTTTCCCAGACCACAACCAATCGCCTCGTAATACCTACCAGTCGGCCATGGGTAAACAGGCCATGGGTGTGTTCTTGACAAACTACAGTGTGCGTATGGATACAATGGCCAATATTCTGTACTATCCGCAAAAGCCTTTGGCCACTACTCGTTCGATGGAATACCTGAAATTCCGCGAGTTGCCAGCTGGTCAGAATGCCATTGTTGCCATTCTCTGTTACTCAGGCTACAATCAGGAAGATTCCATGATCATGAACCAATCGTCCATTGATCGTGGCTTGTTCCGCTCGCTGTTTTTCCGCTCCTATATGGACCAAGAACGCCGTATTGGTATGTCGGTTGTGGAAGAGTTTGAAAAGCCCACGCGTGCCGATACTCTGCGCCTCAAGCATGGTACCTACGATAAGCTGGATGAGGATGGTCTGATTATTCCTGGCGTACGGGTTTCTGGTGAGGATATCATTATTGGTAAGACAGCTCCTATTCCTCCGGACAATGAGGAGCTGGGCCAGCGCACCAAGTTCCACACCAAGCGCGATGCCTCGACACCGTTGCGGTCCACTGAGTCGGGTATTGTAGACCAGGTGCTTTTGACCACCAACCAAGAGGGTTTGCGGTTTGTCAAGGTGCGCATGCGGACCACCAAGGTCCCGCAAATTGGCGACAAGTTTGCTTCGCGACACGGTCAGAAGGGTACGATTGGTATCACATATCGGCACGAGGATATGCCATTCACGGCCGAGGGACTTGTGCCCGATCTTATTATCAACCCCCATGCCATTCCGTCGCGTATGACTGTTGCCCACTTGATTGAGTGTTTGTTGTCTAAGGTCTCATCACTGTCTGGCTTGGAGGGTGATGCTACGCCGTTTACGGACGTGACTGTGGATGCGGTATCTAAGCTGCTTCGCGAGCATGGCTATCAATCGCGTGGTTTTGAGATCATGTATAATGGGCACACTGGTCGCAAGTTGGTGGCCCAAGTGTTCTTTGGCCCCACCTATTACCAGCGCTTGCGGCATATGGTCGACGATAAAATCCATGCTCGTGCGCGTGGACCTGTTCAGATCCTGACGCGCCAGCCCGTTGAGGGTCGCTCGCGCGACGGTGGTTTGCGTTTCGGTGAAATGGAGCGTGATTGTATGATTGCGCACGGTGCGGCCGCGTTTATGAAGGAGCGGTTGATGGAGGCTTCGGATGCCTTCCGTGTGCACGTGTGCGGTGTGTGCGGTCTCATGACCGTAATTGCCAACCTCAAGAAGGTGCAGTACGAATGTCGGTCGTGTCAAAACAAAACAAAGATCTACCAAGTGCATGTGCCTTATGCGGCCAAGTTGCTGTTCCAGGAGTTGATGGCCATGAACATTGCTCCGCGCATGTACACGGACCGGTCGGGGTACTCTGTTCGGACTTGAAGGGATTAATAAATAGAAGAGGTCTTTTTCCGGCCAACAGAATAAGAGCTCTTCACTTACAGACCAATTAAATAAATAATAGAATAAAATATCTGTCTAAGTTCTTACTTGGCATTAAACTACCCACTCTTGATGAGAGCTTCGTTAGTATCTCTACATCTGCATCTAAGTTAGCCTCCGCAACCATTGCCGACACTGATTTCTAAAACACATTTTCTACCATTGCAGCAGTCAATTTCAATTCCTCCTTTGGATCTCAAGTTGTTGTTTAAGTATGAGTATGCACCGGGAGAATACACGCCCAGCAGCAGAAACAGTGGCTGTCTAGCACAGCGTTGGTATCGCCTCGCAGACACAGCACCTCACGGATCAACATATAGCACCCACAAAAAGCAGCCTAAGCGGGCAGTTAAAGGGTATTAATAGACTATAGAACTTACAAGAAATAGGGATGGTCGACCGCGCGCTTGGCACTGATGCGCGCGCTAGGGTCATAGGTAATAAGCTGGTTGAGCAGATCGCGCCCGAACTCGTCCAGATCAGGCACCGCCTTTTCTAAACTCTTGCGTGACCACTGCGGGAATGTACTCTTGTAATCGGGTAGGGTCGACACACCGGGCCAGACCGTTTCGTTAGGGGTGCCCAGCAAGCGGAAGATCTTGAAGATCTCGTCGATCTCGCTGTCTCCGGGGAATAGTGGCTTGCGCGTGCACATTTCGGCAAAAATACAGCCAATGCTCCACATATCAACGCCGGTTGCATACTGGCGAGCGCCCAGTAGAATCTCAGGCGCCCGATACCACAGCGTGACTACCTCGTGGGTGTAGGTGCGCAGGGGCACGCCGAAGGCTCGGGCCAGACCAAAGTCTGCAAGCTTCAAATTACCATGCTTGTCGATGAGAAGGTTCTGCGGCTTCAGGTCGCGGTGCAAGATACGGTGCGAGTGACAGTAGCGAGTGCCCTTGACGAGCTGCAACATGAACTTTTTCACCATGTCCGCGCCAAGGCCCTCGCTACGGGGAATGCTTTCCATGTACTTTTTGAGGTCCAGGTCCAGGAATTCAAACACAAGATACAACTTATGACTGTCGGAGTGCACAATGTTGTACAACGACACAATATAGGGATCGCGCATCTCCTTGAGCAGCGAGATTTCCCGGATAGCCGTGGATGGCACGCCCTCATCCTCGGCTTCGAGGCGGATTTTTTTGAGCGCGACAATACGGTTCGAGTTGAGAATATCTTCGGCCTTGTATACTACGCCGTAGGTTCCTTCGCCGACCTTTTCCAGGCGCCGAAAGTCGCTCAGCTCCACCATGTTTACGTCGCGTTACAAAGCGGGCGTTACAAAGTCGGTGTTACAAAGCTGCACGGGGAGGTTTTGTTTTGGGATCGAGATTTTATTTTATTTTATTTGTTTTTTTAGCAGTTGCTTCAAATATTCGCACATTTGCAGTAGGTCTGCAGTTGATATGCTATTTACCTGATAAGCCTTAAGGAGCTGGCTATTTGGTCTCAAATGAAGTTACTATTTGGTCTCAGACGAAGCACTGGCTCGCGCGGCCTTGCGAAGGGCACGCTTGCGGATCGCAACATGCATGTTCAGGTTGATTTTGCTCACCAGACCACTAAACACGCCCACAGTGTTGTGAATACCCCAATGCATCAGAGCATGCGACCAGTACGGGGTGGAAGTGTATGCACGCTCCTGCGCACCGCCGGGCCGGCCAATGGTGCTGAGAGCAGCCTTAACAAACGCCCGCGGGTTGGGGATCAGTGCCGACGTGCGGCGAATCTTAGACATGTTGGAAGTCACCAGGTACGACAGAACCAATTCCACGTCAATGCGGCTGGATGCGAGCTCGGCGCCCAAGGCTGAACTCCAGCCCTGCAGAAACGCTTTGGAGCCTGAGTAGGTGGCCAGAAGCGGCGTCGGCGTGAGACCAGCAAACGAGCCCATGGTCATCACTAGACCACGGCGGGCCTTCTTGGTCTCGACGGTGCGCTGAATTGAAGGCAGAACCGCCTTGGTGGTCTCCAGAGTCGCAATGTTGTTGATCTGGATGATGTCGCGCATCTCCTTGTCAGTGGTCTCGGCAAATGGCACGGGCATTTCATGGCTCTGACCCACATTGTTGATCAGCACTGCCACGGGCAGTTGATCAACGGTCTCGGCAAGCTTGGCATAGTCACCGGGATGGGCCTTAGCGGCGTCCAGAGCGAAGAACTCCACCTGCACCTTGGCGGTGGCTCTGATCTCATCAGCCAGTTTGGCCAATTTGGCAGGGGTACGCGATACAATCAGCACATTGAATCCACTTTTGGCCAACTGGTGAGAAAACTGCTCGCCGATGCCGGCAGTGGCGCCGGTAATCACCGCCCAAGTGCCCTGGCCGCCCTTTTTGGCTCCATACTCGCTCAGGCGCCGGCCTGACGAGACCAGTGTGTTCATCAGCACAGCAAGCAAGCTGCCGACAATGTTGGCCAATTTCAACACGCCGGCAAAAGTGATCAGCGCCAGCACCGCTCCGGGCAGGGGGTACTGCTTGGCCAGCGACACAATCTGTCCTGTGAACTGTACCGACGACATGTAAGCTGGGTGTGGTAAATGAAAATGAGTTAATAAGGAAATCAAAAATCCAGGGGACTAGCTAGGCGCGTTGAAGAAATCCAGGAGCAACAACAAAAACAAGCGATCAAGAAATCATCCGGCTGCAAAATGTCATTGAAAAAATAAAACCTACAGCATTGAGAAAGATACAGTTATAGGATATTAAAAGTTTAGGACAACATCTTGTAGTATCGCAGAGACAGCGAGTACATTCGAACAAAGGCTGCTTGATGCAGTAATTAACTAGGATCTAAGAGCTATTAGAGTAGTCCGACCCCGTGGTCCAAGCGTGCGGGCATGTAACCCTCCAGAAGACTGAATCAGGGTAAAATATTTTTAGGAGTCGGGAAAAGTGAACCACAACGCGAACACCAACTTTGATCTGCAGGGCGGCCCGTATATTGATATGCAGGCTGCTGCATGTGGATATATTAATTAGTAAACTGCATTCCAGAGCCCCGCAGATTGCGGCCCGAAGGCCGCCGCAGTTTGCAAATTAAAATAAATAAATATACTAATACTGTCGAGTTCTTTGTTTTATTTTGTTCAAATCGGATTATTTCCGCCCACTTCCGCCCGCAGGGCCCCCTCTCCTCAACGCGATCAACCCACATTCCGACGCGTTTATTAATATTTTGATACTCACAGCTGCTTGTACTCTGGTCAGCCATGGACGGGAGCCGGCATAGTCTGGCTTTTATCACCCATTCCCCACAAACCTACCGGTTGAAGACGCCTCGTATCGACGATTCGCAGTTAGCTCGCCGTAAGAGGCGGCGCACATCGCCGTCAGAGCTTGCGATTCTGGAGAACGAGTTCCAAAAGAACACTAAACCTTGCAAGTCCATCCGCGAGGAGATTGCAATTCGGGTTGGCATGGAGGAAAAGGCCGTGCAGATCTGGTTCCAGAACAAACGCCAGCAGTGGCGACGCACCAAGGCCGAGTCGCTCAAGCGCACGCTAAGCGACTCGTTCATGGTCCCGCGACACTCGTCGTTCGACGATGGCAGCTCCGATGGTGCGTTCCAGTTCTACGCGGACTCCTCGGACACCCAAGGACCTGCACCTGGCGGCGCTTCCCTTACACCTGCGCGTCGTTCGGCCACAGCCCCCTTGAGTTCCGTCAATACGATGGGCCCGGTGATGACGACTGCGCCAATGATGGGTCCTATGATGGGTTCAGCACCGCCAACCGAAATGGCTGTCCGGCCGCTGTCGGAAATGACCCCGCTTCGGCCTTTATCGGCAAACTCTCTCAATAAGATGCCGGTTCGCGTGCCCACTCCCACTCTTACTCCGTCGTCTCAGGAAGGCTCCTTCGGTCTCAAGCAAGTGTTGCCGCAGCAGCAGCCTCCTAATCTGCGGCCACTGGTCAATGATGAGAATATCCCGCCGCCATTGAATATGGCTATGCTTCCGCAGCCAGGTTTGATGCCTCCTGTTGCTGCTGGTCCTTCGCCGCCACCCACTCTCGCAGCCAAGCGGTCCAAGTCCGTGCGGCTGTCCATGTCTGCTGAGGGTAAAGCAGAGGTGGTAGTCCGGTCGCCATTAAGAGCTCTACGCGCAAATACCATGGTAGGATCAACAATTGGCGGTGGCAGCGGCAATACCAGTAGTGGCCGTGCAGAGCGGTTTGTATCGCTTCCCTCTCCCAATGAGCTGCAACAGCGAGACGAATGTGCCAAAAACCTGCTATTCTTAAGGTCTGGCAAGTAACCGCTGCACTTCGCATTTTGAAACCGTTTATGAGCAAGTCGTGAGGTTGACGACGTGTAGATTTAGCCTATCATGGTCTGTAGAGACACAATAATTATTATCATCTAACCTCTGTTTCGGAAGTTCTCAGTCACAAGTGATTTTCAGCTGCACTCTATATACATTAAATGGGGACCTGGCTTGGCTGGATGGCTTTGATAGGTTCAGGGGTGCGGAACTTTGCGATCAGAAACTCCAGCGCTTGCTTCTCGATAATCAGCCGCTGCGCCCGCAGAATGTCCTGCACATTCACTAGCTCCTGGGGGATGATGTCGACCTTGGCGCACTCGGCGGTGGCATCAAACAGCTTGTCTCGTTGTTGAGAAACAATAAATGTGACTTTGGTTTGGTTGAGTTTGTGCTGCTTCAAAAACGCCTCTCCCACAAGCACATGACTTGATTTAAAGTCTGCAGCTCCATCCACAACATACAAATGGCCCTGGCGGAACTTTTCACTGAGGGCTGTGCGCACTGCTAGCGAGTATGTGGACGATGGAAGACCAGTCGCATAGTCAGTCGGAGCATGGCGGTTGTGGGCTCTACCACCGTCGTGGCGGATGGGATTACCACGGTCACCCATACGAGCGCGGCCACTACCCTTTTGCGGTCGCAGTTTGGCCCGCGAGTAGCCCATATCGCTACGGCCAAGAATCACCTTGGAACCCACTCGCTCGGCGTCGCGCTCGTAGGTGACGGCCTGCCATAGAATATCGCGCCGGGCAGGGAGCCCAAGGATTTTTGCGCTCACGGGCTGCACGCTCAACGGCTCCAAGCTTGGGAAAGCTCTAAGAGTCGTCAAGACATAGGCTGCAGGTTTACCGGGTCTCAGCATGAAAAGTTCGTCAGCCTGGGACGGGTTGGACTAGGGAGGACTTTGGGCTGCAGACTGGTCCTGTAATCGGATGGCCTACATCAGTCCTGAAATTAAGTGAGTGAGTGAGTGAGTTCTGTTGAAAGGGTGGAAGTGAGTCCAAGTGAACAAACTGAGGACTCTATGGATCTTTATGGCATTGTACTGCCCAAATTCTTTTATTATTTTAATTCCTTTGTTACTTTTATTTTATTTCATTTTGCATTTCATGAGTATCTATTGCATTTTTCATAATTCTATGCCACTATCTGCGTACTAAAATAAAACTGAACGAAATCGATAAAGCGAGCAGAGTGATTTTGGGTTTTAATCTTGGAGTGACACAGGAAGCGCATATGGAAGTCACGCAGGGCAGGCAAATAGTTACCAACTCTTGGACTCTTCAAGCCAGGCGGCAACATTGTCAATCATCTCTGGACTGCTCCAATGGCCGATTCCATCTTGAACAACGATCTTGAAATTCTGGTTATCCTTGATCAGCGGACGGATCTCTTTGATCTCGTCTGCAGGGACAAGCCGATCATCTCCTCCGTACTGCATGAGCACATGAAAGTTCTTGGTCGCTGCAACCTCCTCGTACAATGGCTTCAGCGGCAGAGGCTCCAGAGGGGAACCTGCTTCAAAAGTCTGTAGATACCGATTTGCCAATAGAGCAGGAACATCAAAATTGCCAATGATAGGCGCAGCTCCTCGAAAGTAGCCCGAGCCTAAAGGACCTGCCGAACCGTACGCAACTTGCCAGGAAATATGCCCGCCTAAAGACGCACCAGTAACAAGAGGAATCAGAGTCCCCGCATCCTTGGCTTTCTGAAGCGCAGGAATATACCAGGGTAGATACTTTGCAAGCAATGCAGCTTCAGATGCTCCAGCCTCTATGATGGAACACATATCCTGTGCATGGGTCGGGTTTTTGTCTTTCCAATCCTTGTTGCTGAGGGCCGAAACAAGCCGGCTGCCATGGTTTGGCAGATCAAAGGTCACACAAACTAGATTGGACACCTGGTGAATGAATTCCTGGGCCAAGGTTTGGCCATATTTATAGTTAAGCTCTCGAGGGTGAGCGATAATGAGCAGTGGAAGAGGCTCCAAAGGGTTCAGTTTCTCGATATCTCCGTACACATAGGTCACAATACCGCCAATTGTAAAAATAGTGGGCTCTGCCCGAGGAACACCCTCTCGTGGCTCAATGTGCGGCATGAGGGGTGAGGTTTTCTGGGTTCAATACGCAGCTTGAATCAAGAGGTTCGAGGCGCACTCTGGGGTCTATCGTCGACCTAACCACTACCCCAACCCACAGCATGACCTCCACTGCGCTATGTCCGGCCCCTACCCACGACCCTCAAACTTGAAAATCGACTAGAAAAAAATTCTTTGCGACGGGGCTGGAGGAGCTACGCAGACCGCATCACCCGTTCAGGAGATATGAAAATAGCTATTCTATATATCTACGCTACAAAGTCGTAGGCAGAAGCCTCCTGTGATGGCGTGAGCAACCAGCTTGCCGGTGTCGGTGGCGGGTCGGTCTGACATATACGCTGGCTTTGTATATGTGTGAGCACGCGTCCTGCGGGTTGCCCAGAACTACTTAAGCCAACGCTCTCCCAGATGACGCGGCGAATCTTTTAGTCCCGAAAGAGTTACGTTTCAGCCGCTCTCAGTCACGTGACTCCTCACCACCCCAAGGGCACTTTCCTTTTTAACACATACCCCATTTCCCCCCCCTGCTCTCTTAAAACTAGCGAGGTTTTAAATGTCGGATGTAGCCACGCCTCCCGAGGCGGAAAAACGCGTGCTTGACAGTGATGGCAGCGATTCCAAACGCGTCAAGCTGGAAGCGGACCCTGATACGTCAATGCCTGACGCACCGGTAGGCTCTGAGGCTGAGAAAGAGGATACGAATGGTACGACCGCGGAGCCTGTTTCCGAGCCTGTTTCCGAGGCGGTTTCGGACGGCGAAGGCGCCAATGGAAAAGCTGAGGTCGAGGAGGCCGATGTTAAGGTAGCTAATGGCACCTCAGCTACCGAGGATGGCCCCTCCGAAAGTGGCCCTTCCGAAACTGCCCCTCAAGAAACTGCTACCGAGCCTGTTTCAGAGGACAAGTCCGAGACCAAGGATGCCAAGGAGGAAGGAGAACTGACCCCACTTGAACGGGCGCGTAAAGCCGCTGAAGGAGTCAAAGTGATTGTTCCCGAGGGCATGGACCCCGCCGAGGCAGCGGCCGAGGGCCTACCAAAGCACCAGCAAAGATATGCCACTAGTGCCATCAAAGCTATCAAGAGATTAAAAGACGCGGCACCGTTTCTTGTTCCTGTGGACCCCGAGAAACTGGGAATTCCGCAGTACTTTGACTATATCAAAAGCCCCATGGATCTCGGCACTTTGGAAACGAAATTGACCAACGGTGAGTACACGACGGTGAAGCAGATTGTGGATGACTACAATCTGATTGTGTCTAATTGTATTATATTCAATGGCGAGGATGCGTTTATCTCGAAAATGGCCATGTCGATTGCTCAGAGCTTCAGCAAGCATGTCTCCAACATGCCCTATTACAATGAAACCGACTCCAAAAGCAAGCGCCGAAGCTCTGCCATCAGCAGTCGGACCAGCTCAACGCCGGTGGAGACGGTTGGATCACCGACTCCCGCGGTTGTGGGGGCGGCTGGTGTGGTTACAGATACCAGTGGCGTGCACCGCAAGCAGCTAATTGCTCCGGGTGTGCCTGTAATTCGTCGTGAAAGCAATGTTTCCGATGGTCGGCCCAAGCGAGAAATCCACCCGCCAAAGTCGCGGGATTTGCCGTACGCAGAGCCGAAGCCGCGCAACAAAAAGTTTGCCGGTGAGTTGAGGTTTGCCAGCCAGCTTGTGCGCGAATTTTTGGGTCGCAAGCACGAGGCCATTGCCTGGCCGTTTCTAGAGCCCGTGGATCCTGTAGCACAGGGTGTGCCCGATTACTTTGACATTGTCAAGGAGCCCATGGACCTCAAGACCATCCAACGCAAGCTACAAGAGTATTCCTACTACAATGGCGAGGAGTTTGAAGCCGACATGCGTCTGATGTTCCGCAACTGTTATACCTACAATCCCGAGGGTACGCCTGTAAACGACCTCGGTCACAAATTGGAGGCGGTCTTTGATAGACGGTGGGTTGAGAAACCGGCTCCCGTCAGCACGCCGCCACCCATGCAATCCAGTGACGAGAGTGAGGTGGATGACGAGTATGAGAGCCTGGGTTTGGCTAATCCTGCCATTGACATTCTGGAAGAGCAGCTGGTGATGATCCAGCAGCAGCTCCGGCGGCTCAAAAAGGATGCCGTGCGTGAATGGCGCGATAAGCGCAGCAAAAAGAAGGGCTCAAGGTCTGCAGGCGCCACGGGCGCCACGCACGTGCGGCGACAGTCCCAGGCAACGGGCTTGGGCAACAGCAGCCACGCCCGCAAGCAGTCTGTCAAGGAGGATGGTCCAATCACATATGAAATGAAAAAGGAGCTAAGCGAGAAGATCTCGATGCTGCCCGAGCAAAAACTGCGTCGGGTAGTTGCTATCATCCAAGAAAGCATGCCCCAACTCAAAAACTCGGGCCAGGACGAAATCGAGCTGGAAATGGACGCGCTCGAGCCGGCAACGCTACGGCAGCTCTACAACTATGCGGTGCGCAACAAGTCAGAGGAAGAACCGCAAAGGGCGGTCACGCCGGCGCCGCAGCAGGCCACTGGCCTACCGCAAAAGAAGAAAAAGTCAAAGCCGTTGACCGAGGACGAGCAGAACCGCCAGATCGAGGAGATCCAAAACAAGCTGCGACAGTTCGAGCAGTTGCAGGGCGGTCCTGGCCTCGAGACGTCGCCGTCGGCGCCGGCGCCGCCATCGGACGACTCGAGCTCCAGCAGTGACGATAATGCCGATAGCGAGGACTCATCTTCGGAAGAGGAGTAGTCGACTGTTTATAAAATTAATATGCCTATTTACGGCACTCTGCTGACAGACACCCTGCGACGCATTTATGGCATAGCATGTTTATAGATCGTCAAGATCCTTGGCAAGACTAGCCAGCTGCTGCTGCAGGTCTTGGACAGTTTTTGAGAGAAGAGCCACTTGGGCCTTGATTGTAGAGATATCCTTGCGTTTCCTCTTAGAAGGGGTAGGACTTGTAGGCTCTTCAATGGTGGGACCAACTCCGAATTGAAGTGTTGGAGTGTCTGGGGCTCCAGGAGTCTGTAGAGGTTCCGGCGAAGGAGTCCTCATGTAAGATAGGCCGTAAGCGACTTTGGGCTGCATTAAATGCCTAGTTGCCATCGTATTTAACAGTTTTTAGACTATTGAGATAAACACCGCAGAATTCATGGAAAGCATTCTGGAATCATTAGCACTTTTGATCCAAAGCACAGAACACTTCTTGGATTGTCTTGTTAATACTCGATTAAACGTGATCGTCAGTGGGATGACGGCAGAATTGGCAGTTTATGACATAATACACAACCACTAGGGCTCAGGGCTATTCAGACCAGCCAGCACCGACTCATACTAGTAAGGATTCCAGCTCCATCAACCGTCATCAAGATGAGCGACAAAGCCGCCGACAAGGTCGTTGAGACTCCTGAGAACATCCTTAAGGTCCGCATCACCATTACCTCGACCAATGTTAAGAACATCGAGAAGGTGTCGCAGGATATCGCGACCCGCTCCAAGGTCTCGCAGCTTTACACCAAGGGCCCCGTCCGTCTGCCCACCAAGAGCCTGAAGGTCACCACCCGTAAGACCCCCAACGGTGAGGGTTCCAAGACCTGGGATACCTACGAGATGCGCATCCACAAGCGTCTTATTGACATCCAGTCGCCTGCCGAGGTCATCAAGAAGATCACTGCCTACAACATGGTTCCCGGTGTGAATATTGCCATTACTGTTGCTAAATAATTTGGATTTAGAAATCAAAAAACGCCCCAGGCATTAAATATCTAATTTGCTGAACCTTTCCCGAGTCATCGGGACGTATTTTGCTACTTGCTTGGCTACCTGCTGCGCGGGCTGTTAAAGGGTGCTGGGCCAGTTTGACGGGCTTGGCATTTTCTCCACCAGTCGGGTCATTCATTACAAATGCACATGCCAATGCTGTCAGATGGGGGGAACTTGCACTTTGCCAGTGAAGCCACTAATTGGTGGGGCAAGGACAAAGTCCGTACGGCAGACCATGTGAACCATGAACAAAGACCTGCCGGATTTCCCTTTTCACTTGGCAAACCGGGAGTTAGGTGTTTGAAGTTTTAGAAAAATTATTTAATTTAAAATATGCATCTACTGATTTGCCAGTTGCCGCATTGGTACCCTCAAAGGTGTTGAGCTTATTACCTAGTTGTCGAGGCATGACGGTTGGCCGGCGCCCCTAGGCTCAGTTGGATAGGCAACCATGCAAGGATGACCGTTTAATAAGGGTAACCTTGGCAGCACGATCGTCATTTCCGGTAACAAACCAGGCTTGTAGCCTATCTTTTTTAACACAGGATGTCCTCCATATATACAAGTATAGAGACAAGACACTGGAACCATCTGAATTCTGTTCATTTTAGTTTCGAGAACCCCGGTAGCCCATTGTTTCTCAAAAATAGCATGTGCATCATAATACATGACATGCGTCAACTTAGTGCATCAACCTGCCCAAGGGGTTGTGCCCAGGCCCTGCCCTCATCTAGCTTTTAGCACCCCACCCAAACATCACTCTCGACGTTTGCCGTCACCTCAACCCCCCATTGAGAAATTGCCTCGAAACTGGAGGCAATGTCTTTGCCATCAGCTGCCACTCTTCTAGCAGCCCCACAAACAAGCAATGAGCCTGCCCCCATTTATGTTCGACTGACATCGGATGCTCTGGCAAATATGCGCAAAGGAGTGCCCATGCGCTTGAATGTGACCGACCGTACAGCCACACTCAAGATGGGCGAGCATGTGTTTGAAGGCTCAATCACAAAAGAACCAGGAAGCCTTGAGGTCTACACAATGGCCGATGGACCGGGCCGGTTCCGCTCGGCCGGAATGGTTCAACAGCGAGTATTGTTCCGCCGACCAATGTCGGAGCCCAATCCGAAGGCTGCGACAAAGGCCCCAGAAAAGACCGTGGCAAAGGGTCCGGCGAAGGGTGCCTCAAAGGCCCCCACAAGGGTCCCCACAAGGGCCCCGAATTCAGCCCCCACAGCAGCTACCAATGTCCCTAGCGCAGCTGTTAAAAGGCCCAGCACTGCTCCCACTTCTGCCGCTGCTACAACTACTACCTCCGCAAAGAAGGTTGTGGGCCTCAACCTCTCCACTTTATCCCCGCCTCGCGCAACCTCTCGGTCCCGGTCCAGCTCTAGCTCACATTCTCACTCCAACTCCTCCAGCGGATCTGAGAGTTCAAGCATAGAGCCGGTGCGAGTGCCACCGCCAAAACTGGCCAATGCTCCGCTGGTGTCCCCAGCGATGCGTATTGCGCATCTGTTGGCACTAGGACAAGCAACCCCTACAAACCTGGCCAGCCGCACGCAGGTCCCAGTTGCCGAAGTACTGGGTCTGTTGGAGCATTTGGCTCGGCCGGTCGGGGAAGGAAAGAAGGGAGCAAACCATCTATTTATTTTGAAGCCGGAACTTTACGAAAAGTTGCGGATCCACGAATGGAAACATTATTCGTCTAAAGAGCGGGAGCAGGTTGCCAAGGATGCCGAGCAGGCGTTTGACATGCTCAAATACCCGCCAGACCATTCGGCTCGTAAAAATCTTCAAGATGCAAGAAGCCGCAACGGACTTGCAGGGTCGCCGGCTCCTGAAAAGCGCAACGGAACCCTTAGCGCACAGGCCAAACGCAAGCTTGGCCTTACTCCCAACACTAGCGGTAAGAATCCTTTGAAACGGCCCAAGATCGACGAAAAGGACCTGCATACCATGGCTCGCAAATTTAAAGATACTTATGGTGAGTACGCCAAACTGTACAATGTGCTCTCGTCCGGGCCGCGGCCGCCGTCGCAGGTCCAGCGACTGCTGAGCCTGCATAAGGATTTGGCAGGCTGGAAAGAACAGCTGTGGAGTGCCAGCAAGCAGCGTAAACTGGTTTCCAAATAAGCGCCAGGCGGACGATGGCGGGCCGCCAAACCCCCGACGGGCCCGAGCAGCCCGATCAGCGGGAAACAGAACTAAAAACAGCCAGCAGCCAAACAGCCAACAGGCAGAGAAACGTTCTTTAACCAGAATAAACGAAATTAACTTATACATATTTTAGGCACTCAGCACTCAGAGACGATGTCCCGGAACGAAAATAAACAAGACGCAGAAACAAGCAGCAATGATAACTGTTAGGCCGCCCACAAACAGTGACCGCCCCAGCACAAGCTTCTTGACGTATGGCTCACGGATTTTGGTCACCGAAAGATGCTCGCCTTCGCCGAGCCCCACCAGTCCTAGCAGGAAGTCGAGGTTGTAGATGGCACTGATCACCAGGAACCAGCCAATCGCGAAAGGCAGAATGACCCAGCAGCGCTGGGCCTTTGGCTGCCAGTCCAGCAGAATGAATACAAAGGATAGCCAGAACCCGCCAAACAAAGCAACCAGGCCCAGCACCAGGCGGGCCAGCGCCGATGGCGGGCGCACGTTGACCAGCGCCCTCGAAGCAATAAACGCCGGGAACGCCTCACGCTCCAGCACCTCAAACACGTAGTCGCGTGCGTCGTTGAAGATTGCAGGGTTGCGGCGGCCGGCGCCCGCAGCCTCCTCGCGGATGCGCTGTGCCATGTGCACGGGCAGGACAATCTCGCGCTCGGCTCCAGGCATCAAGTAAAGCTTGACAATGCGGTCAACGGATGCATAGATATCTTCCAGCGTCACGCGCGCACCCGTATTCTTTTCCGGGTCAATGCCAACCATCTGAGGCGCCCCCCGCTGGCTGCCACCACTGACCGGTCGAGGGGCAGCCGCACCGAGTGATTGACTGTTGCGTTCGTTGTGGTTAGCACGGTTGGCGCGGGATTGCTGGAAGGCTCGTTGGGATTCCCGCTGGGGGGATCCAGGCCGCATAGGTGAGCCGCGAGTGGGTGAGCCACCAGGTACCTGCTCGTACTCACCACCGAGAACGGGCTCGCGAGGCGAGCCGTTGTAGTCCTCGTAGTCGGCCGAAGCTACCGACTCAGCGGCCGAAGCATAGTGCTCGCCATTTGACGCCATATTCTGCGTTGCCCCAGAAGTATTATTGTAGGCGGGCTGGTGTCCGTGGCTGGATTGGCTGCCCGAGGTTGTGTTTTGGCTGCCCGAGTACCGTTGAGACGTTGGGCGGCCCAGCTGTTGACTTGAGGGCCGGCTCGAGGGCTGCACTGGCGAATAACTTCCCGAAGCAGGCCGGTCGAGGACATCGTCCTCTTGGAATGGGTCTTCAAGTGGAGTACGGTCGTAAGTTTGCGGCAGGTCGTTGTGGCGGCGTTGAAAGTCATCTAGCATGGCCGAGAGCCGGGCTACAGTATCGCGTTTGCCATAGCGACTGTTGCGCGAGCTATCCAATGAGCCCAGCTCATCAAAGCCACTGATACGATTGCCATGCGAGTCAACAGTACTGATACGATTACCATGGGAATCGACAATGCTAATACGGTTGCCTTGAGAGTCCACCGCACTGATGCGGTTACCGTGAGAGTCGATAAGAGTGTTTCCAGACCGCCGGTAACTATTGCTGGGGTCGGGGCTACCGATATCACCGGCGTTGACAAGGTTGAATAAAAAGGACGAGTTGGGCGAGCTCCCCGAGTGCCGCAACTGGCCGTTAGACGAACCTGACGAGTTGCGCAGACCATCAGATGAGAGCGGCAGCTCGTGTCCATCGTATTGACCACTGTTTGGGAGTCCTTTGATGTACTGTTGGCACAGTTTGACATGGTTGGCAGCGTCGAGCCAAAAGTCTAGATACTCGACGCCTCGATAGTTCTTGCGCATGAACACATAGAAGCCCCACAGGTCCACGGGAGGCTCGGACATGCGGTTCAGCACCTCGAACAAGGTGGGGAGCCGCTCGCGAGAGCCAGACATGGTGGTGGAACAAGGGCGAGTTTGGGTGCTTTTAAAATGGCTTCCCAAACGGGATGATTATAAACAAACACCAGCCGCTCAGCACTTTATTTTCGGCCACTGAGGGGCTCTGCAGCCAGACCCTAATTTTGGTTGGCGCGGCCACCTTTCAACCTCATATAACCGGCGCTTGAATGAAAAATGTATTTTAGAGAATTATTCAAACTCATATCAGTCTACCGATGCAAATTCAAGAAGACTCATTCGAGCAGGGTTAGGCCGCCATCACTTGTGGTGCGAGGCGGCTGGTTAGGGTATCTCCACAGAGGCTCAAGTTGCTATGGAATCATCTACTGGATTTTGCCATTAATCTGAACATTATTCCTATCAAAACATTCCACCTCTTCGGCTATTGCTGAGTTTCTTTGACTGGCTTCATTTAACTTTTCACTTGTTGTCCTGCATCAAATATTTTTGCTAGATCCCCTGAAAGTTAAAACTCAAGCACAAGAAAACAGACTAAACATAATTAAATATCAAAAATCAACAGTTTTTGGAGATACAACTCTACCGGCTCTCAAATAGGACACACTCTTGCCCTCTTTTTGCTAGTTTTTTGCCTGCTCTGGACTCATGGCTATCATGACAATTTCAGCGATATTGGCCATTCAGTGATGAGTAACTTGCGCACGCCGAGCACCGAGTCGACCAGATTCAGCGCCCAAATTCATGGACAACATATTATCATTTTTAGTCTAGGTTGTTTCTCTTATTCAACTTTGTCCAAGTTAAATCTATTGTCCGTTGGATCGGGTCTCCTACCGGCTACTCGGCCCAGGCCACCTGCTGCAGCAACCTGCAGGCAACACCCCCTGGAGGCAACGTTCGTCCCCTTGACATACGACAAAAAAATTCAAAGTATTTTTCCCACGATACCTTCATACAAAACAGTGGACATAGTTTTTAATTTTCAGGCCGGCTCACTACCCCCTTTAGCACGAGCGAACCGCGCCGCGGCACGCGTCGCGTCGGTCCCCTAATCTATCTGCAGGCTAATATGCCTAGGGTTGATATATCCCACCACCCTTTGCACCACTAGCTTTGTGCTCCACCTTTCCACCCCTTTAACCCCATCTACCACCTCAGCTTCGCGATTGCGTCGCGCCCATCCACACTCCTTCAATTCAACCTTGCATTCGTGATATGCCGGGCAGCGACAAGAATTCGCGTCCTCCATCACGGCCTCGCGGCCCGTCTTTCGGGCCATCAACTCCATTGAGCCGATCCAACGCGCCTGCACCCGCCATGGGCTGGTCCACATTACTTCCGTCGGCTTTGGAAATGACCCCGCCGCGCACATCCACCCGCCAAAAGCCCATGCCGGCCCCGCTCGAGCCGGTATATCCCACGTCGGCCCCGAGGGGTATGCCTACCCCGACCACCATCCGGCGCGACCATGACGAGAATGGGTTCTCCATGTCGCTGATGCAAAGCTCCCCTTGGACTATGCATCAGCCGGGCGCGCCCGCGCCCGCAGACGTGCACGCGCCCCCTCCTACTTTTTTTATTGGCGAGCAAAAGCTTGGTCGCCCGGGACCTATCGCGTTCCAACCTCCGCATTCGTCTCAGTCTCAGCAGAGCTCTCAGCAAAGTTCTCAGCAGAACCCCCAGTATCAGCTACCGCGGCCGCCAGCTCAGTTGCTCCAACAGCCACGCACGATGGACATACCTGCTCTGCATCCTGGTTCTCTTCCCTCATCTGCTCCAACATCTTATTCTGACCCTACCAAGGTTTCTCAGCCTGTTTCCGGTGCTTCTAGCGTTTCTAGAGGATCTGTTGCTGGCCTGGAAAGAAAGCTTTCGCTGTCCCAGGCAAGCGATGATACCTCTCCCACAGCTATTTCTGGGCCCACTGAAAGCTCAGACAGTTATAGCGGCTATCTTACCCGCCAGAAGAGTATTCCGGCGACGCGTGCGGTGGTATGGTCACACGACGTTGAGCAAGCATTCATGGAAGGTCTGTATCTGATTCCAAGAGTCGGTCGACGCAAAATCACCGTGGGTCGGCGGCTTCGAGGTCGCAACGAGCTGATTGCCGACTATATCTTCAAGAAGACGCGGCAAAGACGGTCGCGCAAGCAGGTATCGAGCCACATCCAAGTGCTCAAGAACCTGCTTAAGAACGATGACACTTTTATGAACCTGGTAGCCGATCCTCCGGAAAACGAGGAGCCCGGCGAGCAGATCCAGGCAGACACTTTTGACGAGTTCATCGCCAAACTCAAAACCCAGCAAGGCCCAATGCACCTACCCAAGCTCCCTAACACTGCCTCTGCACCGAGTGCTGTCAATGTTGCTATGCCGAATGTTAATGGCACAGTGCCTAGTGTCCACATCGCCCAGAGTGGTATTAACGCTGGTGCTAGTAGCACAGGGGCGGTGAGTCCTGCCATGTCGATTGCTTCCACAGTCGCGTCAACGGCCGGCTCTGTTTCTGCTCCCACACCCAATGTCACGCTAGAGGCTTCTACGGTCCCGTCGGCATCACAGGTGGCGCGAGAGGCAAGTCATGGCAATGTCGAGGTGAAAGCAGTACAGTCGCCGGTCCTGGAGAGCAAGCTGCACCAGCCACAACCCGTGGAGCCCCTCCACCTTAATAGCCTCGAGACGCCCGGCCGGTCGCGGTCGGTTGCGCCAAGCCAGGCGTTCAATACCGATTGGCTCACCCAGTTGTCCACTCCGCCAGCTATGCGGCGTGGCTTCCATCGCCGCGGCCAGTCCAGCGTTGACTTGCTAGGCACCGACAAGGTGCTTCCGGTTGCGTTTCGCATGGTGCGCGGTGGCAAAGAGCCGTTTGCATTCACCCGCCTATTGCGGGCGCAGTACGAGTCGCCGGCGAAGCCGCGGGTATTTGGCCAGCTAGCCAGCCGGTTCGACGCGGCCGCCAAAATGGTAGAGAACGGCGAGCTCACACCGAGCGTGCCCGTAGTCCACGGCACCGTTAAGATCGACATTGGGGCCCCTAATGCTCCCGCCCCTACCGCTGACTTCACTATTGATGCGAGCTTTGTTGTATGGAGCCCATCTCCTATGAACTTTTTGTTTTCGCCCGCACGAATTTCGCCTTCCACCTTCGAGCGCCCCCCTGATCACCAATGGCATTGTGTGACTACCGTGGCCAGCATGGGCCGCACTCTGCTGTCGGTGCGGGATAATGTGGCATTCCAAGAGAACGTTTATCAAGGTACCGAGCGGCTACTGCTGCCGTTTACGGCCGACTTTTGGGCGCCGTTCTTGTCGGGGTTCACGGGCGAACAGAACTCGCGCAAAAATCCCGACGCAGCCATTGGTGCCATTACCGTCACCCAACAGGTGTACTGTATGCGCAGCGACCACGAGCCACAATTGTCTTTTGTGGTGTTGTATGAATTCGAGAGGGCCCTTGACCCGTTCTCGGCCCGGACGATTTTCCGCCGCGTACGTATGTCTGACACCGACCCGATGCCCAAGATGGATCTGGCCAGCTTTGGCTCGCCAAAACGTGGACTGGAGCCGCCATTCCAGCGCTCCATGTCTACGGCCGCAATCCATGCGCCAGGGCCGTCGCTGTCGTTTAGCCCGCTACCGCCATTACCGGACGCTCCGTTGTCTGCCACTATGGCGACAGACTTTGCGCCGTTTTCGCTCGAGGGCGAGCATATCACCCGACCCATGACCTCGTTCGAGCCCACGTGGCAGAACGACCTTCCGGAATGGGGGTATATGTTTGACTAGGCGTGTATATTTATGCCGCGTTGCGCGTGGTTTGTTATATGATATTGTAAATTAGTATGCTTTGTGACTGGGACGCGACGTCCGGTCTGCCGCAGGCTGCTGGCCAAAACTAGTCGCAACTAGTCGCAGATGGCACCAACTGAGCCCCACTGATCAACCATCTGACGGATGTTGATATTGATGCGTTTCTTTTGGATCCATTCCTTAAACAACGCATCTTCAACACTTCTCTGAAGGTACGACGGTGAGGTATGATTAAATACCCGGCCAACACCGTGAAATGCATGTCGCGATTGACCTCCCATAACCACAATGTCGCCCGAACGAAGACGCATCTGCAAGGGCAGGCAGTCAAAGCGGTCGCTGGCTGCATAAAATATACAGTCACACCCCAGGGATATAGAGACCAGGTCCTTATCTGAGAGCTCGGCCACATCCTGGTGAGGAGAGAGAATGTCACCCTCGGTATAATAGTTAACAATGGCGGCATGTGCATTTACGCCAAAGGCTTTGTGCACAAACTCTGCCAGTTTGGAGGGAAACTGAGGACATCCCGTGGCACCGAGCTCAAATGTGGGATATACCTTGTCTGTCCAATTATATTGCCCGCCTAGTGTGACCCAGCGAAGCCCCTTATTGCGGATTTTCTCGTTGGTGATCGTCTCGCTGATTGGGTCTGAGCCAAATAACTGCATTGGCCTTGTCAAGCGATGGTGAGCGTCCAGATTGGTGAGATGTTCATCGCTGGATAAATACTCGGTCACAGCTTCATTGACAAGCCGTATTTGCAGCTCTGGACTAACCAGGCCGTTTATTATCTGCAAACCGGGCAGTTCATCGGTGGTCCAAACCGTATATGTTTGTGGTGGCTCAAGGCCGTAAACTTTATAGGCATCTTGCAGATTGGTATCTCCGGTACTTTTTTTCAAGAGATACTTCTCGCCCAGCTGCTCAGATATTTTTCCACTTCTGGGATCAAAGGCATTTGATGCCGATCCGCGCCGGTGACTTTTATACACAGGTTTGAATAAGTCCATCGGTGGTAAGTTCATCTACTGTGATAAATCCATTCTGCAGTAGTAAGTGGCCAGTAGTGATTAATGTATAGTAAACATCATCCCCCAAACTCAAGTCAAGACAACCAGCAATAGCTGAAAGATATAAGTACAATTAATAGACAAATTGGGCCAGTCAAATCGAATTGAAGCCCATGCTAATCAATGCAAGGAATTTCTAGCAGAAGCCTTCGAGCTGCGCTCGCGTGGGGCTCGCGTAGGACTCTTGGACTCTTACGGAACAGGTAGTTTGAACTACTTTGGAGCCGCTGTACGAAGCTGAAGTCCATGCCATTTCTTAATATCGTCCGCAAGGAGCTCGTTTACGAGTCGGTGCTGCTTGACCATAGGCATACCCTTGAACTTATCGGCAACAACCTTGATTGCAAACATTGAGCCACAGCCACCAGAGACGTCCTGAACATTTAGCTCTTTAGGGGCCAGGCTCGATTCCAACTTATCATAGATTTCTCTTTCGTATGAGCCAGCAGCAGGCTGTGTATAGGCACGAACGCCGAGGCGGCGAAGGGCATTCGCTCTTAAGCCGATCATTCAATTATTAATTTGAGCAAGGGCCAGGGACCAAAGCTCAAAGGCCTTCCTCACCGGCTCTCTAAGCCGATCAGGGGAGCTAAACAAGAAAGCTGGAGCCTAGGGTAGTGGTTTAGAAAAATTATAGCAAGGTATAACGCCATGTCGTATAAGCGTAAAGTGCTGTGTTGGCTATGTGAATACATATTAGGCCTCCTGCAGGAGAGCCTCGCGCTTCTCGGCGACACGCTGGGCACGACGTTCGCGGGCAGCCTTGTTGCGGGCACGGCGAGCGTCGGCCTCGTCCTTGAGGCTCTTCTCACGCACGGCCTGGGCCTTGGCCTTGATGATGTGCTCGATGACAGCACGCTTGTGCTTGAAGGTGTTACCCTTGGCCAGCTTGTACAGGCCGTGGTACAGGTGCTTGTCGATCTTGCCGGCCTCGCGGTACTTGACCAGAATGCGGCGGAGGACCCGCTGGCGGCGCATCCACACAATCTGCGAGGGCATACGAGCATCAGCAGTACCCTTACGCTTACCGTAACCAGTGTGACGGCCGTTGCGCTTGGCCTCGTGGAGGACCCGAGTACGCGAGCGCGAGTGACCAGTGGTGGGCTTGGCAATGATCAGACCATTGGACACAAGCTTGCGCACCTCCTGGCGCGAGTTAGCCTCGCTAAGTTGAGTAGTCTCATTGGGATCCAACCAGATCTTGCGCTCACCAACACCAAGAATGCTGGCAGCCAGACGCTTCTGCAGTCTCAAGTTCGCCATTGATATGAAAAGAGGCGGTCCACCTGTATTATCAATACTGTGAGGAGTGGGGATACTTGGGACCGCTCTAGCCCTCGAGCCCTAAAACTGCTGAATGACCGCATGATGACCGCATGAGTGACCGCATCTTTGTCATTCAGTTTGGCAGTCAATGCTGCCTAATCCCCTGTATAAGCTTACCCAATCAATATAGTCGCTTCTCTATCCAAAAAGTCTCAGCTAATCTAGGCTATCAAAGAAACTTTTCCGAAACTTTTCCGAAACTTTTCAAACTAACTTTTCCCATGGCTAAATCACTTCGGGCAAAAGGCATTCAAAAAACGAAAACATTGAAACGCAAGTCGGTGTTCGGTGATGCTCATGAAAAGCGGGTGCAGCGAATTGCCGAAAAACTCCATGAGGCCGGCAAACAGCAGCTAAAGGATCACAAGGCTGCTTCTACTGCTAATGCTCCCGTCGACGAGGAAATGCAAGTGGAGCCGAAAAAGGTGTCCACGGCTGGCTGGGGCAAGAGAAAGAGCACCAAGAAGCGCAGCAAGAAGTCTAGAAACAAGCGTTGAATATTTATTATTATCCATTGGCGAGGAGCATGTTACCGCCGTTGAAAAATCGCCGGTGCATCCAAATACCAGCTTTATTGGTTGTCGCGTTTACTGGTATTTAATTGAAAGCTATTGCTGCTTGTCTGTGAAATAAGTGTATTAAATTGTGAAAACTCCATCGATGGATCCTATCGTGTCTATCTAAATTCTATTAGCAGATTGATCTATAGATGCTAGCGGTGTTAGCAGGCATTAGCGGCATCGGCGCTCGCGGTATCAGTGCTGGTGGTAGTGAGATTCAAATGCTTGGGCCTTGGCATCAAATGTACCATCGGCTAGGGCCTGGCGGATGTCCTTGAAGAACTTGTCAATCACTCGCAAGTTCTCTTGCTGTAGCACCACCTCGGCCGTCATTTCTCTGGCATTCAGGAGATGGTGCACGTACGCCTTGGTTGACGTGCTGCTTCCTACGGGTGACATGTCGGTCTCGTACTTTTTGTCGTGCAGATCAATGGCAAACTCGTCGGTCGAGCTATCCAGCTTGAACGTCAGCGCCTTGCCTGCATTCGTGTATTGGTCGATAGGCGCGTAGAACAGATCAAATCCCTGTTTTGTAAGGCTCAGGATCTCAAAAGGATCGGCAAGAACTCCGCACACCCTCAGTCCATCATAATCTGCCATCTGCAGCCTCTCATCACCAGCAAGCTGGCTGGCAGACGGGACAATATATACGCCATCGCACATGTGCATAGCCGATCCAAGAAATTCGGCATTGTTCAACTCAGGCGGTATACTTGCCAGTAACGGCCATTTTCCATTGTGAGCTCGGCGAGACTCCAAAAACAGACTCAGCCATTGCAGCGACCGGTTGTGCATTTTTCGTAGCCGGTTATTCCCGGGCTTGACACCAGGAGACTGGGCGGGCGCATCGTAGGGTACTACCATCAGATCCGGCTCCAAGCAAGCCATGCACTGGGCCATGTTCTGCACAGGTACCATCTGGAAGCCTTGATGCGTATGGATTCCAACGCTGTCGTTTGTATTGGCACGCGTGCTGGGTTTAGACTGAGGGCGCCGGGCAGTGGTAAGCACCAGTGAGCTGTTCAGAGGAAGACTATTGCGCGAAGGAGTGGTTAAAAGGGGTCCGTTGAAATCGAAAAAATCCTCGGCAAAAACAGAAGCAGCTGGCAGCGCAGGATAATTATCGGGCGTCAGATTGGTGACTGCTGCACGCACGGTCGGTACTATGTATGCCGGCGTCTGTGTTTCGATACCGTTTAATGATAAACGGCCGGCACGGGCACCACTCGTTTTGGCAGCGTGAAACATGGGGCAAGGAAACAGAGCATGCGTGGGGTGATATAGATCTTGAGTCAATGCCGGCATTTTTCAGACGTATGGAGAAGGTTCTTATCTACAATTCTGAGCATAAGGAAAGTATAGAGGTGACGGCGTTCTATTGAAAACTATGCAAGACTAACCGGGGCCCATTTGCCTCCCCCGATTATTCCTGCCAGTGACCGCTGTTGTTTACCATTCCAGGCAAAGATAGGCGCACATGTTTCAGTGTGGATAAGCCATCCTGCTGGGAACGGTCTTAGCATACGCTGTGTATCTCTGATTTGCGAGTGGTCAATGCCTCAAACATTGTAAATACACTTCGACACGCGACAAGAGCATCTGCAGAAATCTATCGGAGCTCCTAATCTGACGGCTGCGGCCATATCCAGATGAAAGCAAGACTTCCCGTCCGATCAGTCCTATTGAACCATCTGAGAGCCTTACCAAGTATTGTAGTGGGAGACCATACGAGAACAGAAGGTGCTGCAGTTTTTTGCCTGTCATGGACGTTAAGGCCGGGTAACTCATCAGGCGTTTTTTTGTGACAGGTACAGCAGCTCAACAAGTTTCGGGACGCCGGGGGCTCTATATGGAAACACAAAGTAAATGTCTAAGCTTTAAAAATTAGAGTAGATCACCGCGCAAAGAGCATCCAGCTCGGGAACGTTGAACATGGCGTCCACATACGGGTTGGACAACGGGTGCCCAGCAGCCATCTGGTGAGCCTGGCGAGTCGCTCCTGCCATGATAGACGCCAGCTTGGCAGTGGCCGCTGGGTCTTTGTATAACGGTGCCAGCTTGTCGATGAAGCAGCCAAGGCCGACGGAAACTAGCCGGTGGATCAGCTCTGCGGCATTGGGCGACTCGATCAGGTCGGCTGTCTCATTGAGAAGATCCCGCAGATCGCCATCGACGGTATCGGGGGGAGGTACGCTGCCTGGAGCCTGGCTGAGCACATATGTCTCGAGCTCTGGGGGCGGCAGCAGCGCAGTCAGGAAGCTACTAGGCCGCGGGACCAGCGGAGACGCATCAAAGTCCAGCGCGGGCTCAGGAGAGTCGACAGCAAACTGGATTCTGCCCACGAGATCGTTGAGTTGGTCGAGCGTGAGCGGGGCACGTGGATCCAGATCCTTAGTGACGAGCTCAACGGCGGCCTCAACGCGCTTGCTCAAAGCCTCGTGACCCTTGTTAAGTAGCCACCACGAAAACGTGAGATATTGGCGGTTGACGAGATCCACATACTCGCTCTCTTCCAGGGCCTTCTTAGCCTGGGCTGCATTATCGCGGGCAGCGTCCTGCATAGTAGCCATGTAGCTGCGACGTCCAAGGATATTGAGCTGGATGCGGGTCAATAGTGTGAGCAAAGCAATGCCGTACACGAGCGTGAAGGCGCGGGTCAGGCTCTGGATCTTCATCTGCGTCCATAGCTGCGACTTGGATGGTGCCACATATGAGCCATCCAGCCCAGTAGCTTTCGGGGCAGTGCCGGTGGATGCAGCCAGATCTGCAGATGCCGACAGCTCCTGGCTGCCCTGTAGACTCTGCTGCGAGTCCTGCAAGTTCTGAGATGCCTCGGTAGACGCCTCAGCGGACGCCGGCGCCCTCAATGCCTGCAGCTCAGACTTGGTGGCCTCTACATCGTACTCATCCATTACCTGGAGGCTCAGAGTGGGCAGCAGAGCCATAATAGTGAATGAGGCGTCTTTCTGGTTCTGCTCGAACCGCCGCTCCATTGTCTCCTTGGCCATTCTCTCGTACAAAAAGCGTTCCTGTAGCTCCACAAACTTGTTCTTCACATACTGCACCAGCATATACGCGCCGGCAGACGCGCCAACGACATACAGAACCTTTCTGCGGTGCCGCCGAAAGAAGTCGGAGATGGCCATAGTGTGGGGTTGATCACTAAGTGGGGTTGTCCCAGTGTGCGGTCGACTTCTGAGAACTAGTCGAGAACGTCAGCAGTGAATGGGTATTTTGAGCTGCTGTTCAACAATAATCCGAGCATCATGTAGTAGTCCCAGTAGATAAATATGCTATTTAGTGAAATGCTTGTGCTTATGTTTGTGCTTTGAGTCCGATTTACTCTTCGTACCCTTTTTAGAATGTTTGGAGATCTTGCTGGCTTTGATTTTGATCTGGGGCGTGGGCAGCTTAACCTTTTTTGCAGGTTCGGATTCGTCTTCGTCGGCCGCTTTTGCAGCAACGGGCTGAGCAGTTTCTGCTGGCTTGAACTTGTCGAACTTGGCAAGGCACGTCTTGACTCGGTCCAGCTCCGTGAGCACGGGCGTCGCATCGCGGCCAACGCTTCTATAGTAGGCGAACAATAGTGAGCTCAAGGCGTAGGCAGTGACTGCGTAAGGAGCGGCCCGCTGAGGTCCAGTCTGACGTTCTGAAAGCACTTCGGGTGTTTCTTTCAGCAACGGCTCTAGCCTGTCCTCGGCTATGTCGATATCTTTGCCCAGCTGGTCAATCAAATTCTGGATCTTTTTTGTGTCCATGACTGATGATGGGACTAGGAGGCAGGCATGTGATCCTTCAAATTAAATCAACCCGAATAGTCGGACACTCGGTTCAATGGATCCCAATTAATCCTAATAATTATTTGGAAAGAAAGAGAACTCGTTCGTATATGCTTTTATGAAAAATCTCGAGATTACGATCGATTCCCCACCAAGTCGAAAGAAGTCGAATCCACTCGAACTGGAATCAATTTAGCCCATTATCAATTGGATCTATAGAGAAACCAAATACCCAAAATCAATTGCGATGGCGATAGTATCCATTTTGAAAATTAATTCCAGAGGCAATTTTAAATCGACGATCCATGCACCTAATAATCATGCTGCCTAGTCGGGCTGGGCACACCAAAGATGAAGCTGACATGAATCTGTTTACTTCGCAGCTGACAACATGAGCTACCGGCTCCAAGAGAATCCTACGCCAACATGGGCGGGGAGGGACCAGCTCAAGTTGAATCCAGCATCCATTCCAAGCTATTTCCGACAAGCAGCCCAGTCTGGACAGCAAAACCCCCACTCTGCACATACCCAGGAGCGGGGAAGATGGAACCTTATTCGCAGCCATCAACGGAATGAAGAGACCGGCAGTGTTGATTTAGGCCTATTGGACAGCATCGATCTACGCGGCAAATGGGAAAACAAATTGGACCCTCAGCAACGCAACGAAAAAACGGTTTTGCCGTGGTTTCTGGATAGAGAGTTACTGGTTCGCTTCTTTTTCAAAACCTTGAGATCAAACCCATTCTTGCCATTCACTCTACGAGGTTTAGCGTTTTCTTTCTCGGCCATTGGCTTGGCTCTGGCCTGCTCGGTCTATGTCCAGACTAAACAGTACACGTCCTATCTGGCTCAGCAACCGTCCACAATCATGGCCATCACCGTCTTGACCGTAGCAATGGTCTATCTTTGCTATACAATCTACGACGAGTACTTTGGCCAGCCGCTCGGTCTACGAAGAGGAGCATCCAAGATGAAGTTTGTGTTCATGGACGTTATATTCATGGTCTTCAGTTCTGCCAATCTGGCTCTCGCTTTCTCCACCATGCTCGACGATTACTGGGCCTGTGACATCAATCCAAAAACCTTGGTCTGCCAGCGCCAAAGAGCATTGGTAGGACTTATTTTCGTATCCCTGGTCATGTGGTTCCTAACGTTTATGGTGAGTATTTATAGAATGATGGACAAGGTGTCTCATTAGACTGTCCAATGTATAGAACAATTGTTTCGTTTTTACTTCGCTCTGCAGTGCAGTTGATATGTCCCGGGGTCTTGTACTCTGTCTCGCGTCTTCCTTATTCGCATTTATGTATTCTGATTGGCCGACATCATACGGCGATGGGCTGAGAAACCTCCTATTACTCCTCGGCAAAACATCCAAGAGCCACACTGCAGCGTACTGAACCTGAAGTTGTGGCACAAGTTACAGCGAAGACAAAATCGGCACGAGATGCCCGGATAAAAAACTCACTACATCCACTACAAGGGGGTGCTAACTGGACAATGGAATGGGGCAAGGTTTGAGGCATTATGCTAGTGTATGACCATACATCAAGCGTGCATCCCCCTTCCCTGATTGCCGATCTACACGCAAGGCACTTCGCATGATCTGGTTAGCAGCAATTTTGGTCACCTTGGTAGTTGTGCTCGGGTATGAGTTCTACACCCCCGTGATTTATCGGCTCAAGGCTCGCCGGGCTGGCTGAGGTACTGTTCCAATCAGACATCACCGACCAATGGGCATTCCGTACGTCACCAACTCAATTGCATGGTTCAGAAACGAAACAGTATTGAAGCGATTTTCTTCCAAGCCGGAGATGATTGCTAGAACATATATGACCCAGCGGCCTTTCAGTTTTCCCATTGTTACTGTCGAGCCCGAGAACGTCAAGACAATGCTGTCCACCAAGTTCGCCGACTACTCTATGGGATTGCGAACTCCACAATTGGCAGCTGCATTTGGCGAGGGAATATTTACTTTGGATGGCACTGGCTGGCACCATTCCCGTGCTCTTCTGCGTCCTCAATTTACTCGAGAACAGGTCTCTCAACTGCTGTCTACCAACGAGCACACGGACTCATTAATTTCGGTTATTGATGGTCTTCAGAACCACGATCGGTTTGTTGACATTGACAAACTTCTTCACGAACTCACCATCGATATTGCCAGTGAATTTCTCTTTGGTGAAAGCATAGGCGCGCTGCAAGGCGCCTCCTCGGTGCTCCAACCCGGACAGCAGGTATCTGCTGCGCAGTTTGTAGAGTCTCACGACTTTATTGTTGACTATGTGCTAACACGGATCATTATGGGCTCAATGTATTTCCTCAAAAACTCCAAAGAGTTCCAGAGCCACGTCAAGCGTTGCCAGGAGTTTATTTCCTACTTTGTGAGCATTTCCATTGAGCAGGTATCGCAGGGCAAGAAGCCAGAGAGGTACACCTTCAGCCATGGTCTAGCCGAGAGCACCCGTGACGGGGTGCTCATTCGTGACCAGTTGTTTAACCTCCTCATTGCTAGCCGGGATACTACCGCGGGTACCCTTGCGTATTTGCTATACTACATTGCTAGGAACCCTCGGGTTCTCGCCAAGCTTCGTGAGGAGGTGCGCTCCTCATTTACGGATGATGTACGAGAACTTACGTTTGAGCAGCTCCGCGGTGCCCGCTACATGAACCAGGTCATCGACGAGACGTTGCGGTTGGCACCTCCTGTTCCATTCAACTTCCGAACCGCGGTCAGAGACACTGTCTTGCCTGTAGGAGGCGGCGAAGATGGCAAGGAGCCTGTTTTCGTACCCAAGGGCGGAGAAGTAACATACCAATGCTACACTATGCACCGGGATCCTGCAGTTTTCGGAGCGGATGCCGACGAGTTCAATCCTGAGCGGTGGGACAATTTGCGGCACATGCACCCATGGCAGTATATCCCTTTCAACGGTGGACCGCGGATCTGTATCGGCCAGCAGTTTGCCAAGACGGAGATCGCACTGGTGGTGGCCCGTTTACTTCTCGAGTACGACTCCATCGAATTACCAGAGGGATCACCAGCGCACCCGCCTTATAAGGTCGCATTGACCGTGCATACCGGTCCATTGCCCATGCGTTTCGTGCGCCACTGAATTCTTTTGTGCTACCATAAAGTCCAGAAGAATCTTGTTTAGATCTCGCGCTCAGCAGATCTACCCTTCGTCCATCCTGGACCCGCGCGTAGACGCTCCAAAGGTTTTGACGATCTCAATTAGCAATTACAACCCCTATCAGCCACATTTAATTACTATCAATAACAAAAACCCCCAAGCATACCAAGCATAGCTCCCTATAAAGTCTGCCGTGGCTGCAGTTGTAAGCTCACAAGACTAGCACTCGCGCACTCCCAGCGCTGACAATGGACATCCACCCGGCCGCCAACATTGAAAGCACCTGGGACTACATTTCTGAGGGTATCAATGTTTTGATGATCGGCGACCTAGCCAAAGGCGGTCTCTCGCCTGAGGCGTACATGAAGATGTATACGGCCGTGCACAATTTCTGCTCGGCGTCAGTTTCTGCGGCCACCGGCGGCCGCGCGGGATCGGCGGCGCTCAGCATGTCCAGCCGCGGGCAGCAGGCCAGCATGCAAGGCGGCCACCTGTACAACCGGCTCACCAATTATGTGGAGACTCACCTTGCTAGTCTTTTGGCCAAGGCGCCAGCCGAGGGCGACGTGGAGATCATCAATTACTACAACCAGTGCTGGGCTCGCTTCACGCTAGGTGCAAACTACCTGGACCATGTCTTTTCATATTTAAACCGGCATTGGGTGCGGCACGAACGGGATGAGGGTGGCCGTCACCGTGGAATTTATGACATCAACACTCAATTTCTTGTGCTCTGGCGCGACCATTTCTTCACGCCCTTGGAGACCCGGCTGGTGGGTGCACTTCTGCGTCAGATCGAGCGTGCTCGTGATGGTCATCCCATCAATGCCAAGGCCCTGCAGACAGCAGCACTGAGTCTGGTATCGATCGGCATGGATGAGCAGAGTCTCAAGCGCACCAGCCTGCTGTTCTACGCGGAGCATTTCGAGAACCCGTTCATTGCTGCTACTGAAGAGTACTATGTGCGCGAGTCCCAGAAGTACTTAAATGAGCAAGGCGTGGTACTCTTCATGCGGCGGGCCGATCAGCGTATTCAGGAGGAGCAGCAGCGTGTGGCAGTATTTTTGCATAGCAGCACTGAAGAACGGCTCATCAAGGTGTGCGAGCGGGTACTTGTTGAGGAGAACAAGACGGTTATTCACAATGAGTTTTGGACACTACTGAGTGCCCACCGTGATGACGACTGCCGCGTGCTCTATAAGCTGCTGTCCAAAGTTCCCGAGTCGCTGCTCCCCGCCCAAGAGTGCCTCAAGCGTTACGTGGAAGAGCAAGGCATTGCTATGGTTGATGCTCTGGTGGCTGAGACCAATGGTGCGCCGGAGGCCCGTCAGTATGTGCAGACGCTTTTGGAAGTGTATGAGTACTTTAATCGGCTGGTGGAAACCGCGTTTGACAATTCGGAAAACATGATGAAGGCGGTGGATGGTGGCTGCCAAACTGTTATCAATCAGAACACGATTGCTCGGCCCGTGCTGGACGCGGCCACGGGCGCCCGCAGCAAGGACTCCAAGACGCCGGAGCTGCTTGCCCGGTTCAGCGACTCGCTGCTAAAGAAGTCCAGCAAGAACGCCGACTATGCTGAGGTTGAGCAGTCACTTGGCCATGTGATCCGCGTGCTGCGTTATGTCGACGACAAGGATGTGTTTGAAAAGCACTACTCGCGCATGCTGTCGCGGCGACTGGTTAACCAGACATCCGCCAGCCAGGAGCTGGAGCGCAGCATGGTCACCCGGCTCAGTGAGCTGTGTGGGTTCGAGTACACTAACCAGCTTGAGCGCATGTTCAACGACATTGTCACATCTGCAGAGGTACTTCAGAACTTCCGGCTCGAGCACCCGACACTACCGACGGACTTTACACCGTTTGTGCTTGCTGAAAGCTTCTGGCCTCTGCCATGCCGGCCTGTCGATTTTGAACTGCCTTCCACGCTGCGCCCTACGTTTGACGCGTTCGAGCAGTATTATAACAAGGTGCATGCCGGTCGCGTGCTCAAGTGGCTGTGGCACTTTGGCAAGGGCGAGCTCAAGGTCAACTTTGCCAAGAGCTCGCGCGCTGGTTACATTCTTCAGGTCAGCGCATACCAAATGGCTATTCTGCTGGCATTCAACTCCGCTGACACGCTGACCATTGATGAGTTGCGCGACGCGACCAAGCTGTCGCAGGACCTGGTGTCCGGCTCACTGACCTACATTGTGCGGGCGCATGTTCTACGGCAGACGCCGGCCGACGCACCGCCCGGCGAGCCGGGCACTTCTTATAGCCTGAACATGGACTTCAAATCCAAGAAGATGCGTATCAACCTCAACCTGCCCCTCAAGAGTGACACCAAGCAGGAGCTCAAGGAGACGCAGCTGCAGATCGCAGAGGACCGTAATATGTTCCTGCAGGCGGTCATTGTGCGGATTATGAAGGCACGGCACCATCTCAATCACGCACAGTTAGTTGAGGAGACCATGCAGCAGTCGCGCAAGCGCTTCAATCCGGCCGTGCGCGACATCAAAAAAGCCATCGGAGCCCTTATCGACAAAGAGTATCTGCAGCGCGAGAACCAAAACGAGTACCGGTATCTTGCCTAGGCTCTTGCCTCCTGCGCGGGTAATTACTTGATCAATGCTGGTGCTTTGGGGGAGCTGCCTTCTTTGCAGCGTCTGGTAAGCGTCTCGCTGTTTAGCTCTAGCTATTTAAATATACCTTCGCGGTTTGATTGTTTGGGGTTTGATCATTGCGGCCGTCGGCGCATGCTATCATGTAGCACCCAAAAGATAATGTCTGAAGGTCTCTGGGGGGCGGGAACATGCCAGACGATGGATCACAACCTCATAGAAGGTGCCTAGGTTGCGCGCAGGTTGTGTGGCTTAAACAATCTTGAACTCTGCATCAGCCCCTAAATCAGTGAGGACATACTGGAGCGCATTGATCCAGATGTCTCGCGCATACCGCGACTCGGCCAGACAGATAAGCTTGCTGCCACTTTCGGCAATCCCCGACGTGTCCTTCTTGCTGCGCTTGGCTGACCATAGAACAAAGCATCGCTCCACCTCGGTGTCCTGCGAAATCCAGCCGTTGGGGTACGCCCGCGGCAGCGCCTTGCTGCCCGGATTCTCGCTGTCAAAGTACTGGTCACGATCGATCAGGTACTCGTCCACAAGCTGACCCGCGTACATATACGAGCTCTGCAGGTTCAGCACCGAGTATTGCCTATAGTACGCCTGCTGCCGTGACACAAAACGCTTGTCGGAGCGGAATTGCACCTTGTAGAGGATCAGATCGTTGGGGGTTAGAACAGCAAAGAACTTTTTGAATGTCGCGAACTTGTGCTGCTTGATGTGCAGAAACCCGGTGCAAGTAACGCTGCGGTTCTTGAGCATCGGCCCCGTAGTGTATGTATAAGGATCAGCGACCGCCTGGTCGACCTGCCACTTCGCAGTGTTGTTAATGAGATCAAAGTCTTCCTCAGTGTTGAGCAACGCAAGATTGCGCTGGTACAATGCCTGCATGCGCTCCGAGTCACTGTCCTTGCGCAGCTTCCAATAGTGCACGAGATCATTAAGCCGAGCTACCCACAGGTCCCGCACCTCGGGTGACTGCACTCGGAACAACACACGCTGCTTATCCTCAAATCGAATCTCAAACATGTGCTCGTTAGACAACGGGCTGATCTTCTCAATGGTTGTTAGATCCACAATGCCACTGGCCGACGATACAAGCTCGCGGCGGCGATCACGCTCTATCAGAGCAATTCGATCATACTTTTCCACGTCCTCCAATGTTTCACACTTGTCTATCCATTCGAGTCGCCCGTCGTTTGTTACCCCAAATGGCTCCACCTTGTAGGACGCGGGCAGTTTCCTGAGAACGGCCTCAGTGGGCTCGACAACCTTGCCATCCACCAGCGGTAGCGGAGGGATCACATACTGTGGGGACGAGTAAAACAACAACTGGTTGTGGGTATGGATATAGGATTGGTTTGAGATCCGCTGCTTCCGTAGACTACCGCTCCACGTACTCAACCGGTATACAAAGCCCTCAACAGGTGGTGGTTCCTGGATCCACTCGAGGTCCTCGGCGACCCCACCTTCAGTATCGCCGCCGGACCCTTCTCTCGGTGGCCCATCTCCGGAAATACCGTGTCCCTCATCAGAGAGGCCTGATGCAACTGGTTGCGAAGCGCTGAACTCGGCCCGCATCTCCAAGTCGTGTGTGGTACTCATGGTCCAGGAGGTCAGCAGATGCAGGTCGCTAGTGTCGATGATCCACATGAGTTGGTCGAAGCGCCGCCACGCCATACCCAGTTTCTTGGGAACAAAGCTAGCTTCTTTGAGCTGGCCTAAGTCGGTCACGACCTTGCTCACATGACCCATAATGCCGGCCAAGATTGCCGACGGACTAGCCGTGGGGGACAACAAGTCCTCATACTTGACGAGCTCGTTGTTGGTCTCGAGGTTGCACAGGAGCTCGTTGCTCTCCAGAATTAGTTGCCGGGGAAACTCGACTTCTAGGTTCACGTCCGGCACATTGATTTTCATAGTGGCGCTAGGTGCGCCACGGCCCGTGACCGACAACACAAAAAACAGCCACGATGAAATCGTAGGGATGCTCTGCGCCTTGAATAGATACACGGATGTGTGCTTCTTGTCGGAAGGACCCCATAGTGCCAGCGTCATATCCAGGGGCGAGTAGATATTGATGTGGAAGCTGCTGTTGAGAATTAGCTTGTGCTTGAGACTGTGGGTCCAGCGTCGGTCCATGCGGCGCTCGAACTTATCCACCACAATGCTGTCATAGAAATAAATAGCGACTGGTCCATCGGCCTCTCCAGTATAGCGGGCAACAACACTGTACTCCTTCCAGCGATCGACAAGTCGCGAATCAGGAGAGTTGATTTCTGTGAACGTGTCCGAGTCCAATGTGCCGTGGATTTCACGAATCTGCACAAGAAACCGCTTGAAGAACAGGATCTCCCCTCGCTGTTTGCGCATTAATCCACCAGGAAGGTGAATATGCTCTGAGCTGTTCTTGAGAATCGCCTTGAGGTAGCGCTGCGCAATGCCCCGTTTGGTATGCGCGGAAAACCCGGGTGCTTTCGGTGTGATAGTCGCATCGCTGTGTGTGCTTTCCGATTCCGAATGCTGTGATCGGTTAGGAGTAATGTCTCGGGGAGCACTGAGGTTTTGGTGAGGGTCGCCGTCGCCAAGAAGCGCATTGATGGATTGGTCGATTGTAGGGTCGGGGCCCCTACGGTTGTAATGCCCCGAATGAGTCGTTAGCGAGGAAAGCGTGCGAGCTCGTGCCCATCGCGACGGAGCATGCGAGGGCGCAGAATGAGACAAGGCAGTGACAAAGGACTCACTGTCGGTACTTAGGCCGTGGGTATATTGGCCCGGGCTCCGGCCCGAGCGGGTCGAGTCATGCAGATCATGCTCATCATTGTGCTCTAGGGAACCGTAATGTACAGTAGGGCTGTGCAAGAGTTCTTGGCGAGATCCCATGTTGCTATGGTCAACATAGATTCCTGCCGACGAGCTGAGGCGGGGACTATTCTCTGGGTGAGAGGCAGAATGATGGTCACGTTCACGCGAGTTGTTATGTAAATGGTCTGGCTCGTGAGAAACAACGGATAATTGCTCTGAGTTGACATGGTCTCGGCTTCTGGGTTCGCCTTCGCTATGCCCTGAATAAACGTCCGAGTTTATGCGGGGGGCCGATGCAGGCGGGGAATTGCGTGCGCCATTGCGATTGTCACGGGCATCCAGCCCTTGAGAAAGACGAACAACCATGTCACGTTCGTATTTTGCTTCGAGAGACTCCTCGCGATTGCGAAGCCTGTGCTTTGCCTTACTGCCTTGAGCCTTGATCCATTCATTCCACTTGCGGTGTCGTTTACACGATTCCAGAGGAATACTTCCAATCATAACTACCCGGGTGTCTCTGTTTAGACATTCAGGAGTCGTATGATAGAGCTGAAATGCAGTGTAGCAGCTCTTTGGTAGGTACACGCCATGGGTGAACCTTGCTTCACTGTCGGGCATAGGATTATGGCAGCTGGGTTGATGCTTCCAAGTTTGTCGCCGACGTAGTGGCTTCGTGGTTTATCATTAAAGCAGTGGCATAGGAGGCTAATTGCTACTAGCAACTCTAGTAACAGCTCTAATAGTAGTTATTGTCATATAATCTTCAGTTACTGCTGTGGAAGTCAATTTGATTGTAGGAATTCAATGGCAATTCTGTGAACCTCAATTGTGGGCTCACTTGCAGTCACTTGGATTTCACTCATTGAGTTGAGAATCAATAGCTCTACTGTATCTACGAACTAAACCGACTCGGCCAGAATCTGGTTGAACTTTTGCAG
Organism: Wickerhamiella brachini; assembly: GCA_030565285.1. Lineage (NCBI taxonomy): Eukaryota > Fungi > Ascomycota > Dipodascomycetes > Dipodascales > Trichomonascaceae > Wickerhamiella > Wickerhamiella brachini. The sequence continues at coordinate 451,480 of JAJMBL010000003.1, read as the reverse complement.
CTTGCTGGTCACCGACAGATCCACGGTGCGGTCGCCAACAGCAACAACAAGACCGCCAAGAATGGTGGGATCCACGACGTTATCCAGCTTCAGAGTCTTGCCCTGACCGACGTACTCGGAGCCCTGGATGGCAGCAGTGAGACGCTTGAGCGCGCTCTTGTCCAGGGGCTGTGCCGAGGTAACAACGGCCTCGACCAGGCCCTTGTGGGCGTTGGACAGGATCTCGAACTGGTCGATGATACCGGGCAGCAAATCCAGACGGTTGTTGGCAGCCAGAACCTCCAGGAACTTCTTGAAAATAGCGTCGCCCTTGATGGCATCGGTCACCACCTCAATGACGTGCTCCTTGTCGCTGGTGGTCAGCGACGGGTCAGTCAAAGCGTAGCCGGTCTTGGGGTCCTGCTTGATCAGCTCCTTGAGGCCCTTCAAAGTCTTCTCGGCAGTCTCGATCGACGAGTCCTTGGCAGAAGCAGTGTAAAGAGCAGTAGCGTAGGTACCGTCCAAACCAAACAGCTGCACGGGGGGCTTCACCTCGGCCTCGGAGGCGTATCCGCGAGCCAACGGCGCAACAGGCCGCATAGTACGCATGGCGGGGCGCATGGCCGCACGCAACACAGGAATTTGAACACGGCGGAACATTGGAGGATGGGAGGTTAGTTTGAACAGAGCTGACCAATGGTGACCTTCGTCTGTGCTTAGTCACGCGGATGCTGAGGCTGCTGCTGAGTGGAAGTCTGTGAGTGGAGTCTTGACTGAAAAACGTCGGGCTCTTAGTAACCTGAAATTTCAAATGTTGGCTAGTTTTGGCCGCGGGTTCTCGCCGCGGTTCTCGCCGTGGTTCACATCCGTGGGGACACGGTTAATGTCCACCGGCGGTAACGGCCCATCCACGGGCTCTCGTAGCCCTAACGGTGCTGCGCGCCGGGCAACCAACGAGTACAGCGACAGCGACGTGTCGCAGAAACTGCAGGACGAGCTGAACCAGCTGAACTTGGTACCGTTCGGCTCTAAACAGAACATGACTGCGCTGGAGGAACAGGACGCGGCCATCAAAAAGCAGCTGCGGCTTGTAAAGACGCAGGTCCAGATGAAGGCTCCTCGGCCCGTGTCGCCGTCGCTCAGATGGTACCGCTGGCCCGTGTATCCTTATCTGCACAAAGGCGGTCCTCTGCGAGCACTCACGGTGACCCGCAAGCCGCACTCGGGCAGAAATAACTCAGGCCGGATTACGGTTCGGCACCAGGGCGGTGGACATAAACGTCGTGTGCGTATTGTTGATCTGTTCCGTAACAACCAGGGCGTCAACACCGTGGAACGGATCGAATACGACCCCAACCGCAGCGCGCATCTGGCTTTACTCAAAAACGAAAAGGGCGAGTATTCTTACATTCCTGCAACGGTGGGTATGCGTCCGGGCGACGAGGTCGAGAGCTTCCGCCAGGGCGTCCCCGAGCGGATCACTAACGCCATGGGTGGCTCCATCGATCCGGGCATTTTGGCCGGCTTGACTGCTAAGCGCGGCAACTGCCTGCCTATGAGCATGGTGCCGCTTGGTACGGTGGTGCACAACATCGGCATCACCAAACTGGGGCCCGCCAAGTTCTGCCGCGCGGCAGGCACTTATGGCCGACTGTATGAGAAGCTGCCGGAACGCAATCGCGCAGTAGTGCGACTGCAAAGTGGCGAGACCCGCTATGTGGCGTTGGACGCGTGCGCGACCATCGGCATCGTCTCCAATCCTGATCACCAGCATCGCTCATTTGGTAAGGCCGGTCGCTCGCGCAATTTGGGCATCCGCCCCACCGTGCGTGGTGTTGCCATGAACAAATGCGACCATCCGCTGGGTGGTGGCCGTGGTAAATCCAAGGGTAACAAGATCCCGGTATCGCCGTGGGGCGTGATTGCCAAAGGCGGCTTCAAGACTCGCCGGGGCAAAAACGTCAACCGCATGGTTGTCAGTGGCCGTCCTCGTGGCCGCCAAGGCGCCAATTAATGTATATACTTCTGCTGAGACTGTTTGCTGCTGTAGCCAATGTGAGTCTATTAAGGTGTTTGATTGAGACGAGTTGAAGTGGTAGTCGGACACTTCAACTCCACTTGCAACGACAGTCAGATCCTACCGTCAATCTGAAACTATCGCAGCCAAACTAACTAACTGAACCAAACCAATTCAGTCAAACAAAGAAAATGTAAGATGCATAATAATTAAAGCCCTAGATGCTGCCCAACTGGGCGTTGTCCATCAAAAACTCGTACCAATCGACCATATTGAGCGTCTCCGGGAAGGCGACTTGTTCATCACCCGATGAAATCACCGTCGAATCGTCATTGTGAAACAAATCCGTGTAACCGTTGCTAGCTTGCATGAAGGGCTCCATCAGATCCTGGCCATCGCTATTGACCATGGCCGGGTTGTTTTCGGGGAAAAGATGCCCCGGCTGAAACCCATCGGCCCGAGCGGCACCGTTCTGCGCTTGGGTCACCAGACACAGCTCGTTCAAGTCGCCCGAGTTGTGGAACGGCGTCGGCAGCATGCCAGAGTTGAGCAGGGGCGCGTCCAACTGGTTCCTACCCATCATGCGCACAAACGGCCCGCGCATGTCCTGCGGCGGCGCACCGACCATGACATTCTGCATGCCGAGCATCTGCGACCCATTCATTGGCTGGCTTCCACCGTTCACAGCAGGACCATTTGGGTGTCCAACAGGGACGTTTGGTCCGTGAACACCAGGGTGGCCGTTGATATTCACACTTCCTGGGGGACCGGCAGGCCCCGAGCGTGGAAAGTGACCGCCCAAAGGGCTGTTTTGATTGCTTCCCAGCCCTGTCGCAGACCCGGCACTCGACTGGCCGCTATGAATGGGGCCACAAGCAGGTGCATTATGTCCGTTATGGTTTCCATGCGGTCCAGGGCCAGGTACCTGGATCTGTAGGTGGCTACCCGCGCCCGACGCGTGCGGTGCGGGGATCTGGACTGAGGGCTCGACCTTGACGTCGTCGGCTCCCTTGGCACGTCGAACGCGCCGTTTCGGCCGTTCCATGTCGGGAACATGTCCTTCATCCGCCACCTTTTCCTCGCTTTCTTCACGGCGTTCTTCAAACTTGCGCTTTTTGAAGATCTTCAAAAATCGCTCGCGTGTCTGCGGATGGCTCCTGATACGGCCTGACAAGACAACCACTTTCTCAAAGGTGGGGTAGTAGGTGGCCAGCTTCTTCATCATGCCCATCAGCTGCTCCAGCGCCGAGTCCGCCGACTTGACCACCTGCTCGTGCACGCTCTCGGTCTGGTATGTGAGCATGATAAGCGCCGAGAAGCACGTGTAAATGCTTAGCAGCGGCAGAAGCCGGAACTCGCCCTGTTCCTCTAGGTTCTTGAGAATCCGTACAATCATGTGCGCAGCTTGGAATGCAATGCCCCACGAAGGATACGACTGCTGTTTATCCTTGACAAAATGTTCCACCTGTGGGCGATGGGCCAGGCATAACACTGTATAGTACTGAACATAGAGCCAAGCCTTGAGGAACTCGCGGTTCTTGCTGGTTTCCTTAATTGAGTACCGCAGCTCATCGGGCAGTCCATTGACCCATGCAGCGAGGGCCATATCACATTGCGACACATCAGGCAGTAAGTCCTGCATCTGCAGCCGCTCTGCACCCACTGTGTACTGCTGGCGCAGCACCAAGCCAAGGATCTCCTCCAGCTTAACCTGGTAGATGAAAAAGAGGACATGCATAGGTCTTGTTTCGTACTTGAATGGAATATCTTCTTCCGTCTCATCGAAGTCCGCCGCACTAATCATTGGCACGTCTGTATCCTCAAGATTCAACATCATGGGTCGGCCAAACGCAGTGGCCGTACAACGGTCGCGCACGAAGCACGCCCAAAACAGGCGCGTCCACATGCGCCGCTCAATATCGGTGCCGGACGACTTAACGTATCGCCGGTGGATTCCCAGGCTCTGGGCCAGCGTGATGGCCGAGTGAGTCCACGTGTACGCATTGTTTTTGAGCATCTCGGGAGTGTCGATACTGGCAGAAATCAGCAGTGCTGCCTGAACTGATGTCAGTCGCTCGTTTTCATATTCTACATCGTACAGCGCAGACGCCCGCCGCTGGAAAACCCGTGTAGCTGCGTCGGGCCCTCCAAACATTTCTTGAATCAAAGGATGGTCACATGCACGCGATGCCGCAGCAAAAACCGCTTGTCGCAAAAGGATCGGCGGATTCATATCGGGCGACTCGTATTCAACCAAAAATCGGTTCTTGTTGATCACCGGTATTGCTGGATGAATGTACTCAAAGTATGTGTGCACCAACGCATCAGCCAATTCCTGTGGCGGCATCAAAAACGCCCCTCGGATCTTGAGAACCGTGATATCTTCTTGGCTCAGGTGGCTCGTGCCTTCCAATACGCCAACCGCGCGCTCAATCCGTCGATACAGCCCGGAGGCCCAAGCTTGGTCGGTCATCAGAACTTTGGCATTGGAAGTCGAGCCGAGAAAAATCAAGCTTCCGCCCTGCACCTTTTCGCGAGGGAAATCCTCGAGCGTGTCGAGGGTGTCTGGGTTGTCGGTGGTGGATGAGGATTGGCTGCGACCTCCCCCTCGGCCATTAGCGGCCGTCTCGCTTTCAGAGGCAGGACTGGCTTCTCCATCGGCATAACCCACGTGCTGTTTGCGGGCTTTTTCGGGAATCTTGCACTCGCAACCAAACGCAACGCAATTTGTGCAAGGCTGGTGGATCATCACATCGCACCGAACCTTGCGCATGTGGCACACCTGGCAAGCCCGCGACGCGCGTGACCGAGCTCGGCGAAACGTCTTACTATTTGCCGCAGCAGCGGCTGCCGCGGCTGCAGCATTGCTGGTGTTATCACTGCCACCGTTGGCGGACGACTCAGCGGTTGTAGAATCGGAAGGCTTGGCCCCCTGTGCTTTTACAGAACTGCCACTAGAGCCATTGTGGCCTCGTGGCTCATCTTTGGTTCGAGCCATTTCACCTCGAACTGGTCAGCGTAGTAACAATAGAGTTGATATGCTGAACGATCGACGGGGATGCGGGATTTTTTACTATTAGAATTTACATGTGGGTGGTCTCGGTCTTAGTCACTCTCGCCTCTCAAGCAGGCAACCGTGCATGCAGGTGCAAACCGGCATTAGTCCGATTAAGCAGCCCTACGCGAAAGTTTGCAATCATTTGTTGCTTTCAATATATGGTAATATTGTAAAAACGTTTTTTAAACCTCGATACCGCCTTATATATGCTGCTGTTACCGGCGGTTATTGTGGCCGCATCGGTCTAGACTCGGTCTTATGCGTCCTTAGATGACAGAGGCAAGTGGGGAAGACGCCGCCAGCACCCTACCGCACGGCCCCTGGCTAAACAAAATGGCCAAGATCAGCAAGGGAAGATCTAAGAGCCTGACAGGATCGGTGGGGGAGGTCCAAGGTACCTTTTAGAAATACTCAGACAGCTGTTCACCTAGGATTATAGCTTCCATGATCTCGGAGAATCCAAAATGCAAACGATCTTCCAGCACCGCCCGCAAAGCTGCAGATCTGCAAACCCTGCAGGCTCATCTCCTGGCACTGCAGACCGGGAGCTCCCTGATGCTTCGCCCGGTTTGGCAGCATCCACGATGGCGGAAAATTGTATACTCCCAAAAAGCCAAACTGTTAGTCTCCTTGTTCCGACATACCTCCGGTGGCAACTGGTCAAACTGGTCGGTTGTTATTTCCATATGTGGATACACCCGGCTGGCCTGAATCGGGTGTATGCACCCAAACCCTGGTTACTCACCGGCATGCTTTTTTAGGTCGCCCGGTCGCGACCTTCCAAGACTGGGCGTTTGAGCTAATCTTGCGCCACTATTCCCGCAGCCATATTTTTTCGGCATCATATTTCTTGATGTTGCTTTTAATATTTTTCTCTGGAGGCTTTTAGATGCCAGCAAGAAACGGGGTGTTAAAATTACACATGGAACCATGCAGCAATCATTGGTCGTGATCGGCACAGAGCCGAAACTGAGGTTTCCATGTTACATGCAGATCAGTCACCCTGCAGAATTGTCACCCACACATTCCATGCATATAACAGCTATTTATCATTCAAACAGATATCAACAAAATGCCTTCACTTTTGCCTCGATAGCCATTATTATATACCAAGTCGCCTACCACGTTGTTATGCGTCTACGGCATGACCCCTGCAGACACCGTGCGGCAACAAGGAAAATCTAGTGCCGCGCATCTGAAGTGCGCAAAATAAGCCAGCCGTACGGTAAAGAGAAATTTCTCACACCATTAATAGGGGAAAAATCGCCCGTCCACACTCAAAATAGGATATTTTCCACCGCGAATTGGGAATTATTATCCGCTGTACTCACAGCCGATTGCTGTATTGCCGATTTTGTCTGCACAGGCAGTGCCAAGACCCGAACTCGGCCGACACCGATGCGTCTCTGAAAACAACCGAAGTTCAACAACGTGTGTTCAGAAATCCAGCTTTGAGCTTTATGCAGGCCTGCTAACTGATTTCTCTTCTTTTTCCGGGATTCATCGGCCAGGCTTTTCTAGTCGCGTACACCGGTCTTGACCTACTAAAGTGCCACCAAAATGCGGCAAGCAGGTTGCGTCCGTTCCAATAAGTCGTGAATACACGATGGGCCTGGCAAGCCGCTAGGCTCTGGGTGATCGTTTCTATCTGGCAAATTTCAAGTGTCTCAAGGGCACTATCTCGGCGGTAACATTACTGTCGAAACACAGCGCAAACCAGGCCAGGACTCGCCTCTCCATCAGGCTCTCTCGCAATCATTGTGCGGCTTGATTCGACTTTGCATTGCTGTGCTTCCGAGAGTTTGTTCGTTCTAGTACATTGAGCAGTGCTGCTTGCTATTCTAGTGCAGCTATTCTAGTGAAGCTATTCTGGTCCTACTAGTATAGCGCCGCTGTTTTGGTGCTCCTAGTACATTGATACTAGTCTAGTGCTACTAGCCGCTAGTTAGCCTCCTAGGTCCCTCTTAGGTTCTTCCAAGCGCGGCTCCTCGGTCTAGCCAAGTGACTAGCGGAGACGGCCGCCCGGCGCGTTGACAAGCTCATCACGATCCTCATTTCGGTTCCAGTCGTCATCCTCGAGATCAGACAGCACATCCGCGTCACGGTCGCTGTCGGCGTCAAACACCGTGGTGCGAGCCTGTGAGCGCGACTGTGTGCGGTGGGCGCCCGAGGTGGGTCCCGGCGACGAAGGCGATGGCGAGCGCGGTGATCCCGGGGCATTGGTATCGGGGTCTTCATCATCCGACCCGTTGAGCGAACCGATCTCAAACTCCTCGGCGTCGGCGTCATCCTGCGCCAGCTGTGTCGACATGGCATAACGACGGTTGTTGCCAGTGGGTGCCCAGAGAGTGGCGACCAGCGCAAAGGCAATCAGATAAACAAAGTTGGGCCATCCATCGCTCATGATCCACTTGGTCTTCCAATAGTCATTGACAAAGTCCTTGAGGCGCTGAGTGCCCACCGAAAGGGTATGCAGCAACAGGAACCCAAAGATAGCCAAAGCAGACCCAATGAGAACATACCATAGCAAGCGGTACATACGGGCCTTAACGTGCTGCTTGCGCTCCATCAAATAGCGCTGCGTGTTGCCCAAAGCCTGCAGAGTCCACACATAAAAGATGCCCATGGTAACCGTCAAGGGCAGGAAAACCAGGAACCCAAGCGTGCCTTCCTCATCGTCAGGAACCAAGCGGTACGAATCCAGCGAATAGATAGCCGCAGCAACAAATTGCGCCGCGGCAAGAATACGGCAGTAAGTCATTTGTTTGCCCAGCGAAGGGAAAACAACCGAATAACCCAAGCATACAATCAGCAGCAAAAAGAAGGTTAGAGCCAAGCGGCCCGCACCCAAAATAGCAACGACGGCCAGGAAAGTACGACCGCCTGCACTGGATGTGCCATGCTTGTTGTAGTATACGTAGTATCCCCACACCAGAAACTGTTCTACAATCATGTAGATGCCCAACGACGAGATGTATTTTTGGACCGGCAAAACATCAGCCCGGTATCTCCAGTAAAGGAGCCCCCACAATGCAAACAATAGCACATACGCCAATGCCATGGCCAAATGGAACCACAGCAAAGGCAACTGCGACGCCGGGAGATGGCCATAGGCGTTCATGAAGTGCACGCTGGCCTTGTACTTGAGATCCCGGTCACTGAGCGGGAAAGTCACCACACAATAGTAGTTTGTGCTGGTAACGTTGTAGATTACCGGTTCCGCAGGCAATTTGATGGGGCCCGACCAGATTTCGCTGGTGGGCTCGCCCTTGTACTTGTTAATGATGACCTTTCCATAGTCGTCACTCGAACACAGGCCAGCATCAATGGCAGAATGGTCACATAGATACTTTGTGACTTCTTGGCCATGGCTAGTTACTGGAGTGCCCAGCATGTCGATATCCTTATAGGAGAAAATAACGACCGTAACCTCTCCCTCGACGCTCTCGTCGTTCTTGAAATCAAGTTCAACCTGTGACTTGAAGGGTCCGGGATGGTCCTCGGCACTGTAAACACCAGCACAAATCTGACGATGATGTGCCTGGTTATAGATGATTTCATCGTCGGCCAGAGCCGGCGCGGCTGCGGCCAACAGAGGAGCCAGCCAGCGGAGATGCATGATGCCAAATAATGACGTTAGCAGCATTTAAGCCGGCTGGGGCCGCCGCCGGAGCTGCAGCCGTCGGGGCGGCAACGGGCATGGCGCTCCTGGCAATGGTATATTGGAAAGACCTAAGACAAATTCTGGGATTTAATTACTTGTGGAGTGGCAATCACGGCCGAGTAGCCGCTGGAGTCTCCGATTTGGTTGGTGAAACCCCATTGGTGAAAATTGCCAGCTTGTCAGAACTCACTGGCTGTGATATCTACGGGAAAATGGAAATGGCTAACCCAGGAGGCAGTGCCAAAGATCGGGTGGCTTTGGCCGTGGTAGAACATGCCGAGAAAATTGGCCGACTCCGCCCAGGTTACCCGGACGCAGTGTTTGAGGGAACCTCTGGGTCCACCGGTATATCCCTAGCGACTCTTTGTAGATCGCGAGGGTATGAGGCACATATTGTGGTTCCTGACGACACATCTGCGGAGAAGTTGGGGTTATTAAGGTCTCTAGGTGCTGTTGTGCATTTGGTTCGGCCGGCCGGTATTGCCGACTCAAACCATTATGTGAATACGGCTCGTCGCATGGCCCAGGAGGTTTGCGACTCCGATAAGGACCAGCTCGCAGTGTTTGCCGATCAATTCGAAACCCCTGTCAATTGGCAAGCTCACTATGAAGGTACCGGCCCTGAGATCTGGCGCCAAACACAGGGCCATATCGACGTGTTTATCTCTGGCGCTGGTACAGGTGGCACAATTGCCGGCGTGGCCCGGTATCTTAAAGAGCATGATGAGGAGGTCAAGATAGTGGTTGCCGATCCGCCCGGATCAGGCATCTATAATAAGATCAAGATGGGCGTGATGTTTGATGGCGCCGAACGCGAGGGCACGCGCCGCCGACACCAGGTAGATACACTTGTTGAGGGCATTGGTCTTAATCGTATCACGGCAAACCTCGCGGCTGGTCTGCCTTATATTGACGATGCAGAGAAGGTTTCCGACGAGGACTCCCTGGCCATGGCCCGACACCTTGTGGCACAGGACGGCCTGTTCGTTGGCTCGTCCTCAGCGGTCAACTGCGTCGCTGCCTACCGCCAGGCCCGTCTTCTTGGACCGGGTCATGTGGTGGTTACTATTCTGTGCGACAGCGGTGCCCGGCATCTGTCCAAATTCTGGGCGGCAGAGGCTGGAAATGGCGCGCTGGCGCGAGAGCTTTCCGTTTAGTTTGAGCCAGCCACAGCAGCTGCTATTTCGGTGGCCCTGGCTCTAATGAACGTGCTCCTTTGACCGCGGGTTCCAAGTCTATTTGCCTGCTGGCGAAGAACTGGGCTGTTACATCGGCGCTGAATCCATCAACAGGGCTTGATAAACCGATATCTTAGACTACATACGAGAGGACGGACAATAAAAAAGTAGCACGGCTACATGCGAATAAATAGAATCAGCTCACGATATCCTGGGGCATTTCGCGGAGCAGAGCAATAAGAGCCGCCGTCATTCCTGATGCCTGCGGGGGAACGTTGTTTGTTGTGGCGGTGACAAGATTTGGAGCGACTGGGACGGCATCCATCAGCGCGACAAGCTTCTGTCGCTGCACATTGTCTCGAGGACTGTGCTTTTGTGGGTGAGGTATGCTGCCGTGCGCACTGGGCTGTCCGGCGACGTGCACCCGCCGCGACATAACCTGGCCGCGAGGCCGCGACGCGCTGGTCTGCCGAACGGTTGCATTTCTTTTGGGAAGACTCGTCCTTCTTTGAACCTTAGCCTGCTTGGGCTCGGCCTGCGCAGACTGGTCCTCTCCGGATAGTTGGACCCGGGCCTCTGGTTCATCCTCTGTCTCGGATTCAGAGTCCAGAATATCAATAATCTCCACGATGGGGTTGCTTCCTTCGATACGGACTTTAGGAGCAGGGGATTCTCGTGAGGGTGGGCGTCTTCGCTTCTCTGATCGCTCTCCCGGCGCTCCTGGGGCTAACGTTGCCGATCGTCCAGATGCTACAGGTGCCCTGGACGAAAGTGTCCTACGGGACACGTCCGATCTAATGTCGTCGAGATCCGTTCCATCGCCCTCGGCCATCTCCGCATTCTGAGAAGAGCTCGGCGCACCTGCGGGAGGTGTTGGCCCTTCGTCAACAAACAAACTTCCTGGGCTATTGTCCGAGGGGTGGTCGCGAACACTTTCAGTAGTAGTACCACCACTCCGGAGCCGTTTAAAAGCCCCGGAAAACCAGTCCATTCCCGCCCAGGTCAGCCGCTTGCCGCTCGCAGCACGCTTGGGCTCAGTTATTCCGGGCCCAATGTCAGCTTGGTGGCTGGCCATTGTGTCAGCTTGTTCGTAATCTGACTCATCTGCAGTGTTAGCAGAAGTAAACGCGCCTGCAGCGGACGTGACGGCATCCTCGCCAGAATGCTCTTGCTCTTTGCTGGAGACAGCATTGGCCAGGAGGTCGTGTCCAATTGACCGCCGAGAGTGCACGCGCTCTGCTGCCATTTCCGCTTCCAGCTCCGCTAATCGAGCGTAGCTGACCGTCCGCGATGGCTTGTGAGGTGTATCGCCGCCAGCCCGGGGATCTTGACGTGCATCACCGCGAGCATCCAGCTCCGGTACTCGAACAATGCTGGGGCGCTCTTGTGGGACTTCAGTGGCCGTAAATCGCCCTGTCGATCGTGAGGATTGGACATCCTCCGAAACCCATCTGTGCTCGGTAGTCCCTTTGGCAGTCTGCACCAGCACTTTTCTTTGTCGCGCGAGCACAGGACTGGGTCGGTAATAGCCCCCCAGCCCCGTGCCTCCAGGCGCCCTTCCAGATGGTGCGGTGGCTGCTAGTGCTGGGATTGGTCCGGGAACAAACCGGGAGTCTGGAGCGGGCACTAGAGCGGGCACTGGAGCGGGCACTGGCCCGACTGGCAAGGAAGCACCAGCAGTCCCTGTGCTTGCAGCCTCTGAGGATTTTTGGATCTGTTCAGGCAGAGTTTCAGGGCCTGGTCTAGCTGTTTGTCTGGCTGGGGCTGAACTAGCGCGAGCCTTTGGTGCACATGGGACATCTGCCGGAGTAGAAGCTATTTCCTGACGCAAGGGCGTGTTTTGGTCACATTTAGCATGTTTCAAACAAAGATGCACGTCGCTGTTTGCCTTATAACCTGCGTCTACGGCAGCAGCATCATCGGTACCATCGGCACCATCATTTGAACTAGAAGCACCAGCGCTACCAGCATTAGAAAAAGGTGGTTGGGGGGAACGACAATGAGTACTGCAGTGGCCGGGCAGTTGAGAGCCCCAGTTAGCTCTCAACGATGGAAGATCCTCAATGTAATCCTCGATGGTGGGGATCTTGTGCAAGTTCGCCCGCATTCGACGGTCCAACAATGTGCGCACGTAAACCTCCTGTGAGTACTGGGCCGAAGCCACCGCCTCGCGTCCCCCAAGAGGCGAATTCGATAGGCTCGTGTCTAGCCGGTAGGCCGGGCGATTGTCCAGCTGGTAGGCCGGGTGGGGCGTCTTGCTGTATTGGCCGCGCCGTCTATCGGGGTGCTTGTACATGGAGGTCTTCAATAGGGTGTATGGTCTCAGCAGAGCCACGGGCTCACGAGTCGCGAGTTTCATGGCCACGCCAGATACTACCCCAGGTTCGACGCTGGAGCCCAACCTGGAGACCACAACGGGTCTCCACTGAATGGGCATGCTGCAGATGTGTGGAGTTATTTGAGAGACCTGCCGAGCCACAGGCAGAACTCCTGGATAGAGGATCCCGAAAAAGGGCCGAGGGTTATTCTCAGAAGGAATATCACCTCTGGAGCGGCCTCGGCAGGTGGTGCGATGGACCTGTTGATCCGGCCGGTTGACATGGCGTTCAGCTGGCGGCAGTTGAGAATTGCCGTGTCGCGCAGTACACTGCAGCGGGGGAGATGTTTCCTGGGGTCGCAGCAGCCGCGGCAACGGCGGCGGCCGTTGGGGTAATATGGGCCCCTGTCCCGGTGTTCTCTCGGGTCGCGAGATGTCCGTCTGAGGTTTCATAGGCTGAGCTGGCCGGTCACAGGTCGCAGGGCTACCATTGCTCGCGATGTTGCCTGGTAATGTGGGGGAGCCTGTACTGACAGGTGATGTTGGCCCAGAATGAACAAAGGACGCTGAGAAGGGAGAAGAAGACCGACGCGGAGAGGGGTAACCTGATTTGCTCGTATCAATTTGGCCATTCGTAGAGTTGTTAGAGTCGCCATTAGAGCCGCCATTAGAACCGTTGGGGTTATCTGCTTGATCCATCGACAAATCGATGATGCCATTGGGCTCCTCCCTCGGACCATTCTGTGATGAACATGCACCCACCGGCCAATCCAGATCCACCCGTCCGTCCATGGGACCATGCATTGGTCGCCCAGAGATATCCAACCCTGGGATAAAACTGGTCACTGAGGGTAGAGTATCGATCTGATGTGCCTCTTCTCCGTTGGCTAACTCGCGAATAATCTGTACTTTTTCCAGAAATAGTACCACCCAATGCCCGTGAATCTGTGGGTCAATCTCGAGATTCCGTGCCAATTGAATGGTGTTTTTGGGTCCTCCTAGCACACGCAAGTCCGCAATCGACATACGCACCTGGCAAGGATTTCGCCGTAAAGCTTGATCAATTTCCACATCCCTGATAACGCCATAGGTCTGCACCTCACTGTCGGCCACCTGTACGATGCAGCTTTTGTCAGAGCGTTTGAAAAATTCCACGGTGCCAATATACCGAGTCTGCCTTTCGGCCGCAGTGAGCGGTTCAGTATGAAGCGTGGACGCCCCATCACGGCCTTGCAGCCGCTTCCAGTGAGTACGTCTACTGATAAGATCTTTAAGGAATACCGGTGATTCCATATGGTTTGCTGTCAAAACAGTTAGAATCACGTCAACCAAAGAAGATGATGTCTTAAATGCAATGATCGTTTGAGACTAACTTGGGGTTGGGGGGACATTGGACCCGCAGCTTAGGTACCTGTCACGTGAGTCGCTGCGGGTCGCTGTGTGTCTGCTACTTTTCGGCAGGTTCGCCTCTTAGTCTAGAGTAATTATTGTTCTTCTTCTGCTATTTCTGCTTTTGTCTCTATGATTTTCTAGATTGCACTCTGATACGATTTCTATTTGCATCTATTTTCGTTCATGTATTGACCGATCATGATACCTCTCATTAATGGACTTGACGCGAGTCTCACATTATTATTATTAGCCTCCTGCAATACCAGTAACCCGGACAACATTACGTCTCGTGTTGTTTCGTAGGTTTTGCTGCTTTTAGCCCTGTACTTCGCCCTATGCACAGGCAATGCAGAACGAATAAGGCAATAAAAAAAGTCCGGTTACCTGCGCACCCTATTAGCCTCCTGGATCTTCCTTCGGAACACTTTGAGTTTCTCCTTTCCTGCAATTTGCCGCAGGTGTCTCTTTTCTGGCCACCATCGCTCAGCAAAGAACCCTCCAGGCCCGGCACTGTCCACCCAATCCAACAGGCTAGCCATGAAGTCCGCGTCCGCAGGATATCCTAGTCCGTGGTAGGCCCCTGAATCCCCCGTTCTGTCCACTAGCTCTTTCTCGAGGGCCAGCATTTCCTTCTTCGATGGAACCGACAGCCGTCCGCTGAAGACCCGCGCAATTGCCGCGCCCTGTGTCTCCGCCATAGGCATGGGCACAATCTGCTTGTCCATGGCAATCACAGCAAGCGTCGGATCATCGATGCTAAACGTACGGCGATATAAGTTGCATAGCCGCACCCGCTTGGGGTGCAGAATGGGATACTTTTGCGTGCCGGCTAGCTCGTCTAGGAATGCAAAGTCATACTTGTAGCCCGTACAGAACATCAAAACGTCCACCTTGAGCACCTCGCCGCTATCAAAGTATACTTCTTTGGCAGCAGCATCAACCCTTGTGATCTGCGGTTTCAGAACAACGTTATCCTCGTCGTCGAACAGCGCATCTGTGGGTGCCTCGTGCCTCCTAGAGATGTACACCGGCGCGGTGCTTCGGAGGATTTCAATAGCAATATCCACTCCACTGGCTCCATTGCCGACAACAAGAACAGTCTTGCCGACATACCCGTCGGGGTTGTCAAAGTATCTGGAGTGGGTGATGGCATTGGGGTGTTTTTGCATCCACTCGTCCAACCCCGGAATTGAGGGGTAGAAGGGCACATTGTAGTGCCCTGTGGCTACCACCAGGAAATCAGAGTGGAAATGATGGCCTTTAGTATCTGAGACAACCCATTTATCTTGCTGTTTTTCAACCTGAGTTATTTTGGTGTCGAATTGCGTCGGCACCTCCAGACCTTTGCAATATTCAACCACATAGTCATATACTTTCTGATGCGGCCTGTAGCCAGGCGGTCCTGGGAACGGCACATCCTTGTACATCATCAATTCGGTGCTCAGGTTGGTCTCGAGGTCTCTGTATAGCGGCCCAGTACCCGTATAGTGCCAAACACCGCCCATACCCGGCTGGCTCTCGAATATCTGGACCTTGAGGCCTTCAGCAAGCAAAGCCCGCGCGGCTCCAAAGCCGCCGGGGCCTCCACCGATGATGGACACTATTTTGGACATCGATTAGAAAGGTGGGTCACCCCACGCGGCTGCTCTAGTCGATATGGCTGGACTTTGATGTAGACTCGATTGATGTACCCCGTTTTGCTCTGATTAGAACAGTTCTATTTTCATTCTCGTTTTAATTTTTGAACTTGAACAAAAAATATTATCTCGAATCCATCTCAATTCTACTCGGTATCAACCGAACATCTCGACAAACTATAGACACTAATTAACTTTCGTACAAGGAGCTTCCTAAGCATGGACCCGAAAAGGACCCTTTATGTTAAGGGACTTTCTCATATTCCGGATTCACAACTATCGAAAGTTCTGGCGCCAATAGGATTAGAGAAGCCGTACAGACTCAACGGACCAACACTCCGCATAGCTGATAGTCTTTTTCTACAGTTCAAGAGTGCAGCTCATATAAAGGCCGGGTTAGTCGTTCTTCCTCAATTGGAGACCGATGGTAGCTTCATTGAGGCCATTGCTAGCCAAGAAACAAAAGACTGGGTTGCAATAAGTGCTGCCAATGCCACCGTCCAAAGTGTCACTCGCATGTCCCCCGAGAGCCTGGTCGTCAAGCTCCAAGTAGGGCTGAACCAGGCATGGAGGGAGCCGCAAAAAGAAGAGAAGCAGTCCGAAGAGATTAGAGAAGATGGCACATTAACCAGCCAAGACTTTCCCGAGCACCTGCAAGAGCTGAGGCAGGAAGTTGAGGACTTCAGGCGTCAGACGCTTGTAAACACCAAGAGTCGCGACCAAAAAAACAAAGAGATCATCGAACAGGCCAAGGAGGCCCGTCCCCTGTCTTCGAGCCAGCCCAATCAAACCAAGTCTGCAGATGTAAACAGCGAGGAGAGCCATACAGCGCAGGACGTACTGGAGTTTGAGGCATTCGACCAGAAATCGGTACTGACTGCACGTCCCACCGAGCCCATGCAGGACGTTGACGCCGCATGGGCCAATTTTCTAGCCAAAAATGAGATTCGGCAGGCAATATACGACTCCAAAAAGGCTAGCCTAGAGACCACCAAAGGCAGAGGTCACAAGCTCGAATACTATCTCAACTACACAGACACTGGGTTCCATGGCGACCCCAAACAACGGCAGCTAGAGCGGGCCCAGGAGCTTGCGCTCGACCAGGCCGTAGGCATACCGGATGTGGAAGAGAACAGCAGTGAACCTGACGAGGAAGAAACTTTGCCTGAGAAGATCTCACTTGCCATCAAGAAGGGCCCCGCTTGGCAGCACGTCACGGACGAGTACATAGCCGAACACATTCGGCCAACACTCTCGACCAAGATCGAGGAACTGTTCGGTGAGCTCGACGAGAGTCTTCTTGACTTTATGGAGAGTCTTGTACGAGACCAGAAGACTCTAGAGGAAATGACACAAGAACTAGAGGCCCCGTTGGACGACGAGGCAGGCGGGGTTGCCGAAGAAATATATGCGCTTCTTCCTCGATGATTGGGGGAGCAACTCATATTCGACGACACGACCACTTAAAGACTGCTTGTACCATCGCCGATCAGGTCTATACAGAGCATGAGTACTAGCTATAAATATAAAAAAAGGGCCAGAGAGCTCAAAGTTAGATGGCTTCAACACAGACGGACTCAAGATTGGAGGGTCAAGAACCATCGTCCTTGACAAAGTCGATCGTTTCCTGCCGCAAAGCCAACCGTTGCGCATCGTTGAGAATATCCTCTTCAACTCGCTGCTTCTCCAGCTGCATCTGTTGGTAGGACTCAGCCGAGCCTTGCTCAGTCTCTACCTCCTGCCAACGGTTCCAGAAAACTGCCCCTGCCCGCAGCTGCGGGTCGTTGAACTGCGCGGCAAACCGGAAAATAGCCTGCGCGCGAGGGAGGTCGCCCAGCTCCAGCTCGAGCTCGGCAAATTCCTTGGCCATGCTGTTGGCTCCCGCGTCATCCAAAACATCCAGCGCCGCCTGAAACACAGGCCGCAGCGCCTCAGGATCGCGATGCGAGCGAAGCGTGTCTATATACAGCTGGAACAGATCGAGGCTGGGCACTGTAGCGACGGCTCTATCGAGAATCGCAAATGCATTTGAGACAAGACCATGCTCGAGCTCATACCACGTGTACTGTATATAGAGCTCACCCGCAACTTTTCTTGGCGCAACTTGCAAGACCTGCTCATACAGATCGCGCATGCGCTCGACGCTGAGAAACTCTACAGCCTTGTCGAGATATGCCTTCCAGATCTCCAGTGCGGCAGGGAATGGGAACAAGGCCACCGCACGCTCGTAGACCCTAAAGGACTCTTCTTTGAAACCACTAGAGTCTAGAAGCGTGGCGAAATCGTCCACGATGCGCGCAGACACGATTTTCAGATCAAATACACGCGCATACAGAGCCCGCACATCGTCCAATGATGCGGTGTCCACGGCCACCTCCAGCAATCGCGTCCAGAGCCTGCTGGACTTGTGCAGGCGATCCTGCGGGCTTTTAGACATATCATTGAACTTTACAGAGGAAGTTCGAGGGCCCTTCACGGCTGTCTCAAGTACTTTGAGGCCCTGCTTAGGCGCCTCATTGGCTGCCCAAAACAACCAGATATCCTCGAGGTCCGCGATCGCTGCAAACTTGGACTTTGTTGCCTTGTCGAGCAGTGTCCGAAACTCGGTAAGGTCTGTCTTGGCAAGTGTAGCATATGCCAGCCACAAATTCGCCACTCCTGGTCCAGAAGCCACGGCTTCGAGGCCCTGTTCGTAGATGCCAGCCTTGACCTCTGGCTGGACGAATAGATCCGCTCTTTCTAGCCAAGCCTCGACTAGCTTGGGTTCAAGTCTAATCAGCACGTCATTGAGATAGAGCGGCCGACGATCAAGCAGCTGAGAGTATTCCGCGAGAGCTCTGTCGACGGGTAGCTGCTGCTCGAGGCGGGCAGAGATTAGGGCCTCGTGAAGCTGACAGGCGGCGTCGAATATAACCGCAAACGCATTGACAGTACTTGCTGTGGCCAGGTGTTCCATCAAAAGAGCCATTGCCTCCGAGGGGCGCGCCTTGGCAATATAGGCAGCATGCTCAGGGACAATCCAAGCGTCGTTACTGGGAAACATGGCCAGAGCAGACTGGAAAAGCGCTTCAGAGCCATCGACCTGGCCAGCCACTTCTAAAATATCTTGCCATTGAGCGAAAGTTTGTGGATTTGATTTCTGAAGGACCCTCAGGGCCTCTTTTGGAGGAAGTAGATCAATGGCCTCGGATATATCTCCCGCATACTCAAGGTAGCGTGCAACCGTTTTCTCGCTGCCATTCTTAGGGAGCTGAAGAGCCAGATAAAGAGGCCACACTCTCGGCGCCAGATCAGGGCAATATCTCAGGACAGCATCAAACGTCTCTGATTTGGGAAACTTCTCAATGTAGAGGTTCCAGAAGTCTTTGTTTGTAGGGAACAATGCCAATGCATCTTTCAGGACAGCCTCTAAAGCTGCTTCAGATACAGGACCTTGCAGATTAGCGACTCGCACATCCAAGTATTCTTTCCAAAGGCCCTGGTCAGGGACATTGGCAACTGCTCTGGCCAGGACTTTCGCTTTCTCTAGGTCGCTTTGTCTAGATGAAGAATATGCTTTCCAAAGCTCTAAATTGTGGGGCTGCCCCAATAAGGCTGTTTCGTAGTGAGTGTCCATACTTGCACTGAGGGAGACGAAAAAGAGAAGCGTTACGACTCACTAGGGGCTGATGAGGGATACACTGGGGAAGATTCAGTTGGGTAGACAGTGCGAAACAATAAAAGATGGAGGGTGGAATGGAACCGATCGAACCGATGGGGGCTAATGAAGCGGAAATGAAGTCACGATGAAGCCAGCTTCGTTGGAAATGTAGTCTTATTAGAATAAGCTAATTGAGTCCTGTAGTAGTGTAGGGCAGTGATTAAGCTCGCAGCTCCCAAGCCCGATCTGGGCATACCCAGAGATGCCCAGCCAGCCTGCAGCATCCCTATCGTAAGCCAATGTCTGGTGCCGGCAACAGAGAAGCGGTGTTCCCCACGCGGATGACGCTGTCGACGATGAAAGGCAAGCTCAAGGGCGCCACTCAGGGTCACACGCTGCTCAAGCGCAAGTCAGAAGCCTTGACCAAGCGGTTCCGCGACATCACTCGTCGAATTGACGAGGCCAAACGCAAGATGGGCAAAGTCATGCAAACTGCTGCCTTCTCGCTGGCAGAGGTCACTTATGCCACTGGCGATAACATTGCATTCCAAGTCCAGGAGAGTGCCAAGACCGCTCGGTTTACCGTGCGGGCCCGCCAGGAGAATGTGAGTGGTGTATTGCTACCATCGTTTGAGGTTGTGCGAAACAACGACGTGGACGATTTCAAGATGACCGGTCTTGGCCGCGGTGGCCAGCAGGTCAACAAGGCGAAGGAGGTTTATTCCAAGGCCGTGGAGACACTGGTGGGTCTTGCCAGCCTGCAGACGGCATTCGTGATTCTGGACGAGGTCATCAAGGTCACCAATCGCCGTGTCAATGCCATTGAACATGTGATTATTCCCCGCACAGAGAACACGATCGCCTACATCAATTCAGAGCTGGATGAGCTGGACCGTGAAGAATTCTACCGGTTGAAAAAGATCCAGAACAACAAGCAGCGCGATGCGGAAATTAAGGCCAAAGAAGCGAAGCAGCTCGAAGGTAAGGCCGAAGACGACAGAGATGACGGCAACGAGAAGAAAGCAGCAAAGCGGGCAGAGGAAGCTGCAACTGATAAGGATGAGGCTGTTGATCTCATGGGCGAAGACGGCGACGTTGTTTTCTAGGTTGGCTCTAGCTGCAAGTTAGCTGTACGTTAGCTGTAGGCTATATAAGATAATATTTGACTTGCGTAGTCCAGTCTATTTCGATTGGTCTAGAGATCTGATGGACGATTTCGGTGAATGATGTTTGCTTCGGAAAGGTATTCAATTAATGAGTTGTCAACTCAGACTGGGGCAAGTCTCAGAGCTAATGCCCACGGCGGGTGCACAATGAAATAACCCTTGAAAAAGGTCTCTACACTAATTCTCATATTGTGCGCGACTAAATATTCCTACTAATTACCGTTGAATTTGCATTATGGCTTCAGTGACGGCATCAAGGCACGGTCTGGTTTGTGAGGTCAAGAGTACCACTATCTATATCTATGGTTTTTTGGATAGTGAGCACAAGCACTACTCCCCCTGTAACCACTGCTCGGAACTCATTTGCTTGAGCCGCGACAACGCGCGTGCAAATGCAAACATCTCCTCGTGTCCAGCGAAGTTTGTAGGATCTGTCACCGACGTCTCGGCCTTGGCTCCTTCTTGCATCACCACTTGGTTTGTCTTCGGGTCGATGGTCAGATGCTTGGTATTGAATAGACTCTCGAAGGGTCGCGCTGCTGTGGCTGCCAGTTTGAGGTGCGAGTCGTACGCGGCGTCTAAAAATGTGATAAACCGCCGCAAAACGTCCCGTTGTTCCAGCGACATCTCCGGAATCTCGGTCACTACCGCCGCTTTGAACGTTCGACACATCTCCAGGTAATCTGCAGCAGAGCGAGGTGTACCGCAAAGCTGATCAAACGTGAACTCCATCACATTGTTGCCAGCTGATAGCGGGATGCGCACGGGCCGTCCCCAGATCTCGAGGTCCCTGTCGGTAACCGAATCTTGGTCACCAGCAAAGTACTCGAACCACTTGTCGGCGTGCTTTTTGGCCAGCGTTTTGCGCTCTTCCAAATCCCTAATGGGCTCTTTACCGTTTGCCAAGAAAAAGTAGCTGCCCGACGATGGCCGCGGTAGTTTCCGGTAATCAGTAGGTGAAACAAGCTGCACCACATGGTCGCGCTCCTTGATGAGCTCGATGCAAGGAATAAATGACTCGCGCTGCACGCCATTTTTGTACAGCTCGTCAGGTTCACGGTTGGATGTAAAGAACGTCACAACACCTCGGGCGTATAAACCCTCGAATAGCCGCCGCAAAATCATGGCATCGGCCACATCCGTCACTTGCATCTCGTCAAAGCATAGCACCTGCGCTTCCGTGGCTTCCTCGTGGGCGATACGGTCGGCAATGTCGATCTTTGTTCCGTACTTTTGTTTGAGTTGGAACGACCGTTTATGCACATCCTGCATAAAACCATGGAAGTGGATCCGTCGCTTGGTTAAATGTGGAGGCACTGTCCTGTAAAACATGTCCATCAACATAGTTTTTCCACAACCAACATCTCCATACATGTATATACCCTTGGGTCCATACTCTGGAGCAGGCTTGGAGCCGGCCCCAAACAGGCTACCTAGGGATGCAAAAAGCCCTTTGTGTGTGGACTCTACAGATGCAGGATGGTAGTTCTGAAGGGAATTGTAAACGGAATTCAGATCTCCGAGCATACGACGTTGGTTATCATCGCTTCGGATCTTGCCTTCCGCAACATCCTCATCGTATTGCTGTAATGGAGTAAGCTCAGCGGCTTTGCCTTGAGTCCGAACCGCTTTAGACGCGAGATTGCGAATTTGCAGCGAAATCTGCCAGGCTCGGCTATCGGTCAATCTACCCCGAGTCAAGGGTCGGATCATCTCGGTTAGTCACACACAGTGGCCGGCTGTGTCAGCGCGCAGCAGTTAACAATGCGGGAATTTCTCCCGGCGACGACTCAGCGCTTACCATTTTTTTTCGCGACTAAGCACATGCCACCAGCTGGGGACGACTAAGCACATGCCACTCCTGCTGCATACGACTGTCCGTAAGCACGGAGGTGAGATGCGCAAAGGAGCAAGGGTTGGTTGTTATGGTGACTACGGGCGAGGAATGAGGGCATTATCATGCTGCGTATGTAAATAATTTTGTTATAGACTCGGTAGACATTTTCGGAATATTGGAATTAACCATCTGGTAGCTTGGTACATTGGCAACTGCCGTGGCGCGGAACTCTCTGCTGAGTTTGGTCCGCATTGATGGGCCATTATGCATGACGGGCCTACATATCTGATGCATCCCACTGCTATGCAAAGTTTCACAGTTGCAGCAATGCAGTAATCATCCCGAATAAGCGACGCCAGCGCAAATTGGTTTCGCACCTAAACAGAGATCTTGGTAGTTTAAATGATTTTTCCAAGTTATGTTGTCTTTCAATATGCAGTCCTACACTTGCCAAAACAGCGGTGCCACATGTGTTTACGTTTTGCGCTCGGATGTTTGTCTGTCCGGAGAACGGCTGCAGGTGCAAGACAAAGAGGTATGGTCGTATCTGTACTTGTAAACTATAAACGCAGCTCTAAATCTTCACTCTCAACGTATGTCTACAGTCGAAACTTTATCTTGAAAGTAATTTGGTTGGTACTTCTGCGCAAACAGCACCGAGTAGATGGGACCCCACAGTGAACAACCCCTGCTGCAGGGTCTTGTTCGCGATGAAACAAGCCCCAGTTCACGGAGCAAAAAATGGCATCAAAAAGAGCTTTCGAGGCCAATTAATCGTACCAATTGTCTCTTTTGGGAACATGCATTTGTGTGGCTAGCTTTTAAAGGTGCGTAACGCGTCCTTAGTGGCTAGTGTGATCCGTCTAAGACATACTTAGAGTAGCGGTTAGGTAACAAGATCCGATCACGAGTAGCCTCATATTACAGCTCAAGGGTAAATAAATAGTATAATATCAATGGGAGAGCAACGATAGGTAAACAAATACCTGAAAAGCCTGTTTGGAACATCAACAGAAAGTAGATAGTTGGTCGCCAAGTGTCGAGAGCTTTTCGACATGGCCGTGCATCTGCACGCACATGCACAGACCCGTGCCCTGACCATGCGTAAAATTCCAGACACGCCGGATGTCCCCTCAGACACCCGATTCCATCTTTGGTGATCAGCAGGGAAACTCCACAAGAAGACCACCGTTCTGCAAAGGTAAGTTATTGAACCCCCTCGAAATCAACGGTTTCACCCCACGATCTGGACACGGCGCGCGCTTTGAGGCCGAATTAGGCCATTTTCAGTGGTTGAGCTGCGCCATGGGCCGACCTCCTGGCAGTGTTCTGGCGTCTCGGGAGTGTAAAAAATGCCACTGCCGGCATGATTTGGATATTTTGCCAGCGCGATGAACTATCCCCGACCGCTTGCCGCCATCCCGATGATGTTTTTGCTATTTGTTGCTGTTTTGAGGCAGCATTTTCGGGGACCCCGCGGAAGCCGTCGGTGGTTTTGTGATGGCCGCCTCCAAACGCCGCCTAGGTATGTTTGTTGGGATTTTTTGACAATACGGAAACGTATTTTCACTGTGACGAATCCTGGCAAGAATTGTAACTTGGGCCTGTGGTGCGGGGGAGGCTTTGACCGTTCCAGCTACTTTGTTTGGTGAAACCTTAACTGAGACTCTGTGTTTGCAGTACTAACATCAGCCACGCTTCCGGCAAACTTTGAAAGTTCAACCTAAATTTGTCCGCAAGCCATTCTCTCTTTTTTTCTTCTTCTTTTTGTGTTGTTTCTTTGCAAAATGTCTAGTTCTGTGCCAACGCTGCGCCGCTGGTTGCTGCTGGCGGCACTGGCGGTACCTGCCGCTGCACAAGTGATTCCAGACTTTGGCGAAGAGTTCAACTCAAGTACGGTGGCCACTCAACAGACCACCACTCCCGTGAGAACTACCATCTCGGCAGATCCCTATGATACCTATGCCACTGTGGAGCCTACCGACTATACGGTGCCTACGTACTGGAACTCTGAGCAGACATCACAGTACTCGCCCACCTATGAGAGCACGGACTCGGAAACGTGGCCCATTTATACCACTTATTCTCAAAGGACACCGGCTACCACGACCGATGAGGCCACGCCCAGTATTGGCACGGTGACAGATGAGCCTACCTGGGCCAACACCCGCGCGTCCACGACAGGCCAGGCACCGGAGGCGACTACCAGCTCTGAGGTGACTGGCACGACTGTGACCCCTGAGACCACCTCTGAGACCCCTAGTTTGGTGTTCCCTTGGCAAACCACCACGTCACCTAGTGCCGAGACCACGCAGACGCCTACTTACACCGAGCCGTCGACGGCCAATACGCCTGTTTTAACCACATATACCCCTGCGACTACTGGGTCATCTGAGGCTCTTGAGACCACAGGGGCGACTACTGGGAGCCCGACCGAGGCTACTGGAACGGGCTCAACAGGCTCTACAGGATCTACAGGCTCTACTGGGACGACTGTGGCCACTGAGGCCACTGAGGCCACTGAGACCACAGGATCTACTGCAAGTCCGATTGAAAGCACTCAGAGTGGGTCGGTGACTGGTGAGACAACTGCCTCTACCCCCACAACCACCAACATCGTCAATGGTGGTCTAAGCGGCTCCTCTACTGACGCATCCTCTACTGAAACTACTGCGGCTGAGAGCCCTGCAACTGCGACCGAGACCGGCACTGAGGCTGGAGCGACTGAAACCACTTCACTCGCCCAGACCTTGGAGACACCCTCGGCGACGACGCCTGTCACTGAGGGCACGACCGCGACTACGCCAATCGCTGGCACTGAGACCTCAGCTACAGAGGGTATCGCCCCAACGTACACGGCATCCCCCAGCTACGGTGTCACCGAGACGTCTGCCGGCCAGGAGACCCCGACGTACGTCCCGACGTCTAGCGACGAAAGCGTCGCCACAACGCTATCCACGCTGGTTCCACTGCCGGTGACGGGCGAGTACACTACTACTGGCGAGGCGACGTCTGCTGAGCCCACACCTAGCTCGTCGACTCAGGAATGGGTGTGGAGCACGTTGGCGGGTACGTCCACGCCGGTTGCATCTACGCCAATTGAGACGCCGGTTGCATCCACCGAGACGCCGACCAACCCCGTTGCGTCCACCGAGACGCAGACAACCCCTATTGCGTCCTCTGAGACGTCGGCAACCCCTGTTGCGTCCACTGAGATGCCGACAACTCCCGTTGTGTCCACCGAGACGCCTACAACCCCTGTTGCGACACAAAATGAGACGCCGGTTGTGTCCACCGAGGCGCCGACGACCCCTGTTGCGACGACCCCCATCACGGCGACTGTACCTGTGCCCACCACGGAGACCCCTACAACTACTACGGCCGATACTCTGGTTACTGAGGCTGGACCAACCACCTCGGCACCCCCGGCAACTTCCACTACTGACGGGTGGCTGTGGAGCACTCTCGGTAGTACGACCGAGACGCCTGTGACCTCTATCCTCGGATCTCTCACAGAGACCCCCACGGCTCCTGCGACGCCTGTGACACCCACTACAACACCCGTCACGGAAACATTTGCTACGACGCCGACGGCAACGCCTGTAACTACTACACCCCTCACCTCTGTTTCTTCTGACAACTCTCCTTCTACTAATACGCTGCCTGTCGTGTCTACTGCTCTCACGGATGCACCCACGACAAGCGCTGGCACCACCAGCCCTGGAGCTGTCACGTCCGAATCGCCGGCATCGGCACCTGTACCGACCGAGTCTACCTTTGTCTCGACCTCTACCACAAGTGATGGGTCTGTTTCGGCTGCGGGAGTGCCTGTGGACTCATCTGCGACAGCATCGACCCCGGTCCTGACTGCCACCAGCGAGCAGCCCACTGTGGTTCCTCCGGAGACCACTGGCTCGAGCACTGGCTTGGGGTCTGGCAGTACTGAGAGTAGCGTGTCAGGCGCTGAAAACACTGCCACTGGCACTGCTGAGAGCACCGCCGGTGAGAGCACTGCTACCGGCTCGGGCGCTCCCGCCCCCTCCACTGGTGAGAGTGGTGAGAGCGCCACGAGCACTGGAACCGGTGCCGCCAGCCCCACTAGCGGGGCTACTGGCACAGGAGAAACAGGAGCTGCGACTGCGGCGCCTGCGCCAACCTCAGGGGCTCCTTCCACCCCGCCTACGGCAGCTCCTACGGCAGCTCCTTCGGCACCCACTAGCTCAGGTGAAAGCAGCCCGACCGTCAACTGGCTGCCCAGCGGCTTGCTGACGGCCAGCGCTCAGCCTACACAGACCGAGACGGGCACCCGAACGACAAGTAGCAGCATGGGCGCGCTTCCGCGCGTAATTGCTCCGTCTGCCACACCCAGCAACACCGGCCAATCTAAGATTGTGCAGGTGGGATTCAAATACCCGCTTAACTACCCGTTTGTGGCCACGCATCCGCTGGCGGCCGCGCAGATCTCGGATTATCTGCCGCAAGGCATTGCCGATGGTCTGGGTATCGATACCGGCGATGTGCAGCTCAAGGACCTGCGGCCCTACGACAAGGGTACGTATCTGGCCACTGCCGTGCAGCTCTATGTCCCCAACGATAAGGTGGACGAATTGCAGCGGGCCATCAAGGACTCGAGCAGCAACTTGTACCAGAACCCCAGCAGCTCTGTCGCGTCGCTCGTAAGCCTGATCGACCCGGATATTCCGCTTGAGATTCGGGACGGCAGCGACAGTTCGCAGAACGGCGGATCGGGCTCGGGCTCGGGCTCGTCGCCCAACACCAATGGTGCTGTCGGCTCGCTGGACCAGAACGGCGCTCCCACGTCGCACACTGCTGTCGCGTCTGGCCGTACCGCCGGTATCTCGGTGGGCACGGTTGTAGGTGCGTTAGCTGTGGGTGGCATTGTGGCGGCGTTGGCCGTTCGTCGGCGGCGCAACCGCGCGTCCATCAACGACGAGGCGAGTGACTTTTCGTCGTACCATGACGAGAGTTTCCACGACAATGCGTCTGCGCAGTCGGCTGCGTCGGTGGCATCCATTATGCCGCGCGGCGCACCGCCTATATCGCAGCCGGTCATGAGCGAAAACAGCCTGGGATGGTTGTGAGTGTACAATAGTATTTATTACTGCGAGGTAGCCTAATGTAGAGTTCTCTGAATTTGTGAAGTCTTTCTGAACCTGGCCTTGGAGCTGTTGCAACTACTTACAAATTTTGTTGATGTCAAGACCAAGGAAGGTCAGTGAGGGCCAGCGATGGACAGTGAGGGCCAGTGAGGGCTAGTGAGGGCAGTTTTTTGAGGGCCAGTAGTCTGGGTGGAGCCTCATTGTATATCGTTAGAGTTGTACGAGTTGAGCTACACGAGTTTCTATAGTATACGAGACTCTACGAGTGTCTGTGGTATAGGAGTGTCTGTGGTATACGAGTGTCTGTGCTGTATGTAGCTATGTTGAAATACCTTGTGGAAGTCTCCACCACTACCCGGTAACCTAAACTACTGGAGAATCAGTGGTCACGCCTTGACGGTCCCGAGCACATCAAGACATGCCCTAACCTCGCAACTATTCAACCCACGCTCGCCAATCTTCTCTGAGTCATGTCTGAAGGAGCTCCGCCGTCTCCGGCCCCTTCAAGCCCGCGGGCTTTCCCCCATTATGCCATGGATACAGAGGTAGTTACCACCGAGGGTGACGACCAATACCGCTCGTCTAGCGTGCCTATCTACCAGACTGCCACTTTCAAGCAGGACTCGCTGTCCAATATGGGCGATTACGACTACACCCGCAGCGGTAATCCAACCCGATCGCACTTGGAGCGCCATCTGGCCAAAATCATGCGGGCAAACCGGGCTCTCGCTGTTTCCAGCGGTATGACTGCTTTAGATGTGATTGCTCGCCTGTTGCGTCCCGGCGACGAGGTGATTGCCGGTGATGATTTGTATGGAGGCTCCAACCGGCTTCTCAAATACCTCAGCACCAACGGCGACATTGTCGTACGCCACGTCGATACCACCAATGTCGATAAAGTGGTGGAGGCCGTGGGTGATAAGACCCGCATTGTGCTGCTGGAGTCGCCAACCAACCCTCTCATCAAGATCTGCAACATCCATGCCATTGCCGATCGTGCCCACAAGCGCAACCCCAATGCTCTGATTGTGGTGGACAACACCATGATGAGCCCGCTGCTGATGCAGCCGCTCAAGCTTGGTGCCGATATTGTTTACGAGTCGGGCACCAAATACCTGTGCGGTCACCATGACGTCATGGCCGGTGTTTTGGCCGTCAACGATCTGGTACTGGGCGACCGCCTGTTCCAGGTGATCAATGCCTCGGGATGCGGTCTATCGCCGTTTGATTCATGGTTGCTTCTGCGCGGTATCAAGACCCTGGCTGTGCGGTTTGAAAAGCAGCAAGAAAATGCCAAAAAGATCGCAGACACCCTCGACAGCCTTGGATTGGACGTCTACTACCCAGGGCTGAGTTCGCATCCTGGCTACGAGGTGCATACAGCCCAGGCCAGTGGGCCCGGTGCAGTTTTGTCTTTCCGCACCTACGATACAGCGCTCTCGGAGCGTATTGTTGAGGCCACAAAGTTGTGGGGTATTTCGGTGTCGTTTGGCTGTGTAAACAGTCTCATTTCGTTACCGTGCAAAATGTCTCACGCTTCCATTGACCCAAAAACCCGTGCCGAGCGTGCGTTCCCGGAAGATATTATCCGCTTGTGCGTGGGAATTGAAAACTCGCAGGACCTCATCGATGATCTGTTGGCCGCCATGGTCAAAGCAGGTCATCCTCTCAAGGCTCTGCAATCGGCCTAGACGATTCTGCAATCTGACGCAACCCTCTGAAGGCTCTACCTAGGCGCCTGCCGAGCATTTGCTCACTATTAAGTTCAACACTATTGTCCTGACTGAGAGACTATCGGGGACCTAAATATTATAGCGTAGCTATCACTTCATGCCATCACAAATTCGACGGACCAAGTTTGATTACCCGGGAGCGATATCAAGCACGTGACATTACGCATCAAGCGCGACTAAGCGACCGAATCGGTCGCTCAGTCAGCATTTGAGCAATGGAGCAGAAGAGTGGGGCAGGCGCAGAGTAGAAGCTCCAGACCCATTAGTCATTAGACTCATGAAATTCCAACCAGTCAGCCTTGGTTAGGGCTTTAGGGCTTCTCTTACAACAGCCACT
This sequence comes from Wickerhamiella brachini, assembly GCA_030565285.1. NCBI lineage: Eukaryota > Fungi > Ascomycota > Dipodascomycetes > Dipodascales > Trichomonascaceae > Wickerhamiella > Wickerhamiella brachini. Next base: position 422,405 of record JAJMBL010000003.1, on the reverse strand, counting down.
CGACTCATTACATACCGTCTCGAGACTCAATTCATCAAACAATGAGCAGCTTTGAGAAGGAGGTCGTTATCGACGGCAAGGGCCATCTGCTTGGTCGCCTTGCTTCGACTGTCGCCAAGCAACTGCTGAACGGCCAGCATGTTACCGTTGTCCGCTGCGAGGATCTGAACATCTCGGGCGAGTTCTTCCGCAACAAGCTCAAGTACCACGCCTACCTGCGCAAGGCCACCCGTTTCAACAAGAACCGTGGTCCCTTCCACTTCCGCGCCCCCTCTCGGATCTTTTACAAGGCCGTGCGTGGTATGATCTCTCACAAGACCCCCCGTGGTAAGGCTGCTCTGTCGCACCTCAACGTGTACGAGGGTGTTCCCCCTCCCTTTGACAAGAAGCAGCGTGTTGTTGTTCCCCAGGCCATGCGTGTTCTGCGTCTGCAGCCCGGCCGCAAGTTCACCACTGTTGGTCGTCTGAGCCACGAGGTCGGCTGGCAGTACCAGGACGTCGTTGCTCGTCTCGAGGAGCGCCGTAAGGCCAAGTCGGCTGCCTACTACGCCAAGAAGTCCGCCCTTAACAAGAAGATCGGCGCTGCCCAGACCAAGGAGGCTTCTTCCGAGGTTTCCAAGAAGCTGGCTGCTCTCGGCTACTAAATTTAGCTAATGCACCATGTACCGAAATAAATAAGCCCTGTGCACATTAATGCGTTCTTGTAGCCTAGACCATTTGAGAGCATCAAGAAACTGGCACTTGAGCCTAGCGCTGAGAACTAGCACTGAAAACTGGAGCTTTGAAAATCGGCACTGTCAAATCAGTTCTGTCAAACTTAGCACCATCGAGACATTGTAGCTGTAGTTGGTAGCTGCAGCAAGCTCGCGCGAAGCTTCACATGCGGCTTGCCGCTATGACGCAGCTGTCAACCATATGCAGGCATGGGCATTGCCCACGTTTGACGGAAATTCGTTCTCAGCTGCATAATAATTTCAGCGGTGTGAATTAAGCTTTCGGTGATTTAATTAATAGTCCAATTTTTCCAATACAGCAACCGCTGGTAACTGGGTCACAACCACATATCAACTGATTAACATCTGGCTCACATCTGGTCAGAATCTGGCTAACAACCGTACAAACAAGTAAAATAGAAGTAAACCTCAATCAAAAAGGGGCCAAAAAGCCCATATCGTAGAAGAGTTGCTAAAGGCGCGGGAGCAGGCATTGATGCACGTGATCTGGCCATGAAATTTCGCACGTGTCCGGAATGAGTCAAAGTGGCTGCCACCCTAGCCCTGACATTTGTACCCCATTAGGCGAATCCCGTAACCACCAAGCAACTTAATCAACCACCGTTTTTACCCCCTTTTGAAATTGAAATGGCCACTAGTAACGTGCGAGGATTCTCGGGCTCGGCTCGCACTTCCCCACCTTCTTTCAATGATTTGCCTGCGCCTTTGCCGATTCGAGGCTCGCCCATGGCCAGCACGCAGTCGCTGTTGGCGGCCGACACGCGCTCGTCCAGTCGTGGCAACACGCCTGTGTCGGTTTCTCCAGCGACGCCGCCGGTCCTGTCGGCGTTGCCACATAAGAAGAGCTTTGAGCGCCGGCGCCATTCGTCCAACAGCGGCGGAGTGCGCCCAAAGTTATCGCAGTTGGGCGGCCCATCGCTAACCATGTCCGCGCGTCGGGCTTTATCGCCGGTGGCTGCGGCATCCAAACCGCTCAATACGCACTCGCCGGTTGCTTTGGCTGCAGCTGCGGCCGTGACACCGGAGAAGATCGCGGGCTTATTGACCAAGAAAGGACCGCTGGCCATCCGCCATATCACGTCGTATTTGGCAGATACCATCTCCGGATTTGGCGAGCTTTCTCTATCCAAGCAGCGGCGACTGATCATTGCGGTACTGGATAACAGCAGTAGCGGATCCAATTCTAACGGCAATGCCCCAACGGTGACGTTCGATAAGGTTGGCTGGGGACTTTGGGCCGTGCATGGCCAATCAGTCAAGCGGGAAGCGGGGACTGAGGGCCAAACTGAGGGTGAAGCTGATCATGCTGATCGGGCCGGCGATGACAAGGTCATTTTGCCCGAGAGCGGCGGTAAGAGTGGCAGTCAAAGTGCTGGCCAAGGCGGCAAAAGCGCACCGGTTCCTCGTACGCTGCGGCACCTGCTTAGCGACACAGACCGGCGTGAGTCGATCTCCAATCAGCTGCCCACACATCGCTTGCCACTGTCGCCGCGATTATCTGCAGTTGGCTCGGCAATCGAGGAGGACGATGTGGAGCTGGAAGGTGACGACCTGTACAAGCAGAGCGGCGACAATGCCATCTACAGCTCCAGTGACGACGACGAGTCGGTGGACACTGACGAGGAGGACTGGCAAGGCATTGGGGCTGCGCGCCTGCGTGCTTCGTCGCCGCGCGAACAGGAGGCAGTAGCTGCGCTGGTTCAACTACAATCGATTTGACTGCGCGGGCGCAGGATCGGCTCCATAGTTAGTCTCAGTAGTGACAACTAGTGACAACTGGTGAATGATTTCACTGGCCGAGTCCAGTTTAATCAGCTCAGAATCAGACCAGAATCAGTCTAGTGGCCAAAGCCAGTCGACTAGCATAGTGAGCGAAGCTAGCGATTGTGGATCTGGTCCACGATTCAAAGACCTACAGAATCCAGGAATGCGATCCAGGAACCTGAATGACCTAAAGAAGATGGCATATTTAACCTATTAGTAGATAAACTTTTTGCGGGCTAACAAAAGCTACAAAACCCCACAAAAAGGCACACTAGGTGTCGTCGACTTTTGTCCATGCCCCAGCAGTGCTGAGCTGGGCGTCAGCTTCGCCTGGGATAGCCACTGAGTTGCAGTCGGAGACTACAGCCACAGCCGCTAGCAGGCACCAAGCTAGAGCTGACCAGAGCTAACACGAGGTAACCAGAGCTACAAGCTTAACCAAGCTTGGGCAGGTTCTCGAGGTTGGGCTTGGAGGCAGGCTTAGCAGAAGGCTTGGGCTTGCGCTCACCGCGCTCGCTGCGATCGCCACGGGGACCACGGCCACCCTTGGGGGCGCGGGCATCGCGGGGCTCACGAGACTCACGACGAGGAGCGTCACGCTTGACCAGAGAGGGCAGGAACTTGGCATCGGGCTCGAGAGTCTCGACCTCCTTGCGGTTCTTCTGGCGCAGATTCTTCTTGCGAGCGACCTCGGTCTCCTCGGGCTTCTTGACGACCTGAGCGTTGGCCCACTGGGCGTTGTCGGCACCCTCGTTGGCGGTGCGCTTGGGGCGGGCGGTGCGCAGGTTCAGCGACGAGTCGGCCTTGCTGGCCAGGAACTGGTCGAGAGTCTGGAAGTTGGCACGGGCAGCGGCCTCGGCAGCCTCATCCTCGGCAACATCGGCAGCCTTGTCCTCGGCAGCAATGGCTTCACCAGCCTGCTCGTCCTGCAGCTCCTTCTTGTCGTCACCCCAGCCCTGGCGAACCCGCTTGCCGGTGTCCTGCTTGCCAGTCTTGTCGCGGCGGTCGAACTTGCCCTCGCGGCCGGCACGGTGGGCGTGGGCAGTGGCGCTCTCGCCGACGTTGACCTTCTTGTTACCGGTGCGGCCGGCGGTCTTGTCCTTGAAGGCAGCGTTGTTACCCTCAGTCTCGGTCTTCTTGGGACGAGCACGGGCAGGGTCGGCCTTGGCGGGAGCCTTGTCGGTCTTCTTGGAGGAGGTGGTCTTCTTGTCGACGGGCTTGGAGAAAGTCTCAGCCGACTGCTCCTCTTGGAGGGCAGCGAAAAAGTTGATGGACGCAACTGACGACGACATGGTCAAGTGAAAAATTTGGTCAGCCAGAGTGGGTATATCTCTGGGTGACAAACTTCACATAGTGATTAGGGTCTGCCGTCCTTCTGGTTCCGCAGCCCCGTCGTCCCCACATAATCCTCCACACCTCACCGCCACCTCGCCACAATTAGCGGTGGCGGAAGTATATAAGCAGTTTCATTCCTAGTCTGCGGTGTGTGTAACATGCTGAGTATCGGGCAACATTGTGAGCATTGTGGATTCAAGGACTTTCTGCCGTTTGTTTGTGATAAATGCGGAAAAACCGTCTGCGGCGAGCATCGTGAGAATCATGGTTGCCAGCCGATTCCTGCGAAGGCTCCTGTGACTACCAAGACTACGCAGGTCTCTCAGGTGCCGTCGTCGAACGGAAGAACACTAGGAAAGTTTCAAAGACCTCCGCCTCAGAATGCACCTTCTCTAGCTGGTAAACCCGGCCGAAGTCTGCAAAAACAAACCGCCGAGCAAAAAAGCCAGACTGAATCTGCACTCAGCAAATTGAGAGGGCTCGTGGGGACTCGGCGGCTGCTTCCAAAGGTGGTCAAAACCGATCCTTTGGCCGACCTGAAACGAGACGCTAAAGGAGACTCCAAAGTGCCTTTGGAGGACCGTGTTTATATTAGAGTGACTCGGCCGGCCCAGAAATACAAGGATGTAGTTTCGGGCACCGAGAAAACCCGAGAAGGAAAGACTTTGGCATTGTATTTTGCGAGCTCGACTCCTGCAGGCAAAGTCAGAGACTCGGCTGGAACCACGCTGGGCGTACGGGCCACTGAGTTATTGGACGGGTCTAATAAGATTGCCGCGAACCGAATCATAAAGGAGTTTTCGGGAAGGACATTGGTCTTGGCTTGTGCTTCTTAGTGCTTCCTCGACTTTGAGTATTTAACCCACTAAATGGGACCTAATGCTAGAATGTATGGCATCTTTTCTTGGTATCTGGGAGTGCCTGGCAGTACATAGTGGTCTCTAGAGAGTCCTGTTGAATGTGCCATATTTTTTTTCTACTAACTCTGTGCAGTTTTCTTGCTGAAACATAGCCAATGACGCGCGGCATTGAATACAGGCCAAAATGCGTTTCAGAGAAACGCATTTGAAATCAGAGCCACCCCTGCCCTGCCATTCAGGTTCATCCCAAGTCCAGTTACAAACCTCCCAGCCAATCGCATCTTTGATAATGTTGTCCAAACGGTCGTTGGCAGTGCTTGTCCGGTCCGGTCTTGCTCGGCCGAGCCGCGTGGCGGTGCGGTTCAGCAGCGGCTCGTCGAGTCATTACGACACTGCGGAAAATAACGCCTCGATTCCCTTTGAATTCTCGCCCGAAAACATGCAACGGGCCGAGGACATTTTGAAAAAGTACCCTTCGCAATACAGAAAGTCGGCCGTGATGCCGCTGTTGGATCTGGGCCAGCGCCAGCATGGCTTCTGCTCCATCTCCGTCATGAACTACGTGGCCAAGCTGCTCAAGATGCCGCCCATGCGTGTGTATGAGGTCGCTACTTTCTACACCATGTTCAACAAGAACCCCATGGGTAAATACCACCTACAGGTTTGCACGACCACTCCGTGCCAGCTGGGTGGATCGGACGAGGTTATGGCTGCCATCGAGAAGCACCTGAACATCAAGCCCGGCCAGACCACCAAGGACAAGCTGTTTACCTTGAGTGAGGTCGAATGTCTTGGTGCCTGTGTCAACGCGCCCATGATGGCCGTCAACGACGATTATTATGAGGATCTTACTGCCGAGAACACTGTAAGCGTTCTGGAAAAGCTGGCAAAGGGCGAGAAGACCACGCCTGGCCCTCAGGATAACAAGCGGATTGACTGCGAGCCTTTCTCTGGCCCGAAAGTGCTACTCAACAAGGAGCCTTATAATGTTGCTGATTTCACCCGGGCTGATTTGTAGGCTCCGATGTGTAGTGGGAGTAGTAAATGAATAGATGTTTAGTACAGCATATTAAAACACGTCGTGGAGTTAGTGCTCCATTTGCGGGCATGCCTTCAGACTAGCGAGTCGGCTAGTCGCGAGGCTCTCTATCTAATGACCTCTATCGAACGGACCATCGAATGCTTAAAAGGGCGCTGCCACAACCGAATGGATCGAATAGACTGGTATGTCAGATGCCGACTAGCTATGAAGTATGTGTCCTAGTCAAATAGTCATTCAGCTCAGAGCAGGAGCCAAGAGTAAGAAATTTGAGCTCATAGCCAGTGCTCAGAGCCCCGGCTTCTTGGGACCCCATTGGATACCAAAGAACCCCTTCTTGACCGGCTTGGGTTCCTCATTGATCAAGTAGTGACGAGGATGCCCCGGCACCTCCAGCACCAGATACCGGAAGTCCCGCTTGCCGTTGTTGTCGACCAGCTCCAGCCGAGCAAGTCCCTTATTCTTTTCACCGTCCACATGGAACTGCATGATCACATGCTCGCGGCCAAACCGGTCCACACTTCGCCGGGAAGCAATCGGTCGGTTACGGCTCCATCGGTTGTTTGTTGTTTCCTCGCCATGGCCCTTGAGATGACCGCCTAACAGCTCATGCACTTTAGCATCGTGCTCGATCATCTTGAACGCTCGTTGGAAGATCTGCACGTCCGATGAAGGCACAATCAATTCCTGAGCAAAATAGTAAATGGCAGTGCCTGTAAAGCCCAGACCAGCAATAGCCAGGGCCGAGAAGAATGCAAATGAAGATGCCCTCTTTAGAGACGCAATAATTCGGGCTGCACGTGCGGCCCCACTGGCTCTACTGGCTCCACTGGCTCCACTGCCAGTTCCAGCTCTTGTACCTCCAGCTCTTGCAGATGAACCAGAAGCGTCGGCCGCCGCTGCTCTGGCCGAGGTTCCTGTCGATCTAAGTCCTACCGCTACCGAAAATGACGCCGAAGAAGGCGCCGTCAAAAAGCGCGGCCGCAAAACTGTACCTCGTCGAATCATTTTCCAATATGTAAATCGGCTCTGCTTTGACTGTTGTACAAAGTTTCACACAATCTGGGGTTGATTTGCTAAGGCGGCGGTCGGCTTGTTCCAGTTAATAAAACTGCCCTCCTGCAATTACCGCGACTCCCAACCCTCACAAACCAGCACGCAAAGACTAAGCTGGCATCCTTTCGTCATGTCGCACAGTGCTGTTTCGTCCGAATCCGACCAGATTGCCAAAGAGGAGCTAGGCGCGTTTTTTAAGGCATTGCAAACGCAGCCGGAAAACAAAATCTGTTTCGACTGCGGCGCCCGCCAGCCCGCGTGGGCTTCGGCCACGTTCGGCGTGTTTATCTGTCTGGACTGTTCGGCTGTTCATCGCAATCTTGGCGCGCATCTCACATTTGTGCGCTCGGTATCCATGGATAACTGGCAGATCTCGCACCTGCGCAATATGCGGGTGGGTGGCAACAAGCAGGCCACCGCATACTTCAAGAAGGCCAACTCGCGTCTGGTATCCCCGCAAGCCGACCCGGCCACAAAGTACAACAGTAATGCTGCCAAAGGCTATCTGGGCGAGTTAGAGCGTCGTCGGGCGGAGAACCGCGCCAAGTTCCCTGGTGAGGAAGTGCTCAACCTGAACGAGTCGTTTTACCAAAACGACAGCAGCTCTTCAGCTTCCGTCAACTCGGTGTCGTCCAAGGATGACTTCTTCGCCTCGTTTGAGCGCAATCCGCGGCCCACACCGCGGGCCTCACCCGCTCCCTCTGCTGCTTCTGCCACAGTGGCTGCCGCAAAGACTCCCGCGCCTGCCGCGAAGGCCACCCCCACGGCCGCAAAGACAGTTCCGCGTGCTACAAACACAGCTCGTGGCAAGTCTATTCTGTCGACCAAGAAGCCCAAAGCCCGTGTGGCACCCGCTAAAGCCAAGGCAGAGGATATTGATTTCGATGCGCTCGAGAAAGAGGCCGAGGAGGAGCAAAAACGCCAGCATGAAATGAACTTTGACAACACAACCTCCAGCTCGGTGACTGTTGAGAGCGCTCCGGCTGCGCACGTGGCTGCTGCTGCCGCCGCCAATGCCTCTTATGAACAGGACTCTTTCGACCCCACCGCCAACTCGGGTACCAACTCGGGTGCCAGCTCGGCGGCGGAGGAGAAGCCCAAATTCCAGCGGTTTGGATTTGGCCAGACAGCCGCCAATGCCCCTGCGGCAGCTCCCGCCAAAGCCAAGCCCAAGGCTGTCGATACTTATGACCCCAAAACCAATGCGGCCGCGCAGCGGTTCGGCAACACGCGGGCGATCTCCAGTGACCAGTACTTCAAGCGTGGTGGCTATGACGAGGCTGCGCAGAACGAGGCCCGCACACGCCTACAGGGCTTCCAGGGTGCTACGGCCATCTCGTCCAACTCGTACTTTGGTCGCAACGAGTCCGAGCAGGCGCAGGCTCACGGAGGCGGCGACGACATTACCGCCAGTGCGCGCGAGTTTGCCACGCGGGCACAGCAGATGGCTGCGGATGTGGACCTCAACGACGTCAAGCACGCTCTCGAGACCGGTGCTACCAAGGTTGGTGAGCTGATGCGGGATCTCCTTTTGTAGTGCTTTGTGCTTTGTGCTCCTTTAGTAGTGGGGTTCTGTCTTACAGGATCAGCTTCCAGATAGGTGCCCAGATGGGCGGCTATCATGATGATCTAGCATGTAGGTATTTATAGACCAATTTACGGACCAGCTTACGGCGGCATCCTTTCTGGCCTCCGCACCGGCTCGGCCTTCCTATGCGAACCCAGCGACGCAGGGACAGGGCACGGGCTGCGCAGGGCAGCCGGCCGAGAAGCAGCTGGCCAAGAGCTGGCTAGGGCAAGGACGGCCGGCAGAGGAGCACTTGGCAGTCCGCAGAAAGAGCGCAATGCGCCTCCCCTTTTCGGCAGGGTGCGCAAGCAACAATGAAACCCCGCAAGTAGTTTGTTATCTTTCTTCCGTCTCCACATTTCCAACTGGTGGACTTTTCCGGAACTTTCGGCCGCAGTATTCCCGGCGATCTTGGCTCCTTGGTAAACAACCCCATCCCCATATTAGCATATATTTAGCTCGGCGTGCATTCCACTTGCATTGCGCCCCTCTGATACAAGATGGCATTCACAATTGACTTATATTTGCCTACCGGCACCAGCCATGCTTTGGATTTGAGCAATGATCGAGAAGACTCGCAGGTACGGACGACGTATGACCTTAAGGAGTGCATTCACAACCAATGGCTCAAACAGTGGGGACCCAGTCCTTCGCCAGGAAGAATACGGCTGATACACATGGGTCAATTGATGGAGGACTCCGAGCCGCTGGCCAGCTACGATATCGTTCCTGGATCCAAGAACTTTGTGCATATGGCGGTACGACCGTCGAGTATCAGCAAGCCAGCCGAGGCTGTGCCGGAAAAAAGTGAGGAGCCTGCCCGAAAGGGGTGCTGCTGTATTGTTATGTGAATGGATGCCGTTACTTCCATGACTTCCGTAGCCTTCGACTATCGAGGCCATATTAGCCATCGCTATCGAGCTTGTTGCGCCTCAGCTGTACCAACCACTATTCAGCCCCTTTGTAAAGCTGTCCGTCCTAGCACCCAGCAATCATTGTCTTCATTTGTGCAGTACTTTCCCAGTACCATCCTTAACATCTCCACCTTTGTGACACCTTCAGCACTCACGGTATTTCAACCGTTGTACTCTACAGCACCACTCATTAACATTTAATTAGATAGATACAAAACTTCATGCCTTTTCAGTCTCTTCCCATTTGCCAATCTGTTGGAACCCTTTGGTTAAATCTACTCCAGGCAGGTCGCCTAGCTCCTCGCCCCTTTGGGGCGGGCTGGACTTTGTGGGGCTTGCTTGGTTGCGCACTGGCGTGGACGACAAGTGCATGTAGCGCCAGAAAGGAGCTGGCGACGAGCCCGGGATCATGGCAGATGGCGCAGTCTGATGAGCGCTTGGCGGCGCAAGCTTGAACGACATGTTCAACTTAGGCGTTGCACCCGTCGCCCGCTGGCCAGCCGCACTCCCCCTCTCGGGTGTGTAGGATTCGACCTGTCTGAGAGGCGTGCCAGAAAGGCCCGCTGCGTCGTAGAGTTCATTGATACCGCCTTGGTACTCCTCAAACGGCTGCGACCCGGTCAGAGGTGGGACGACACCGTGCTGCCCCGACTGGCGGGGGAGTGGTGATGGCAGTGACGTCGAGGGCGCCGATGGAGGTTGGATCTGGAGAGGCTCGCGCTGCGGATGTTGCTGCGGATGTTGCTGCGGATGCTGCTGCGGGTGTTGTTGCTGCGAGTGTTGTTGCAGGTGTTGTTGCTGCTGCTGCTGCTGCTGCTGCTGTGATGGTGGATATTGCATTTGTTGGTTCACATGCTGGCTGTGATATTGGGGGAGGTGCTGCCCCGACGGCTGCCCAAGGGACATTTGCTGGGGCTGATGGAGCGGAAAAGAATGGCTTCCTGGAACACCTCCTCCCGTAGTAGCCTCAGGGTGATCAGTACTCTCAGGATCCTTGGCTCCTTGGCGGAAATTGGTGGATACAAGGCCTTTACCTTTGAAGTGTTTGCCGGCGCTGGCCTTTTGAATAAAATCCTCTTTGTGGGTGTCGGTGATCTGCCATTTGGAGCCCTTACCCGGCTCGTTTTTGCGACGGGCAACCTTTTCAAACGCTTTATTCAAGGAAAGATTGTGGCGGATAGAGTTCTGCCAGCCTGGCTTAGAGTGCCGGTAAAACGAGTAGTGTGACGAGATCCATGCATAGATGTCGGCCAGCGTCATCCTATGCTCTTCAGTGGACAGGATTGCCTGCGAGATCATGGTTGCATACGAAAACGGTGGCTTGATGTCCTTGCAGTCGTCCGAGCTCAGGTCTTGTGTCAGATACTGAGCGCCAGCGCCCAGCTCGCGGACCTGTGGCAACGATACTATCGCTACCTTTCGATATGGCTTGGGCTCGTGCACTGGTTCTGCAGCTTCCTCCGAATGCTGCGAGTTGCTACGCGAGTGGGCCGCCGCCGCTAGCACTGGCTCTGCCGACGCCGCCCGCGCCGCCGGCGTCAACATGCAATTGGCTACTTTGGGCGCAGCATCGGGCAGCACAAACATCATCTGCACGCCGCCGATATCGAGAATATTGCCGGACCTGAGCGGCACCACACCCTGTTTGTGGGATACCTTGTCGACCCGCACGCCATTGCGACCAAGCACGCACAGCTCCCAGTATCGGGCCTCCAGGTTGTATTTTATGGAGGCGTGCCTTCTTGAAACGATCTTGGAGGGCCCCAAATCAATATCAACATAATCGTAACCATCTACGGCCTTGCGGCCGATCACAACTTCAAGCCGTTGCACATAAAACGTCCACGACCTCCCCGCCAGTTTCGCATAAGCCTGCACCTGTGTGTTGGTATTGCGGTCGTTGGGGAAGTCTTGAGCCACTTGTACATTGGTGGATGGCAGAGTGAGCCCGCAAATTACGGCGTCGATGTCCACCGCGTCTGAAATTCCCGTGAGCAAATCCTCGTTTCCCTCTTGCGCAGGCCGCGGGATCTCTGCGGCAATAGAGCTTACCTGACTAGAAGCACTATCCGAGCTTTCCCTGCGGGGACGCTTGAGATCGAGCTCCTCTTCTGGCTCCAGCTCTCGCTTGGTTCTCATACTATCGACTTGGGTGCGATGAGGTTGCGAATGTAAACAAACGTTTCTTGGGCAACCTTAATAAGAAATTCTTCTCTACCCTGGAAAGTAAATTAGCCCAGTTCCCTTCCCTCGTGCTCAGCTTATGCCCAGTACCCCTTGATGTCCTCCCAACCCCCTGCCCAGTCCAGCTCGCCCTGCCTTGACAGAGCCTTGCTTCCTAGCCCTAGATCTGCTGGATGCTAGTTCGCTTAGACTCTTTATAGGACTTGCTTGGGATTTGTTGGAATCCGTGCGCGATTCCTCCGTGAAATAAACTTAAGATAGAACCATTTTGAATTGTTCCACCACTTTTTATCCTACACTGAAACAAGGAGCAGCTTTTATATTTACACAGATATTTCTCCACTGCTCCGTCCCCTTACATCAGACACTAAATCATCAATTGCCAGATTTCACTCAATAGGCCAAAATATACGAAGCGGAAGCTGAAATTATTGTCGCCGGTAGAAAATCTGAACGACCTGAACTAGCCAAATTACAAGTGACACTCGAAAGTTTGCTATAAGTTAGCTAAAATCTGGATCTAGAAGGTCGATCAGTCCATCATGGGCTGTGATGTCAGCGATGCAGCCATAAACGTGAAAATCTTCAGCCCACAGGAGCTGATCCTGTTGCTCTTGTGACTCTTTCTTCTAAGATATGTCTGCAGTCATACCGGATGAAGATTAGATCCAACAAATAAGACTCATCATCCTGAAATCAGCCATTGTCTAATGATTGGCCGTCATTGGCCGATAAACCGGTGCCCATATATACTCTCGTAGCCTCCACTTATGTCCCAGAGCATCGAAACTATGGATTTCCTATCAAACTCCAGCTCAATTCAAAATCGACCTGGGGTCACGCTACCTCCATGTCTCCACCAATTCAACAGCAGTGGAAAAGTGACTGCATGCAGGACTCGATGGGGGCACTCCCTAACCCACGAGTTCATGCATCAGGAAAAGAAAGCAAGCCAAAAAGTAGCAAGCCGAGGATGAAATCTAAAGAATCAAAGTTAATGATAGGTCCTTTGCACGCTGAGATTATTAAAAAGTCAAAAAGTTTGCGAAATTTGGATGATTTGAGCCCACTTTTTGTCCATAGCATTGCTTCTTTAGACGTGCGCCCTAACCTATATTGAAAATTTTTGACAAGGTTAGGGCTCCCTTGGGCAATGCTGAGAAGTATATAATGCCCCAGGGCCCACCTAATCTTTTTCACAAAACTTTTTGAAATGGTAAGTCTACCCCCAACTTATTGAATGTCTACCAGGACATCCACCCGGGCTAAGGATGCGTGAGTACCAGTAGCTGCTTGCGAGGACATCAGTAAATGTGTTCTTGAAAGCATGAGACTTTATCAGGTTTCACTCGTGGACTGCCACGTGGCTACCGAGTCTTGATGAAAGCGGCACTTGACCAGCATACACTCTAGTGTACATGCTTGTCATCTGCTGTGTCACCGTATTCAAGTTGTTTGTTTTTCGTCGCTAAAATTTTTCAACTTGATCCATACGGCGGCCTCGAGTCTCGATGAAAATTTTTTGGGTACTCGTCCACCCTAGCCCAATCCCAGTTGAGAGCAAACACTAACGCAGGGCAAGGAAAAGACTCATATTAACGTTGTCGTCATCGGTCACGTCGATGCTGGTAAGTCTACCACTACCGGTCACTTGATTTACAAGTGCGGTGGTATTGACAAGCGTACCATCGAGAAGTTCGAGAAGGAGGCTGAGGAGCTCGGCAAGGGTTCTTTCAAGTACGCCTGGGTTCTGGACAAGCTGAAGGCTGAGCGTGAGCGTGGTATCACCATCGACATTGCTCTCTGGAAGTTCGAGACTCCCAAGTACAACGTCACCGTTATTGATGCCCCCGGTCACCGTGATTTCATCAAGAACATGATTACCGGTACCTCGCAGGCTGACTGCGCTATCCTGGTTATTGCTTCCGGTATCAACGAGTTTGAGGCCGGTATCTCCAAGGATGGTCAGACCCGTGAGCACGCTCTGCTTGCCTTCACCCTTGGTGTCCGCCAGCTGATTGTTGCCTGCAACAAGATGGACTCCGTCAAGTGGGACCAGGGCCGTTTCGATGAGATCGTCAAGGAGGTTTCCAACTTCATCAAGAAGGTTGGTTTCAACCCCAAGGAGGTTCCCTTCGTCCCTATCTCGGGCTGGAACGGTGACAACATGCTGGAGCCTTCCACCAACTGCCCCTGGTACAAGGGCTGGACCAAGGAGACCAAACAGGGCTCTTACAAGGGTAAGACTCTGCTTGAGGCTATCGATGCCATCGAGCCCCCGGCTCGTCCCACCGACAAGCCCCTGCGTCTGCCCCTCCAGGATGTCTACAAGATCGGCGGTATCGGAACTGTGCCCGTCGGCCGTGTCGAGACCGGTATCATCAAGGGTGGTATGGTCGTCACCTTTGCCCCCGCTGGTGTCACCACTGAGGTTAAGTCCGTCGAGATGCACCACGAGCAGATCCCCGAGGGTCTGCCCGGTGACAACGTTGGTTTCAACGTGAAGAACGTCTCTGTCAAGGACATTCGTCGTGGTAACGTGTGCGGTGACTCCAAGAACGACCCTCCCCAGGGCTGCGCTTCGTTCACCGCTCAGGTCATTGTCTTCAACCACCCCGGTCAGATCTCTGCTGGCTACTCTCCCGTTGTTGACTGCCACACCGCCCACATTGCTTGCAAGTTCGCTGAGCTCAAGCAGAAGATTGACCGCCGTAACGGTAAGGTCATTGAGGAGAACCCCAAGAGCATCAAGGCTGGTGACGCCGCTATTGTCGAGCTGATCCCCTCCAAGCCTATGTGCGTTGAGAAGTTCACTGAGTACCCTCCTCTGGGCCGTTTCGCCGTCCGTGACATGCGTGTCACTGTCGCCGTTGGTGTCATCAAGGGTGTCGACAAGACCCAGGCTGCCGGCAAGGTCACCAAGTCCGCTGCCAAGGCTGCCAAGAAATAAGTAGTTTAGATTCTTTTCTTAGAAACTTATCTAGTTACAACTTCTTGAGGTGCTTTAATTTTCGCTCAAATTGGGGATATCAAAGTGTCGCGACTGATCACTGGCTCACAGGGCTAGGTTTATGGGCTAGGGTGAGGTAAGTGATAGGAAAATTGCCAAGAAAACGCCAAGTCTTGGCAAAACCTGCACTGCCCCTCAGACCATGTTCTGCAGCTTTAAATACGAGTTTCTTTATTTTGTTTCTCGGAAAATGTATTCATTGTCATATAGAGTCTTACGGTTGTCTTAATCGCTTATGGTGGTGGCGCAAATACGCAATAACGGCACTAAACAAGATGAGGCTGCAGCTCACCCACATCGATCTTGCTCTTGGCATTTTTCACATATTTCCTTTTAACCAGTATATTGTGAACACAAGTAGAAAGAACATGGCAGATTCTCATACATTCGACTATGGAGATTAGAATACATTAAATCTAATCGGAATTGAAGTTGTATTTAGGCTGTCGCACGACTGCCCCTCGCACGTGTCGACAAAAATGCCAAGACTTTTAGTCAGAACTGAGTCACGCTACCTAAAGCGCATATATGACCCCCCAACTTGGAGGCCCGGGGTAGACCGCCCCGTCGAAAGTTTATTGTTTGTTACCGATGAGTGAAATCCAGGGACTGTATCCGCCTACTGGCGCTTCCCCGAAATACGAGTCGGCTAAATCTCCCATCTCTCCCCAATACCCTGTTGCTACTGGCCTCGCTACGCCCAAAGGATCCCCGGAATGGATGTCTCGGCCTTCCCCGAGCGAGCTGTCCAGTAATGATGGAATTCTTGAGTGCAAATGGGGCAGTTGCGGTATGGTATTTGAGGACGCTGAGGATCTGTATCGCCACCTTTGTGATTCGCACGTTGGCCGCAAGTCCACCAAGAACCTCACTCTCACATGCCAGTGGCATGATTGCAATGTGTCCACCGCCAAGCGTGATCACATTACCTCGCATCTGCGTATCCATATCCCCTTGAAGCCCTTCAAATGCGACCACTGCCCGAAGCTGTTCAAGCGGCCTCAGGACCTGAAGAAGCACTCCCGCACGCATCAGGTCCTTAAGCCTGTTTCTCCCCCGGAAGAACAGGCTTATGGTTATGCACCCGCTGGCCAGCACGTACATCTTCACCATCAGACACACCCTCAGCATTACCATGGCCATGCTCATATGCCTCATCAACCCCATCATCATGCTGAGCGCCAGCTGGCTCCGGTAGAGCCTATGACATATGGTGCTGGCATGCCCAGTGCCTATGCCACGCCCTATTATGCCAGCGATACTCTTACTGGTCTTTCCCGCGGTGGTAACGGTGGTGAAGACAACCGCAAGCGGGCAATGGATCTGAGTTACGATCTATTCGAGGACGTCAAGCGATCGCGGGTAACGCCGCAGTTCAATGCGTCTCTCGCCCGTCGTTTCAGCGCTCTCAATCCTTTGATCAATGCGCCGCCGCCCTCCAACCAGGATCTCGGCCGATTCGCAAATATGCGACAGGCAGATCTCCAGGAGGCCGACGACTTTCTGAACCAGCTGAGTGTCAATGTGGCCCGCAACAATGATTTGTTTGGCTACTACCCTCAGGCGTCTGCGTCCGCTAACGATCTTGGCCAGCAGACCATGGGACAGGACCGCCAGTCTGATAATTTGTACCCGTCTTTGCCATGGGACTCTCGTGGCGTTGTCCCTCCGCCTATGCGCTCCACGCCCTACGACATGAACCCAGCCAAGCGACTCAACGTCGGTGTCCAGCATGCAGCCAAGCCTTCATCTGAGGATGACGAAGAGCTTGAGATTAAGGAGGAGGATGTGTCGCCTCCTGTGTCTCCTGGTGCTGAGCCGGCCAGCCTTGCGGACGCCCCGTCCCCCGTCGCTAGTAGCGCGGCTTCGAGCAGCTCCAGTGCCAGTGCCAGCTCTAATGCCGGCACGAGCATGTCGCCCGAGGCCATTAACGCCTTGCGGGTTATTTCTGTCTTGCGCGGAATGATCTCACAGCTGATCGAGCCCAAGAAGATGTACCCGACGGTTTCCGTGGCTTAAGTTTGTAAGGATGACATTGAATGACTATTTATCAGATTATATTTAGCGTATCGACAAAGGTGGATTGTACCTTGTGGCAATGACAATTAAATGACTATGACCGCACGATTCGTGCTAGTGCGTCAAAGAGTGATATACATATATATAATTTATCTATGGGACTAAAGCCCTCTAGTTGGTACCAAGCTAATATTTGGAGCCGGTGTGAAGAATGACTTGGTCGTCAAAGTCCTCGACGTCTTTGTTTTCCTCATACCAGCCCTTTTGCCAAGGATTCTTAGCAATGGGCTCGGGTACACCCTTGACAGGAAAGAAGAAGCAAAAGATGCAGTAGAGGAAAAACGACACAATAAAGCCAACAAAGTAGTTGAGTGTATACAGGTAGATGGCACCTTCCGGCACATCACGACCAACCGCGCCCACAAATCCGGGCATGTTGGGCACCAACCCAAGCAGATAGGCGGCGTATGCTCGCCAGTTGCAGCCAAGGGTATACATATATGTAGATCCCTTGTTGCCAGAGTAGAGGTCCAGCAGATTGATGTGTCCGCGACGGATCCAATAGTAGTCGGCAGCAATAACACCGGCAATAGAGGAAAGGAACACAGAGTACGCAGACAAATACGTTGTGAACTGGTTGGAAGAGGAGAAGAAATTCCAAGGGCAGATACACAAAGCCAGGATAGCACAAATATAACCACCCCGGCGGATATTGATGAACTGCGGCAACAGAGCAGTCATATCGGTACCTGCCGATAGCGAGTTTGCGGCAATGTTGGTACCGATCTGAGCCAGGCCAAAGCCAGCAGCAATGAAGACGACGCCAGCGCGGGAACCGCTGCTGTAGTGATCCAAAAAGCGGCCCAACAGATCTAAAGGTGACCAGTACGCTTGACCGTAAAGCTTCTCAGATGCAGCAGAGCAGAGAATACCAATCAATGTCGTAACAGCAAAGCCTGCAGGAATGGTCAACAATTGAGACAGCATCGGTGACGAGGGCTTGGTAGCGAAACGAGAAAAGTCAGGAGCATTGATGATAAGCGCGGCAAAGTTTGCAATGCAGTTCATGGTCGAGCTCACAAACGCCCATCCCAAATCATGGGAGTCAAGCGCCGACTTCTTGTGAATGACCTCGCCCAGGCCATCGGCCTTGACAATCGTCCACACCAGAAATGCAATGCCAGCAATAGGAGCAATGATAGACTTCGCAGTAAACAAGTGACGGATGGTGTGAGGAGGGAACCAGATGGCAGGCAGCTGGAATAGCCATGCCAAAAAGAACGACAGGAACTGGAAGGTGGTTGTTCCGGACAGGTACTGAGAGCCTAGGGTCTCGTCAAGGTTGTTGCGGAAAATAGCCCGCAAAATAACTTGGACACACTGTCCGAAGATCCAGGTCTGAACTGCAAACCAAATAATGGCCATGACCACGCGGTTGATGACGGGCCATGTGGAGCCAAACACACCAAAGGACGCCCGGCAGCCGACAGGGAAAGAGGTATGAGTGTATGAGCCAGTTCGGGCCATCATAACCACAAAACCGCCGGCAATCGTGTATCCTAGCCAGACTGAAATCCAGGCCTGCCACCACGTCAAACCAGCAGTCACACCGGTAGAGGCGATCTGCCAAGAGTTGATGTTGAGCGAGTCAGAAATCCAGAAGAAAACATAGTTGTACCATGCCCACAAACGACGACTTTCCTCGACAGGCTTCAAGTCTCCGTTCAAGAGAAACATCTGTTTTAGAGTGCGGCCGCGTCTAGGCTCGACCTCCAACTTTCGAATAAGCCATTCGAACTTGTTACGGGGAGCGGTGCTATAGCCGGAGCTATGGCTCTCCACCTGACCAGTGGTGAGGTCGTTTGACTTGACCACTGAGACGTCCTTCGAGTCGTATCCCATTTAATAAAGGAGAATAGGTTGATTTTGAGCGCTCTCCACCGGGTTTTTATAGTGCATATGCATGGCGGGGGTGTTCCAAGTAACTGCTGATAAGGGTTAGGGCAACACGCAAGTTGCCGGCGTAATGCGGGCCGCGGACTGGCTAGAGTGCAGATTTGGTGATCGGCAGGGTGACTGTAACCGTACTAAGACTGGTGAAAGAGGTGTGGTTTGCTTAGTGACCCTTATCGTTGCACACCAAGCTTTGTCCGGTTGCGGTAGGGGCAGTTGGCGGTTAGTTTTCACAATTGCACCAAAACTTCTAGGCCCCAAAGAGTCACGCCAGCAATCTGTATCGAGTAAGCCCCGACGCAATCTGTATCGAGTAAGCTTTTGCAATCTGTATCGAGTAAGCTCTGGCAGTGTGTATCGAGTAAGCTCGATTTTGACGACAATTTTGTATCGAGTAAGCTGCAAGGAACCTCTGGGGGTTAGGGCGCTTCTGGAGAAAAGATGGAGTCAACTGTCGTGAATTTTTCAGTTTACCTAATAAAATATTATGGCTGTTAATGTCTCGGGACGGACCTGGAAGGACACAAAAAAGCCCAATGCGCCTGCTGTGAAGACATCGTGGGCACGGCGGCAGGTGGAGCGGCTTGAAAAAGCGACTGTCAAGGCCAAGGAAAAGGAGCTTAAGGATGACAAGGAACAGAAAAAGCAGGAACAGATCACTCGTCTTCGGGAGCGTCGTGAGGCCAAGGCCGAACGTGAGCGGTATGAGCGTATGGCTGAGACCATGCATAAGAAGCGTGTTGAGCGGCTGAGAAGAAGAGAGAAGCGGAACAAGGCTTTGAAGGAACGCTGAGCGATCCAAATTATCTATTACTTAGTGCATTTTCGCTTGAACCCGGGCGACAATTGAATAAATAACGAGTGTCCTAAATCTGTTGTCAGTCTTCAGAACTAGTCTGTCACTGAAAATACAGCACAGAAGACTGGTATTGAACCGTAGCATGTGGACAGCACTGAACATTGACAACTAGCACTTATCGGAGGCACCGACTAGTTGTTCATTGTCAGGGAGCCACCACGCAGTTAGAGCCACACACCAATAATCACTGAACCAGTAATCAATCTGAGAGGCTCCTAGTTCTGCGAGCTGGTTCAAATCACTTGTTCGAGGCAAGTAAACGCCAATACGGTCAATACCTTGGTTTTTGCATTGAGATACAAATTCCGAGACAGGGGGATTGCATTCATCGACATTAAACACCTTAGCACGTTTGTATTTGGGTCCGCCCCATTCAGGACTCGAAAAAACTAGTGTTTTTTCTCGGCCATCCTTTTCTGCAGCCTCTGCCAGGTTCACGGTTGTGGCATCACAGGCATAGAAAGTGACGTTATGAATCCCATAAATCGAGCAATTGTTGCTGGCGTCCATCAAGACTGCTGCATCTTTGTCAATGGCTGTGGTATTGTATCCTGCAGCCGCAAACCCAATGGTATTTCCACCAGCCCCCGCACAGACATCAATGACACCTGTCACAGAGGGATAGAGTGTCCTTACTCGATCAGAGATGGCAGCAGCTACTGATTCCGGAGTCACACTATACCACATTGTATCGGAGATGCTAATACCTTCATCATATTTTGAAAACAGCATGTGCCGACGCTGGTAAAACGACTTTGGCACTGCATTTTTGCCCTTTGTCATGGTATGGTAGTGATTAAGCCAGACTGGGCATATTTTCAATTGCAGGCTGATCCGGCGGCTGATCTACTTACCTGGAGACTATTAACCAGTACATTGGTTCAGCGATACGGTGGAATTCATGCCGCTGCCATCCCTTTGGATCTCATGGTTGCCAAGGATACCTTTGCCGTTGTTAGATGTCCTGCCAGCGAACAGGAATACATTCAGGCTGCTCTGTCAGGGGAAGTAGACGGTCGGACCCTTCGAATCAAACGGGTAGCCAACTTTCTTCCTGAACTATCTTGAGGCTGTTCATGGCAGAATTCTACCTCTAGCTCTTTGATCTGTCCCTTGATGTATGTCTAATGTACCGGTAATGTAACTGAGTGAATCCTAAATGAACCTCTTGAGCGAATAAATATGTAAATATGACTCCGTGTTAATATCTCCTGACAGTCCTAGCAGGTACTGGTTTATCCGAAGTGATCTTTTTGCTTCTTGTTTTAGATTTCTCCTGCGGTTTGCGAGGGGCAGTCCCTAAAAGAGCTGCCATCGGGTCGTCGAGATTTTTTTGTTTTTCGGACCTCTTTCCGTCTTCTTTTTTGGTGCTCTCAAACGTCTGTGCCTCAATGCGCTTCTTCCCTAGTAAATAGGCCTCTTTTTCGTTGGATCTATCGTCTTGTTTAGCGTCGGCGTACATCCAAGATAACCTGGACGATGTTTGGCCCTGCATAGCCTTTAATTCGGCGGTTTCACGCTCACGCTCGATTTCTTTTTGTCGCTCAGCAATCTTACGACGATCATCCAATGCCTGTTGCTCTCTTTCCTTGACCTTTGCCTGATTCCGGCCAAGGCCAGGATGCCAGGACTTTTTCAGGTTCAAATCGCCGGGCATAGTCAGCGGGGTCCTGCAGGGGCAGCATCAGGCTGCTGCCTGAAGGAATAAGCCTTCCCTTAGCGAAGACTTGGTTAAAAGGGAATCATGAACGAGGTGTAGCATGGAAACTCCAAATACTTGTAGTTATAACTCTTATTGCTAGTTTCATTAGAAAAATTTAATTAAGATTCACGATTGTGTTGAAATATGGCTGGACGCGGTTTTCAGACCGCACTTAACCCCCGGAACGTGCGCTTACCAAAGCATGGTTGGTGTAACGACAATCGCGGCATTAGCGGCCGTGGTCGCGGCAGCGCCAGAAGTGGTGGCTGGCCCCAAGTTCGAGCATAGACCTAGTTCCCTGGTCTATCTTCCTGAGAGCCATCTCATGTACGTGGAAGGCAAGAGCAACAAGCTTTTTGCAAGCGACAATGGCGGACGTCAATGGGATTCGGTCGATCTGCCCGCCGTGCGGCATTTGTGGCAGGACCCCAACGATAAGCAGGCTCTCTATGCTCTTCTCGATGATGCCATTGCTCTTTATAATGGCGATACCTGGAATTCCATCCCATTGCCCGATGATCTGAGTATACCTGCCCCAGCCGGAGATGGCCAGTATGGCCAGACGGCGCTTCAATACGGCGGCGATTCGTCTACTTTCATTTTGAATGGCGAAGAGAAATCTTACTTGTATCGAAACAGCGAATTCGAGGCGTTGCCTGACCATTCGTTTTGTGTTTTCGGTGACCACAATGCTACGCTCTGTTGGATGCCCAAAGACTCGACCAAAGTACTTGGCCTAAGCGACGACCGTGCTAGCTGGGAATACGTCAAAGTTAACGGTGAGACTGTTGAGCAAGTCAAGGGGCTCGTGGGAGCACCCGGAAGCTTTTATGTTGCTTTGGTTGAGGGCACGAAGCTCATTACTTCCCCGGACCTGATTAAATGGCAGTTTGCTAGCTTTGGCGAACAGACCATGGTGCCTCCCCGTAGCCGAATCAAGGTGATGGAAAGCTCGCGGGACTCGCTGCATCTTACCATTCAGACTGAGGACAATCGAGCCGAGTTCTGGACGTCCAACTCTAAGGGGTCGTTCTTCACTAAACGGCTCGACAATGTTCTTGTGTCCGATGGGTTTGCCGAGATCCAGCGAGCGCAACTTGAACCGGGTGTAATGCTTGCCAATGTGGCGGGATCCAAGAAAAGCCGCACAGAGACTCGCATTTCGCACGACGACGGCCGCACCTGGCAGCCCCTGAAGGCGGCAGGTTCCAAGTCTGGTTCAAAAGACTTGCATCTTCACTCGATGATGGCTCACAACTCAGACGGCCACCGATTATCTACTGCTCCGGGTATTATCGCAGGAATTGGCAATGTGGGGTCACATCTGGGTACCATGCACGAGTCGCGGCTGTTTATCTGCCGCGATGGTGAGGTGTGGGAGCAGGCTGCCATTGACGAGCCTGTGAGCTACACGTCAGTGGGCGGTGGTGCAATCTTGGCTGCCTTCCCCATCAAGCACAGCGGCAAGTTCTACTACTCGCAAGACCGCGGCGTCACGTGGACGACGGCCGAGGTACCACACCACGCCATCAAGCACGTGTTGCCTGCACCTGATGTACCACAGGTGTTTGGCATTTCCAAGGACCACGAGCCCGTGTATTTTAACTTTGCCTCTGAGTTCTCGGGCGTTTGTGAGGATGCAGACCTTGACGTGGTTGTTCGAGGTTGCTCGATGGGCCGCGAGTTGGCATATGTCAAACCCAAAGCTGGTCAAAAGTGCTGGATTGATCGCGCAAGCCCAGCTGGATTTGAGCCAATCAAGGGTCCTGCAACTAGCGTTGTGACGAGTCCCTCGGGCCCATTCCTGGGACCCAAATGCGACTGCTCCGAGCAGGACTTTGAATGCGATGAGGGCTTTATTCGCGATAAGAGCCAAAAGTGCGTGCCCGATAAGTCTCTGTCTATGCGACTGGGAACCTGCCAATCCGGCAGTACCATGCACATCTCCAGTGGATACCTACGTATCCCTGGCGATGCATGCAAACCGGGCCCAAGCACGCCGTTTGAGGGTATGATGGATTATGATTGCGACAACCAGAAGTATGTACCGCTTGCTGGCATCACTACTCGCACAGAGATTTTCAATGGCGACGTATCAGTGCTAGGCTACAAGACACTCCGCAGTGATGATGAACGAGAGGATGAGACAGTGCTTGTGGAGACATCTGCTGGCGAGCTCCATATCTCCCATGACCAGGGCGGGACCTGGACCACCTTCGACAAGAGCCCTGTGTCTCGAGTATGGGTCAATCCCTACTTTCAGAACCAGGTGATTGTGAGTGCTCAGGGAGAGTATATTTCACTAGACCGGGCCAAGACGTTTGCGCCGCTTAAGATTCCTGCACCGTTGGAGATGTTTGGTAGGCCCTTCAACTTCCATCCCACTGAAAAGGACTGGATGATTACCACCGTTCTACCAGACTGTGACGATCCTTTCAAGTTCTGCGAAGCAACTGCCTATGTTACGACCGACGGCGGCAAGACATGGCGCGAGCTTGTCAAGGACGTGACCAAGTGCTTTTTTGCCGGCGAGTTTGATGCCGCCACGCCTAAGGAGCTGGTCTATTGCGAGGTCCGTGGCAGCCATTTCACACAGCGATTGGTATCGTCGGCGGACTGGTTCAAGACCAGCACTGAACATTTCAATCAGACGTTTGGAGCTGCCTTGGATCCTCCATTTTTGGTGGCCGCAGTGACATTTGACGTCCCCGATGGCAGCCTCAAGCCCGTACATCCCATGATCAGCAATGATGGCGTAACATTCGTGGAGGGCCGGCTGCCTGAAGAGTTGAAGGTCGATGAGAAAACCGGCTACACTGTGATCGAGACAAAGACAAAGAGCATTTTTATGCAGGTATCGACCTCAATCCGCAGTGGCTCGCAGTTTGGCGATCTTGTGAAGAGCGACTCGTATGGCTCCAACTTTGTTATTTCACTGCAAAACGTCAACATGGACGAGCTTGGCTACGTCGACTTCACCAAGGTCAAGAGTCTTGAAGGCGTTGCTTTAGCCAACGTTGTGGATTCGCCTGAATCGGTGAGCAGAGGCCAGACCCGCAAACAGCTGAAATCCATGATCACTCATAGCGATGGTGCACTGTGGGACTATATTCCTGCGCCCGAAGGCGAGTGTAAGGGCTCTAGCCGGGCCAAGTGCTCGCTCCATCTGCACGGATATACTGAGCGAGGCGATACGCACAACACGCCGTACTCACCGTCGGCGGTGGGCGTTTTGCTGGGTAACGGCAATGTGGGCGAGTTTTTGACAGATCTCCGCGACTCGTCCACATATATTAGCCGTGATGCTGGTATTTCATGGCTCAAGGTTTCTGACACTCCCAGTTTCTGGGAGTTTGGCGACTCGGGCTCCATCATCATTACCATCCCGCGCTACACCATGACTGACACGGTTCGGTACACGCTCAACGAGGGCAAAGATTGGACTGAGTACAAGTTCAGCGACAAGCTTGTTCGGGTCATCACTATCGCAACATTGCCCAGCGATACGTCGCGCAAGTTTGTGGTGTTTGCCGAGGCGCCTGCCGAGGAGGGCCATGCTACGCTGGCGATACAGCTAGATTTCAGCGGGCTGACGGATCGGCAGTGTGAGTTCAAGGGTCCTGATAACAAGGGGGATGATTTCGAGCTGTGGATACCGGAGCACCCGCAAACTAAGGACCAGTGCTTGTTTGGCCATGTGGCAGAGTACTACCGCAAGATCCCCGACCGCAACTGCTTTGTTGGTAAGGTTGGCAAGACGCTGGGCGACCCTATTCGGATTGTTAAAGACTGCAAGTGCACTCGCCGTGACTTTGAGTGTGACTACAACTACATCAATAACGCTGACGACACTTGCAAGCTTGTTGAGGGGCGCAAGGCACTCACTCAGGACGAGCAGTGCGCTAATAACGCCATTGCCTGGCATGAGGTCTCGGGCTACCGCAAAATCCCCATTGATACCTGCATTGGTGGCGAAATGCTCGATGCGGGTCCCGACCGGCCGTGCCCCGGCAAAGAGAAGGAGTTTGAGGAGCGGTACGGTAACCGGCCGCCCCACTCGCCCATTGGCGATGGCTCTAGCGGTGGTCCCAGCTTTTTCCGCATTGTGTTCTCCCTCATCTTTACGTTTGTGGTTGTGGGCGCGCTGGTCGTGCTGCTCAGCAACAAGTTCCAGGGTAGCGGCCACGGCAGCATCCGGTTGGGCGATTTCGAAGCGTCTACAGCGCCTGTGGAGAATGTCCTGGATAAGGTTGTAGGTGGTTTGACAGTGGCGGGTCAGCAGATCCTACATGTATGGAGCCTGGTTCTCGGCAAGGTTGACAGTCGGTTGGGTGGTTCCAACCGCATCAATTTATACCAACGGATCGACGATGACGAGCGCTCACGTATTCTCGACAGTGACTTTGAAGACAACGACCTCGACCTGGACCTCGAGGATAACCCGGAGATTAACGCAAGTGACCTTGACGCCAGCGACTAGCCGGTGACCCGCCTAGGCTGATGGGTGCTCGCCGTGACCTGCAAGCTAGTATGAATACGGCCAGGCGTTAACCTGGACCTGGCAGACGTAGACCATGGATCGTGGACCTAGAGGTGGGCCTACACGTAGACCTAAAGTATGCTATTTAACACTCCTACTTCACCAGAGGCTAGTCGGAAACCTCATCGCTTAAATCGTACTCTTCTTCGACTCCTTGTTCCTGAGCGTCTTGGAAGATCTTGAGGGCGTGCGGATACAGCTCCTCGGAGATGATCTGAGCCACCTCCGAGCCCTCTGTGTCGTTGGGCGAGCCCTCGTACTCAAACCAGCCAAAAAACGAGCGATCCCGGCCAGGCTGCTTCTCCAAGAGACTCTTGCCCTTTTTCCAGGGTACAGACACCTTCGTGCTAGTATAATATTCGTCTTCCTGATTGTACACAAACTTCTTGGTTAAAGTCGTAGCATCAAAGTAAGGGTTGTCGTCAAACTTGAGACTAATGGTGATGTTCTTGACGTTTTCCGCATCCCATTCCAACTGAATGTCTCGCAAGGCATCAATGGCACCAGTATCTTCATAGGTAATGTACTCTGCCAATAGCTCGCTAGCCTCCAGCACGGTAGGCCAGAACCGGGGCTCCGTTGCTACAAATTTTCTGCGGCTCTCATATAGTGGTTTTAGTACAGAGAGCGAGTACTCGAAGATTTTGAGCTCGATACTGTTCTGTTCCCTGACCAGATCCGCGAGTGACATTGTCACGTGGAATTGCAGCGTGCAGGTACATGCAGTTTAGCCAGGCCGTGGGCACGGGTTCCGACCGGTCAACGGCCGAGCATTCAAGTAGTCTCTTGATGTCGTTGCAGAGCTTGCAACTACAAGTGTATCTAGAATATATTAATGCTACGATCTTTACAACCTCCTTTCATCAGTGCCGTCCTTTACGGCTTACGCTGGAGTTCACTGGCGCTTGCGCTTCACAACATCGGGAAGAATCAAAGGAGCATTCAATTTGGCCACCCGGTAGCTATGGACTTGTTGTGAGGTCAAGCCGCGGCTCTCTGCTTGTGATGCCGATGGAGCCTTGACCACACAGCCCAGAGCTTTGAACAGCTCGACCAATTTTCCGGGCTTGAGGGCCAGCTCATGGGTCAACGGAGTGACGTCCACCAAGAAATCGTCGATGCGCAGGCACAGTGCCAGCAAATAACACAGAAGCTTATCCACATGAGGAGGGTCGATAGCAAAGCTGCGGTCCTTGGAGCGGCCATACATACCAGCCTTGGACACCGTGTATCGCTGAAGAATACCGTCCACTAGCACCTCTGGTGGGTTGCCGAGCTTGGCCATCATGATCTGTTTTGACGACGCGCGCCGAGCCTCGTATACACCCATTAGAAATGAGATATATGCAAGCAGCTGCAATCGCGGTTTGACATTGACCGCCTCGGAAATCACCAGCTCCACGCGGTTGTTGACATAGTCGCTCTTGGAGTACGGCAATAGCTCCGCCCGTGCGGCAGCATTCTCAGCATTGAGCAATTCATCCACCTTGAGCACATTGAGCTCTTTGGCTGATACAATCCCGTCAACAGGGTAAATATCGGCAACATTGTCGGTCTCCAGGTTGTAAGGAGGGATCGGACGTTCAGCCTCGATGGCCTGTTGCCGCTTCTCTTGGGAAGGAAGCGACGATGTGGCGTCCTTGACGGTATCAACAATATCACTCTCCAAGTCCTCGAGCAATCCAGCATCTACGCGGTTCCGCACCTGCGACTCAATGGCAGCCTTGGACTTTTTGGTACCGAACGTCTCACCCAGATTCGTACGTTGGACGTAATTCTTGATGCCTGCCTGTCTAATCTCGTCCACAACCTCGGATTCGCGCCGTTGCTTGACAAAACTCTCGATCTCTAGCACCGGCGTTTCCACCAGTCGAAGCTTACCAGTCTTATGGTCCTTGATGGCCAGGCAGTATTTGGCAGGATCCTGTTGGCCCTCATAGCCCATCTTTCCATGCTCGCCCTCAATGAGTTGATCGGGAGCACTTTTCTCGCCATTCTTGCTCAGAATCTGAAACTTGGCATCTTCCGATACTTCTACGCCGGGCAATTTTACTACCACAGCATCCATGACAATGGAAAAATACAGCCAGTGAAAAAAAGATTATGTCACCTGAAATTTATCCATCTGATTATCCATCTGATTATTCTTCAACCTGCATGGTGGATGCCTATGCCATTTTGCGGGTTTCGCGGACGGCGGATTTACCAGAAATAAAAGCCGCCTACCGCAGAGCACTTTTAAAATATCATCCCGATAAAGGAGGTGGCCAATATTCCATTGACGATGTGAATGCTGCTTACCGGCTGGTCGCTAATGCCGATGCTCCTGCTGAGATGCAGGCGGTTGTCCATTTCAGTGAAATTATAGATCTGAGCGATTTTAACGAAACAGAAACCGGTTGGATTCGCAATTGCCGGTGCGGAGCCGATGGTTACAGTCTAAGCGAACAAGATCTGGAATATAACGGCGATGCAGACGAGATTGCCGTCCAATGCTCGGGCTGCAGCATCTGGGTGCTTGTTCAATATGCGGTCGAGGAATAACGAGCAAACTGGTCTAAGAGTTGCTGTGGGCTACAGCGAGCCTATAATTTCTATTGCTGAAACTGTCGCAGCTGGTGGAGAATCCGCTGGAGACGAATATGTCGATGAAAAATACCAGTAAAAAGAATACCGGTAAATATACGAATCAAATAATTTATTTATGCTATATCAAGTTGCCTTAGATGGATGTCAATGGTTGAGGCGATGCACCAGGCGATGCACTAGGCGAGAGGTTCATAGTCCCTGAGATGGTTCCGGTAGATGACGCCGAATTAGCAGGTGACAACGCGCTCAGGGGACTGAGGCGGCCATTCTGAGACCGCGACCGCGATCGCGAGCGCAAAGGGGCCAGTGACAGCAGCTTTTGCTTTGTGCGCGCCAGTCGACCGGCACTCGGAACCCGCTGCGGCAGCTCTCTAGAATCGGGCACTTGTGGTCCCAGAACCTCTTCCAATGCCTTTGCAACAGCGTCCAGATCGGAAAGGAGACCAATGTGGCCATTTTTGGATGGGAATGCTTCTACTTCAGGGAACCCCAATGCCAATGGAACCAAAGATCGCCGGTACACCACACCGTCGCCAGCGCCATACCACAGGTCGCCGTAGTTTGTGGTTGCAATACCAGCCTCGTCGGCAACCTTGGCGCCGCGAGCAGACGGCAGCGTATTGCCGTATATAACCGCCATGGGCGGGTATTCTGCGCCCGGGATTCGATCCAGCTCATCGAGAAACTTTTTTGTCCGTTTGAGAGTGCGCGTGAGATACTCGAGAGCCACATCGTAGTCCAGAAGCTTGCCGTCAGGATCGCCTGCGTTCTGAATGCTGCGCACGGCCGGGTTCTTGGACACACAGGGAGACAGGTCGTATTTGACCCATGTTTCCGGGTCGAAAAAGTCTAGAACGTACTCCTTTTTTAGATTGTTTTTATCCACAAAACAGCGGCCATTGCGGGGAAGAAATACAAATGACGAACGCATGAGAAAATTGACTTTAGGCGTCAAAATGTGCTTGGCCAGCATAACCGAGTCACCCACTCTCAATGGCCCCAGAATGGGCGGGCACTCGGTGGGGGAGCCCGCATAAATGATGCCCTTGATCAACTTTTCGCCATTTCGGAGACTTGTTTGCAAGGCATGGTGGGCGATCAAACCACCCATGGAGTGGGCAATGACGATGGCTCCCTCATGCTTGGGGTCCTTTTCTTTGAGCCTTTTCAGAAGCGCAGTCAGCTTCTCAGAGTTAATGTCGCACGAAAGGCGCCAGTCGTAGCCAAACTCTGTCACATTGCATTCGGGCATGGCACGCAGCTGGTTGATCAGCCGGCGAGAGACATCTACAGGGCCAATATGGCTTAGAACACCATCGGGGTACATGTCCTTTGCAGCCTGGTACTCGTCCTCGTCAGAGGGTCCCAATTCAAGGTTGATTTTTCTCATAAGAAGCCCCACTTTAAACGGCACCCAAACCTGGCGGTTTGTTTTCGTGTCTCGCAGCACGCTGCCGCGGTAACCTCCCATGATCACTACATTGCCGGAGACTCTTGGCAGCGGCGACGAGCTGGTCAGCGACGGCATCAACGAGCTCCGTAATGCATGAGTACGCGGGTTAACTCGCAGATCAGGGTGCGAGTAGGCAAAATGTTCATCGTCGCTGTCGATTTCGTCATAGAGCGATGTAGGTCGGGATTGGCTGGGCAATAAGCTCTGTAGGGCCGCCGGGGTGAGAGTCTTAAAGTTGATACGGCCAGCAAGCGGATTGCTGAACGGTAACGTAAAATTGAACACACGTTGCTGCGGCGGAGCACCCTCGATGGGGTCACCGCCAATAATGGAGTTTGCCGATTCAACGTCGTCTTCGGAAAGGCCATACTGGCTATCCTCGTCTTCCGGGTCCATCTCCTCATCTGGGTCGGGATTCTTAGAGGGCGAAGAAGGCCTTTCGTCGGGACGCCGACGATCTAGCAATTTTTCTAGCCTATCTGTAATGGCCATGTGACTGGACGGCACGGCTCGATGCAGGTGGTGCAGGCTTGGGTGCAGGTTGGGAGGAGATTGGGAGGAGACAGATTCGCTAAGAGTCTTGGCAGCATGCGCTGTCTTCGCTGTTTTCGAGAAGTGCTATATCAGGGCTGTATCAAGGGGCAAGGACGAACTTTCTAGGGCGTGTTTATAGCTCGACCTTTGGTTTTTTTTGACTTGACACACTGAATCCTCCACTGGATCCTTTCACTTGACTTTCCGCTATCCGTTCTGTACATATTCTGCTAAGCACCTTATTCAGTATAATTATCAGAAATTAATTTACCTTGCCAGAACTGACGTTCAGTGGCTTGTGCCAACACAGCCCATCCCAGCACCCCTGCGGCTGAGTCCCAACCCTCCCTGCCTCCGACCCCAGCCTTAGACCCAGCTTACAGACAAGCCTAAAGACAAGCTTGAGACCAGCTAGAGCTAGAGACATCTTACATCATGGTCATGGAGAAGTTCGGATTCCGCGGCCACCAGCCCACCAGCCATGCGTCGGGCCTGCCGCCCACTTATGATCCTGTGCCATCGCGTGTAATGGTTGTGGAAACTGCGCCGGCATCCAACATTGTGTTGGAGAATGTGCTTGCGGTGCCTCCCAACACGTTCCACGACGGTCAATATGTTATTTGTGACAATCGCTTTGTTTTCACGGTACGCGTGGTACCGTCGCTGGGCCCGAATGCGCTTGGAGCGGGCGGACCTCAACGCGAATGGACACAATGGTCATTCAAGCGTGAGGTCAAGGTTGATCCCTTTGACATCTTTGCCGGCGGCAACGCCCAGGTGTACCTTGCCACCATGGAGGTGGAAATTGACTTCTACAGCCGTTCCAAGACCACCAATACCGTTTACGAACAGGAACAGCTGTCTAAACAACTGGTGAGCGCACACCAAAACAAGATCTTCTCGCCTGGCCAAGTGTTTGCCATGGAGCAAGGTGGCACGAATTTCAAGGTTACGGTGCGGCAAACGTCGGTGATGAACTTGCAGGGTGGCGATGAGAACCACAGCCAGCACCAGCGAGGAATTCTTATCCCGCAGACCGAGGTTGTTTTTGTCAAGGCGAGCAACTCGCTCATGCAACTCAAAGGCTCCAACCGGGCCCGCACCAACCTGCTAATGCCCAATTTTAAGTTTGAAAACATGGGTGTCGGTGGTCTGGACGAGGAGTTTGCCACCATTTTCCGTCGCGCGTTCGCGTCGCGCATTTGCCCACCCAGCTACGTCGAGCGCCTGGGTATCCAGCATGTCAAGGGTGTGCTGCTTTATGGCCCGCCTGGTACCGGTAAAACGCTAATTGCGCGCCAGATCGGTAAAATGCTCAACACTGTCGAGCCCAAGATTGTCAACGGTCCTGAAATGCTGTCCAAATTTGTGGGTGGCAGTGAAGAAAATATCCGCAAGCTGTTTGCGGATGCCGAGGCCGAATACAAGGCCAAGGGCGACGAGTCAAATCTGCATATCATTATTTTCGACGAATTGGATGCCGTCTTTAAGCAGCGTGGCTCGCGTTCAGATGGTACCGGCGTCGGCGACAACGTTGTCAATCAGCTGTTGGCCAAGATGGACGGTGTGGACCAGCTTAACAACATTTTGGTGATTGGCATGACCAACCGTAAGGATTTGATTGATTCGGCTCTTTTGCGTCCCGGTCGGTTCGAGGTTCAGATGGAGATCCCTCTTCCTGACGAAAAGGGACGTCTCCAGATTCTCACAATTCATACTGCCAAGATGCGGGATGCCAAGATTCTGGATGCCGATGTGGATCTTAACGAGCTGGCTTCCATCACGAAAAACTACAGTGGTGCCGAGATTGAGGGCCTGGTCAAGGCCGCGGCGTCGTTCGCACTTAAACGCGACTTTGTGATTGCTCCTCAAGGCGGCATTTCCTTCGACAGCAAAAAGGAGATCAGCGTCACCCGCGATGACTTTTTGCAAGCATTTGACGGCATGGCCCCCGCTTTTGGCGTCGCTGAGGAGGAGCTGCACAAGGTGATCAAGCACGGCATTCTGCGGTTCTCGCCGTTGATTGAGGATCTGCTCATCGAGAGCCGCAAGCTGCTGGCGCAGGTGCAGAGCTCCAACAGCTTCCAGTTGATCTCGGTACTGATGCACGGAGCTGCCGGCGCTGGTAAGACGGCGCTGGCCGCACATGTGGCGCTTCAGTCCGAGTTCCCGTTCATCAAGATGATCTCGCCCGAGACTGTGGTGGGCATGAACGAGCAGCAAAAGGTTGCGCACATTCAACAGGTGTTTTTGGATGCCTATAAGTCGCCACTCAGCGTTGTCGTGGTAGACCAGATCGAGCACATTATCGAATACACGGGAGTGGGTCCTCGGTTCTCCAATGCGGTTTTGCAGGCCATCATTGTGTTTGTGCGCCGCTACGCGCCCCACGATCACCGGCTGCTGGTGCTGGCCACCACGTCGGACCACCAGGTCATGGAGAACCTGGGACTGGCCCAGCAGTTCAACAAGCAGCTGTATGTTCCTGAGGTTCAACAGCTTCAGGATCTGGAACGCGTGTTGGAGCTGGTGAACTTTGCTGACCCGGCAGGATGCCGCGACGTTGTTTCGCGCATTCGCGCGAATACCAGCAGCGACTCAGTGCGGATGGGTATCAAGCAGGTGATGTTTGCCATCGAGAGTGCGCGGGCCACTGAGGACCCTGCGGCAGAGCTTATAGAGCGGGTTTCTATAGCTGTGCGCGACCGGTCTTTTGATTTCTCCAGTTAGGTCCAAAGTGCTCTTTCGAGTTGCCGTCTAGAACTAGGTCTATAGACTATTCTAAGTGCTTTTGTATGGATATTACAGTGTTGTTTTAAAAACTTACTGTTTGGCTTCTCACTTGACTCCGCCCGCTTCGATAGCGGCACAAATAGCAGCCGCGCAAGAAGCTTTGATAACGGCTTCGAAAGACTTTGAGAAGCCGGATTTATCTAGCAATAACTCTCTAGTTTTCAAGTGATTTTCAGCACGCAGTTTAAATTATTTCGTTTCTGGTTTGCTTTCTTGGGCGTCATGTTTAGGGTCTTCCCGTTTGGGCATTGGGTCTCCGGGGCTTGACTTGCCAGGCCGGCTAAACAGAAAGACCGTGCCGGCACCTGCAAATACCGCCAGAGAAAACCAGGGATACAATCCGCAGAATATGATTGCCGCAATGACCTTGAGCACGGTCTGGGCTCGCTTGTTGTTGGGGATTTGTTTGGCATAGTCCAAGAGGATGATGCCAACGAAAATGACAAGCTTGGCCACCACCAACGGCAAATTGCCGTCGACATTACGAGCCCTTAAGGCCACATCGTGCAGCTCAGACATACCGTCCTTTTCTCCTTTAGGTTCTTTTGACTCTTTAGCTGCCTTGACTTCTTTGAATTCCTTAACTTCTTTGGCCGGCTTAATCTCTTTGGAGTTGAGTTCTTTGGAGTGCGAGTGCGCCTTATCTTGTTGGTTCTCAATTGCGGCAAGAGGCTTCGAGGCAGTCTTTTGTACAGACTTGGTGCCCTTGGAAGACTCTGGCAAAGTAGTAGGCAGTGGCCGGGCAAATCCAGGAAAGCTCATGATGAAGTGGAGGGGAGGAAGAGGAGGGCCAGGGGAAGTAGGTAGTACCAATATTTCGCCAAAAAGCTCTTTTCCTTGACTTCCACAGCAAAGTCGCCATCTACAAGTTTCACAGGCTTCTCCGAGTCCGCTTTGGGGACCTCGTAAACAGGCATGTACACCGCGGTCGCCGGTCCTGCAGTTAGCTGCAGGTGGAACGGGTTCTCACCAGACACAACAATTGTTTCCATTTGCTGGGGCGATGCTCTAAATAATGAATGGCATTTGAAACCAGTAGGCTCAATGATCCCTATGCAAGCAACCTGTCCCTCGGAAATGTCGAGCTGGTTGGCCGAATATTGTAACTCCCCTCCATTGATTGAAAGGCTTCCTTTGGCAAGGACCTCATCGCCTACTCTGATTCCAACAGTGTAGGTCTCTGCCAGAGCGAGAGAGAAAGCTAAAAGCAGTGTTATCCACATCATTTGTGACCTTGTTTCTGCTGTGCTCTATGTGGAGGGTATGCCTGGGTACAATACCTTGGTGATGAGTTCGGGCTGATTAGTCTGGTCTGGGAATCTCGGGACTGTGGAAGCGTTGACAGTGATTAGTGGCCCGGAGAGCGCTGACTAGGAAAAAATCCCGGTGCTTAGTTAACTCACCAATGGTATCCCCCGTTTTCAACGTAGGTATAAACTCTCGTGAAAGGCCATCCCACTAACTTCCAGGTTGCTCGTTGGACCGTTTTTGCGTCCGGTATTGCTTACGGCTTTGTTCACAATGCGGGTCTTGTTGCCGCGGCCGACATCAAGCACGCCAAGGAGGTGTACGACAAGCGATCCAAGCTGATCGAGGAGGCCAAGGCAGAGTACCGCAAGCTCAACCCGCCTAAGGAGCCTGCTGCCGGTGAGCAGAAGTTCGATCTGGAGAACCCCAGCTTCGATGTTGTCAAGTACATTGAGCAGAGCGTCGATTCGCTCAAGGCTTGATGCCTAAAATATCTAGACTAACGGCCCCGGTCTTGTTTATGTAGATGCCTTGTAGATTCCAGAATTTGCAGTGCTGGTGGCAGGGCTGTGCGTGCTCCTAATAGAACGCAGTGCCTAGGTGCAGCCTTTGTGCGGTCTTAGTGCAGTGCTTGATTGCAGTTTATGTACATTACTGTTTCGGCTGGTCAACATCCAGCGGCTTCACCGGCTCGACGGCCGGCTCATCTAAAGTGCCCATCAGTGGAGCCCACTTTTGCCGCTCGCGGATATGCAGCAGGGCCTGGTCGGGCCGCGCCGTGCGAGCCCGGTAATAAACATTGCCGGCTCCCAGGCCGTACTTTTCACGAATGGCGTCAGTAGCCAGGTCCCAATGCGATCTCCATAGGTGCGCTCCAACAGCATCGAGCTGGTTGGCAGCCGCAAACGAGCGGATATCAAAGTGGTCACGAGGCAGGTCGGCGCCGTCGATCTGTGCCGGCTGACGGAAGACCCACACGCAGAAGCGCTGGTTGCCGGCATTCTTTTCAGGATGAGGCGGCAAATACGAAGCCAGCTCGGTACCCTTGGAAAAGTCCAACAGCGGCTTGTCATTGGACAGAGGGACGTTAACGGCCGCATAGTGAAGGCCTGTCTTGAACGTATCGTTGTCAAGGTCCGGCACATCTGGATTCACAATAACCACACTGTATAGCGAGTTGTCGGCGATAGGCTCAAACTCCTGCACCTCCAGGCGTGGCAACCGCTCAGACACATCGGTAGGCACCACCACACCAGGTTCGACGTCATGGGCGCTGGGCGTAACAAACTGCAGTCGCACTGCCGCGCGAGGCTCAAGCGTCGGAAGTGTGTCGGGAATCATATGATGTTGCTCAATCCGCTGCATTAG
This sequence comes from Wickerhamiella brachini, assembly GCA_030565285.1. Classification (NCBI taxonomy): domain Eukaryota; kingdom Fungi; phylum Ascomycota; class Dipodascomycetes; order Dipodascales; family Trichomonascaceae; genus Wickerhamiella; species Wickerhamiella brachini. Next base: position 386,884 of record JAJMBL010000003.1, on the reverse strand, counting down.
AATCAGCATCTCCTTGGCCGCCCACTCGGTGCGGGCAAGGTGCCGGTATACGGGCTCGCTAAGGTCCACGTCCTGCACTAGCTGGTTGAAGCGGACCTCGGGGTTGTAAAACTGTGCCTTGGCCTGATGCTGGTCAAGTTTGAGTTGCAGAGCAGGCTTATCAGCATCGCTTGCATTTTGCAGCTGCTGCTCGATCTCCTGAGCAGCCTGAGCATGGCGATTGGACTCTTTTTCAATCACCGGTAGAGCTGCTTTGAACGCCTCATCCAGGCCCTCGGGCGACGCATAGCGTACGCGCGCCCATTTACTGCGCAAGCTGGGCGGTCCTGTTGCCGGGATTCCATTTAAGATAGCATCGCGGATCCGACTGTTGCGGATTCTTAGGCCGGCAGCCCTCACTATGGAGTTTTTCATCTGACAAACTCCCTCCGTCAGCAGCTCTCGCTCTTGATCCGCTCCTCTCAGCTTACCAGCTTAGATGCCTAGCGTAGACTCCCAGCTTAGACTCGCTTGACCAGCTGGTCGCTTAGACTCCACCCAGACTCAACTCCATGGTCACCATAATTGGCCTGACAGCAGCCCTGGCTGCTGTACGAGGCGTATCGGCGCTCGGAAAAGTCTACGTTCCAGATCCAGATTTCAAGGCCCCCGTCGATGTCCGCATTGTCTCTGAGCTATCCTCGAGCTGGCCCGAGGATGCGCTTGTGCCCATGGTTCTGGACATGCATCCATACATGTGCCATTTGCCTACAAATATCACTTCCCAGGTGAATACCGAGTCGCGTGTAGATATCGAGGGCGCAAGGGCCTATATCTCCAATTTCACAGGCTGCCTGGACTATCCGGATGGCTACTTTTGCTATCGCATGTGTTTCAATGAAGGCATCATTCAATTCCACCCCGAGGTGGTAGAGGGAACGCTGCGGGTTCCCGATGAAAAGAGCCTCATATATGATCTAGGCCACTTTAGTGGCGGCGGTGTCAGTCACTTCAACCTGAATGGCCCTGCCATCCTCAAACTCCCTTACGAGAATGGACAGGTGTGCGTGATTACGGGGCGACCTCGGACCACCAACGTTTTTGTGCGCTGCGAGGACTCGATCAGTGTGCCCGTAATTGAGTCTGTGGACGAAACTCAGATTTGCCATTATGAGATTACGGTGGCAATGCCTGGACTGTGTGAGTACGAGGGCTTCAAGCACAAGAATTCTGGGGTGTACTGGATAGAGTGTGCGCCTGACGGAGACTTTGAAGAAGCTATGGATGCCATTGGTCTCGAGCAGGCCGCTATTTATTCTGAGACCCAGCCGGAGACTGAGCTACACCCATACATAACTCAGGAGCCGGTGATTGAGCCCGAAACTGAGCCTGAGACTGAGCAGAAGACCGAGCCGGAGACTGCGTTAGATACTGAGCCAGAGGTGCGCGAGGAGACCGAAGTGCAGGCTGTTCTTGCTGGGCGAGAAGCAGCCCCTGCCTTAGAGGACTCGGGAACCGCCCCCGAGAATGAGATTGAGACGGAAACTGTGGCCGATGCCATCCCTGTGGCTGGGCTGAATGATGAGCTAGGAGCTATTGCAGAGACTCTGCCGCAAAGTGAGGCAGAACCTCAGATGAGTACTGCCCCGAAAACTCCCTCAGAGACTGACCCCCATCCCTCTGAAAGGACCCACGATGAACTATAGTCACACTAGATCAAACCAATGAATAGTAGCAAATTATAGACGATTGGTTTTCGACCAATAGCGGTTTCTAATTAAAATGATAATCCTGCTAGATGAAGTCAGTGAAATTTTCGAACGCACGGAACGCAAGATCAACGTCCTCGGCCTCGTTTGGCGGTTGCTCGGTGGGCAGAAAGTGGCTACCCATATCCATGGCTAGTAGATCCGCAGTAAGGTCTGTAGACTCGGTTTTGGGGTCACCCTGGTCGGATTTGCCATGGTCGACCGGCTCGTGCTTAGGCTCAGGCTTGGGCTCCGGCTTGGGCTCCGGCTTAGGCCGCACAAACGCATGCTCAAACGGCCGCTTCTTGAGTGTGATCTTGCCCGACGTCGGTAGACGTGGCCGCGGCACGCGCACGCGGGTAGACAGTTTATCGTCCTCCAAGAGCTCTGGGGTCTCATCGAGCCGTTTGGCAAAGTATGGCCGGAGTAGTGCCGGTAGATGGGCCAGCGCCGCTTTCGTCACGGTCGGATACTTGTCTCCAAGCTCGATGTTGGCACCGGCGTCTCCAGTCTTATCCGCGCTGGCTTGCGATACTACCCGTTGCTGCAGGAGATGGAACGGCACAGCAATGTTGGCCACACCCAGCTCCTTATCGATGCCCATGGCCTTGAAGCCAAAGTAGTCGTCGCCCAGCTCGCCGGAAAACTCGCCCAGTACGAATTGGTCCGAGCCATCGCCAAACTGCTCGTCCTTGTACCGCGCGACCGTGGGCCGCAACAGTTCAGCCAGCACGGTGCCCATCTTTGATTTAACGTCACCTAGCTTGCGGCCCACGCGCACCACATCGTCGTTGACATATCGCGGCAGGTCCTCCATACGCGAAATGCCCATGTCCGCAAGGCTGGAGCGCACAATCGTCTCATTGCTGGCATCGCGATCGGGCTCGTCGCGCTTCTCTATAAGCGTCTTGGCCAGCTTCTGTATGTAGTCGCCTGCAATATCGGTCAAGGTGTCTAATGCGGCCAACTGGCAGCTCTCAAAGCCGGTGTGCATGCCGATCTTGGCAACCGCCCGCCGCATGCCCGACTGCGCGGCAGGTGCATACATAGTCTCGGCTCCGGGCATGCGTGATGCAACGTCTTCCTCGGGGTTGGTGATTTCCGCAAACTCGGGCAGCTCGTTGGTTGCGTGGGCCGGGTTTGCTTGGATTTCGCGGATCAACGTGATACGCGCACACAGTCGCCGGATCGCTTGCATCTCGTTTAAGTTGCGGTCGTATAGACCATTCAACCGGCCCTGCGCCAGGTATCGCGACGCAGGGAGGTCCTCAAGTACAGGCATGATCTCCGGTACGCCCGCATCCTCGACGGCCGGCGCTGGTGGCAATCCGTTGGATGTCTCGTACTCGCTTAGGATCTCGTCATCCTCAGAGTGCACCCTGAATCCGCTACGCTCGCGCTCATCGCCCAGTGGCCGCACCGCTGAATCCTGTACCTCTAAAAATCGCGCCATGGCAAGTGGCCGCCGCAGCGTCACGGGAGCATCTGGATCAATACCGTCAACGCGGAACAGCAGGTACCGGTTGTATAGATAGTCGATACGGCGCTTTGTGAATGCCTTGGTCCAGATCGTAGACTCGAGGTCCGTGGGCTCGTATGTGCGGGCCAGTTCCTGGCCATTCTCCTCAGGAGATTCAGGGCCAACTGACGGAGCCACTGTGTCCCTGTCTTCGCCATGGGGAACACCTTTGCCGTCATCAGCGGGGCCGTCAGCAGGAGCGTCGGCCATGGACTCATCTGCGTCCTCTATTTTGACGGTCGGTGTATCCTGTGTAGAGGCGTCCACATGTGCGTCTGTGGAGGCGTCTACGGATGTAGGATCGACCGAAGCATCTACAGAGGCAGAGACTTCGGAAGGGTCTCGTGGGGATCCCCCAGTCCCTGCCTGGGTTTCAGTGGACGCTGGGGTACCTGCAGCAGTCCCTGTGGCGGTGCCCGGAGCCGTGGTAGGGGCAGAAGCAGAGAGATCTGCCTCCTGGGCAGGCTCGTCATTGGTGTCGAGTTTTCTCTTGGCTCCTTTGGAGCTCTTGCCATGCTTCTTCCCGGCCTGACTGGCCTCAGCCTGTGCTTCGGCCTGTGCCTCGGCCTCGACCTCGGCACGGTCGCGGATAGTCACATCAGGGATCCACGGCGCCAGCGCCACGGTTTTTTTCCGCATCGCAATCGCATGCGCGCGTAGAAAGTGATTGGGGTCCGAGTTGTATGTCAAGCAGTTTTGCCAAATTAGCATCAGGTCATCCACAAACTCTTTTTTACTATTGTAGTGCAATGCTTTGAGCTGTTTCATGACAGTGTTGAGATCCATGGGCTGCTTGATGATATCGTAGTAATTGGGCGCGTCTCGACGACTGACTTTATTGAGAAATGCCGTAGAGTGCTCGGTAGTTGCCCGCAACTCCTGCACCACTCGCTCGCATGCCTCGTAGAGCTCCTCCTGGCCAACGCGTTCCTCGCTGGCCCACTTGGACCGGTTCTTCCGCACATCGCTAATCAGATTGCGCAGCTCAATGTCGGTCAGACTCAGCTCATCACGCTTGCCATCAATGGTCGCCAGTAGGTGCTTGAGCGACAGATTGGCAGCACCAAACTGCGCTGACGCGGCCAGCTTCTCGATATTGGTTTTCTCAATCTCCGCGTCCATCTTGCGATCCGACTCCTGGAGTTTCTTGAATCGTAGTACGTTTTCTCGGTCAGTCTCGAACGTGTGATACATCTTGTGGTAGTTGTATAGTGTCTCGCGATGGGCCTGCATATCTGGTTCTTGTTCTTCTTCAACTGATACCGTCAGTTGGGCCGGCACGACCTCCTCGGCAGGTTGCTCAGGTTCATCATCATCATAGTCGTCGTAATCGTCATCTCCACCCTTTGCCCGGTCGGAGCTTTCCTCAGTCACCGCGGGTGGGTTCAACAACGGCAGAAGATCAGGGGTAGCGAAATTGTATAAATACCCCACGCTTTTCTCGTAAAGCATATACCGCACTCGGAACGCTAGTCCAACTGGATCGATATTCACCAATGATGTCTGCTGCTCTTCAGTCTTTTCTGGTTCCGACGCGGTCTCCTCAGACACCTCCAATTGGCAGGGAAGCTTACCATCCAGGAATAGCTGCCAGGTCTTGGGTCCCGCATCCAAAGCCATTTTAAATAGCCGATGTTCCTGGGGGCTCAGATAGCTGCGCCATGCACCCCGAGCGTCCATGTCCTTGGCCAATGCACCAAGTCGCTCGGGCGTGCCTGTCGCCCATAAACTCATGTCAGCTTGGATATCGCTTCCCAAGAGGTCATCCTAAATGTAAGTACTAGTATCACCATAAAAGCATTATAAGAACTGCTACTAAATAGACTGTACTCTTGGAGACGAGTGATACTAGTGAACGGTAGTTTGGAACAAGACGGCAAAAGTCTAGTCAAAACGCGAGTAGACAATAAAACGTCCTACAACAAATCGGCGTTCAGTGATGGTCCACTATAGTCGACAACGGTCAGCGACCAAAAGCGAGTTAATACTAGTCTAGATTTTACCCCGGAGAAGATTGGCGAACATCTCCCGTGCAGTGAACTTGACGGTGCGGCCAAAGTTGTACACATCCAAAGTGGATGTAAACACCTCCAGCATGCCGAACGGGAGCATGGTGGGGATGTAGCCCTGGGCAAGCTCAAGGGCAAACGAGCCAGCAGGCATGCTGTACTGCTTGTTGACACCGTAATGCATGTGGTGCTGGTCACCGGGCAGATACCGCTCGGCCACGGTCGCGTCGGCCTTGGCGGCCAGCTGCTCTCCATACAGAATGGTGAAATAATCGTCGGAAAAGTGGGTGCCGGTATGGCCCTCAGTTCCCACAGCAGTACCAAAGAAAATAAGGTACTCGGTCAAAGATGCGTGAAGAATCAGCATAGTTCCCATAGCATTGCCGGCATTGTTGAACACCCACTCATCATTAGACGGGCTCGAGACAAGATCAGGATATTCTTTCTTGAGTAGCTCATGGACTCGGGTCATGACCACATCCGCCGAAGCGTCGATCTCCAGCGACTCGAGGGCCTCGTTAACGATTTCCTGCAGGCGCACGTTGTCGAACTTGAAGCAATGTGGCAGCAGATTCAGCAGGCCATGTTCCATGACCTTGATAGCCCCGAAAATTAGCGGCAAAAGAGCGAAAAACTTAATCAAGCGCATGGGAAAGAGAGACGATTAGGTTGACATGGCCGGTAAACATAAACGGTAGAATACGATGGTGGGGCAAGGGCGCGCGTGTTTCCTGCAGGAGGCCTGGCTGCTTGAGTTGAATTTGATCATGTGAATTCGGAGTAATTGACTGTACTGTCTATCCTTCACAGATGTCACCTTTATTTAAAGCTACAAACCCGCAGTATCTTCTTGTAGCTTAAGTAGGTTGCCGCTCAGTCAATTTCACTTGGGCTCCCAACTGGCTCCAATTGACTCCAGCTGACTCCCAAGATCAGGATTGCCTGCCAAAAAGTGAAAAGTGAAAAGTGAATTAGATAATCTTTTTTTTCCTAATGCTCTTCCAGGCCACAAAAACCGTGGACCCAATTTACACGGGCGGTGCGGTTTCTGCCGTCGATAATTTGCTGGCCACCAGTGTCGATAGCAAGGTCTTGTTATCTGATTTAAAAACTGGTCAAGAGTTGGCAACCTTTGAGGGTGATGGCGAAACTTTGACCGCAGTGCAGATCTCCCCCGATAAGTCGCTTTTGGTGACGGCCTCTCGGTCGTTGCAGATTCATATTTATTCTTTGGAAACTAATAAACGGGTCAACTCTATCCACAAGGCCCACGATGCTCCAATCATGGCCATGACCATCGATCCCACCTCCACTCTCATCGCTACCGGTGGTGCTGAAGGTGCCGTCAAGGTCTGGGATATAAAAGGAGGATATGCCTCGCATAACTTGAAGGGCCATGGTGGTATTGTCACTGTCTTGAAGTTTTACGGTAAACTGGGTGGCACCGACTGGCGACTAGCCTCTGGTGCCGACGACTCCAAGGTCCGGGTGTGGGATTTGGTCAAATCAAAATGCATCAAGGTCCTTGATAATCACGTCAATGTCGTGCGTGCTCTTGACTGGAACTCCACAGGTGACGTTCTTCTCACTGCTGGCCGTGACAAGGTTGTTTCTCTTTACAAAAACTACGAGCTGGTAGGAACGCTTCCCGTTCTTGATGAGGTTGAAGCTGCTGGCTTTGCATCTTCGCGATCGATCTATACTGGTATTCCCTCAGGAGTCAAGCTCTGGAGCTTGCAGGGTGAGCAGCTTGCTGAATGGTCAATTCCCAATGAGGAGGCTGCCGTCTCAGAGCTTGTTCGGCCGACCCCTGAATCGCTGTTGGCTGTCCTCTCCGATCAGACTCTGGTAGAGCTAGAGATTGGTGAGGAAAATACTCTTGAGTGTCTACGCTACATTGCCGGTAATCATGGCGAGATCATTGACTTGGTATCTGGGTCAGAGAATCGCATAGCGATTGCCACAAACTCACAAGAGGTTCGGGTACTTGAGTTGTCAAAGCCCTTAGATTTCATGCCCCTGATTGGCCATAAAGACATTGTCATTTCAATCGATGTGCTTGGTCAATGGCTAGTGTCTGGAGGAAAGGACAAGGAGGCCCGTCTCTGGGACATGAACTCTGGCGAGTGTAAGATTGTCTTCACGGGCCATGCTGGCTCTATTGGTGCTGTGGCTATTTCTCGCCAGGGCTCTGTGCCTAAATTTGTGCTTACCGGTTCGCAAGACCTCACAGTGAAAAAGTGGTCCGCTGATGGCGAGGCCGAATACACTCGCAAAGCTCATGATAAAGACATCAACTGCATTGATGTTTCGTGGGATGATAAGCTTTTTGCGACCGGCTCGCAGGATCGCACTGCAAAGATCTGGAATGTGGAGACTGGCGAGGTTTCTGGTGTTCTTCGCGGCCACCGTCGCGGTATTTGGAGCATCAAATTCGCCAAGGACCAGACAGTTATTACTGGTTCTGGTGACAAAACTATTCGTCAATGGAATCTTCACGACTATACTTGTCTCCGCACGTTTGAGGGCCACCTGAACTCTGTTCTCAAGGTCGCTGTTTACGGCGACTATATTGCCAGTGCTGGTGGTGATGGTCTGGTCAAGGTCTGGGACCCCAAGACATCCGAAAGCATTGCCACCCTCGATAACCACGAGGACAAGGTCTGGTCTCTTTGTGCACGAAAAGAAGAGCTCATTTCCGGTGGAGGTGACGGCGTTCTGACGGTCTGGCAAGACTACACCGAGCAGGAACAAGCGCGCCAAGACCAGGAACAAGAGGAACAGGTTGAACGTCAACAAGAGCTCGATAACTGCGTTCGCAACAAAGAGTGGGACCGTGCTATCACTTTGGCCCTGGAGCTGAATCACCCTTTCCGATTGCTCAAGCTTTTCACAGAAGTCTCGAATGAGCAGGAGCCGCAATCATACAGCGGTCTCTTGGCCGTTGACCAAGTGCTGGCTGGCATGGAGGGTAAGCGGCTGATCAAACTGTTGGAGCGCGTCCGTGACTGGAACACCAATGGTCGCACCAGTGCAGTCGCGCAGACAGTCTTGCACACGCTTCTTTGCACGCACACACCCGAACAATTGAGCGATGGAGCTATTATGGCTTTGATCTCAAGCATTGTGCCTTACACTGAGCGGCACCTGGCTCGTAGCGAGGAGCTTCTGGAGTCTAGCTATGCCCTCGACTACGCCCTCAAGGAGATGGCACTGCATCTGTAAATTATGTACTCACGAATTTGTCTCTGTGCACACCGGTGGTAAATCACCATGCCCACAGCAGCATGGCCGTAAACCCGTAGCCGCTCAGCGGTGCCCTAGGGGCGGTACACCCACAGCGGTACGTCACTGCAGCGCGCAGAAAGCCAGCAGCACATAGGAATGCTACATCGAAAAGCTGAGCACGTGGTACCTTACATGGTCGACACATTCTGCAGAGTCCCGGGCTCCCGTGCCCGTGGCCCATGCATGATGCATGCAAGGCTAGAACTGGTCTGGCATTCAATTCCCGTAGCGCGGCTGCTCATTGGAGAGACACCAAAAAAAAGCGGTCGTTAGAAAAGAACTCAATGAAGCAGAATTAAATCATATCTTCATACCAATAGTCTGAAGTAGCTCCATCGGCGTCCATCTTGTCCCTTGGTGCCGTCAATCTTGTTCCTTGACCTCCAAGACTTTATGTTGTTTTACGATCATCCTACTACTACTGCACCCGAGGCAGTCTAAATCCAGACCTGTAGCTGAGACATGCTGTTCAAAGCTATCTTCGGCGGTCGGCTACAATCTGCATGATGAATCTGATAGAAGTCTAGGCCCTGCCTGGTGACTTGCATGGAGGCCGCCAACACATCTGTCAGTTGTTCGAGCTCGAGACGCACAGTATACAATGTTCCCTTGTCGACGTGGGTCTTCTAGGGTCACAACATGGAGCCCAAGCGACTATGGAATATGCAGCCCCAGTGTGAATACCGCACAAGGAGATTCGGCTATTCACCATGTACTGCTCTGAATAAGCTTAAGAATGCAGATCGGATGCTGGTATGCACCGTCATGCATGTCCGTGCGTTTCTTCTGCCTTTTCTGATTCATCAAGGAGCAGGAAAATCACACATGCTAGTCACATGGTTGCTTGGGATTGTTGACTGTAGGGGCAAAAGTTACACGAAAATGGTGCCAAGCGATTGCAATATAAAGCTGAGAAATTGACCGGAGTTTGTATGGTCAAGTGAGGTTGATTTTTTGGCTCTGGGTTTAAAACCTGCGCCTTCGCGCCGAGGTACCTGCACATTCTGCACAGCTAAGCTGCGGCACTGGACGGGCAGGCCTGCGCATTCTTTGCGATGAGTCAGCGGGTCCTGCGCACGGACGCGTCGACAATTCCCGCACCCGTTTTCCCCGTGTACTGTGAGGAGGAAGTGGAGTGTGCATGCGCGATTATCGAAGTATTTATACTAAATTCAAAGTATAAAACGATTCTGTAACTTTTAGACGCTAGCGATCTTCAATTTGGGTTATATTATAGTCCCATTATCGGAGTGGGGAACCTAGCCGATATTATTTACGCTGCAGAGGATAATGTGGTGGTGCTGCAAACCCTTGGCGCAGATATGCTTACCAGATGCAAGCAACCCACACAGGCATTGGCTCTGAGCAGAAGCCAAGGCGACCATGGAGTGATTCGAAGACAAATTAAGTACATAGTTTAGGATTCCAGAGCATAAGTTTTGAGAATACCTGGAGAGAAATCAATTTTCAATCGGAGGGAGCCAGCGGCGCATCACTTCCCATCTCCCAATGCGGGTGAACATCTGCAAGATGACGTGCAGTAGTGAAGGGGCTATGTTTACTGCGGATAGTGCTGTGCAGCAACCATATATAACAGTAGGGATGGGAATCGTTACAGGAAAAACGCAAGTCTTGTCGAGACAATATCCATTAGGCCTAAAAGACTATTGGGTTTCACAGATCGATCTTTGTTGTCTCAGAGTAGGCATCTTGTTCTGTCAATATAAAACCTGAGCAAATCGTCACCCACCGGTTTTCCACCCGTTGCCGGTGACATAAGCAGTCTGGATTAGGAAAGACACAAACAGGCCCGGTCTACATTTACCCCTGATTGCATCTTCCGTTGGCCCAAACAAAGCACAGACCAGCCCAAAAAAAAAAAGTTGGCGCAACCACAGATGGAGACCTGTAAGTACCGTAGCTCTTCCAATGAGCTGGAGTTAATGAGAATGGAATCGGAACCTTTGGCTTCCAATATTTTACTGTTTCAACCTCGAAAGTGGACCCCTGCAGCTTGTTTACGACAAGGGCAAGCTTTTTCTGTGAAACCGGCGCGGCTTGAAAATATTCAACGACCGACTCGCCAACCCCTCCAAAATCACATGCTTGCTATTGAGCCTACTAACATAGATGTCCAAAGCTCTCCAACCGTGATGCGTCTAGCACATGATGAATGCTCTGTGAACCTTAAACGAGCCCAGCTCCAACGAAGCCCTTTGGATCTATCACCGTGTGTGGTAGAGTCTGTTAACTACGGCATCACAAGCATTGGTTCTCGACTAGCGCTCCAGCCGGCGCTTGATTTCAACTCCAAGCTAGCACCCAATCAGCTACCCACCCAACACTCGAATGTATCGGCAGCTGATCTGGCCGCCGACATGAGCGAAACCTTATATATTGGCAGCGGACGCATGCCGACCCCGCGCAAAACCTTATTTCAAAGTCCCCTGCCTTCGGCTGGGACCGGTAAATCGCGAGGCATGCAAGCCCCACCACGGCCCAGCGATTTTCAGGACGAGAAAGAAAACTTGGTGTACATGCCAGCAAAGACCTCTACGCCTGTCGCTGGTCGTCAGCAAGTATCGGTGAATGGCAGTATATTTGGTAGCACTCGGCGCCGCCTTGGCACTCGGGCGCCTGGCATTGCGCCTGGCATTGCGCCTAACTCGGCGGCCATAACTCCTCGTCAGCGCTCTCGCGTTCCGATCAGCCTTCCATCGAAGAGTACTCCTAACTTGCCTTATGACACTGGACTCGAATTGGCCGACGTGTCTGATGTTGCCGATTTAGCAACCGAAAGTCCGTATCTAGCGCCTAGCCCGCTTGCTCGAGGCGTGGGACTTCGCGATTCCTTTGATTTCAAGGGGAAACTGTTGGGCTGCCCCATCGGATCCAAGCCGCACAAGGTGCGACGTACACAATCAATGTTCCAATCCACTGAACAATTCCTAAGCCAACAGTTGAGCCCGTCGCCGCCGCTTCCTGCGCCAATTGCGGCCGGAATCGGCCCTATTGGATCAATTGCCGCCGTCGGGTCGATTGGTGTCTCTGCGGATGAGGACCTCCAAGAATGCGTAAGTGTTTTGACCCGTAGCGATTGCGATCTTGATACGTTCTCTGTGACCCAAGATAGCTTTCTGCGGATCAAGCGCGAGACCCTATGCGGACTGTTGGATGGCAACTATGACCATCTCTATGATAAGGTGGTGATTGTGGATTGTCGCTTCGAGTATGAGTACGACGGCGGCCACATTGCCGGTGCCATCAACATCTCGTCCAAAGCGCATCTCGAGCAGAAGCTTCTGTCTGAGGTGGCCGAGATCAAGGGTCAGGTCGATGGCCAAACGCTTCTTGTGTTCCATTGCGAATACTCTGCATACCGTGGCCCTTTGATGGCTACACATCTTCGGCAGCTGGACCGCCGCGTGAACATGGCCCAATACCCTCAATTGCATTACCCCGACATTGTCATTCTCGATGGCGGCTACAGCCATTTCTACCAACTTCATAATACGCGATGTGAGCCGCAAAACTACGTGGGAATGAATGACAGCTCGCACCAAAAGACTTGCGAGCGCGAATTGGACCGGTTCCGACACAACATGCGGCTACGCAAGGCACCAACCTTCACATACGGGCAAGGCTCGCCTGGCCGGTCACCGTTCCGGTTCCCCGGAAAGGATCGCACACCCTGTCGACGGAATCCCAATTCCCGGCCTGCGTCTTCTAATTTCCTGTAGATGCTATATTATTCTATTCTACCTCGTCAATGTATCTCTTCCAAACCTCGTCTTATGCACTCTAAATACTAGTCATAGTTCTGTGGCTCTTCACCACAAAGCTTATTAGGAAACTAGGAGTAAAAGAGTCAAACTAGGGTCTAAACGACAGCTAATATAGAGCAGAAGTCAAGACAGCAAACCTATCCGGCTGAAGCAGCAGGAGGGCACAATACCGGCCAGCAGTCAATGAGTCCAAACAATCTGCATAGGAGAACAGCGATATCCATATCAACTGTCTGTCATGGCATCCTCGTCATGGCTTGAATCATTAGAGGTTACCCCATTTCCTGGGTGGTCGGTGGTTGCCAAAATTGAGAGAGAAGATTGAAACTGCTGAATGGCGGCGAGAGTAGCCTGGAAGCCAGCCTTACGCTCTTCGCACTGCCGCTCCAACGCGTTAATTTTCTCACCCAATTCGACGTTGTGTTGCTTGATCTGTGCATTGACAGCGGCCTGTTCGTCCCGCGTCTGGTCCAGCAGCGCGAGAACTTGTCGATCTCCGAGCGTCACTCGCTGGGTGCGATCTAGTTGACGAACTCGGCGATCCAGTTTCTGCTTATCGCCATGCTCTCGTAAAAGCGACTGAAACGCTAGGTTTTTTTCATGGTATTCGGACTCTAGCCCGGTAACAACCGACCTGAGCTCGTCGGCGGCTGCTTGGGCTCGCTGGGAGTCGATCTGAGCGGACTTCGTCTGCATTTCCAGCCGACGAAGCAGGGTCTTAACTTCTCCGGCCTGCTGCTGGCCTGCACAAGCTCGCAGACCCTGAAATGCATCGTCGGGCGTGAGCATAGATCGGACGATCTCGTCCATGGTCGATAGCGAGGTGCTCAAGGTGACTACTCGACTTGACTGACTACTGACTACTTGACTGACTACTTGACTGATCACTTGACTGTGATTACTCGACTAGCATAACTTGCTGAGTATGTGACTAGGCTCCGACAAGCTGGGACTAATTGACTGAGCGAGGCAGGGATTACTGACTCTGGTGACTACACTGGGAGTGAAGGGACTAGTGACTATGCTCGACGAGGTTGCAGCAGGAAAACTGGCCGGCCAACTGCCGGCATATGGCAGCCCCTATGATCCTGCCAGCCCATGGTCAATTGTTTTGGCATTCATGCCAGAAACTGTGGCGCCGAGTGAATACGTCCGTGAGCTGGCGAGCATGCCTACCTCTCACCCCGCTGGCGAGCAGTTGGAGCCGGCGGTAAAAGACCACATCACACGCGAATGTGCATCTTTGGGATGGCCCGCCAAACAAGAAGACTTCAATCAGGCATTCATCAAAGCCAAGGTGCGTCAAATTGATGCCGCTTGTGCCAAAATCGAGTGGCCCGACAGAGACCCTTGGTATGTCTCCGTGGCCCATGTGGTGGCCCTTTACCGTCAATGGTACCATTCCAGCCTAAGTCTGAAAGAGTTCGAGGCAAACACTGTTCAGCAAAACGTTGATCTGGTCCTCGACCATTCCAAAGATCTCCGACGAGATGTGGACTTTCTTGTGCTGCCATATTTAACTTATCATCAACAGCTGCCGTTGCTGAGCAACTGGGTGCGCAAACAGCCACTGACCAGTATTGTGCGACTAGCGCCAGTCAAAGAAGTTGCGTCGGCCATTATGGCTCTCTGCTACCAGGCCTCTCCGGACCAATGGCGGACCGTTAGGGACGTTGTATCCAACTTGGCAGTTTCCAAACCCGAGAATGGAGAGGAGACAGGCGCAGCGACCTCCGAAACTGTGACGCTAGAAACTATCGAGGTGCCCTTGAAAAACAGAGTCAAGTTCCTCGAGAAGGTCGCCGAAAGTGCCCGTATTCTCGCGCCTCTACAGCCTAGCACCCTTCGACAGATCGCCGATTGGTCTTTTGCCGGCCCAGAGACCCAGCAGGACCTTCTGGTCAGATACCTCCGACTTATTTCTCAGTGGAACACACTGGACAATGATCTGCGAATCCTTAAGGAAACCGTGCTGCGCAACCTCGACGCGCAGGTGCTCGAGAAGGAGCTATTTGTAGGTGCTCTTCACGGCGCCAAGTTCTCGTTCCTGCAGACACACCCGGCACCAAAACAGGTCACTGAGATGGAGGTCAAGAAAATGGTGGACCAGTTTGATAACGGCAACGCCGATTTCAAGACCGTCTTGGCGGCCCTGGACGTCGTAGCCCCAGGCGGCGCTCTCGACAAGGATAAGCAGCGGTTCGCGGCCCTCAACATGGCATCCACCAAGTTCAAAGTCGATCCAGCACGGGCTATCCGCATGCAGCCTCTTGACCTGATTCAAAAGGCACTCGAGAGCCCAGGTGCATACGCAAAAGTGACCGACCTTTGTACGGTGGCTAACCAGCTTTCCAGCCAAGATGCCGACCTGTCCCAGGATGTAAGAGAGCAATGCATATCTGCCGCTTTGGCCAGTGGCCGCTTTGATGTTGCATACAACCTGTGCGATGGCTTGAGCGACCAGCCCGCGTCCTGGCTTCCGTTGTTCCAAGTAGGCGAGCACCGGTCCCCAGAGACCGGCGAAAGCGTAGATCTCGACAAGCAAAGGGCGCTGATTTCCCGGTGCCTGCGGCTATGCTCAGAATCCGACATGCTTGCCGTCCTCAAGGTCTGGGAACGGCTGGAGGCTGAGAGTCGCCCGTCGACTCCTTTCAACTCAATCGACTCGTTTGACCGGGCCCATTCTGCTTCGCCCAGTTCCCGCGCAGAAGGCCGGAGCGAGCAGGGACGCAAGCCCAACCAATTACAAAATCTGTTGATCGGAGGCATTGGCTGGGCTATTGGTGCGCCAGTGGAGTAGTTGAGGGCACTTCAGTGGGGCTGATTGACAACCAGGGCTCATAGGCTCACCAGCCTGGTTTGGATTCCAACGCGCGTTTCACGCGTAGTAATTAGTGGTTAGGGTGTTATCAATGTGAGCGCTGGACTCGTTGTAGCTTAATTAGTTGCTAGCAAATATATGCCACAATATGCGAGTCTCTTAGGCTCAACCCAGTCGATGGCGCGGTAAAACTTGTTGACACTTTTCATAGGCACCGATTGACCTACAAATTAGTCTGAGGAGCTGACAGGAGCTGACATGACACGCGCAGCAGTGGAGACGGTCGACAATGATCGCTACAGAATCACGCCTCTGTACGGCCAGCAGTATGCAAGTACATACTACATGCGGCTCCAGCTACTGAAAAATGCCGCTGCTGATGCCGCAACCGCTTCCTGGAGTGCTCCAAAGGCGGGCCGGGTGTTGGACATCGTTCCGAACGAACAGGCCTGGGTCGTCGGCACGATTTATAGGGAAATGGCCAACAAGCCAAGTATTCTTGACGATCTCGAGAAACTGAACCATGGTCTTACACCCGTGCATGCGCAAAAATATACCACCCCGCAGGACCGCCTGTTTCTCGAGGACGAGCACGGCCGCCTGAGCCTGCAGGGTGATTCTCTGCACTTGCAATTGCTGGTCACAGGCTGCGTGGTAGCTGTTTTGGGCAAAGAGAGCTCTGAGGGAATCTTCTATGTCGATGATGTCAAAGCACCGGGAATGTATCCTGCCCCTAAACTGCCGGTACAGACTGGTTCGCCGAAAGTAATGTTGGTATCGGGGCTATTGCTGGACAATAAAGTCCATGAGTCTCCGGCGTACCAGCTATTGACCGAATATGTGACTGGACAATTGGAAGATACCAGCGACCTAAGCGAGCTGATTGTTGCCGGCAAGTCGCTGAGCGAGCCGTCGGAAAAGGCAATAGGCTCGCGCGTGCAGCGACCGTTTACAAATGCCGAGTCGGTAGCTCAGCTGCAGGGATACCTTCGCGTGCTAAGCTCGTCACTACCAGTGCGGGTTATTCCAGGCTCGACAGACCCTACGGACTATGCCATGCCGCAACAGCCGCTCCACAAGGGCCTGTTTATGGGCTCGAAGGATCTCGTTTCCCAGGGAGCATTGACACTGTGTACAAACCCGTCCGAATTCACCGTTAATGGAGTCAAATTTCTGGGGACCGGCGGTCAGCCCATCTCCGATTTGGTCAAGTACGCCGATGTCACGCCCGCGGATCTGCTGCTAAAGACGCTGGAATGGCGCCACATGGCCCCCACCACCCCAGACACACTGTGGTCCTACCCGTTCCCCGACGACGACCCGTTTGTGATCACAGAGGGCAAACACATTTATTTTGCTGGTAACCAGCCCGAATTCTCTACAAAAGTCGTCGACGGCGTGCGCATCATCTGTGTGCCGGAGTTTGCATCGACTGGGCAGGCAGTGGTGGTAGACCTCTCGACGCTGGATGTCGAGGTGATTGAGTTCGGCCCTATAGGCACCAAGCAGGATGCTGGGTCCACGGACATTGAGCAGGAAATTCTTTAGCTGCCAAAGTTAAGTGTGCTTAAATCATGCTAATAAAAAACATAGAACGCGTAATGAAGCGAAATAGACTAAAAGTAGTTTTGGGCCCCCCCGCTCTGCGAAACGTACTCCTCGACTACACTTGATTCAAGGGATCGGCGCGACGACCCGCTCTTGATGGGAGGAGCAGGTGCGGCAGGCTCGAATTCTTCAGGCTTGGCAAAGTCAAACATTGTCGTCTGCGCACCCTTCCTGAGGTGCTCGTCGCCTATCTCCTCGAGGCTATCGTAAAACTCCACCACTTTTTCGTGGGCCATCACCGTGCCGGGCGCGAAGTTGAGAATTTGTAAACCCTCGATGGATGTCACGCGCGACAGAGCAACATAGGCCTGGCCGCACTCGAAAGTCTTGCCCAAATCGACTGTGACCCAGTCCAGGGTCTGCCCCTGGCTCTTGTGGATCGACAGCGCCCACGCCAGCGTTAGAGGCACCTGTGTGCGCTGCGCCAGCACATTGCCCTCGGCATCCTCTACTGCCCAAACCTCTGGCTGCACAAGCACATCACGGAATGTACCGTCCAGCATGAAGAACCGTACAAGCGGCCAGACATTTCCGCTTTGGTTAGCGATCTTGGTAAGGGCATCGGCACGCGACACTTTGGCAGCCCCTCGCGCTGATGTCTCTTTCCGAGCGTCCTTGGTGGCCGTTTTGCTGGCGCCCATGGCTTCGGACGAGAACTTGAAAAGTTCCTCATCTGTCAGGTCGATATGCTGGTCGCGAGTTAGAACATCAAAAGCCGTCGGCGACATGAAGCCAATGACTTTCCCGAGAGTGCCATTCACGAGAGTCTCGTCAATGTTCTTGACCATCATTACCTGCGCACCGACCCTAAGCGATAGGTCGGGCACGCACACCAGGTTGTCGAGCTGAATATTATCGGGGCTATTGTTGCCCATGTATGTGTCCCTGGCTGTGTAGCGCACGTTCTGGGATCGCAGGCTCTTTAGAGCGCTATCGTTAGCTCGGTGCACTTGGTTGCGCAGAGGAAACAGCCGCGTAGGCTGTACATCTGCTGGCACCAGCGGCATCCGCGACAAGCTTTCAAAGATTTTGATGGTTTCGGGACGCAGCTTACCGCGGCGCATCTCGTTGAGCATATTGGCAAAGTGGTTATCCTTTTGTCGAAACACCTTACGCAGAACTATAGTGCGATCCACACATTCGTTCCAACAGTCCGCTTGGAACGCAAATCGGGCCTTGCGGTCCTTATTGACGGGCGGCAGCTGGAAGAAGTCGCCGGTCAAAATCAGCTGAATGCCCCCAAAGGGCTGCTTGTTGTTTCGGACCCTGCGCGCGAGAAAATCCAGCTTCTCCAGCAGCACCGCATCAATCATCGACACCTCATCTATCACAAGGACCTCGGTATTCCTCCACTTATTGAGCGACCGTCGGTTGCGTTTGACACGGTTCACCAGTTTCTCAACATCCTCTTGGCCCAGACCAATGCCAGCAAAACTATGGAGCGTCGAGCCGCCCACGTTGCAAGCAGCAATGCCAGTAGATGCCGTAACAGCCACTTTTGATTTATCGTGGCGATACTTGCGGCGAAGATCGGCAATCATTCGCCTTAACAACACCGATTTACCAGTACCGGCCGCACCGGTGAAAAACACGCTTTTGCGCTGGGATACGACGAGATTCAGCACATATCGCTGCTCATCCGAGAGCATGATTTCTTTCATTTCCTTCTTCGCTCGTTTTGCGGTGCTTGTCGGACCGGTTTTCGCATTTTCCCATGACTTGATCATACGCTCGTCGAGAGACTCGCTCGGCGACTCGTCCAGCGAGTGCAGCAAGGACGCCAACTCATCGGCCTCTCGCTGCGCCGCTGCAGTCTTCTCCTCTTTTGTTTCGGTCTCCTCTTCAAAGTCCGATCCTACAATGCCGGGCTGGCTGAGATCAATGATCACCTCACTGGGTACGTCTGGCTTAGGGGGCTGGAGCTTCTGAGGCGGCGCTCTTTGAGGTGATCTGTCTTGAGGCGCAGAGGTTTTTTGAGCCTGTTGAGATCGCGACTGCGATTGAGAACGAGACTGTGGCTGCATATCCTGGAGCTTATACTTTGGACCCAAATCAGGATACAGCCGCTCAGGAAAGAACGGCGACGTCTCTGGCGGGTCAGCCAATGTATGCTGATGCCGGATCTGGCTTTTTTGGCCCAGCTGGCCCAATGATCCACTATGCCAACTGGGCGATGAAGACCATTCGATCTGAGACGAGCGAAGATGTTTTGGCTGCGAGGATACAGCCGCGGAGAGAGATGCGGGAGCAGCGCCCGGTAAAATCGGGTCGGTGGTTTTACGGCGTTTGGCAAAGAATTCGGCCACTGCGTCATCGTCATCACTTGAAAACAGATCGCCAGCTGCAGCTAACGCTGAACCCTTGTGGGCGGCCAAATAGCTGGGTGGAGCAGACATGACCGTCAAGGGGAGTAGAGATTGGAAAAGAGGGCCCCACGACGGTTTCAATCGAGTGGCCTGGTAGATAATCACCTTTTCTGGAGCTGCTCGCGGCGCGTTACACTTGAACTGTCAAAGGGCGTGATGACTAGTGGCAACCGCGACCAGGTACGTACACAAACGACGCGCACTCTTTTTCAGGGTAAACTTTAGGGCAATTACATAAATAATCAATTTACCTGCATGCCCTGCATGTCGCTGAAATGGAGTCACATCCCCCTGGATCCGCGCCAGGTGGGACTGGCCCACGTGCTGCGGTGTGGCCAATCTTTCCGATGGCGTAACATCGATGGTATTTGGAGCATTGCGATGAAAAACCGCGTGCTGCTGCTGAAGCAGGACGACAAACGGCTTTCGTATGCCAGTGTCGGGCCTGGGCTAGCCACTCTAACTGACGAGGAGCTAATCAAAGACTACTTTAATTTGGACGTGGACCTTGAGAAACTGTACAAACAGTGGTCTAGTGATAAACGGTTCCATGGCCGACTGCACGGAATTCGCATTCTACGCCAGGACCCCTGGGAGTGTCTATGTGCGTTTATCTGCAGCTCCAATAATAATATCAAGCGCATTTCAAAGATGGTGGACTCTCTGTGTACGAAGTTTGGCAAGTTTATTGCCCATCATGAGGGCCAGGATTATTATGATTTCCCGACCCCTGCAGACTTGGCCTGCCCATCCGTGGAGCAGAAATTGCGCGAGCTGGGTTTTGGCTACCGAGCGAAATACATCAATGCCACTGCTAAAAAAATCGACGAGATGCCTCAGCACGATACTTATTTGCATGCTCTAAGAGACTCCGCATATCCCGAGGCTCATAAGGCTTTGCTAGGATTTATGGGTGTTGGGCCTAAGGTCGCCGATTGTGTGTGTCTCATGAGTCTTGATAAACACAACTGTGTTCCTGTGGACACACACGTGTGGCAGATTGCCACGCGGGACTATAAAATGAAGGTTAAAAATAACCCACAGGGACACCGGGAGATCCAGGAGAGATTCCAGGATCTGTGGGGAGATTATGCGGGATGGGCCCATTCGGTCCTATTTGCCGGCGATCTCAGCGATCTGAACAACGGCATCAACATTAGCAGCACGGTCAACTTATCCGAAGAGCCAGAGATTAAGCCTTTGGAACTGGGCAAGACACTGGACACAGTTGAGGCTCGGGTCTTGCCTGGGCTGGTGCCGCGAGAGCCAGAGGTCAAAACAGAGCCGATGAATACTGTGAAAACCGAATCCTGAGGAAGTAAGCGAGTTTTGAAGGAGGGAGCTGAATCCTGAATCTAGTAAAATTGTAAACACCAGCTTTATTTTATACTTCGTCTATTGGCTAGAGTAACTGCTCGAGTTGGAGGCATCTGAGAGCCCACCACTGATATGGGGATCTCATGCACCCGCAGTCCATCAGTCATCATGAGCTTGGTGTTCAGGGACTACCAGGTGATGGTTATATTCCCCGGGTCGGGCACCACGCAGACGCAAATGGGTCTGTCCAGTGAATCTTTGACGCCGCCACAGATCGAAGCGACTACCAAGGTATATCGCAGCGGCGAAAAGTATGCAGTTACCGGGGAGGAGAGCGATGCCATCTATCCTCTTGTCGGCGGCAAGATTGTGGATGAAGGCGCGTTCCACTACTTTCTGAAGCAGCTTTATCGTACTGCGGCTCCAAAAGACGTTGCCCCACCCGCGCTTTATCTTGTTGTGGGCCTTGAATGGTCTCGTCGCCAGCTGGAGCGGCTGACGCAGTACCTGTTCGAACAGGCCGGTGTGCCTGCGTTGTCATTTTGCTACGAGGGCGTGGCCGGTGCATTCGCATATGCTGCTTCCGATTGTATTGTTGTGGATATTGGTATGGATAAAACCGAGATCTCCGCGGTCGTGGACTACGAGGTTGATTTTCAGGCGTCGCGCAGCCTGCCCGTTGGCTCCACCCGCATCAACCAGACGCTGGCCAAGTTGCTGCCGAAACTATCGGCAGAGCAGATTGAGGATCTCAAGCTTTCTGGTATTGCCGAGGTGTTGACGCGGGCTGAGGATGCAAAGTTCCATGCACTGGCCGAAAAAGAGGTCCAGACTGGCACCGAGGAAGAGGAAGGCGTGGTAGATGTTGCGGCCATTGTCACCAGCGGGCGAACTCGCGAGATTCTCGAGCAGCGGGAGCGCGAAAAGTCCGGCGCTGTAGCCGCCGAACCCATCAACAAAGAGATGGAGACGAACACGTTTACGGACCGCAACGGTGAGCAGCACACTATTGGCCGTGAACGGTTCGAGGGTGCAGATAGTCTGATCTCCGAGATTGTAGAGGCCCTGGGCGTTCTCAGTGGCCGGCTCTCGCCACGGGCTCAGAACCAGGCCTGGGAACATCTGGTACTCATTGGTAGCGGCACGCTGTTGCCCGGGTTAAAGACCGAGCTCATAACCCGTTTGGAGGCCCGCTATCTTATTACCCGGCCTGTAGTGGTCACTGACACGTCGACAGGCGCCGATACGACGCCGATGTTGCGCCATACACCTAATGATGCTAACGCGCCGACGCAGGGCCCGCGTCTAATCCGCTTGGCAAAGATTGCAGACTACTTTCCTGAATGGAAGCAGCAGGCTCATAATGCGGCATTTCTTGGTGCCGAGATTGGTGCCAAGCAGTCGTTTACAACAGGCCTCGAGCACACTTTCACGTCGCGACAAGAGTATAATGAGATGGGCCCTACGGCCACCAGCGAGACGCTCTAAGCGCTCTAGTGGCTTTGCCTAGTGACGCTATAACCTCGTCTCGGGAAGCTCCGAGTCACTTCGAAACGCTCAGAATAGAGCATGTATTCTCAATTAGATTGGACGGGCACCATGTGCCTAGCAAGACGAGTTCGGCAGTTGGCCGGCAGCTGGGTCAGGGCACGCTGCGCATAGCTGCAATACCTGCAAGTCAAGCACCTGCCTATCAAGAAATAGCAAGCGGGGTTTTAAAACACCCCAACAACTAATACTACTAAGGTCAATCTCTCTGAGGCAAGCGCTCAGAGACACCAACTCTTCGAGGCTAGCACGGCAAGACCAACCCGCTAGGCCCAAAGCACCAAAGACTAAGGCACTTAACTAAGGGACGATTTGCTTGCAGTGCTGAGTGATGGTCCTTTCCGAAGAGGACCTGAGCCAGGTCCAAGCATTGGTGGGCCGGCAATTAAATGAATATCAGCAAGAGGCCGAGAAATATCAGACCCGGATTGCTGCTTTGGAAGAAGAAGTACAGGATCTGAAGGCCCAGCTGGAACAACGCAACCAGCTGTCGTTATCCACAACAATCTCGCCTAGTTCCGTGCATTCACTCAGTGAAATAAGCCTTCCGCCCCCCATTTTAGATGATCAGGTGCTAGAAAGCTGGCCACAAGTAGCCACATCAGCGATCTCTCCGAAACTTCCGTCTTTGATCCACAAAGTGTCTTCAAAGGTTCAGCGGATGTGGCCGTCCCATCAACCTGCCAGCGAGACCGGGCCATTGACAGTGCGCCGGAATACTGGCATGTCGCGGATTGCCGACTCAATGACGGGCCAGATTGTGATTCCAGAGGCCATGAAGGAAGGAATCAACTTTCTAAGAGTCACCCACAACAAAAAGGTGCAGCGAGTTCTTCGGCTAGATGAAAGCTCTGGTATTGTGTCTTGGAACAACAAATCTTCATCACAGTTCAGCTTGGACAGAATATGCGAGATCTATACGGGCGAAGATGCTCGCAATTATCGGGAGGAGTTCAAGGTTAGCTCGGAGCTGGCGTCGCGATGGGCGACCGTTATACATCAACGACGAGGCGATACAAAGTTAAGGGCCCTTCATATCATTGTACCAACCCAGAAAGAGTTTGACATGCTCATCAGCTGCCTTATACGGCTTGTCAGTTTCCGGCGTGAAATCATGAGCGGTCTGACCAGAGCGGGCCAGCACTTTGTAGACGTCTACTGGTCACGGTCCCGCGGCGATAATGAAAAACTCTCCTTTGAAAAAGTTCAGATCCTCAGCCGCCAGCTTCACGTCAACTGCTCGCGCGATTACCTCCGCAAGCTATTTGACGAGGCCGATGCCGACAACTCCGAGTTCCTAGACTTCTCCGAGTTCCAGCGGTTCGTGCGGCTTTTGAAGCGCCGAGACGACATTGTTGCTATCTTTAAAGAACTTGAGCCCTCGGGAGCTATGAGAAAGGCCGGACTGGACAGTTTCCTGACCAACGTGCAAAAACAGAGCGTCTCTGAAAGCGAAATCGACAGTCTGTTTCACAAATTCGCCAGCCCGCTCACCAACGCTATTGGCGAAGACCAGTTTGTAGACCTGCTAGTGTCGTCATCCATGTTCCCGGTCACTACTGACAAGAATGAGGATCTGGAGCGGCCACTGGACGAGTACTGGATCTCATCGTCCCACAATACCTACCTGTTGGGCCGCCAGGTCGCCGACGGATCGTCTGTGGAGGCATACATCAGAGCTCTGCAAGACGGCTGCCGCTGTCTAGAAATAGACTGCTGGGATGGTCCCTCAGGCCCCCTTGTTTGCCATGGCAATTCAATAACAAGACTGACGGGCGCCATTGAGTTCACCGACGTGATTCAGGCTGTGCTCAAGTTCGGGTTCATCTCGTCGCCATATCCTTTGATTTTATCGTTGGAGGTTCACTGTTCTGAGGTAAACCAGCAAAAGATGGTCGCAACTATGAAAACGGTTCTTGGCGAAAATCTGGTGACCGCGCCCTTGCTCCCTGGCTCGTTTAGCCTGCCATCGCCGGCCGAACTCAAGCACAAGATCCTCATCAAAGTTAAAGCCACTACACAACCAACCACCAGCGATTCTATGTCCTCATCGTCATCGGCTAACGATTTCAGCGACGACTTATCCCGGTCCCCTAAAAAGACCCCACCCCCCAAGCCCATCTCACGAGTTATTCCCGAACTGGCCAATCTCGGCGTATATCTGAGCACCATTAAGTTCCGCAACTTTGCATTGCCCGAGTCTAAAACCATCAACCATTGCTTCTCGTTTGCTGAGCGCACGTTGCGGCTTCGACTGAAGGACCCTGAGTTCCGCCGACAGCTCATCAAGCACAACACAAAGTACTTGATGAGAGTCTATCCGTCGGCCTACCGTATAAACTCATCGAACTTTGATCCCATTCCGTTTTGGCGATTGGGCATTCAGATGGTGGCTCTCAACTGGCAGACTGTAGATATTGGCATGCAGCTCAACTGCGCGTTCCATTCCCCGCGCATTGGATACGTCTTGAAACCTCTATGGATGCGACCTGCTCGTATACCAATTCAACCGCCCAAGCGAGGTCATACCGTGGAGGTGGTGATCATTTCTGCGCAGCAGTTGCCCCGACCAAAAGAACTCAAGTCCGAGGATGATCTCAGCCCGTACGTGGCTTTGGAAGTCTATGGTATGGGAGATATGCAGCCGCAATGGAAAACGCCTGCTGTTTATAACAATGGTTATAACCCGCAGTGGAACTACAAGTGCCAATTTACAGTACCTGAGGAGGATCTTCCTTTTACGTGCCTCAAGTTCTCTGTGCTGCAAGCAGACTTGACGTTTGCCATCTACACAGCAAAGCTCACGCGCATGCATGAAGGCTTCCGGCATCTTCCCCTACAAGACCTGCATGGAGAAGACTACATTTTCTCTTCGTTATTTATAAAACTGGATATGTCTGGCCCCCGCTCGTGATCCGCTCGTGATCCGCTCGTGATCCAGTGTTGGGGTGGCAGACTCCATATTGCATTCACACGTTTCTAGATACCCTTTCGTGTCCAGAGATTATTTGCACACTTTTATTGTTTATTTAGTGCATTCAGCCTATTCTTTTATATGCGGCGTCTCTACCCCGCACCTAGTCCTTCATTTCAACTTCCCGTGGGACACCGGCCAGCAGCTCACGACGGATTTCGGGCGAAATGGAGGGATGGTTCTGCAGCCGCACAACTGCTAGGAGCGCATCCCTCTGATCGTCGGTAATATCGTTTTTGTACCGCTGGGCGAACACTAGGAATGACTGATGCCAGATCACCGGCAGTGGCTGGTCGTTTTCTCGGAACTGCACAAAGTGGAAGACCATGGCATCAATGACCTTGTAAGGAAGAGCATAACGCTTGTCAAGTAGAACCTTGATAAATAGCGATGTGGGGCCCGAATACTCCATTTCTGCAAGGTGCAGCAAGGCGGCCGCAGAGTGCAGAGCCGGTACGGACACCCGCGCCACTACCGACGAAGCGATAACGGCCTCGCGCAAGGTGCAGGTCCCGGACTCAATTAGGGGGAATAGAAAACCTTTGAAGAACGCAGCAGGCTTATACAACGCCTTTTTCAGTGACCGATATACATGGTAGTTGACGGTCTTGCTTTCACCGACTTGGTTGCGGAAACGATCAAGCAAAATCTCGTTGATGAAGCGATGGGCCTGGTTGGCCTGGAGGTTCGAAACAAATAATTTAGTGCCCTCGTAAACGGCCTGGTTAGACCATGCCTCGGGCTGGGTAACATATAGAATATCCCTCCAATTGCGAAGTGTCGGAATAATCTTGAAGGCCCGAGGCAGCCGGCCGCTACGATAGCGATTCAAAAGCTCACCAACTTGGGTATACACCTCAATGACTTTTTCAGGCAGCATCACACCTCCCTGAGGCTCAGGGCGGATTCCCTTCTCCTTCATCTCAAACTCTTCGATCTTTTCCAAGATCTTGTCTCTAAGGTTGACGACCTCTCCATCGTTCTGCTCAGCAACGTACCGCTGGAAAATAGCCTCCTCCTCAGGATCTACCTCGAACTCTTCAATGTCGCCATATTCCTCATACTCCTCCTCATTCTCACCTTCGCTCTCGTCCTCCCAGCCAGCATCAGCCTGGTCGGGGCGGAACTCCGAGGCGAAGGCAGTGCGAGCATGCGTGACACCTCTCTCGTCGTTTTCCTCCTGCTCAATTTCAGCCTGCTGCTCTCGAGCTAGCTCGAGAATCCTACGAGTTGTCTTGGAATTGATATACGATTCGTCCTGGTCTTCGGGGACATCGCCAGCATTCGGCTTTGATCCTTTTTGCTTGCGCAAATGACCAGATCCCTCCTCAATAGCAACATGAAGAGGATCATGGCGTTGCTTTTTCTGGGCTTTGGCTTTGGGCATGGTTACTGAAGGATCAAAAATTCACTGAAAATTCACCTTACTTAATTTTTTTATAGGCTTCCCAAGGATCTCTACTCTGATGGATTAATCTCAAAGCCAAGCAAAGTTCCGCCTAAGCAATTCCTTCACCCAGCCAGGGCAAGGGTGAAACCCACCGTTTTCGTACCCTACTGAAAACATAACACCGGCTGCCAAAAAGAACCTCTTAACTGACAATCCAGTTGAAAGTTCAGCCCCCTCCGAAAAAAACCATTACTGTTTGTTCGAAAACCTCAACAGAGTTAATTTTATAAAAAAAAATGAAGCGTGGATCTGAAGCAACGGACCCTCCCTCGGCCAAGCGGGTTAGAGGGCATCTGAACCGCATTCCCGACCTTTCCAGTGATCGGTTGAACGTATACATGTTTGGCAGCGGCTCGATCTGCGAGCTTGGTCTTGGTCCCCGGGTTGTTGAAGTTAAGCGGCCCCGGCTCAATCCGTTGATCCCCGCCAAAGATGTGGGCATTGTTGCCGTAGCTACCGGCGGTGCCCATAGCTTGGGCATCGACGCTCATGGCCATGTGTGGTCGTGGGGTCAAAACGACTCGGGCACTTTAAGTCGCCACACTAAAGAAGAAGAAGATGAGATGGATGAGGACAACGACGTCAACCCCAAGGAATCGACCCCGACCAGAGTCGAGGGTTTGCCAGAGAAGGCCATCTTTGTCGCAGTTGGTTGCACCGACAACCTATCAGTTGCTATTACCGATAGCGGCCGTGTGTGGGCTTGGGGTACGTTTATTGATGATGGCCGTAAATTCTTCTCCTCGGGCGTGAAGATCCAGTTCGAGCCGTTCCTGTTGCCCAACCTTCGTCATGCTGTTTCTGTTGTTGGCGGTAAAGACCATGTGATTGTTCTCGATCGCGATGGCAGAGTGTGGGTATGGGGCCTCAACGAGAGCCATCAACTTGGTATGCAATCTCGTGTGAATCGCTATCGCCCCGTGCATGGCCCCGTTCGCTTGCCTTCCCCCAAAAAGATCAAGTCCATTGCGGCCGGTGACTACACCTCGTTTGCTATTGATGAGGACGGCCAACTTTGGACTTGGGGCCTTAACAACTTTGGCCAGTGTGGCATTGCCGATGAGGTTGGTGCCAACGTGACGATCAGCAAGCCGACGATTGTCGAGTTTTTCGAGGGCAAGCCTGTCAAGCAAGTTGCGAGCGGTGCCCATCACTCTGTATTTTTGCTTGAGGACGGTTCCATCTATACCTCGGGCGAGACAAACTTCCATCAGCTGGGTATTCCCTACGACGCACTGCCCAGCGACACTGTGCGGGAGAAGAGCGGTGACCCTTCGTATGTTCCTACTCCCACTAAGTTGACCAAGGGTGCTTTCGACGAGGAGAGCGTAGCCTTGCCGAAAATGAAGTATGTTGCGGCTGGTACCGACCATTCTTTGGCTATTTCGGCCAAAGATGGCAGCGCCTGGACTTGGGGTTTCGGTGAGGTCTATCAGCTGGGTCACGGCAAGCCCGCTGGCGAAGATAGCCCCGAAGACGAGCCTGTTCCCACCCGCATCAAGAATACTGCCACCACTGGTGTCAACATGGTTTGGGCCGGTGCCGGTGGCCAGTATAGTGTGATTGCCGCCGTTGCTCCTGCGAGCGAGCAGAACGGGAGCGCCTAGTTCATAGTGTATTAGTATCTTTTCAACTGTCTTTTGCTTTTGTTATTTGGGCTCCGTTTGCCCCTTCTTCAAGTCTCTTTGCAAGTCTCTTGTGCTCCTTGAGAAGTCTTCTAAGATTCACGGAAATAGAAACTAACACCATTAGAGCAGGGGTTTAAGCTATCTCGGCATTCTACAACAATTCAAACACATGCGGATTAACGAACAATCAAGTGATGCCTGCGGAGAGTGTCCTTGACCTCGCCAACAGTGTACTCGTTACGGTGGAACATGCCAGCACCGAGGGCTGCATCTGCACTTGTTTCTCTAAAAACCTCCTCGAAATGGTCGGGGATACCGGCACCCGACGAGGCAATGACTGGAATGCGGACTGCGGATTTGATGTCGTTGATAAGTTCCAGATCGAAGCCATCCTTGGAGCCGTCCTTATCAATGCAATTCAGGAGGAGCTCGCCACAGCCAAGAGCTTCCACAGCCCGAGCAAGCTCGTAGGCACCCAGATCGCGGTCCTCGCGGCCGCCCTTCGACGTGCATTGATACCACACATACTCCTCGTTATTAGGACCCTTATTTTTGGTCTTGAACACATGGTGCTTGGTATCACTAGGACTGGCAACATAGCGACGCTTGGGGTCAACCGAAACAACAACTGCCTGGGCACCGTAGCCCTTGGAGATGGTCTCGATGGGCGAGCTGCCGTCACCCTTGTTGCCGTTCTTATAGTATTTTTCGGCCGCATCCACGGCATCGCTGCCAATCGAGACCTTGTCGGCACCAGAGCGGAAATACAGATGGGCGACCTCCAAAGCAGGCACTAGCTCTCCCGTGGAAGGATCGACCGTATCGCGAATACCACCACCGATCGTCAAGGGCACAAACACCGTCTCAGAGGTGCGGCGGAGAATTTCTAGCATAGGGAGATCTTTGAGGGGCGAGTTGCGGAAAGACGTGATGTTCAAGAACGTCACCTCGTCTGCACCCTGCTCGTAGTACTTTTGAGCAATCTCCACTGGCTTTCCCAGGTTGCGAACGGCGCCCTTGTCACGAACATCGTACTGGTCACCCTTGGTAACGACAATGTCACCCTGGTCGTTTGTGCGGACATCCAGGCAGGCAATAACCCGCTTTGTGAGCCCGGTAGACTTAGCATTGTCAATAGCCGACTTGCCGTGTTTGTCGCCATTCAAAAATGCTTGGATGACATCCAGACCAGCCTGGCCAGACTTTTCAGGGTGGAATTGAGTAAAGAACATGTTGTCTTTGGCAAGGGCAGCAACAAACTGCTCATCGCCGTACCGACAGACTGCGTAATCCCACCCTGGATAGAACTGTTCGATTTCTTCCTTGCTAAGGATGCGAGCAAACGAGTGCACAAAGTAGTACTTTCGGGCTGGATCAATGCCATAAAGCGCAGTAGGAGTGGAAAGCTCCACGCCGGACCAGCCGATATGAGGGACTGATTTTGTGTCATTGGTGAACTTTTCGACCTGACCAGGGATGATTCCGAGACCTTTGGAAGAAGGACTCTCGGTAGAATCCTTGAAAAGAGACTGCAAGCCAACACAGATTCCCATGATCGGCTTTCCAGATGCGAAAAATTCCTTGATCGGAGCTGCCAGGCCCTTCTTGTTCACCTGGTCCATAAAGTGTCCGAAATTGCCCACACCAGGCAATAAGACTTTCTCAGCGTTTTCTAATTTCTTTGCTTCAGCAAGATCCCGTACCCATACCACCTCGTGGCCGAGTTTTTTGACGGCGTTTTCCAGACTTTGGAGATTTCCGCTATCTACATCAATCACATGGACTTTCATGGTTGACTCACTTAGGACTAATTCACCCAGTTACTTAGTAGTCAAGATCTGTCATAACCCTAGAACTTAACAACTGACTGAAGAGTCATCATCATCAGTCTACAGCCCGCTGGTAGAGCAGATGAACAGGGTAAGGAACTGGCAAGTCCGTAGAGACATGGTGAATCTTTCAACCTCACCAGGAACGATTTCAAACCGCTTGAAAAAGGCCTCTCGGTAGAATCTCTCTCGGTAGAATCCTCCGCACCTCCAAGAAAGTGTTTGTGCCCTGAAAGATTGGTGGTATAGCACCCCTCTGCGGGAGAGCTGGTGATGAGGATGCCCCACTGGATCACCCGAGTGATTAAAGATCCCTTGGGTGCAGGATCTCAAGGTGATTGATTGATGATGTCTCTGGATATAGCCAACCCTGGTCAGGCGCCTTCAAGCTACTCCTAGATTTAAAGAATTTACAGATATGTGATATTTGGATCGGCCGTCGCCCCACCAGGACGATCTTGCAAAGGTTGCTGTGATTATTATTTTTGTGCGCTTTATTGAGGTACTCTGGTTATGTGGTTTCTCCCTTATTCATCCGGGATGGCGGAAGAACTTTGAGGCCCCAGAGGCTTGTAGATGGTCAGATGGCCCCATCGATGGTTGCTTGTAGACAACTATTGGATCAAGGTAGATAAGAGAGCAGATAGCGGGCTTACTTTACACCTATCGGAATGTTGAGCCTTTGCACTTGGCGTCAGCCGTTCGTGGACTCAATAGACACGGTTGCCAGCACGCGTGCATGACCGTGCAGATAGGCATGTAATCTGCATAATTCAGGGACAAAGGTGAAAACTGGTTGATCCGGAAATTCTTGCTCTCAGAAGGCCCAAAGAGAAGTCGCTGGACTAGGTTTTCAAAGCCAAACCAAAGAGCTCTTGATCAGACCAGGTGACCTCAGCTGCAGAGAAGCCGACTCCTCGTTGCTAGGCCATGCATATTTCCCCCCTTCGAATTGATTGAGTCCTGGGCAAGGGCTGACGCGCAGATCAGACCATGTGGGCTATTTGCCACACCAACCGGCTAAATGAGAATAGAATTAAGACTGTACAGGAGTTTCGGACAGGTTGGATCTATCCAAAAACATCTGATTTCCTTTTCCGAGAACTAAAAACTGCGTCTTTCATCGGCACCCCTCATTCCCCCTCATTCTCGCCTAAGTCTCCACTTGTTGACAAATGCGGGTCATGCGGGGATGGATCAGCTGGTGCATTATATAGATAGCGAGGATGCTTTGCTTGCAGATCATCATCTATGGACTTTGAAAACTTGGCAGGAAAGGAATATTACGATATTCCAGTAGATATTGACAGATTGAGAGGCGTTCCTTTAACCGACATGTCGCAGGTGGCCCGCTGGGTCACTCAATGCAAAGCAAGAATAGAGGCCGTCATGCGGCTTTATCAAAACCGCAAAGCATGCAACGCCCTGGATACTACCAACGGTATCATGGCATCGGAGGACCTTTTGGTGGATTCTATTGTCACCCAGGTCTCGTTACCCAAGTTGAGGAAGGAGATCGACTGGATGTGCCTACAGCACGGTCGAACCTTAACTACTGTGTTCTACTACCTCGATCTGGTTGCGTTAACTAACGCCATCACCTTTGATTTGTCCGACTAGCAACATGCTCATGCTGGAGCGTACATGCTCATGCTGGAACGTACAGGCTCACGCTGGAACGTGCACGCACTTAGCCCCCTCCCTCTTCCGAGGAGGCCCCTCTTATCTTATCTGACCGCATTCACCCCTTTGACTCAGCAGTGCTGATTCCTCACACTCTCACACTTAACTATTAGCGAGTCTTAACTCCAAACAAAATACAACCATAAGTCATACTCAAAATAGTCCCATAGGTTGCTTGTTCTTTTATGTTATATACGCTCGTATGATTCTTGCGGTCTATAGATTTAAAGGTCTGAGTGAAGGGGATCTAAGGGAGATCTAAAGAGACCGGCGAGTCTTAACTGCCTTGGCCAGGTCATGGAGCATATCCACAGTGGTCTCCCAGTTGACGCACGAGTCGGTGATAGACACACCGTGCTTGAGGCCCTCGCGACCGTTGCCGGACTTTTGGTTGCCCTCGTTGATGTTGGACTCGATCATAACACCAATAAGCTCTTTCTCGCCAGCAGCAATCTGTTCGGAAACAGATTTAAGCACCTTGGGCTGGTTGCGGTAGTCCTTTTCGGAGTTGCCGTGTGAGCAGTCCACCATAATGTGGGTCTTGGAGCCCTGAAGCTGCTTCTTGACAGACGCAACTGACTCGGGGTCGTAGTTGGTGCCCTTGTTGGAGCCGCGCAGAATAATGAAGCAGTGCTCATTACCCTTGGTGACGGTGATAGCGCACAGGCCTTGCTTAGTGACACCCATGAAGCGATGAGGGGCAGCAGCGGCCTTAACGGCATCAACTGCCACAGTGATGGAGCCATCGGTACCATTCTTGAAGCCGATAGGGAACGACAAACCGGAGGAAAGCTCGCGGTGTAGCTGAGATTCGGTGGTACGGGCGCCAATAGCACCAAGGGACAGCAAATCGGCCAAGAACTGTGGAGAAACTGTATCGAGCATCTCAGAAGCGATCGGCACGCCTGAGCCGGTCAGATCAACGTACAGCTGACGAGCGGTACGCAAGCCCTTATTGATTTTAAACGAACCGTCCAAATCGGGGTCGTTGATCAAACCCTTCCAGCCAACGGTGGTGCGGGGCTTCTCGAGGTAGGCACGCATGATGATCACCAGCTCGCCAGACAGCTCATCGGCCAGCTTCTTGAGGCGGCGGGCGTACTCGATGGCAGCCTCGGGGTCGTGGATCGAGCAAGGTCCCACGACGACCAGAACCTTGTCGGATTTTTGGGTGATAACATCAATGGCATCTTTGCGGCCCTTATTGACAGTCTTGAGATTGACATCGGTGGCAGGGATTTCATTTTGAAGTAGAGCAGGGGCCACCAAAGGGTCGTAGCCGAGGATACGGACATCTTCACCTTCGATAGCAGGAGTAGCTTGTCTAGAAACGCCATCAGGGCCAAACATCGGAGACTGCGACATGGCTGTTAACTTGCTTTGTGACTCAATGTCCTAGCCCTGAAAATTTATAGACTGCATGATTCTCGCCCGTACCCACGTGGTCATGCTGCCTGGAATACTAGTCGGGCTTAGACTGGGTCAAACCGCTTGTTTAGATATGATTTCAAATTCTTTGAAATCTTACTCAGTCTAGATCTTGGAGAGAGAGAGAGTGTGTGTGTGTGTGTTGCGTGCCATAGTGTAAGTGTAATATGTACAAATTCGATTCAATACAGCTCAATTAGATTCAGGCTCAGGCCACCAATACGGGGTTAATGCGTGGACGTCCAGTCCCGGAATACCAAACTGGTGGCCGATCTTGTCAATGCGGATGGATGCAAGACCAACATTTCCCAAAGAAGCAACCACAGTTCCGGCAGGCCGAGCAACGCGGGTGGATGCTCCAAACGGGTTCGACTCAAAGACGCTGGCCACCTCTTGGTTATCTGGCACAGGGCTTTGGTCTACAATGGCAGTACCAACTGGTAAATCCACAGGCAGCGAAGGATCATACAGCTCTTCGGGAACTTGCTGGCCAGAAGGCGTGCCTACTATCGGAGCCACACGCTTGCGGATCACACCATGATGGAATGTTCGAATTGTAAGCTCTTGGCCAACATAGCAGCCCTTGTTAAAGTCAATGCCCCCCATATAATCCATGCAATATTCGAGAGGCAACGCTTTATCGGGAACCAACTCTTTGGAGCCTTCGGGCACTCCAAACAAGTATCTACGAAGACGATAGGTGTCGACATCTGTAGCTTCACCATCAGGTTCTTCTCCGCTTGGGAGAATCAAACGAGAGCCCAAGCCAGGGGCCCGAATGTCGGTAGTAGAAATCGGGGCATCATTTTTCAAATCACCCTCATCGTTCCACGCAAACCACAGTTTTAGGTTTTCCAAGAGAGACACACTCACATTCGACTGCAGCTTATAGAACTCAAACAGTCGGATGGCCCGCGCAGTCATGTCGGTATCGACCTCTAATAAATAGGCTTGCGAAGCATCTGCCAAGTTAGATACCACTGGTAGATTATGAGCAGGATACACAAAAGTATCGAGAACGACTCTACCTTTTGAATTGAGGATTCCCGCATATTTTCCAGAGAAGCCAGGTGGGACTGTGGTACTATCGGGAGGGCGAATGGTCAACAAGCCATTGAGAAACTTCGCACTATCGGGGCCAGAAATGGCCAACAAATTCCGCGGTAAAATAACTTTGGCTGCCGCGGGCACTCCTGCAGGCAGCGACAAGCTCGAGTACTGCCTCGGGCCCAAATATCGCCCTAGTCTCATGAGTAAGTGTTTTGGGTCAAAGGGCCTTGAGGTGAGGGTCTCAGCGCCGGGCCCCAATTTTGGGTCTCAGTCAGTCTCAGGTTTAGTAGCAGATGACAATTTTAGGTTACCTCGGATGACTAGTTTTTGAGGTGGGGGTTCCAGCAGCACAGGCCGCATGCCGCAGGACGGCGGGGTTGGAGCCCAAATTCAAGAAAACCCAGGATTTCAAAATTTGATATAGATAAAAAATAGCTGCAAATGTATAGAATGCCCCTAAACAGGGATTCCAAACAACCCCAAACAGACCCTGAAATTCAAAACATAGACCGCACCCCTGAGATACTTAAACCCCTGCATGCTCAGTAATACAGTCAATATAATAGGCCAAACTAGTGCATAATCCCCGACCCTTGATTTCATGGCCCAAGTGCGAAGTACTTTGATGCCTGAAGAACAACGGAGAATCTATGGCTCGCACCTACCGTCCCAGAGTATCTGGGGCTCATATTCTCCCGAGGACCGTAACAACCCCTGGGGCCGGCCAAAATCGGCCTTGCCGTCCATGACGAACCTGGCGGCTTCGGCGGCCTCTGTGCCGCTTCACGCCTCTCGCAGCAGCACCGGAATCACCTCTATGAACTCGGCACCTGTGACTGTACAACAAGACCCTCGCGCTTCCGACCAGAGCTCTACGGCGAGCTCTCCTGTGGGCTCTGTCGCCTCCAGCTCGTTTGCGTCCGGTTCCGGTGCTGGCTCCGGTAATGGTTCCTGTGCTGGTTCTGGTGCTGGTGCGGGTTCGAACACAAATTCAAGTGCGGGCACGAGCTCGAGCACAGGGTCCAGCACTGGCCCCGTTGCTGCCGGCGTGCCTACCGATGACGACTTGATCTTGACCGCTATTGTGGTGAAAAATATCCCCTTTGCTATCAAGAAGGAGCAGCTGATCGAAGTCATGACCCAGCTGGGATTGCCACTGCCGTATGCATTCAACTATCATTTTGACAGCGGTGTTTTCCGCGGCCTGGCGTTTGCTAACTTTGGGACTGCCGAGGAAACGGCCGTAGTGATTGCGAACCTCAATGGCCGCGAGATTGGCGGCCGCAAGCTACGTGTTGAGTATAAAAAGATGCTGCCGCAGCAGGAGCGTGAGCGCATCGAGCGCGAGAAGCGCGAACGCCGTGGCCAGCTCGAGGAGCAGCATGTATCGCCCACCAACTCGCCACCGCCCCAGCAGATCAAACAGCCGCAGCTCGACTATAACGATCAGGAGACCCTGGAACTCTATACGTCGCTGGTGATGTTCCAATCTGATTTGTCGCGCGCCGAGATCTACCTGCAGGGCACCCCCGCGCAGATTCATATTCTGCAGGTGTTGTGCTCGCAACTCAACCTCAGCTTTTCGCCGGCGTTTGATAACACAGCCCTTACCATCAGCAAGCCAGTGGGGTTGACGGGCGTACCAGAGTTTCCGTCGCCGGTATTTCGCACGGGAAGAGACCCGCGCTGGCCGCCATCGCTATTCTACCAGCCCACTGCAGTGCCGGCGGTTAATACCGCTCGGCAAGCCACTGGGGCGTCTTCGATGACCGGTGTCATTGGCAAGCCGGAAAACTAATCTTTTTGCTGATGAAACTGGTGCTTTCTTTGGAACTTTTCTGAAAACCTGCTGGGACACATTTTCCGGAAAGCCGCTGAACTAACATTTTCTCGGGAAAGCCCGATTATTCCTTTTTACGAAACACACGATGTTACGAGTATGAATTGCTTATTTACCATATACATTCTAGATTACCTTCCATGTCTACTCTTGGGCAGGTATCATGCTAAAGTTGCTGGAGGAAACTTGAGCAGGTTAGGACCTCAGACAGCCCCAGGCAGGAAAGCAGCTTCACAAAAAGCAATTACAGTGGCGAGCTAAGCAAGGCAATATGCTCGGCAACCTTTTCCCTTGGCACTAGCAACGTCCCTCCACCTCGCTGTTGTACCTCGACTTCACCTGTATCGGCGAATGCACGGCCCAGAATCACGAGAAATGGCCAGCCGCTCTCACGAGCCGCGCGCATCGCGTGACCTATTTGGGGTGTACGGTCATCGTAGACGGTATCTATTCCCTGCTCTCCAAGCTCGTTGGCGACTGCTTGTACGGCAGAGTGGTCGCGGCCAATGACGCAGGCCGTGTATGGAGCCACTGCGGCAGGCCAAACCAGACCATGCTCATCCTGCTGCTTTTCTGCAATCGCCTGAATGAGCCGCGTGATACCAATTCCATAGCAGCCCATTTGAATAGACACATTTTCTCCAGTCGCAAGCGTCACTTTGGCCTTGAGCGGATCGGTGTACCGCGTGCCCAAATAAAACGTGTGACCCACCTCAATGCCCTGCTTTTGCTGCAATGGGGCTTGGCATGAAGGACACGCCTCTTGGGGTCCAATGCGTTCCACCTTGTCAAGGAACCCGCACGAGTCACAACTGAGAATATGGTCGTCACCAATTGAAGTGACATAGTGAAATTCATGAGACATATCTCCTCCCATATCGCCAGAGTCAGCTTGCACAGAAATAAATGGCACGCCTATTTCCTTGAAGATTGCATTATAGGCTTTAAACACCTGGTTGTAGGTCTGTTTGGCCTTGGTGACGTCTGTGTCGAACGAGTAGAGGTCCTTCATCAGAAACTCGCGGGTCCGCAACAACCCTCCACGCGGTCTCAGCTCATTGCGAAACTTCCGAGTGATCTGATACAGCTTTAATGGCAGCTGTCGATACGATACACTACCTACCAGGCTGGTGATCTGCTCCTCGCCAGTCGGTGTCAATAAGTACTTGTTATCGCCCGTGAATGTGAATTCCGGAGATGGCTGTTGGCCAAGCCGGCCACTTTGCCTCCAAAGTTCCGGGTTTATTTGAGTGGTGAGGGCCAGTTCGTCGCAGCCAGCTCTATCGAGATGTTTTCGCACAATCGCTTCGATCTTGTTTTGCACTCGCAGGCCCAATGGCAACAGATCGTAAAGCCCCGAGCCTGTTTGATGAATGAATCCATGCGATGCCAAAAGTTCTGAAACACTCTTTTTATTTGCGGCCTTGCCCAGCGGAACCAGCAGCCGGGTCAGAGATCTCGCCGGTATCCAAGCTGGGCTGGACATGAGATGCTGACAATGGCCAATGTCTCGCGACACACGCGCTTGGAGCAGCTGTCAGAGCGAGTGGCGGGCTCCAGTGATAGCGAGTTTGACCGTCCGTTGCCGCGAATCAAATTGAGACTATCGGCAAGTCCAACTATAGGGGCCAATTTACCGTCCCCAGATCCGCTGCCAACGTCATTGACAGCCAATTGCACTGATGTTTTGGCCAACCTTCGACGGCTGCAAACCCAGCCTCAACCCACTTTAAAGGTAGAGAATGACCAATATGAACCATACTTCGGTGTGCTAGACCCCAAGGAAGCAGAAAACGTCGAAAATGTACCCACCAGTGCAGATATGGCTCTGTTCAGACGATACGCCGATTCTGTCGAGCCCATTGATTCGAAAAGCCCAGGTCTAGCGCAAGGACAGGAGCCCGAGCAGGGCCAGAACATTGAGCAGGCCCAAAATCTTTCACGGATCAGCAAGATTAGAATTGGGGCTCACGAGATCGATACATGGTATTCCGCTCCATATCCGCTGGAATATACCCACCTTTCCGTGCTTCACATTTGCGACTATTGCTTGAAGTACTGCATGAGCGACTTCCAATTATACCGACACCGGCTAAAGTGCGTGCTGCATAGTCCACCAGGTAACGAGATCTACCGAGACGGTAATGTGTCTGTGTTCGAGGTGGATGGCGCACATGCGCCAATCTATTGCCAAAATCTCTGCCTAGTGGCGAAGTTGTTTCTAAACTCAAAGACTTTATACTATGATGTGGAGCCCTTTGTGTTTTACGTACTCACGGAAACCGATGCGGAGGGTGCGCACTTTGTGGGCTATTTCAGCAAGCAAAAGACATTCTGTGATATTGGCAGTGAAACCCCAATCAACAATGTCTCTTGTATTGTTACGCTGCCAACTCTACAACGCCGTGGTTATGGTCAGTTTCTGATTGCCCTTTCCTATCTACTGACTGAGCAACAAGACACCACTGGCACGCCCGAGAAGCCTCTCAGTGAATTGGGCCTCAAGACGTATACGCGGTATTGGAAGACCCAGCTGTGCCGGGTGTTCAAAGACCTTCATGATAAGGAGGAGCCGCTTGTATCGATCAAGGACCTCAGTAAACGTACTCACATGACGCTCGATGACGTTGTTTTTACCTTGGAGCAGCTGGGGTGGCTCCGCAACGGCAAAGTGGTAGTAGATATGGGCGTGGTGGAGGACGTTTTGTCAAAATGGCAGTCTCTCAATTACATTCAACCTGACCGCCGTAAGCTCATGTGGGCGCCCATGTATTCACGACCTATTTATTAGCTACCGCATGAAACACTGTAGATAACTGTAACTATGCTATGTTTGGACTCAGTAGAGTGGATAGTAGACCGAGCCTCTGCTGCTATAGCCGACTCTCGTCGAGGTCTGTACATAAAGAGTCTGCGATATCAGCGGTGACGTCTGTGGCGTCTACGGCCGCGGAGCTGGCCGTAGTATCATCTGCGGGGTCGCTGGCAGCGGCGACGACTTGGATATCATCATCGGCAGCGGGCTCGGCTAACTCAGTCGACTCGGACTCGGCATCCAGCTCAGACTCGAGCTGCCGCAAAGACTGGTCTACACTCTGAGTATCGCCTTGCTTCTCGTAGAACAGCATAAATACACCTTGTGCGCCCAACACCTGCGCCTCGGTAGTCAGATCCACACTATCGTCACTGATCCGCCACCAGAAGCCGTTGAATTTGCGGAAACACACATAGTGGCCAAAGTTAGCCGACCCGTAATGGATTACTGTGGCTTTGAGTTCGTACCACTCGTGCTCGTGTTGAAGGCCCTTCATGGGATATGACGGGTTCTGGTTGACCGGGTCCTCGCGATCCGCCACATAGGGAGCCAGGTCCAACTGGGCTGGAAACTCAACCGGGGCGTAGTTTTTGCGCGAAAAACCAGTGCGCATATCGAACACAGATCGGTTGATGTGCACCATCACGACCTCGGGCAGTGGCCGCGACAGCATCGTCTGCTTGGTCTTGTCTCCAAGCGAACGGTGGCTGGTGCATTTGAGTTGCGCATAGCGCTTGTCGTCAATCACCTTCTCCTCGAGCGCACTGTCAACCTCACTGATTCGCTGTTTGAGCGCATCGGCCAGCGGGCCGTTAGGAACCTGCGTCAGTTTCTCTTGGATCTTGTGTTTGTAGTCGTTCAAAGTACACCGATAACATTCAACTCCATTGATGGTTTCCATGTGGCAGTACTCGTCGAGCAAACCTTGAATAGTGAATTCCGAGTGGTCGAGGTCAAGGCCAAGATCAATGGAAGAAATTACACCCGTACGAATTCCCTCCATGTCGCCACACGTCAAGCAGCCTACCCGCATTGCATAATGGCCGTCGAAAGGGGTGATGATAGGCTGGGCCGGAGAAGCCGACTGGCCATTACCCTCCTTTGATTCAGAGGTTTCCTGCTGAAATGCGGGGCCGGAAGCAGGAGCAAGCTGTGGCTGCTGCTGCTTCCAGTCGCGCTCGAGCGACGTCAAAAGCTGCTGAAAGAACTCTTGAGCATCCTCCTGATCCAGACGATTCCATCGAGAGGATCCTCCCATGTTTTGCACCAGCTTGCCTGTGCTATATGTGTGGTTAGTTGTTTTTATGCGATTGAGGTCGTGAATTAGCTGGGCCAGCTGGTGCGAGAAGTTTGTAGATTTGTGGACCTGAACGTCGTTCACAAACCTATTGATGGAGCTCAGCGAGGCCAACGACTGCACCACGCTGTTCATGAAGCAGGTATTGCCCTCGTTGTACAGACCGCCTACTCTTGTGGATCGGAACTTTGTGATGTTCTTGCGCTTCTCCTCGGGAGTCAATTCGTCTTCATTGAACGACGACAACCCAAACTTGGATGCCCGGTTATACAAGTAGCGCATCGAGGCCGACGCCATGTCAACCCCACCCCGGAATGTGTCGGAAAACATGAGAGTTAGGGCAATTCCAGAAATAGCAGTAAAAAGCCAAGGGTTATTTCGATCAAAAAATGCAAGATTTCCCACCAGTGCAGCTGTTGCTATGAGCGTTTGCACAGGCTTCATGCAGAGGCTTTTCTTGCCGAGCGTGGGTAACCAAGAAAATTATCTAATGGCCAAATCCAAAAGTGAGTAGCAGCGGCGGCAGCAGCAGCAGCAGCAGCAGCAGCAGCAGGAAGAATGTTATTTGGATACGAAGTTAATCTTCCCAAGGCTGTCCCGTCTCTTGTCTGGCCAAGCTAAACTGAAAACTAACAAAGGACAACAGAAAAATACCCGGGCTGCCCGAAGAGGATTGGTAGAGGAGGAGGATTTTGATCTTCCGTCGGCAGAAAAGAAAGATGGCCGGACTATGGTTTTGGAGAAGCTAGCGGAAATTGGTGTGCGCCAGCCCGATGCCCCGATCACAAAATCCAAGATCGCCAAGAAAAAAAGAGGAAAGTCGAAGACTGACCTCAGGAAACGTGAAAAGGCAGAGATGATCAAGGATATGTTAAACGAGAAAATCGACACATCCAAGAGTCGCCACAAGCTCATCAAGACCTTGCGCAAGGAACCGGAGCAGGAGAAGGATGATTGATTTTAACTGCTGCCTATTACCACACTATCGGCATCATAGTGGGAGCCAGATATCTGTTTTCATTATGGTATTTCATGCCGTACGTCACATGTATATACCATAAACAAACAATGCTTATTTCTTGATGCTCGGAAAACCACTGCCACCGGCCGTAGTTGAATATCAATCGTTGACAATTGTTAAGTCGCCCGTCCTCAAATATTATCCGGGTGTATACGATGAGCTTCGCATGGCCGAACATCCGCCGGTAACTCCACCATTGGAAATGAACATTGGCGACTTTGACTATGAGGAAACGAAGTTTTGCTCGGCGTTAAGGTCTCAGCTAGAGATTGACCTGGCATTGGATATCAATGTGCTTCGCTGGGTGCGGAACCTCACCAACGCTTTCATAGTTCCAGTCCATCATCCAACGGTGACTATAGGAACCATGAAAAAGATCGTTGGCAACTCACCATTGACACTTTTAAGTGTACCGCCAGAGGCTGGTCTTGACTGTGAATACGAAAACCTCATTAGGTATGGCCAACTCGGTCCTTGTTGCCAACAAATGGTGGCCCTGTGCGCCGACCAAGGCATTCCGTTTGTGCTCACAAACTATGCTATTTGGATCTTTGGGTCATTGAATATTATTGCAAACAACATTGTTCTAGAAATCGAGGCACTTCCAGCAATTTCCACCGTCCCCAGTGTTCGCAGCCATTTACTGGCCGTCATCGACCGCACCATCAACGCCAAAGTACAAAGTGCTCTTTCGGTACGTCGTGAAGCCGCCCGGAGTCGAGATATTCTGCTCGGGCCCTTGAGATCTCCTCATCCACGAGTGGAATTGCCAACGTTGGGAACCTGTCGGCGGTTGGGCGACCGCACGACCATCGACGCACTGACCCAAATTCTCAATGGTTCCAGTGTCGTTGACCTTCTGCACGACAAGGTCGACATGGTTCCCAAGCAGAAGCTCAGCAGCAAGACGAGGCTCATAGAGATTCATGGGATAGCCATGATTGAGATGCTGGATATTGAGCCTGGACTCACTGAGATGCTCAAGGTGTTTCAGACCTTGGGGCCCATGCAGGGTTCCGATATTCCCTATGTATATGCTTCGGTGGTAGCGGATCCTTATCGCAACAGGATGATTCGCGAGGTGGGAATCCTCTGTGAATATGTTGAGGGTATTCCACTTGAGCAATGGCTTTCGCAGCCAACGCACGCGGGTCCGAAGGGGTATACTAACATCGAGCAGATCGAAATGGTCAAGAGAGCCGTTTATGCAAGCGTATCTCGGATGCACAAAAGCCACGTTGCTCATAACTCCTTGAAGGGTAACATTCTTGTGCATGAGCATGATCTGACGGTTGCTATCGTTGGGTTCCGCGATGCTCGCATTGGCGACTCACCCCTTGACGATATGAAGTACTTGGCGAGAGCATTCACCGAGCCTAGCAAACCCTCAATCACATAAACTCGTAGCACAATTTGTCTAAACATTAGAAAAACGAAATTAATAAATTACTCGGCAATTATGTCGCCAATTGGCCTGCGGACAAGACTGTTGGAGAAACCTCTAACAATTATTAACCACTGAGACGTTGGACGTCAATTTGTCATGATCCGCACCGGAGAGCCAGACAGGGAGACAGCTCTCAATCGAGCGGTGCCAGAAGTTCCTCCGGCAAGCGATGTCCAGGAAGCAGACTACTTTGCCCATACCACTCCTCCGACCTATTTGCCGAAGATCCAGAAACAGGTTGAGGAGTTCGTAAAGCTCCACAATGGTAAGCGACGCATAGCCGTGGTAACAAGTGGAGGCACCACTGTTCCATTAGAGAACAATACTGTTCGGTTTATCGACAATTTCAGTGCTGGAACCCGTGGAGCCACCTCCACGGAGCAATTGCTGGAGCAGGGCTATGCGGTTATCTTCCTCCACCGTGAGTTTTCACTCTTGCCATACTCTCGGCATTATTCTCACACGACAAACTGCTTCCTTGACTTCATGCAAGAAACAGATGGTCAAGTGGTGGTTAAGTCGTCCTACCAGAATGACATGAAGGCAGTTTTGAGAAAATACAAGCATGCCAAGGATAATGGGATGCTTTTGTTGGTTCCATTTACGACCGTCAATCAATATCTTTACACGCTTCGGCTTATTGCAACAGAGTTGAAGAGCGCTGAGCCATCCAAGACGTTGTTTTACCTTGCTGCCGCCGTTTCCGACTTTTTTCTACCATCGTCTCGCCTAGCCGAACACAAGATTCAAAGTGCAGGAACAGGGAAGCTTGTGATAGATCTGGACCCTGTGCCCAAGTTTTTACGGCGATTGGTAGAAACGTGGATTCCCGGAGCTATGATTGTATCTTTCAAGCTGGAGACCGACGAATCCCTGCTTTTATCAAAGTGCAAGCAGGCGCTAGAGCGCTACGGCCACCAGCTTGTGATTGGCAATTTGCTT
The DNA here is from genome assembly GCA_030565285.1 of Wickerhamiella brachini. Taxonomy (NCBI): domain Eukaryota; kingdom Fungi; phylum Ascomycota; class Dipodascomycetes; order Dipodascales; family Trichomonascaceae; genus Wickerhamiella; species Wickerhamiella brachini. The sequence goes on along the minus strand of JAJMBL010000003.1, from coordinate 343,492 downwards.
CAAACTCGCAAAACCGAAGTTATTTTTGTGACAGATGAGAAAGTCATACCCATTAAACTAAACGAACACCAAGTGGAGACCAACACGGAAATCGAGTCAATTTTCGTGCCTCTCGTAGTGGAGATGCATTCAGCGTATATAGGGTAAGGTCAATGATGGTCACGAGGGACAGGTTACCTACTATAGAAAAATGGAATTGCTGACGTCAAGTCAACGGACGAGAACAAGACAACTGCACGACGATGCACGGGCTGCACTCTCTGCACGACGCGAGCGAATTTGCAGAGACGGGTTGCTCTCCTGTCGATCGTTGATGCACCGGAGCAAGATCTTCACGAAGACCCCCAAATAACAGATTCAAGTATATGCTAAATGTAACTTATTGGACCAGAGTTTTTGTTCCCATCCAAAACCCCTTTTTTTTCTGGGGAAAACCCCAATGCAGTACGTCATAAGCAGCGCCTAGGCAACTTAAAAACAAAGGAATGTCATAGGTGAGCTAACAGATAAGGGTTTTGCAACTGCAAACAAACCTCACAAAAAAGCCAAGCCGCCCCGAAAAAATGGGCGGGTCAGCCGTCTTCGCCACTCCACGACTTTTTCTGGCGTATTCCTCGGCCAGTGGGTGGGGTTTTGGACCACCTCTAGAACCATTCCGATGCGGTGTTTCAAGTTTTAGACTGCATTGCGCAAACCTGTATACCAATACTTGTTATCTAAGCGCATAATGCCCACGTGCAATCGTGAAGGGTCTCGTAAATAAAACGCCTTCTTTTGAAGAGGATTATTGCTTTGGGATGGATGAACATATTTAACACCTCAAACGGATATATCGCCTAAGTTTCAAAATGCATATATCCCAAAAATAGAAACGACCGACGATCTGTCTAAATTGTGCCTCACTATGCGGCACAGCTGTTATTGGTCATCCCCCGAATTACCTCAACCGTTATGCAAGGTCTGCCAAGATCCTTGGCTAGTCAACAAAGCCAGTTTCACCCTGCCGTGATTGGGAGTAGATAGCAGTCGCAGCTACGCAAGCTGCCACTATTGTTAGTTTCTTAATATTTTCCGCTTCGCTGAAATTTAACTAGAAGAGTAAAGCTCCTAAAATAGATATTAATCTTTGTCTTTCCAGTTAAAATTAGAAATTTTTTTTTCCCTTCGTAAACAGATGTGCTGGCTCGCCGAGGGATAAAGCTCATTCATGCAGCAGCACGCAAGCTGCACGGCGCCATCAGACCACCCAAACCCTAACCTCTCGCATGCCCACGCTATCACTTACAGAAAAGAAAGACCAACCCCAAACTGCAAGCCCTTATGCACGCTCTCGCCTGCATGTGCAGTAAGGGGCATGGTAATGTTGAGCTCGAAGCGAGCCGCCGTGTGAGCGTAAACTAGTCCAATACCCGTAGACATAGAAGGATAGCTTAACAGACTCCGCACCGTCGAAAACGGACGCTGCTTATCGATCAACCGAGTCGAACCGCCATTAAGGAACACATGCAGCCGCAGGTTATCATTGTCGACCCTCGGCAATTTGGAAAACAAACTTACACCCAAGGCAGCCAAAGATTCTCCACCAATCGCATCTCCATGGTCATGGGGTCCTAAATGATTGAGGCGAAAGCCTCGAACATCCAACGGACCACCTACATAGAATCGATCCATCACGTGGGAAGTTTTCAAGGGCCATAGCAGGCCGAATTTTCCGCTAAAACTAGCGGAAAAGCCATTGTCGAGTGGAACCGCCCGCATAAACTCAACAGCAGACTTGGCAAATGGGAAATCTCCTCCAGCCAATTCGTTTGTTACCTTTACAATAGAACCCTTGGTCGGCAAATGCAATCTGTTACGGGTATCACGCGTCCAGTTGTAGAAAACACCAAGCTTGAAAGAATGACCTGCCTGCTGCCTTAAAGTCGCAGTCGTACGCATCGTCGAAGCGTAAACGGATCTTAACACTGCGTCCATTCCCAGACTATGGCCGGGGCTAACCACTCTTAAAGTAGCACCCCGAATCTGTTGTTTATGGGCTGCCCAGTCAATATCCCGCTCAGATGTATATCCAAGAGCTTCACCCTTCCATTGAAGAGGCAGTATGCCCGCCAGCGGGACTGACAACTGCGCTAGAGTCGATGATTTCGTGCGAGTTCCGACGCTGGTATCCACCGACAAGATTTCACCGAAACCAAGATAGTTTTTGACGGTTCCACGAATATATCCCGAGCCTTCGCCATTGCCAAAGTTAGTACCGGTTTGAGCAACAAATCGCTTTGCGGTTGGCAGGTTTACACCGGCTAGAAGCTGTGACTTCTCGGGTTGATCCAAGGACAAAACAACGTCTCTGTAGACATCCAGCGAATTTAAGGACCGTTGCACCAAATCAGCCGCTTGAACCACTTCATCGACGGTTGTTGCCTGTAGCAATGGTGCAATATGAGCCTTTAACAGGTATGGTCTTGTTTTGGCGGCCCCAGTGCCTTCAACATTTACTCCAACCACCTGAATAGGGGCGGTGTAGCTGCCATTGTTGAGCGAGGCCACATAGGAGCGCAGCGCATCCAGTTGTTTATGCCTATCATCCATTGTATAGTTCACCGTTTGTATCCAGTTCGGTTTTTTTATCCAGTTTGTTTACACACCCTACACGGCCCGGCTATAATTATTTCTTTTAGCCTCTTTTTTTCGATTGGTGGCAGGGGTGGGAGATTCGGCAGTTAATTAAGATTATGACTAAGTGCAGAGATTCGGTCTCGATGAGTCAGATGAGGATTCGGAGTAAAAATTTAGTATGGCTGAGGTGCATCCGAGGCATAAAACAGATGTGAAACATGAGCTAGGGTCTGGAGCAGGTATATTAGGGACATATCGGGAGTGAAAAAGCAACAAAAGCGCCTTTTTGGTCAAACCGATCCAGCCCAGCATACTGCAAGCCAAGGGATTAGGTTTATGCATATTCTCCCCCTGTTGAAACGTCACATATTTCATAATGCAGTGGGATGCATACCAACCCTCTTAGAGGTATGTTTGGGGTGGTTGCGGGTCGAAAGAACCAAAAAATCATGCTTTAGATTGGGGTTTGAGGTTCCCGATATGCCCGACATGATATGCTGCAGCCTTGTGGCAAACTAGTCTAGATCCCGGTTCGCAGCTCCTGTGGGTGAGGGTTGATCTACACTTGCCCAACGGCATATGCGGAGCAGTCAACCTTGCAGGGAATGCTCCTACGGGACTATGCATAAGGGTACACCACCCAAAGGCTGGCACACAACCCACGCATACCCAAACAAGCTGGCCAAATTACCTCACAGACAGACCCATCACATGCACTCGTATATGGGCTACTGCCGGTCCCAGCTGGACTGTCTAGTCCTGTTTGAGGCAGCCCGGCAGGGCCTGATCCCGAAGAGGGCTGAGCGGTTGTCTGAGGATGAGCGGACCAACATTCCTAGCGGGGCAGTTTACATTTGGGATGAGGAGGAAACAGGCATCAAGCGGTGGACTGACGGCAAATCCTGGTCCACCTCCAGAGTTTCTGGTCCGTTTCTTGTCTACCGTGAGTTGGAGCATGTCCAAGCCACCGAGACCAGCAACGGATGTCGAATCAAGCCATACGGTCTGTGCAAGCAGTCAGCCAGTATCACGCTGGCGCCGTCCACCAAATTGCATCTTATAGCCTATTATCGCAAGAAGGACGTGAGACAATCCCGACTCATGCAGCCATCCATGGATGCTCGCTTCAAAAGCATCGTTCCATTGGTGGAAGCTCAGCAAACCCAGAACCGGGCGGAGGTTTTAACGGTGGCCAACCAAAATAGCGTTGCGATCCAGCCTCCTTTTATGGCTCAGATGCCTGCCGCTCACTCCATCTCCGTGGCTGAATATCCGGCGCAATTGACTCCGCCCAATCAGTTCACTCCCGCCAGTCCCCCGCAGCGCCATCATCCTTATATGCATAGCTGGCTGGGCCAAGCCTCATCGACCCCACCGCCGATGGCCACTGTGGCTGTTGATGATAGGAGAACAAGTTATACATTTGTTCCTACACATCGAGCCAGCGACTCACAGGCGTATTTAGCTGCGGCTGCTGCTGCAGTCGCTTCGGTGGAAAAGGATATCAAGCCCAGCTCATATCCTCGCACGGAGGCTTCACCAAAATGGGGAGTGACTCTGCCGTCTCCAAAGACTGATACTTATTTTTCAATCAGTGCTGAGGATCGTCGGCAATTGTCATTGTTGGATAAACTCTCATTTCAATGATGTTAGAATCACCTCCATCTACTTATCTCCATGGAACTGCCTTGAGCCCGCTATGGAGAGGCACTCTTTTTTCTTAAGTGCTTTTTCTAGAATTTCATTTCTCAGAAAACCCACTGGACTCAAATGATTGTTTTTGTTTTGGCCTATTGCCAATATATTTTTTCCCGTTCCTTGATAGCCCTGGAACTTTTGACACCTACTTGCTTTGACTGATTTGCTTGCTGGGGTCAACGGGGATTAACTTCCCCCAGTCCAATGATTTTCAAGATGGTTTTGCTGTGTTTTACGTGTATATTGACACCTGTTTGTACACTTGTTGAATTACCGCTGGCCTCTTGTTTCATCCACTGTGGGGCTTATCAGCCCTTGTTGGCCCTGACGCACCCTGACCTTGTATGATCCCTTACCTTTGGACATGACTATCCTAATTTTCCCCCTATCTGCGAAACCCCGCCAGAGTCCCAGCGGAAAAAACCCCCACCCACCCGTTTTAACAAGAGCCACTAAAGCCCAGCCGTTGAACCAGCAGAGCCATGAGAGCTAACCTGCATTTGACCTGACAAGGCTCAGGCTTTGTTGCGCTTTTATTTGTTGTTCTGGACCGGCCATGCCGTTCCAGAATGAAAACTATGTTTTACGAGTATGAAAAATCCCTCCATTTCCTGCATGCTTGTCGGTCCTTTTGCAATCGGCCCGTCATGTCATGCAACATTTTAGGAGGGGTATCTTAAGGGCTAGGGGCGGGCAAGGGGTATGCGGTTGCAGCTTACAAGCACTCAAGCTTATATTTATCGGCAGCATGTATGCTTTTTAGATCTACTCTGTATTAAGATCATAACCACTTTGACACCTGCTTGTTGCCCCATGTCGTGCGATGTTAAAAGCATGCCCAGTGCTTAAGTATTAAATCTAACTAACGTCAATTTGTTGCCCGGGTTCCGGCCGCATTATGAGAGCAGAGGGAAACTAAGTGTAAAAGAAGTCAAGTGACAGCTGTAAGATTGCAACCGAGAAACGGGCACCCCAAGAGCTCACATGAGGTTAAGATTATTTAGCGTTACAAGAATGCATAGTCAGAGCAGAACTATTCACTAATTATCCGGCAAAGCAACAGGAAATTTCTTGGCTAATATTACAAGGGACAAAGCCTACAGATCCATTTACTTCCCCCTATGCCTATCACCCCCCTTCCGTCATTGCATTGCTGTGGCGATTATGTCGCCCTGATAATTAATATTCCACCCTGCGCTTAGGGCTGTTGTCATAACCTATCGCCTCCATTGGGATCCCTTTCCAGCGACGACCATCCCCCATTTTACTCGCTAGAGGGTGCTACTGGTACTTTTCATGTCTGAAAATCACCATCGCCGGCACCCGTCCTCTGGGCGGCCTCCGTCTTTAGGGCGGGCCTATAGTGCCGATCAATTGGCCTCAACCCGAGTTTACCACCAGCCCCATCACAGCAGCCATATGCCTGATTATGGCCATTCCGAGCCCATCACCCCTCCTTGTGCCGGGTCCCAACACTCTATTTTGTTCCCGTCTATCAAGTCGAATGCTGGTCTGCCGTACTCAGATGGAAGCGTAACCCCTACCTCCATTGATGGAGGGTCGCTGCTCAATGGGCATCACTCACAAATTCATCACTCGCAAGCTCCGGGATCGGTTCCGGGATCGGTTTCGGGATCCACGGGATCGGCTCCTGGACAACTGCCCCACGGCAACCAATACAGTCAATTCAATCAGGGCCAAATTGGCCAGATGGGTCAAATGAGTCAATTGAGTCAGTTGCCGCCCGTAACTGAATCGGCTGCTCGCCATCAACGCAGGGGGTCTCATTCTTTCCATCCCACTCAGCCATTGGGCCAGCAGCTTGTCCAGCCAATGGGCCAACTTGCTCCAATGGGCCAGTCTATGGCCCAGCAGCAGCCGCAGCAGCAGACCCAACATATGGGCCCTTCACAGAGCCAGAGTTTAAATCGGCCAATCCGAACCCATAACCGCTCGTACTCGTACTCTCCCAGTGATGTGACGTTTGGTATGGCCCGATTGTCTGTGGAAACTGCACTGCCGTCGTCGTTGGCCACGGCGTCCGCCCCGCCCGTCCAACGGCCCCGAGCCCTCAGCTCGGGCGTGTTTGATATGTTCGATCCGGTAGAGTGGCAGCGGCCATTGCTGCAGTCGCAGCGGTCCAGTTTGAGCTCTGCGTCTAGCCATCACTCGATGCTGGCATCCCCATTTTCAGCAAACCGCAATTCATCGGCCTCGTTTCCAGCCCCGCTGTCGTCACCGGTTAGTCCTCGACCCGCTGTGCAGATGTCACCGATGCAGCCGGCTCTGCCAATCCGCCATTCATCGGACCCCAAGACACCGATGAAGGATGCGCAGAAGGATGTGGATGGATATCCTCCGTTGGCATATAATACCCCCAATGTCACTCCCGGTTGGCCGTCAAACCAGGGTGGTCAGTCGAACCATGGAGGCCAGTCAACCCAAGGAGGTCAGCCGAGCCAAGCTGGCCAGTTCGGTCAGGCTGGTAAGTTCAATCAGGGTGTCCAAGTCGTGCAGCCTAGTCAGACCAGACATGCTAGCCAGGCGAGTATCTCAAGTCAGGCCAGTCAGGCTAGTCAGGTCAGTCAAGCTAGTCAGATCAGTCAGATTAGCCAGGCTAGCCAGGTCAGCCAGACTAGCCAGGATCAAGGCGCTGGACTGTCAAACTCTGGGCTTGCAAAGATTGGGGCGACTTCGACCGCAGCGGCCGCCAGCAAGACGAGCAAAGACAAAGCCGCCGCGGCTGAGAAACGACAGTTTGACTTGTCGTCGCCCAGCCAGATCTACTCGCTGTGCAAGGACCAGCGCGGGTGCCGATTTCTGCAGCGCAAGCTCCAGGAAAAGGATCCGCATGTGGTCGCGCGCATCTTCGACGCCACGTGCCCGCACATGGTGACGTTGATGATGGATCCATTTGGCAATTATTTTTGCCAGAAGCTCGTCGAGTACTGTAGTGACCAGCAAGTCACACGCATTGTAGAGACAATCGCTCCCAACATGCTGGCCATTGCTCTCAACCAGCACGGAACGCGCGCGTTGCAGCGGACCATAGAGACTCTGCGCACGCCGTACCAAGTCGGGCTGGTGGTGCAGGCGCTGGACGGGTCGGTGGTGAGTCTGATACGGGACCTCAATGGCAACCACGTCGTGCAAAAGATACTGCTTGAGTTCGACGAGGCCGGAGCCCAATTTGTATACGACGCTGTATGTGCTAGCGTCGTGGAAGTCGGTACCCATCGTCATGGGTGCTGCGTGCTTCAACGATGCATCGACTATTCAGGGCCAAGTAACCGGCATCGGCTTGTGAGCCATGTGGTAGCTCACACGCTGTCGCTGGTGCGGGACCCGTTCGGCAACTATGTGTGCCAGTATGTGATCAATCTCAAGGTGCCCGAATACACGGCGGCGCTGGTGATGGAGCTGCTGGGCTCGATTGCGACCTTGTCAGTGCAAAAGTTCTCATCCAATGTGGTTGAAAAGTGTTTGTGGATCGCGCCGCCCGAAATGGTTGCCCAGATGGTGCTGGAGCTGGTAAACTCACGCACTCTGCACAGCCTTCTGCTGGACTCTTATGGCAACTACGTCATACAAACGGCGCTGGACGCCTCGACCGGGGAACCTCGCAAGGTACTGGTGGACGCCATCCAGACCGCTTTGCGCAGCACCCGCTCGCCCTATGGCCGCCGTATCATGTCCAAGCTCAAGGAGTAACTTATTCATTCTTTCTCTTTTATTCTTTGTAGTATTTTATTCATTCTATTTGTTAGCTGTTGCTGCCTTCTCCTCGTGGGACAACCGGCTTGTCAGTGGGTTCTTGAGCGTACCTCGGCACCAGCGGTACAGATAGCGCTACAGCCGGTGATCCAGCCGGCTCCAGCTCTCCAGCCGGCTCCAGCTCCTTGGCCTTGCGCTTGTTGGGCCGGCCCATAGGCCCCCACTCGGCTCGAGGATTGGCTTGATGCCGCACCAGCTTCGACTTGCGAAGAGCCTCGATTTCGTTGGCGCCTTGGTGGTCTTCAAACACAATTTTATGCGTGATATCGCCCTTGAGGATGTTGCCTCCCGGCGAGTCTTTCATTTCCTTGGGGTCCTTGGACACCTTGACCCATTCGCGGAAAAAGTCCCACAGAAAGCCATAAGGTGCGTTTGTTTTGATACAGCCGGCCTTGGCGTGGGTCAAGGATACTTGATAGCCGCCGTTTAATAGCGCACTCACAAATGTCTTCAATGGTGGAACTGGCGCCCTCACCTTGGACGCCATATGGGCTGGGTTGACATAAAACGGCAGCTCGAGCTCGTTGCGAGCCAGTGTGATCATACCCTCAATGCGAGGGGTGGTGGGATACGTTTCCGAGTCCAATGATGGCAGGATTTCCAGCATTTTGTCAACAAACTCGGGCGAGTGCAGAGGGCCTGCCCAGAGCGGGCCAGACACATGAAATGGACTGTGGCAGAACTCGCATTTATCAGAAACAGGCGGCCCAGACGCCCAGCCATATTTAAGATTGGTCGGATTGTTGGGGTTCTTGACCGTAACTTTGCCCATGGGCTGGATATGTGTGGTCTGGCAGCCAGTGCAGTTGTACACCGACATGGCCTTGCCTATATTTTGTTTGACAAGAAGCGGCGAGGTCTTAACGCGGATGAAACAACGAATATAATAATCAATCGACAGGCTCAGAACTGGCTCAATGGCCTTGCCGTAGCGAGCAGCCGTGGTAGCCACTGCGCTGAGTAGCAGCCGTAGGGCCGACTCATGGGTAGCATCGTTGCGCACTGTTGTGCTGCCATAAAGACTAAAGCACTTTTCAGGATACCCGTTGCCTGCCAGTACGGCCAGATCAGTACAGGTAACTAACAGAATACCATTATCTGCCACAGCCTGAATACTGGCATCGAGAAACGGAGCTGCAGTACCGTATGGATCCAAGTCGATCACATGCACGGGGCTCTTTTTATTGTTCCACATAACAACGTTGGCATCGCCCTGGTTGCCCTTGACTATCTCCTCGACGCCATTGAACTTGGCGTTACGATTAATGGATTGTACAGCCTCGGCAGATAGATCGTTGGCTATCACCTGCTTGACCAGTGGGATCTCCTTGGCATAGCGGCAGGACCGCAGTCCCGACGCAGCGAGACCCTCAATGATTCTGAGGAACGGCTCATCCACTTTGACTTGATCCCGCTTGCGTTTTCTCGTGGACCGGTATAATTCGCTCCAGGCCCTGATAGCCAAAACACTGATGTCCCGGTTAAATTGCTGGATCGGGTTATAAAAGACCTTTTCGGATTTTGGATAAAGCAGTGTGGCTTTGCCCTCGGTGACCTTTTGAAAGAGGTTGTCAACGTCCATTTTGGAGTCTATTTGGGGGTCCATTTTCGGGTCCATTTTGGGAAAATATGTCCGGCCTAGTCGAGCTAGTCGAGCTAGTCTTGAAAAAATCGTTAGGGTAGGGACGGCGGCTCGATAGTACTATCATCCTATCGAAACACCAAGCCGCTTACGATGGATCCCGGGGATGTGGTTGCCGCAGTCAGTGCAAACCCCCAGAATTTGGAGGACGACCTTAACGATGTGGATAGTATAGACGATGGTGACTCCTCGTTGGTGTCGGATATGTCTTTTGACGGGGTCAGTGATGCGCAGAAACACTGGGATGAGAACATCAAGTCGCTGGAGCATGCGCTGTTTCTTGTGCTCTGCCCGGTGATTGGCCGCGTGATTGGCCGCCGCGTGGCGCAGAATCTCTGGATCCGCTACTGTAATTGGCGATGGGATACCGTTGGCCGCCTATTAGCCAGCCAATCCCAGTAAAGCAGCTGCTGGCTCCAAGTATTGGGCCGCTCAAGAATTGGGCAACTCCAGCATTGGGATGCTCGAGTACTGGCCTAACCGGGCTGGCCAAGCTGTTCGGCCAGAGTTTGAGCGACTCACCAGGTCTCTGGCTAAGCCTATTTTCCTTTCGGTGCCTTTTGCTAAACTGTTTGAGGCATCGAGGAAGCTAACTCAAAACAGCCAACGTATATATTTAATCGAGCATAGCATCTCCTGGTCTGATCATCTGTTGAACCGCCATTTCTATCGGCAGTCTCATAGATACGTTTTACTTTAGAGCTTTGACTGACTTTACCAACTTAACTCATCATGGTGAGCGTTGCGTTCGTGTGTTTGGGTAACATCTGCCGGTCTCCAATGGCGGAGGCGGTATTTGCTGATGCGGTGAGAAAAGCTGGGCTCGAGGATGAGATCAAGGTCGACTCCTTTGGGACGTCGGCGTTCCATATTGGCGAGACGCCGGACCGTCGTAGTGCACGCACCTGCCGCAATCATGATGTGCCCGTGGACCACAAGGCCCAGCAGATTTTCCCTCACCATTTCACGAAGTTCGACTACATTCTGGCCATGGATAGGAGCAATCTCGATAACCTTAAGCGAATGGCTCCCCGCAATTCCACTGCCAAGATCCAACTCTTTGGGGACTATCGGCAGTCATCCAAGTTTGACCGCATTGTGAGTGATCCTTACTATGGCGGCGACCAAGGTTTTGAAACTAACTTTGACCAAGTCGGAGATTTCAGCAAGGGTCTGCTAAGAGAGATCACCAAAGAGTAGCTACACACTTGGAAGAATATAGATAGGTAGATATTCTACAGCTAGTCTACAGCTAGTCCATAGATATTCTAGATGGGACAGTGTAAACAGGTGACAGTCTACGGATAGTCTAGACAGAAAAGCAGGCAAGCAAGCAAGCAGGCTGCTGAACCTATACAATTTCATCCTCCAAGAACTTGTATTCGAACTTGAAGTTGGACTTGCGCCGTTGCAGCCACGAGCCCTCGAAGTCAAAGAACCGGTAGGTGCCCTGCTCAAAATCGGCGTTGATGGACTTGGGCTCCTCATGCCGTTGGAACCAGGTCAAGAACCGTTTGTGGAAGCGCCAGCTCCGGCCCTTTAGCTCTTTGGCAGCAAGATACTGCTGATGGCTGCCCTGGCGGTAGTAGAAAATATAAAAGAGCGTGTCGACGTCCATTTTGGCAAACAGTGAAGCATCATCTAGTGTCGACAGCATCTCCGTAGGATAGTAGTCCGGCGTGGGATACGGCGACTCAGGGTGGTAATATCGCGGCTGGTCGGCCATTTCTGAGTCGGGGCAGTTTACAAACGATGCCTCCAGCAGCTTGGAAACAGATGACCAGGGCTGCGGATCCAGCACCCGCTGTTTTGCCAGATCAAACGCCGAAGCAAGATCCTGCAAGCCGGGCGGCAGAACCGGCACAATGGTGGACGCCGCCGTAGCAGTAGGAGTTGAGGGGGCCGGAGTGGGCGAGCCAGCACGCGAAATTGCTGCCGAGGGCGCGGCCGACGAGGCAGTAGACGGGCTTACCGAGCGGGCAGGTGAGCCCTGAGCCAGCCCGGTAATTGACGGGCCTGAGGCAGCCGATGGACCCGATGGTATAGCCGATTGCGGCACTGGGCTTGCGCTTGATCCCGTCGGCCCTGCCTGAGGGCCCGGAGAATCCCGTTTGACGTCCTTTTTCTTGTTCACTGCCGGCAGTGGATTGAGGCCCTGTGGAATGGGAGGGGGAGTGGGCCGTTTCTCCTCTTTTACGGTTTCCTTGACTGACTCTTTTATGGGTTCCTTTTCCTTGTCGCTGTCCTTGCTTTCGTCAACAGAGGTCTTCTTGCCAGCAGCCTTTTCGGCAGCCTCCTTGGACAAATCTTGAGCCAGATCTTCCAACGTGTAGGTGTCGTCGCGGACGATGGTCTCCAAGATTTCCTCATCCTCTTCATCTTCCACCAGATTTAAATCGTCGTACATGGCATCGTCTTCGGCAAAATCAACCTCCTGATTGGACTCGACGTAGTAATTGATGTCGTCCTCAAGCGACATGGCAGATTCCGGAGCCAAAGTATCGTTTTCCAGCATGCGCACAATGATCTCGATTTTGTTCATGTGCCACTTGTTGCGTTCAATAATGGTATCGATTTCAGACATGCGCTCCTGCTTGGCAGTATCTTTCTTGCCTCGCTTAGTGCCTTGTAATGAGTCCAGCTCGTTTTCGAGCTGCTCGTTCTGCTCCTCGATCTGCTGCGTGACAGAGTCGAAAAAGTCAACTGCTTCCCGCTTTTCTTTTTCATGGGGGTCCAATGGCTCGTCTTCACCTTCCTTGGAGTACGTCTTCGTCTTGACCTCGCGCTCCACGACTCGAAACCGCTCCATTTCCGTCTCAATAAGCTTCCGCTGCTCAACTAGCTGCTTTTTATCGCGTACCTCGCTGCTGCTAATCCATGTTTTGATCTGGTCGCGCAGTTTTTGCAGCTTCTTGACCTCTCGCTTTAGGTCCTGCTCCAGCTTTTCCTTTTGACTGTGTGCCGTGGCCATATGCAGTTTATCATAGATATTGTCAAAGGCAACCACTCCTTCGGCCACCCTTTTGAACACGCGGTCCATTTCTTGTTGGAGCTTGCGTGCACTCATGATGGCTGGCTCTAGTGGTCTGGGTGGTCTTCTTTGTGAACGAGATTAGTCACGACCATTTTCTGGGGTCTCTGTCTTAGTCCCTGCCTTAGTCCCGATGGTCCCTACCTAAGTCCCCATCTTAGGTCCTATCCTAGTCCCCTTCCTTAGTCCTTGTGGCCCTTTGTGGCTTTCTAAATTCTTTATACAAGTCCCTCGCACCAGAGTCCATTGCATAGTCAAAATATCATGACCAGCGATTGCCCAAATTAATTTAGCTACCGGCGCCCATCCTCCTAGTTGCCGCCTAGTCCTTTCGTCTCCAGTCTAGAAGACTACACCTGTGTATAAGACTATACCTGTATTTAGCCCTTCAATGGGGTTTGCGTGCCATGGCATCTCCTTATTGCTTCCGGACAAGAACGATAGCTCAAGTGCCTTAGTGCTGACTCCGTCACTTGATCCATTACTGGCACATGAGCAGGTAAGGAGACCGGCACATGCACTGGCATGCAGCGTCTTGCATGAGCGACCCTCTTTAGTACCTGCTGTAACATTGTGGTAGCGGTTACGACTGGTCTGTACCTATTTAACATTTAGAGTGTAAACAAGGTTGCCAAAGGCTTCTAAGGACACTAACACGGCAAGGCTGGTGGGCTGCTGGTTACCAAGTTGTTAGGTTGCCAAGTGGACCAAGGTTTCCCAAACGATCACTCGCAAACTTAAGCTTCAATGCGCACATTTATAACTGAAATTTAAAGGCGCAACCGAATAAAGTTTAAATGTCTATCTAGGCATGACTTTGTTGCGAGGGTGTATTAAACTAAGTTGTGGGGTAACGCACGGCCAAGAGGCGAGGAAAGCGAGCGCATAGATTGTCATATTGAATATGGGAAATAAACACTAAATGCTATCCAGGGTGTATAGGATGACAGGTCTAGGAAACTAGGCGGTCTTACCGCAACAACAGGAACATCATTTAAACTTGAACTTGTGCTCGCGCATGACAGAGCCCTTACCCACCAGCCTATTTCCGATGCGGCGAGAGGCAGTCGAACATATGCCAAACAAAATAATCTAAATGATCGTCTGTCCCCGGCGTTGTTGTTAAGTGTATTCAAGTCATTATCCGTCTATATTCAGCGTAAGTTATTAGCTGACCAGCGGAAACTCTAAGCCATCAGCATGGCCCGGCATGTGCGGTAAGGGTTTGCGTCCACTAAGCAACCTGTTCCGCCCACCCTTGCATCAACAAACGTAAGGGGAAAGCCCGACAAGTACCAGTTGTCGGCATAAGGGTCTTCTAGTAGAGAACCCAGGGAGTTGAACCGCGTCGAGAGAAGCATAATAGGGCGCGTATCTAAAACACGACCCTTTGAACCGCTTCGCCAGACCTGGTGGGTATCTAAGGCGATTTTGACCAATCAGAAAAAGTTTGCCACCCTCAGCCCCCCGACCCGGAAGTGCCACTTACCCTCCCTGTTGGAAGCTCGCGTGAACCAAGGGCGCGTATTTCAGCAGAGGGATATTTACACTCGAGGTGTAGAGCACTTATTTATTTGTGTTTCATTTGCTATTTGCCTAGCAGACTCTACTTTACTCGAAAAGGAAATTCGGTTTCTTCGAAACACCTGTCCCTTCCCCCCCCCCCCAACCTGGTCCCCCAGTTACCAGCCCAGTAGTTGCTGACCTGGCATACCCGTGATCCTTAGCGATCTGTTAGATAAGCAGGACAAACACTCTGATCACAGGACGCCCTAACCCATACAAGAATGGCTCGAAGTCCATCAATTGCAGGTTCTGGCAGTTTGGCAGGATCAACGATTTCTGCTGCCGTTGCTTCGGCAATGGATTCGACTTCTTCACGATTTCGTAACCGTCGGGTAGGTCTCAAACAAAAGCTGCGCATCATTTATGAGCGCGATGTTCCAGATATCCACGAAGAATTGGCCCGAGAAATTATTGAAAACGTCGAGACTGGCGTCGATAAGAACGAAGAGCATGAACATCATCTGCAGGCCGTGCTCAAGGCATTAGCAACGTCTGCTGCCTCTTCTAATAATGCATACATTCCCACTCCCGAAGCCACGAAAAAGATTTCTGACTATAAAGAATTCTATAAGACTGGTTGGGTTGATCCGGATACTTATATCCGGCAGTCCGCGACTGTTGAAGATGCTGGTGGATGTCCTTATAACATGGATGAACAAGACCTTACATGTTTGACCAAAATTAATGAAAATGTCACCGACAACAAGCTCAAATGTAGCGAGGATGAGTTTGAAATGATCTCGTACCTTTTGGAGCATACTGTTGCCGAGAAGCAACCTTTTCTGACCACCGATCCCCAACAAATTATGGATTATAAGGAGCTTGAGGTCCTTATCCTCACAAGTGTTGAACAGGGCGAAAAGGACTCGACCTCTCCAGATCGCCTTCTGGCCAGGATGGGTCCTTCTATTTATACACCAAAGTATAAGCAGAGCCCTTATCGCACTATTGCCGCGTCTTTCAAGACGTTTGGACTGCGCATTTACCAACATTGGAAACAGCGCAAGATCTCGCGTAGCGGCAAGCCGATTTTCCCCACCCTCAAGTTCGAGCAGGATATCAAAAAGGATGAAAACGACCCGTACGTATGCTTTCGACACCGCGAGCTACGCCGCACTCGTCGCACTCGCCGTTGCGACCAGCAAAGTTCTGAGAAACTGCGCCGGCTGCAGGATGAGATGGAGCAGGCCAAACGCCTGTTCGAGCTCGTGGTGCGCCGGGAGCAGATGCGGCTGCATGCGGTTCAAAATGAATGGGATATCTTTGAACAGCGCTGCAAAGTCAAGACCCTCAAGCGCAAGCTCGACATCAAGGGCGACGACGAGGACCTGGTGACGCAAAAACGCAAAAAAGAGGAGCGCCCTGTGGTGCCACCCGCAGCAGCGGTCAAAGAAGCGGCCGACCGCAAGGCGGCGCTTGCTGGCGCAGCTGGAGTTGCTGCTGCGGGCCGCGATGTCGCGCATGCTGCGTCCCATGGCCCAGCCATCAAGGTGTCATCATCCAAAATCCCCGATCTCGAGGTGTTTACTTTGGAGCAGTCGCTGCAAGATAAGGAGGCAGCGTTGCGGGCAGATCTGCGCAGTAAACTGCGTGTGCGTGCGCAGAGCGACCGCGGGTGGGTCGACTATTCGAACAACCCATTTGTACCTTACAGCGACTACTTCGATCCTGACCCCAAGCGCGTGCTCGCCGATACCTCGCGGCGGCTGGATCGCAAAGAGTCGATCTTTTCGTCGCTGGAGTCGCCGTTCCCAGCGTCCACAGCCAAACGGCTGCCGCTGCCGTTGGCGACCGGGCTAGGTCGGCCTTATGCGGCGCGGTTCGATGCCAGTCCGCAGGTGGTGTGGTCGCAGCTCAACAGCGACGGGTCCATGAAGGTCATGCGGCAGCTTGAGGATAGCCAGCTGGTGCCCGAATCGGGCGTGTCGGTGCCGCGGCTTTCGGCGGTATCGTTCCGCAAGCGGCGGGACCAGATCGGCAGTCTCTTTTTGGACCGCCGCGGACTCGTGCGCAAGCCAGCCGAGCTCGAGAACCCACAAACTGCTGAGGATGAGCGGTTGGCCGACCGGTTTATGTTCGATAGCGACTCGGTCCACGAGACAATGGATGACTGGATCGAGGACCCGGCGAGACTCAACGGTGTATCGCTTGAGACCCAAAGCATCCGGTTCGGTGCATCAATCATGAGCAAATCTTACGAACAGTTCCATGAGGCGCAGATCCAGCGCCAGCAGCAGCTAGTGTCAATGCAGCAGAAGCTTGCCCAACGCAAGGAAGCAGCGGCGGCAGCCGCAGCCGCTGCCGCAGCCGCTGCTGGCGGCGATGGCCATCATGCGGTGATGAAGAACGGTCCTTTAAAGGGAGGTGCCGGCAGCGCAGGCGCTGTTCGCAACCAAGGAAAGCCGTCCAAATTTAGTGTGCCGAATGGCCCCGGCGGCCCCAATAACAAACAGGGGTCGGTTGGTGCTTCGAGCAATGGCTCTGTCGATAAAACCGGCGCGGCCAAGACTCAAGGATGGTCGGCTTCCACCACCTTCACCAGCAGTGCCAATGGCTCCACAAACAATCCAAAGCCGGGCTCCTCGTTAGAGCCTGTGCCTCCAAAAGTAGAAACAAGTGTCTAGGCCCTGTGCAGATGCAAGTCCAGAGGTGTCAAAAAGAGACTAACAAATATTAGGGCTTGTATATAAGCTGCCCATACTGAATTTTTTTCATGCAAAATTTTCCTCGCAAGTTAAATTAGAAAAGAGATTGGCTTCTAAGGTTTGTGGTAAGATCAATTGAGGGACCTGGCAAGCAAGCTGCAGGCATTGCCAATGGACAAACTAAATCGGCAAATGGCTAAGTCACTGGTCACATGGCCGAGTCAGATTTGGCTGCCCATCGAGGCTGCCCTGCCCTGAATCAGCCCCAAATCACAGGTACTACTCCCGGATTTATTTCTGCTTTTATAGTGCCCGTGGGAAAGCAAGAAAGCGTGAGTATGCGTACTATTGATATGCTGAGCGTGCTCAAAATCATAAAATTAAATCCTGGGGTATGCGCTGGCTGAAAATTTATTGTTGACAGCCTGTGGTGGTTAAGGGCACAATTCGAGACGGCCTCCCGCACAATCGCTTCCACAGCCCGCCTATTAGCACCAGACATAGATAAAATACGCATTTTCATATACATACGCAGGTTTTAACTAGATACCTGGCCCACTCCTCATGATCCGAGAATCCGACGATCCGGTGGTTCCGTACTAGATGCTTAGAAGGAGCCACCCTGCATACCCATGCAGCTGGTCTGCATATGGGAGGGTCCTATCTATATTTACGGTGCGCCCACCCCACTCTCAGATTTTTACTTCCACCTCTTATGCTCGACCTCAAGAAAATTGACCCGATGGTGCGGCAGGCACTGGTTTCTGCCCCCAAGAGTGAGGACATGCTTTTGCTGGACAAGGGCCCTCTTCTATCCTCACAGGTTCACATCGATCCTGAAGAGTTCTTGGCTCAGCCCGCTTCGGCTGGCTCAGGGTCCTCCGGGCTGTCTCAGCTCAGTGCTCCTTGTCTATTGACCTCTACGGGTTCCTCAGATAGTACGGACTCTAAGGAGTCCTGGATGCAAAGTGAGGCTGCCCAGACAGAGGCTGCCTTAATGGAACGGCTGGCTACAAGCATGGCCGACATGCCTGATTTCGATAACGATTCAGAGCAAATGATGATGTGGGCCGCTGATCAGGGGTTCTTTGATGATCTGCCGGGCGGAGTGGCGGTACAGACTCGGCGGAACGCTCATCATGAGAAGAATAGTGGAGATTTGTTCCAGTCGCTAGTGGCTGAAGCAGGTGAGGGACCTCCCAAAGCCCCAAGAAGGATGCTTCAACGGGGGACCAGTAACCTCCAAATCCTTGAGCCCGATATTGTGGAGCGGCTGGAGCAAGAGGAGCAGGAATGGCAGCTCGTTCATGACGCTCGCGGGTTGAGACGGGCATTCTTCGAGACTCCGAACCTTAAAGACCCCGCATATACGCCGCCCGGCATCATGCGGTTCTCAGAGGCTCTCACTGATATCAGCCTAGAGGTCCAATATGTCAAGGGATCTCCAGATACCCACAAGGGCAGTATCATCCGCACTTATCCGGTAGTTGACGTGAAGCGGCCCAAGCTCTGGCAACGCCGGGCCGGATCGAGACCTAATGACCTCACGTTCAATCCTCGCAGTATGGTGACCCGTGTGGTATGCTCGTTCTCTCCTACACGGACCAGTCTGAAGATTCCGAAGCAAAAGTCCACAAAACCCAAGGCGCCGTCGCTGCACAAGAAGTTGGCCAGCAATCTGAAACGCCTGGTCTCTCTATAGTTCTGAGCTGTTCAGTCTTGTCTGCTGCTACAGTTATCAGCACATGTTATCCGGCTCTGGCCATGCTACCCAGCTCAGCTGATGTTCACCGCTAATGCCGTGTGCTCAGCTCATAAATAATCCATGCTATATCACAGAAAAGAAAAACTAACACAGAGAAGAGATATGTATTTCATGCGAGCTTTACAGGAAAATTTAATTAGACGTTGCTTTTAACCTCAAAGAACCGCTTCAAGAACAGCACTTGAAAAACTGTGTTGGCAACCACAACTGCCAACTGGAACAGACTCCACCACTTGACCCGGTCATTGGTGCTCTCGGCAGTGTTGCGGTGAACGCGCTCACGAATGACAATATAGCTCTGCTCGTGCTGCACATCCTGGATGATTCGGCTCAGCAGCTTGACCTGGCCTTCCAGGCTGTCGGGATGCTCCTCGCGAGCCTCGCTGGCCTTGACAGTGTTCAAATGGAAAGTAACATCCTTGGTGCCAACGGACGAGTACTCGTTGGAAAAGCAGTACATATACTTGCCCTGGTCGTTGATAAACAGCTCGGGAGTACCATCGGTGACCCGCGAGAGCTCCAGCATGCGGTTGCCTCGGGGGCCCTGAATATAAAAGTCAACATCGAGTTGCTCACTCGAGCTGGGGTCCCGAGTACCAACCTGGAAAGTCACACCGAACTTATCACCGGACCGGAGCTCCTCATAATAACAAACCTTGTCACGAGGATACAAGAGCTCGTTGTGTGCTTGCACAACGGCCGAGAATAGGGCCACTAATGCCAAAAGAACACGCATGGAGGTACGGATTAGAAACGCGACGGGCAAGGGATATACGGTCGCGGTGATTATGTCATATATCACGTGACTGAATCCGACTGCCCGTCATCCCCACATTTTCTTGCCCTGCATCATTTTGGACATGAGCAGATGAAATCCGAGAACACAAAAGAATAGGTACGTGAGTGCCGGCACAGCGCTAACATAGAGCGTAGTGTATTTCAAGAGGGAAAGCAATTAGGATAATAAAGGGTCCATAGTTCACACATGAAAGTTCAGCCAAATATTCAAGAATGCCTAGCGTTGGTTCAATAGGATATGGTCTTTAATTCGCTTGCATATGTAGGTTGCAACCTGCATCACCCCTGTGAAGCAGCGAAGAAAACAATTCTGGAATGTCAGAATCATTCAATCATGAATTTTCGCAATGTAAATTAAAAGAATACTCAATAATTGCGGGCAATCATTATTCTGCGTTCATCCAGTTAATAGATGTTAGTTTGTGCATAGTTTGATGTTATGGAATATATAATTTAAAAGAGCCCGAAAGAGCTCCGGTTCATATTAGCCTTTTGCATAAAACCAGAGGCGGGTATATAAAAATATAAGACTAGGGAGAGACCAAAGGACCAACGAAACTGGAGGAACCAATGGAACCTATAGAAGGAGCTGTGAAAAAAAAACAGTAACCCTCACCCTGGCGGTGTAAATTTTAGCAGCGGAAATTCAAGCGGCATCTCGCCACAGAAAATGAAAGCGATCTCAGACGCTCAGAGTCAATTAGAAAATGCAAGCACTTGCAGACCAGCAAAAGATGGCGAAACATCGCTGCTAATACACTGATTGTGCAAATATCAAGAGATATTAACTATAACAATAAGTTGACGTTTTCTTGTCCTGTTTTAAATTTTTTGAGTTTTTTTGGTATGCAAAGCCCAGCTTTACTTCTTGCGGTAGGACGAGCCCTCGGTGAGCTTGGCCTTACCGCCAGTAGGCTGGCAAAGGACAGTGGCGCACGAGCCGCAGGTCACAACGGTCTGGGCGTGCGAGAAAACGGTGGAAATGGTCAGGCAGCCGGGGCACTTGACGTCCATGAAGTAGCTGCGAGGAGCAGCGACGAGAGTCTTCAACTTATGGCGCTTGGCCTCGGTCTGTGCAGAAGGGTTAAGCAAATCAACGGCGAGAACCATGGTTGTTTTAAAGTCGAAACTCAGTTGGGGATCCTGGCCATAATATCAAGAGCCTACCGTGACTATTAGGTCAAAGCCCTAAATGAAAAATGCTGACAGAGCACAGAATTTCCCCAGTCTCGAATGACCTCGAATAGTTGAGAACAATTGGGACGGCTCCAATTATGTTCTCGAATGTTCTACTCAGCCCCTATCATCGGACTGGCGTGAGTGTGAAATTAAATCTTAATAGGTCCTAAAACTCGTTAACGTGAAAACATGAGCTTCGTAAATCGTTATTCATCTTGCTTAGAAAATGTTGCCTCAGCGTCAAAACCTCACGCATGATCGTGAAGGTTGGGGGTAGGGGTCGCGGTAGGGGTACTCTCCACTTTTTTGGGATCCACCTTAGCTGCCGCGGGCACGGTCTCAGCCGTGGTGGTAGGCGCAGTTTCCGTAGCTTTCGAAGGAACATTGGTATTGCCAGACTCAGTGAACCCAATTGCATCCTCATGATTCACAATCTCGGCTTCCTCTTCCTGGGCCACCTTTGCCGCCGCGGGGTCCACCGCCTGCTCCAACAAGGGAGCACCGTTGCCGCCATAAGCCTTGGGAACCCAGTCACCCAGCGTGTAACGCAGGTCCTTACCATTTCCAAGAACGTGGAATTTGTCGGCGGTTTCCTTTGACATAAATGCGCGAGCAAAGCTAAAGACCCACGTCATGAGGTAGGGCACATTGACAAAGTACTTTGCCGACAAAAACTCGGGGTAGTAGTCTTGGAATAGCTTGATCACAGTAGACGACGCCTTCTTGGTGGTACTGTCCATACGGAGAAACGAAACATCCATATAGTCGTGAACCTGGTCCATGGTGCCGAGCTCGTCCGAGGATAAGTCGAGTAGAGCAATGCCTCGTTCCATTAGACCCACTCTCCAACGAATAAACGGCTCGAGATCGGCAAACACGGACGCACGGTCCTTGATGGCACCATACAAGTTCCAGGTAATGATCTTTCCGTCAGGGGCTTCGGTTACCACTCCTAAATGGTTGAGTTCGGGTTTGTGCTGATCCACGTTAGTGGCCGCATCCAGGGGATTATACTCCTTGCGCCAAACCAATGTTTTGAGTAGCTGCTCCTTGGATGGCTCGATTTCGTACTTGTTGGCTCGCAGGAACTTGTGGAGAACCTTCTCATGCGAGCTCGTGAACGATGTTTCGGCCCCAAAGTCGAGGCCGTACAACTCGGCATAGTCGGCGGTAGCAATCAGTTCGGGCAAAGCCTTTTTCAGGGCTTCATAGGACGCAGGCTCATCAATGGTCGTGCTCATTAGTTAGATGAATTGGATGTCGATCAGAGGCAACACTGGGGAGTATGTCAGATGCAGGGGACTACAGGGGGCGCCTTGTACCTGCTTGCCCTGACTCATTGCTGAGTCCCCCGACAGCGGCGCACTGTGCAGGTGATCTGCAGCCGCAGCTACCAGCACCGGCGATGCAGCCTTTAGCAACACGACAATCACGGTAATGATTATCCACTTTCTGGAAATAAAAGATAGTGTTAATGTTATAGATAAAATATCCGTACTGGAATTGAAAGAAGTAAGACCCAAAGAATCTAAATGATTCGCAGCGCCCATCCGTTATATTCAGTCGAGGCGGGACCTACCCCCACTGTTCCGGGGGTCACGTCCACAATGCGGCCATCTATGCACCACCGCCGCATCCGCTCAGGTTGGTCTTGGACAAAAACTTGGCATCCAGACGGCTCCAGTTGCTGGTAGATCACCCTGGAGTCGTCCACATGGCTAGAATTGTCATAAACCTGGTACATGATATCCATTAGCTCTTTCCCCGGGAGATGCGGGATAGCAATGGAGAATATTTTGCCCGATGAAGGCGGTTCTGAGAGAGGGGAAATGCAAAAAGTAGGCTCAAGATGTGAGACGGTAGTGAAAAGTAGGTATGAGAACGGGTCCGGGACCGCCCGGGTCAGTCCGGCAACCTTTCCCTTATACAGCTGATCAACCTTGGAGATGTTCTCCTCGGCAGCCAACTTGAAGCGGTCGCGGCCATGTTTGCGCATTTCAGGAGAGTCCGAGTCGGCAACAATGGCCGAGTGAAGGCCCCAAGAAGCAACAACAAGCGCTCGCAATGTCGGGCTTGTTAGCGGTAACGGCCCCTGGGAGACGGAGCCGACAGGGAACGTTACTTCAAAGGTGCTCAATGGCCGGAACTCGGAGCCCAGCAAGAGTCTTTGTATGGCAGTCAAGGGTTGGGCAGCCCCCATTGACGAGCAAAGTGCGTTGCCCGTTCCCGCCGGCACAACGCAAAGTCTCATTTCCGTGCCCGATGACGGACCTAGAGCGTTGACGAACTCGTGGACGGAGGTGTCGCCGCCCATGATGACGACAGTGGCAGACGAAGAAAATGAAGCCGCGTGCTCGCTGATGGTGGTAGCCGAGACCGTGGCGACGTAAATGTGGTAAATGCCAAACGCCTTGAGCAACGGACTCAGGATGTTGAAGTACAGGTCACCACCATTCTGTGATCCGGCTCCCTTGGAGTTGATGATGGTGAGATTCTTCATGTATGCGGGGTATTTTTTGCTATCGGCTACAAGCCCCGGATAATTTGCTTGCGTGGAGGGCACCCATTCACTGATGTCCATGACCGGGTACTCGACGAGCTTGTCGTTAAATTCAGCGGGCACCTCATCAGCCACAGTAGCCGCAAGCTCCCATCGGCCTCGGTCGTTCTGCCTAGCTGTGAAAAGGGCGAACCTCTTGCTGTTGACGATTGGGGCGGCCAAAAACTGTTGCGCCAAGTCACTGGACATGGAGAGGCTTCTTCAGACGGAAGGTAACAATATAGGAGACACAAACAGTTAACAAAACGCTCAAATGACCCACAACGCTTTCACACGAGTAACCTTTAGCAATGAGGGGGTGAAATGCCGAAAATGTCGCCAACAAACACAGTGAGGGACTTGAAACGCTTTCTTAGGTCAGGCTATCCAGGGGGAGGAAGGGAATACAAATGACTATCCTGCATGCTGCAGACTAATGTAGATGGACTCCAGCGGGACCCGCTCATGGGTAAGTTCCATTATTGGTATTTTCACGAATTCCAAGTATAGGAAAACAAGTTAATGATACTTCTAGATATTCATTACACCCAGTGTTGTGGGCCAGTGGTCACGGTATAGCTGTGCTATTTTTGTAATTCACAGCAGAAAGTTGACCCTAACAATGCGACAACATGGCGCAGCTGCCTGGCCCGGCCTGTTTATTCACAAGCATGCATAAAGGGCAACCGCGCATAATGATCAATTTTTTTAAGAATCTTTTCAGTGCGAAGGTTTCATATACTGCGACCAAGAAGCTTAAAGATGTGAGGACGCGGGGATGCCCGCGTTAGAAGGCCCTCCGACATGCATTGTGTGGCGCCCCAGGAGTAGACGCAGCTTAGAATCTAGATATGCACATGAAACGCGATAAGCTTACATTGGGGTTGGTGCCCAGGCGACTGGATGATGGCATATACTGCGTGTTTCACAAATATCCTTGGAACAAGCTGCCTTATTGAGGCCACTGTTGAGCTGGTCAACTCGCACCCTGATCTTTCTGAAGCCCCTACCCTGGAACTTCGCTCGGATGAGGTATCTGCCTGACGAAGCTATCTAACAGACGCACGTTTATAGTCTCACTGGAAGACTTTGGCGTACATGATAGTGTAGACGTAAATATCGACTGAAAAATCGACTGGAAAATCGACTGAAACTCCAATTGCAACTATCTATGAGCTAGGTGCTAGCATTCACACTCTACGCCAAGCAAAGTCAAGAGCTAAGGAAAGTTATACTGGATACTCATAAACAACTATACCGTCAAGCTCTGAGTATTCTTATACGCTATTCTTTAAGAGAGACTGGCAGACGGAAATAGGCCGCCTGATTGAAACAGGCAGACGGAGGCAGAGAGTAAAAAAATCCCTTACATCAGCGATAAATCCGGTGATCTTGGGTTGATCCTTCATTTCTTGCCATTGGAAGTATGCCGCCCCAAGGGCCAACACTACAGAACTTATACCAAGTATTAGGAGTTACGACCAATGCATCGACAGATGACATCAAAAAAGCCTATCGAAAAGCTGCGCTGAAATACCATCCTGATAAAGGCTCTGGCAACGAGGACCTATTCAAGCGTGCAGTGGAGGCAAACGAAACCTTGTGTGATCCAACAAAACGGAAAGAATATGATCTTAGTATAGGAATTGGCTTGGCGCGCCGTCCAAAGCCCACGTTTACTCGCACAACGCCCTCTTATACAAGCTTCCGGGCTCCATTTTCCTCGCGGTTCAGCAGCTTTTCGTTTGACGATAGCGACGACGATATGAATCCGTTTGATTCCTTTTTCTCGGGTGCTGCATTCTCGCCATTTATGCCTGGCTTCTTTTCTGCGGGATTCGATATACCGCGGACGCACCCGTTTACCCGAGAAACGCCTCGTCGTCGCCCACCTTCCAGTCGGTTCGATTTCCAGGCACGGTCATCTCGAGAGCGCTGGCAGCCCAGAGGTGGAGCCGATGATGAAGATGGTCACCACGACTATGATAGCTCATTTGGTCGCCAGGGCCGCTCGTCGCAGCGGACGCGCCCATCTGGCACCTATCGCACTTCTGATTCGAAGGCAAGGTCCTCTGATTCATACCAATCTCGTGCGTCGGGCGCCAACCAAAGTCGCCCTTTTGATTCATACCAGACTAGGACATCTGATCCGAGCTATAGGCGGCCGTTCAGCTCTACACGCTCAAGTTCCAATACCAAAACAGAGTCCCGGGAGTCTCAGCAGCCTCAGCCATCTCATCGCACTCGGTCACAGAGCCACCGGGCTCAATCTCCATCGAGCTCCTATAGCTCGGCGTCTACTTCGAGCTCTCAGTCGCCACCATCGCACTCAACGTCGCAATCTCAGCAACCACAGCCTCAGCAGCAGCCTCGGCAGCCTCACAGGGCCAGCACATTTGCGCGACGTCATTTTCCCGAAACTGCCTCTTGGCGGGCCACAATGGATGGTGCATACGACAAGTCTACTACACGTCAAGAGCCTGTAGTAGATTTGACTGGGGATGCGTCCGACGACGATGTATCAATTGTGGACCTGTCGAGCGAGTCTGAGGAATTGCCCAAGAAGTCCGCCAGCTCACAGGCGGCAGATACCCCCCACACTGCTACTAGTTCAGAGGCTGCGCGTGCTGCCGCAGCTCAGGCTGCAGCTGCTGCAGCGGCAGCTAACGTGCGTGCCAACTCCAGGCAACCCGGCCCTAAAGTCGAGGTCCGTGATAATGCCATGGACTCTGCTGCGGCTGCTGCGGCTGCTGCCGCTACGGCCGAACACGATCTCTCAACGTCGGAGTCTGACCTACACATGGAGTCTGATTTTGAGCCGGAAGACATTGAGTCCTCGGACGACGAGCCTAGCCTGAAGCGGAGCAGGACCGAGCAGAGCACAGCCGAGCGCAACACAGCCGACCGGACTGCCGCCAATGCCGCACAAGCCAGCGATTGCCGCAAGCGCAAGCAGGAAACAGAAGACGTGCCTGCTTCTAAGCGCACCAAGTTCGACATGAACGTCAACGCAGTGCCGCCGTTTACGCAGACACATGGCAACTTCGACATGCATGATCTGGGATCGAGCGTGCCGGACGGCGAGCAGCACCACCGCCAGTTCAACAGCACATTGCCAAGCCACGCATTCTTTTCTACCGGAAATGTCGCTGCAGGTGCAAATGGGAACGGAACAAACGGGTTTGATGCCAAACAGTCCGCCAACTCCGGTGTCAACCGCAAGAGCTTCTCTGAATATGGCCACAACATCGACAAGTACATGGGCGAGTACGTCAACTATAACCAGAAAATGGCGACATCTGTACTGAAAGGTACTGAGGACCTACAGAAGATTATGCCTGTGGCGTTTGACGCGGACAAGTTAAAGGGGCAGGTGCAGGCGGCACACGACGACGTGGCGGCGCTCGAGGAATGGTTGGCTGTGGCCAAGCAGTATGCCGAGACCATGAACTCATGGCATCAAAAAGCGCATGGTGGCTAGTCTACGTTTTGCGCGTCTTGCGTGTGCTATATAGTAGTTGGTCTCGACAGAACTTGTAGTATGACTTGTAGCATTTCTTTTCATTTCCTATAGAACTATGATAATACCTGTATGAGAATATAAGTCTAGGGGGTAGAAAATATTTAGACTAGTTGATCAAACCCATTGATGCCAGTAGATCACACAATGGGACAGGTACGGAAAGGATGGTGATGGGTCGGTCCTCTCCCTGCCCTGCCCTACCAACGCGTGCCGAATGTAAGCCGTCGGGTACTTTAATTCTCCATACCCCACGTTCATCGCCAGTCGTAGCCAAAATGGGCAGTTTACTCACAAAATGGGCAGTGCTATCCATTGGCGTGGTGTTTCACCTCTCTTTCATTATGTCTATCTTTGATATCTACTTTGTGAGTCCCCTTGTGCACGGTATGCAACATTTCGACCCCGAGCCACCATCACCGGCCAAACGTCTGTTTTTCATAGTCGGTGACGGTTTACGCGCCGATAAGTGCTTTGAGAAAGTTGTGCACCCTTCCACTGGTGAGTCCGAATATCTGGCTCCGTTTATTCGTTCCAAAGTCTTGACTGAGGCCACTTTTGGCGTCTCGCATACGCGGGTACCCACCGAGTCGCGCCCGGGACACGTGGCCATGATTGCCGGCTTTTACGAGGATGTGAGTGCCGTGACCAAGGGCTGGCAAGAAAATCCGGTGGACTTCGACTCGGTCTTCAACCAGTCCGCCCATACCTTCTCATATGGCTCGCCGGATATCCTTCCCATGTTCTCTAAAGGAGCCGAACTGGGCCGGGTGGATATGGAATGCTACGATCATACCTTTGAGGATTTTACACGGTCGTCCATTGATCTGGATGAGTTTGTTTTTGACCATTTGGACCGACTGTTTGACGAGGCGAAGACAAACTCCACCCTGGCCAACGAGCTCAAGAAGGACCAGCAGGTTTTCTTCTTACACCTACTCGGAATCGATACTGCGGGCCATGGCTACCGGCCGTACTCAAAGGAATACTATGACAATATCAAGTATATTGATGGCAAGATTGAACAACTTGAAAAAAAAGTCAATGAGTTCTATGACGATGACGGCGAGACAGCTTGGATCTTCACTGCTGACCATGGAATGAGTGATTTTGGCTCGCACGGCGATGGCCACCCCGATAATACGAGAACTCCACTCGTGGTATGGGGTAAAGGCGTGAACAAGCCTATCAAGGGCCTCGAAGGCCACGACGACCTATCGCTGGGCTGGAATCTGCCGGTGCATCGCCATGATGTGAACCAGGCCGACCTAGCGGCACTGATGTCGTTTTTGATTGGCGTAAACTACCCCGCCAACTCGGTGGGTGAGCTCCCTCTAGAGTATCTGGACGCATCCCCAGAAACACAAGCCCGGGCACTGGCCGCTAACGCCTACTCAATCGCTGAGCAGTACTTGGTAAAGGAGGAGCAGATTCGCCGGCTGCAGCTCAGCTTCAAGCCGTTCGCTCCTCTATCCGGTGATTTTACAGTTGCTCACCGCCACGGGCTTATCTCCAAACTCATGACTGAGCAGGACTATGATGGTGCATTGGTGGCTGCGGCCGAGCTAATGACACAAAGCCTTAAAGGACTGCGTTATCTGCAGACTTATAACTGGCTTTTACTGCGCAGTCTTGTCACTCTTGGTTTCCTTGGCTCCATTGCCTTTACAGGTACATCGTTTTTGTATCTGTTCGTTGTGGATGACGAAACCAAGGCTAAAAAGGGCCCTGCCTGGATCAGCGCGATTTTCGGCGGCATTTTCGCCGTGCTCGCTGCACTTCTGTATCAGCAGGACTCTCCCTACAACTACTATTTGTATGCATTCTTCCCTGTGTTTTTCTGGAATGCCGTGTTTACGAACCTTGCAACTGTTCGCCAGGGCCTATACAGTCTGTGCTTCGAGAACCAAAAGCATGGACTTTTCGCAACGCTAATGGCCCTTGGATATGGTCTCATGTGTATCGAGAGTATGGTATACGGGTACTTCCATCGCGAGGTGTTTAGTGCACTGTTTGTACTGATTTTTGCATGGTGGCCCTGGTTTCAGAACCGCCAGCTGGCCTGGAAATACCTGGGTTTCTCGCTTCTGTGGTCGGCCATGTGCCTTGTGCTGGCTGCGTTCACCGTCTCGCCAGTGGTTAAGGTAGAGAGCCTGGACATGGTCGTGGGCTCGGGGCTGCTCATGACAGTGATCAGCACCGGCTACATTCTGTACTTGAACCGCGAGCTTAAGCTTTCGGGAATCACCATGGTGACCTGCGGCGTGCAGCTCGGGTTCATTATTCTGTCTGTCGTCGTCACGCGCTCAGCCATTCTGTCTTTGCAGGCCCGCAAGGGCTTGCCGATCGGCTCGCAGCTGGTGGGGTGGATGACATTTGCATTTTCGCTCACCGCACCTTTTATGCACTCGCTGTCACCCGTTAACGATTACCGCTTCCGGTTCCTTCAAATATTTATGGCATTCTGTCCCACATTCGTGATTCTGGCCATCTCATACGAGGGCTACTTTTACGTGGCCTTCACACTGCTTCTCTTTTCGTGGCTGGAGCTTGAGAAGCGCATCGGCTTCGGCGCGGGCCCCATCGACTCCACTGGTAATGCTGGGCGAGGTCGGCGCGTGCGGCTCAAGGATTTCCGTATGGCCATCACTTTTATGTTTTTGACGCATATTGCATTCTTTGGTACTGGCAACATCGCGTCTATCTCATCGTTTTCGTTGGATTCAGTGTATCGATTGATTCCCATTTTCAACCCTTTTGCCATGGGCGCGTTGTTGATTGTCAAGATCCTTGTGCCATTTGTTATTCTATCGGTGTCACTTGGCATGATTAACCTGACCATTGGCCTACCTGCCTACGCGATTTTCTCTATGGTCCTATCGATCTCGGATATCCTCAGCCTGAACTTCTTTTATTTGGTGGTCGACGAGGGCTCGTGGCTCGACATCGGCACTGGCATCAGTCACTACTGCATCTGCAGCGGGCTGTGTTTGTTTATCATCTTCCTAGAGT
Source organism: Wickerhamiella brachini (assembly GCA_030565285.1). NCBI lineage: Eukaryota > Fungi > Ascomycota > Dipodascomycetes > Dipodascales > Trichomonascaceae > Wickerhamiella > Wickerhamiella brachini. Next base: position 313,707 of record JAJMBL010000003.1, on the reverse strand, counting down.
ACCTAAGCTCGCTGCTGGTTGCAGGTGTTGAGCTCGAGGAGCCAGCCACCCCGGTTGAAATAAAGCAAACCCGGAACCGTCGAGCCAGCCTTCGCCAGCCGGTGGCAACTAATCTCCGAGGGAAAGCTTAGGCCGATTTCAAGCCAACCGCTCGCAGGTGTTTGGCGAAACAGGCGTTAGAGAAACTCCAGTTTCAGAATGTACACTTAGTGTAAGGCACTGCAAAAGGCACCTGTTAGAGTTAAAAAAAGGGCGTACTAATTCATAATAAACTATCTAATCTTCTCTGCGCTTTTTGTTGCCGTTCGACTGGCCTTGCTCCTGTGGCCTTTTGGGTGCGCGGCCAACGCGATTAACCAGCGGCCGCTGCAGCTGGGCGCGGCCTTGTTGCTGCTTCTGCTGGGGACGAATGCGCTGGCCAGATTCATTAGGGCCGTTGGACCCGCTGGGACCAGTGGGGCCACTGGCAGGACCTGTAGGCGGAATAACAAGAGAGCTGGGGGTTACTTTTGTGACACCCGTCGCGGTGGTAACCACATCCACGTCGATGCCACCCTTGAGTTTACGCACGGTCAGCGATAGCTCCTGGTTTGTTGCCTCAAGCTTGTCCGCCTTTTGCTTGAGCAGCCGCTGCTTCACCTCGAATTTGCGGGCGATAGACGCCTCGAGCTGTTCGCGTTGCTGCTTAAAGTCCGCTTGCTGCTGCTGCAGCCCGGCATCAAGCTTGCTCGCGACCTCCGCCTCTTGATCTTTGAGCCTCTTGTCAACGACGCGCCCAACGTGCTCGTTGGCGCGCCGCTTGAGCTGTTCGCGCACCTGTCCAGTGATCTGCGCCGCAAACTCTGTGACCTGCTGCTCGCTGGCCTTGGCCACGAGCTCTGTGCGCAATGCGGCGACCGCCTCGACAGACTGCACAGCGCTCAAGTCAACCTTGAACGAGTCAGATTCTGCCAGCTGCTCTTTGAGCTCGCCAATCTCGGTCTCGAGTTTGGCCTGCAGCTCCTGAGCCTCGGCAAGTTGCTTTTCAGTTTCAGGGGACGTCTCTGCCCGGGGGGGCTGAGCTGCAGCCGCGGCCTTGAGCTCTGCAACTTGCTGCTGTAGTGCGTTGGCGTCTGCAACCTGTTCTCGAAGCTGTGAGATCTCGGCATTGGCTGCAGACAGCTTGCTTTCAAGCCCAGCCATGGCCTGTACGGCCGATTGGGCTTCGAGAATCTCGTCGGACAGCCGATTGCATTCGGTTTCGAGATCCTCGATACGTTTTTCCTTGACGCCAATATCAGCCTCTAGCGCCTCCAGCGACGCCATAGGTGCCGTCACAGAAGCGATATCTGTGGGTGTCTTCGCGGCATCGTTAGTGCTCTGTTGTACGGAATTCTGCATCGCCAGCTTGTAGTCTTCCTCAACAGAAGCGCTGTGCTTTTCGGCCTCCTTCGCACGGGTTTCGGCTTCATTGGCACGGGTTTCAGCCTCACTGGCTCGGGTCTCGGCTGCTGCCCGCGCATTGGTTGCCTTTTCAACTTCAGTCACAGCGGACTGAGCAGTCTCAACCGACTGCTGTAGCTGTTGTTGCAACGACGTACTCTCAGCAACGCGCGCGGAAACATCCTGCTGCAGCCGTGAGACCTCGTCACGCAGTTCTTGACGCTCCTTGCGCCCCTTGTCAAGCTTTTCCTGCGCCTCAGACCGCAGCTTGCCCAGCAACGCCTTAGAGTTATCCAGCTCTTCTTGAAGGGCAATTGCACGGCTTTCTGCGTCGTTACCGGCGGCTTGTTTCTCCAACCGCGCCTGCCAGCGCTTGTTATCGGCCTCCAGATGGATTATCTGTTGCTGCCTCGACTCACTTTCATTCTGAGCATTTAGCAGGCTGGCCTTGAACGAATCAAGCTGGCCCTGCGCTTGCGCCGCGCGGTCTTCCAATTCTCGCGCGCGGCCATTAAAGGCTTCCAAGCGGCCACGCAGCTCGCTGTTTTCTCCTCGAATAGCTTCCACCTCGGCGGCAGATGTGGCTGCGGGGCCGCTGGCTGCGGATGCTGTGGCCGTGCGGCGAATCTCGTCAATCTGCGCGGCAAGATTAGCAGCATGCGCTTCGCTGGCCGCCAAGCGACGCGTAAGTGCTAGGGTCTCATCACGCGCTCCCTGTAGGTTGCCAGTAGTCAGGTCAAGTTTGCGGCGTAGCTGCGAAATAAGGGCCTGAGAGAGCGGCTCAATCTCCATGCTGTCATTCGCCTCTTCGTTCGAACTGTCGTTGGTGTGATGCCTTTGCGACTGCTCTGAAACCGGAGCCGAAAAAGCGTTCTCCAACCGAAGCAGCAAATCTGTGTTTGTGGCCTCAAGCTCTTCGACAGTGCTTTTGAGATGCTCCAGTTGCTGGTCATTAGCGGCTTGGTGCTCTGCCTGTCTGCGCACACGCAGCTCGACATCTGCTACCAGAGCCGAATGCTTTGCGCTGAGCTCGCTTACGGTTCCATTTAAAGCGCGATTCGTGTCCTCCAGGGATGCCACCTTGTCGCTTGCGGCGTTACTCTGTTGCCGAGCCTCCGCCAGAGAGGTCTCGGTCTGAGCAAGAACTTGCTGCTGCTCGGCCAGTTGGCTGCGCAACTCGGCACGCGACGCGCGCAGCTCATTTTCACTGGCACTCAGCGCGTCGACCGTGGCTTGAAGATCCTGGGCAGACATGCTCTCGAGCGTGCTGCGCAGTGTCTGCGCCTCTGCACGAACGGCAGCCAACGCCTCCTGACATGCCAGGATTTCGGCATCCTTAGCGGCCAGTTGCTCGGATACTGCCTTTTCGTATGCGGCGTGTTCTTTTTCCTTTTCTTGGAACGAAACCTCGCGCTTCTGCATCACCACAGCCGCCTCGCGCGACAGCTGCTTCGCGATCTCCAGTTCCTCCCGCATGTGCTGTGTTTCGCCAATCTCGCCAGCCATATATCGCTGGCGTGAGCGCGCACGTTCCTCTGTGGCAGCTAATTGTGTCTCGAGCTCGCCAACCTGCCTCTGCAGCGCGTCGCGCGTATGGCCAACCAGCAGCACCTCCTGTTGCAGATTGCCAGTCTTTTCGGTGAGCTGTAGCACCTGTTGCTGGTGGGCCGCACTTTCAGTCTCACGGCGCTGTTGTGCCAGCTTGAGATCATCCTCTGCCTGGCCCAACCGTAGACTCAACTGCGACACAGTGAGCTGCAGCGTCTCAGCCTGCTCAAACAGCCGCTTGTGCTGCTCGCTGTCGCCGTCGAAACCGCCACCGGTGGCCTGCCGCGTCCGTAGCTCAGCCAATGCCGCTTGCAGCCGCGTAGCCTCCTGCGTGGCGTCAAATACCTGCTGGTTAAGGCTCTGCTGTAGCACACTCCATTGGTGACGCTCGCTCTGCGCTTGCGCCACCTCGCTCTGCAGACGGCTCACTTCGGTGCGCGTGCGCAGCAGCTCTTCGCTTGCCTGCCGCGACCGCTCGTCTTGTCGCGCCAGCGCCTCTTTGAGGCTGGTGACCTCACCCTGAAGCGACGCGTGATCGTTGCGAGCTAACTGCAGCGCGGCGTCGCCGGCCTGCTTGAGCTGTTCGGCGTGATCCAAGCGAGCCTCGGCACGTGCCAGCTGCTTAACCAGCTCATGACGCGACTTGTCGGCATTCTCACTTTGTTTTATGGCCCGCGCAACCTCTTGACGTGCATCCTGCTTCGTATCGGCTATTTGCGAGCGCAGTAAGCCCACCTGCGTCTCCAGTTGCTGCACTAGCTGCTGCTGTGTCTCCAGTTCGCGTCGATCAGCAGTATTAGCCGATACAACAGTAGTCGGTCCCTCAGCCAACACCCGGAAAGCATCGCGTTCCTTACGGACATCCTCGAGCTGGCCGGACACGTCCTCCAGCTTTGTCTGCAGGGCCACAATCGCCTTCTTGGCCTCGGCCACCGCCTCAGTCTCTAGTTCGTCGTATTGCTTCTGCAGTTGCAGCTCGTGCTCCTCCATTTTCGCGCTGAGCGACCGGCACGCCTTTAGAAGTACGCCATTTTGCTCCTGCAGCTCACCAATGTCCTTAAACAGTAGCATACGTTCGGAAATGACCTTGTTGACGTCGCCGTCTCCGCTCTCCGCACTCTCACCGGTTTGAAGCACCTGCGCCAGCGCGTACTTTTCCTCGGACGTCAGTGGTGACTCGCCATCTGCAGCTAGCTGGCCGTTAATTAAGAGATGCTGTACCTGGTGCGACAAATCCGATACCTGACGCGCCATCAGTCCGTGCTCAATAGCCTGGTCGCGAACCTTCTGCTCTAGCGACTTTGCTTTTGAAATTGCGGCCTCTTCTTTGTGGGTAGCTGCCTCTAGCCGTTGACTGAACTCCACTAACTCACTGCGCATTTGCTGGTATTCCTGTCGCTCTGCCTGAAGCGACGGTGCATTGATCTCAATCTCCTGCAGGATACCGTCCATATCGCGCCGTAGCGCCTCATAGCGTCGTTTCCATTTGCCGGCCTCGGCCTTGGACTGGTAAAAGCTCTGGTGTAAATCCACAAATGAGCCTCCGCGGCGCTGAAGCTCGCGGATAATGCTTGCGCTGGGCGATAAAATAGACGAGGCATCTGCGGCAGTGGGGCTGGCGGTACTAAGGTCGCCGCCCAAGGTCGAGTCGGCAAACGCGGAGCCGTTCGAGCCTTGTGATTGTCCCGTGGCGAAACCAGGAGCACCAGTCTCGTAAAAGTTCGTGAGCTCGCGGTCAACACACTCAAGTTTTGCTTTCAAGTCCTCAACTTCTTGCGACCGGCTCTGGAGCTGCTGCTGTAGCCCGGTGGACGCCCGGGTCTCAGCGTCCTCCAGCGATGATATTTGTTTGCGGAGGCCTGCCAGCAGAGTATCCGACTGCTTGATCTCTGCAGTGAGCAGCTCATTTTCGCGCTTTTGCGCACTCATTTCGCCCAGAAAGGTCGACTTCGCGGTGTCTGCGTCAACCTTGAGTTTTTGCACTTGAGCCAATGCAGTCGCCAGCCTCGTCGACATATCCTCATTTTGCGATTTTAGCAGAGCGTTTGCACCTTGTAGACCCCGAGCAGTGGTCTCGCTTGTAGCAAGGGCGCGTATTTTGGTTTCCAGTTGTTGCTCAAACTCGGCCATGGCCTTGATAGTCTCATCCCGGTTGTGCTGTAGGTCTTTAGTGAGCCGGTCAACACGCGACTTGGACCCGTCAAGATCATATTGTAACATGGCACGGCTTGAACGAAGCTTGGCCAGCTCACTGGCGCTAGTTTCCGATTGCGTCTCAAGCTGCTGCTTGGCTAGCCGAAGGTTGGCAGCTCTTCGCGTTGTTGCCTCGAGATCCAGCGAAAGATCCTGTACAGCCTGCTTGCGGCGTTCTAAGGACTCCAGCAAGGCTCGTTTGTCGGCCGCAGTCTGCTCCAATTGCCGCTTGAGATTTACAACCTCTGCGTGCGCATTTGCAGCCTCCTCGGCGCTGGGGCCAAGCCGCTGTATATCGTCTTGTAACTCCTTCCGGAGTGCTTGCTCGGCCGCCTCGGTTTCCGATGCGCGGGTCTGCGATTCCCGAAGCTGGTGCTCCAAACTATCTTTGTCGAGCTGGAGATCCAGTAGGCGTTGATTGGCATTTTCGGCCTCTGCCCGTTCCACATCAATCTCGCGAGTCTTCCTCACTATTTTTAGGACAAGTTCAGGCGCAAGTGCGCTCACCACGGACTCGTCCACGTCCAGAAACTGAGCGACCCCATGAAGATGGTCTGCTGCCTCTTCGTGGTTCATGGATAACTAATCCTGGGGTCTGCCTGACTGTGATGTGCTTTGGCTGGTCCATGGCTTGTCGCCATACTCTCGGCTTCTTTTGCGTAGATTTTCGCAATAATTCAAGTAACTACACGCACACACTACTGTTGTCTGCACTTCAGGTGTTTGCAAATCTACATCCTACTTGATAGTTTTTTTCTTCTCGTTTTGCTTCACTCTTGACTGCTTGCATATACTCAGCATGACCGACGAGCCCGACTTTATTGTGGTTGTTACAAGGGCCAACACAGAGACTACTGAGGTCACAGAGGCTTTGAGAAAGCAATCTCTGGATGTAGCGATCCTGCCGAGCACCGATGATAGGGCCCTTATCGCAGTGCGTCTGTCGGAAGATAAGATCCCTGCAAGCATCAGAAACGCCGATCTATCCAATCCTGAGATCGCAGCCATTGCAGCGATCGCGAAAAGCCAAATAGCGGCCGATGCCATTGCTTTGGCAGACATCACCTCGCAAATCGACGAGATCGTCGCCTACAAGAGCATTGCCGCCATGGGGGCCAGCTCGAGCCTGGGGGCTCTATCTCTGACCCCACCAGAAACGCTTACTGCTGCGTGCCAAGCCTTCTACGGCGGTGAGGCTCTGCGCTACGTCACACTTTTATCTGGAGCGATGCTATCGTTGTTCACGGTGACCGCATTAAGTGCCTATCTGACGCTGTTTTACCGACGCCCAGTGCCTTGGCTGTGGTTTTTGCTACCCCTTGCTATTGGTTTATTTGTGTTTGGCATTGCGGGTGCTGTCGACACTCCAGACGAGCTTGGTATGGCTGTAGCGACCCCTGGCAGTGGTAAGAAGACCCGCCAACCAAACAAGTTCGCCCAGTTTGTGTACTGCGTGAGTTCAGTTGCAGGTATGGCCCTCTACCTAGCGGCATTCCTCGCAATTGTTCTCGCAGAGACTTGCACTTTGGATCTTTCGTCTCGATCAGTCCTGGTGGTTCATTTTGCTGCGGTTACTACTCTATTGTCTGTATCGTACATCTTCTGGACGAGGACCATCGAGTGGTGGAGCAGCAAAGAGGGATACGGGTCGCGGGATACCCTAAAAACTGTCAGGAGCCAGCGAAAGTTTCTCATGACGCTTTTTTTTCAGCTGGCATTCCTGTTAGTGGGACTTGTGTTCGTGCCGATCCAGGGAACTAAGCTGGCGGCTCTGGAACGGCCGCGGCAACTTCTGGCTGCGCGTGTTTTTGAGCAGATCCCGGCCACTTACAGGTTGACACCTGAGCTTATGGCTAGCCAGGTTCTCGCATTTGTGGACTGGGCGCAGCTCATTGTGGTGGGGCTGGTTCCCTTACTGGCGTTCGAGGGTGACCTCTATGAGCTGTTTGTTAGTTTGGTGTGTCCCTCCATCGCCCCTTTGGAACGACCTGTGGATGAATCGCGGCGGCGAGTTGCACTAGGCAAGATGAACATCGACAGCGACTATGCCTTGGCTTCGGCGGCCATCGTGAATATCTTTGTGGCAGATGCTAAGCGATTCTTTCCGCTGGCAGTGGCAGCGGCTTGGCTGAGTCTGTTGGTGCGGTCTTTACCGCAAAGACTCTCACTGGCTTCGTCTGTGGGCCCGAAGCATGCTGCTCGCCGGTGGTACGGCAACCTAATTCTTGGCTTGGCGACCACGGCTGTGGTTTCTTCCCGCTTCTACGAGTTTGGCCAGGCACGGGCTATTGCAGGCGCTGCAATCACCCCTATGCTAGATACGCCTCTTCGCTGGATCATGCCGGCAACCATCGGTGGTTATCTCCTTCCCTATGTGATCCAGAATGTAGTTACATTCACACCTGAGCCCAAGGTGAATGAGCTTCCCGAAACCCCTGACATTATCTGGACTGTCTAGCGTTGGCTAAAGGTCGAAATTGAAACACGTCGTGGCTCAAATCGACCCTATGCCGTTGCTCTCTGCGTTGTCTATTGGGGGTGCCAACATAATACTATGTGAATTTAATGATTGCTCAACGTTCGTGATAATCTAAACAACTTCATGAATTGAGTTAAGTAAATAATGGAAGGATAAATAGTGAGACACTCATCGGTGGCAGACTGGTGCTGAGAGCACGGTCTGCGCTACTCGAGCGATAGGCGGAAAGCGGCTATGCGGGCTTCGACAATGTCCGAAGACTGCATCTCCCCCAGCAAGCTTGCCAGCGGCCGGGCCAGCTCCGGCACTGTGGCCGCAATGTCCAGCACTGCGGCAACCAACTGCTGCTCAAAGCCGTGGCGGCGTGGCGTGAGCGCTAACAGCGCTGAGATGTCAACGTTTGGTGAAGTCGCGAGTTTGACGTCTGCAATGATGGATAGGGCGTCGCCAATTGGCGAGTTGAGGGCTTGAGACAGCTGCTGGGCCAGCTCGGGCCGCTTGAAGGCCACAGCCGCCGTCCACATCACAAACAAAGGGCGTGCACATTGTGCATCGGCCAGCTCGCCCCCACAAAGACTGGCTAGCTGCGGCTGTGTCGCTACAAGCGCCCTCACAAATACCTGGAGCCTCGCAAGAGGTAGCGAATCTTGCAGCAGTTCGGCCTGGCCGTATTTGTGGTAAAAGTCCTGCACCAGCAAACGGGCCCGCGGCTTCTCGCCCAGCCGCCAGTACTTGTTTGCAATATGTAGCTCAAAAAAATGCTTGTCGGCTAACGACCATTTGATCAGTGTACCACCACTTTGCACCAGGTAGCGCAGGTGCTCGATTTTTGTAAAGCGAGTATCCTTGAGAACAGCAACTGTATACTTGTAGCTGACAACACCATGATAATAGGCTTCCTTGAACTCTTCGAGTATGTCCTCCTCGGAATGGGCTGCACACAGTGTTCTTTTGATGCGATCCGTGTCGCTAAGGGCTGCCAACTGATGTCGCGACGCTGTCTGCTCAATGGTGCCTAATCCCGTGAACAGTTCCTTGAAATGGCTGTTTAGAGAAGGATGACTGGAGTTGGTTTCGATTCGCGAGTCGAGCAGCTCGCGCAGCATTCCCGCAATATCCTTCTGCTGGCCCTGGCTAAGTTCCGGCGTCAACCGCTCGCCAAACCGACCCACATGATGCTCGATGCGGTCCAAAGTGGATTCTCTGTCCAATGATTTTTCGCTGCTCATATATCGCCGGGTTAGGAGTTCCCTTAGCTGGCCTTGCAATGGCCTTGGAATTAAATGTCGAACGCCTCCTCCCATGGCCGCTGGTCGTGGTGTGAGGAACCTTTGCTGAGTCCGTGCTGCCTCAGCTGCGGGTCTGGCTGCTGACTCTGCTGGGCAAGGGACCGGCGGCTAAGCTGCAGGTTGAAACGACGGTTTGCATCGTTGATAAAACTCGTTTCGGAATTGTGAGCGGAACGACGTTTACGCTGGCCATCGCGATAAACTAACTGCTGTAGAAGCTGATCAACAGTATCTGGTTGTGCAATTGTGTCGCTGGGTGCATCCGCTCGGTGGACTCTTTTCACTGCTGTAAGATCGATATCTTTTTGGTAGGCCCTCTCGGCAAGCACATTAAAGTCACGGTCCTGCGACGCAGCCTGGCGTTCCTTTTTCGCTTGCTGTTTGGCTTGCCATACCTCTGATTCTTCTAGCGTCCAATGCCAAGCCTGCTCCTGGTCGTAGTTTCTGCCCTGCTCTTCCGCCTGAATGCGGTCCAGCTCTTGCTCGTAGCGCTCGCGGCGTTTTTTACTCAGCTGTGGCTGATTTGACCGGTCTTGTGCCGCTTTGACTGCCTCGAAATTGGTTTGTCGGGCTTGCTTGGCGCGCGCCTTCAGCTCCTCAAAATCCGCCTGCATGTGTCCTGTGACTAATTCCCTCCTGCAGGCATATAATAAACGAACCTCGCATAAACCCTGATCGTAAAGCCCTTTGTATATAAGAATATAAGGACGTGCACCACAATGCACGTCACCACCTCATGGATCCTTATGGCGATCGCAGGTTGCCTAGGGTGCCTGAAAGGATTCTCTTCGATACACAGGACTCTTTTATGACAGAAGACTCGATGGACGGCAGCCAGGCGGCCACTCCTTTCTATAGTCCACCGCTTTTGGGGGGCCTGAAAACTGGTGGCTTCGATATTGGCACTCTGCCCAACGAGTTGGGTGCAGAAACCGTATCTTATCTGAAATTGTTACAAGAGACCTGTGAAAAGTATGCGGATATGCTGGAGCTTAGCCCTGCATCTGACGGTTCTTCAGATTATAATATTACCTCGGGGTCTACTCACTATGCTCACGGTGTTCTGGGTGGTGATGAGGGCAATGGTAGCGAGGACGGCGGGGATGATAAGTATGATGAGGGTCACGAGGGCTGTGAGAATGTGCATGAGCGTCAAGATGCAGCAGACACACAAGATGCACCGGATTCCCTTGAGGCTCAGGGTCGCCTAGGTGCACCAGATATGCAAGAACCTCAAGTGGCTTCTCAAGGTAGGAAGCTTTGTCAATTGGTAAGGACTATGAGTATGGACCAAGCTCAGCTTCTTCTGAAATTGACTTCCAGACAAGCAGACGCCGTGGCCCAACTGCTTTGCCATGACGACTTGGCGATTGGAGCCACAATGCTCAGCACCATATCGTCCATGGTTGGACTCGTCCGTAGAACGAAAATCGTCGACACTCTTGGCGACGCTATGGCAAATTATATGGGCCGTATACACCTGGATAGTTCCGAGTACTTCAGATCTCGAGAATTGCTACGATTTGTTGGCCCTCGTGATGGTCTTGCTAGAAGCCACAGCCTTATAAACCTGCTACTGAAACACCAAGATGTGCGCTTGATCAGTGAACTTACAGGCAACCACCCGGCCCCATTGTTTTCAAAAGACCAGGTCGTCCAGATCATTGAGCTGGTCCATGACGAAAACGAGAAGCAACTACCCAGTCTGTATGTTATCAAGAAGATTGCCGAGAATGACGAATACCGAGAATGGGCTCGTGAAAATGGGGCCGTTCTAATTGTTTTAACGATTGCGTACAACAAGCCAAATCCGCTAATAAGGGGACCAGCAATGCGGGCATTTCACAGCCTGATGGACGGTCCAAACGTTCATCAATCTGTGCTGGAGATTGTGCGGAAGGATGCTGCTGAGCTACTCGTACAGATTCTCGTAAACAGTTATCAGGATGTCCAGAGAGATGCCGAGCATGGGCTGGTTATGATGTTTCAATGGCTGGACCCAGATGAGAAGGAGCGGGAGGCATTCTACAGTATCCTTCTACAAGACAGAACTCTAAAAAAATACTTGGTGTCCACCAGAGGTTTGCTTTGCGATGTCATGCTGGCGTGGATACTGGTGGAACACCCTGAAGCAAACGTTATTGATGCCACCACAATCATCGGATCGCTAAGAGGCAAAATGACGACTTTTGATCAATTGCATTGTACAGAACAGTCGGAAATTCCGGGTTTAGTCGATATGATGAAAGAGCTGCTAGATATGCTCGAAAACCCCTAGCAGGTCTCTATACTAAATTATATCGCAACTAGCTTGCTTTGTGCTCTACTATCTCACGTCTTCTACCTACCCTCTCCAGTTTAGTGGTGTTGAGACCGAGCGTGGCTAGTTACCATATCTTGCACGATATGCTGTGGGCCGAGGAGCCCAAGCAGCCAGAACAGGAGCCCCTTTAAAACTCAATTGATGAATCCACGAAAACTGACTTGTATGGCGAGCCCTGGAAGCTTGCCGCATTGACAGATTCTATGATGGGAAGACCGAGAGAATCCAAAAAGAAGAGCAACCTCATTTGGCAGCAATTGCTAGAGAAGTGTGACAAGTATGCTATTTTGTTGAGCAATTCTTCTCACTCGTCAAAAACAGCTGCTGCGGGCGAGGAGCTTGCAGTATACTCACGCGACATAGTCCCAGGAAAATTCAAGTCACTCAGGGCAGTTTTTGTGCAGCACTTGAATACTATCATTAGATTATTCTTTCACAACAGCCCGTATGTTACTGCATTGATGGTGGATTATTGGGGTAGTGCGTCGACGGCTGGCCAGAAAAACAAGGCATTCGACAACCCCTTTTCGGTGACGCCGTGGCCGTTTATATGCATGCAGCGGCTGTCATTTGACAGCGGTGTTACGATTCGCTGTGGGGTGCGCTGTATCGTATTGGACCCAGAGATGGCTTCGCAAAGAGCCAAGATCTAGTAGAGAGTACTGAGACAGGGAGATGGACAATTGCTCAAGCACATTATCGTCGAGAGCCCCCCATGCCTCATGCACCAAGGACCAATTGGCTCATACTATGCGTCAGATCCCCTACGACAAACACAACCACTGTATCACTGCTGAAGAAGTTTGGAGACATCCCACAGTACAGAAACTGGGCACTTGATGATGGAGCCTTGAATGCATTGACAGTTGGCTTGCAAGATGTAGGCTTTGAGGAAGAGATAAGACGGCCAGCAACGGATGCGCAGTTCGATCGAGGACTCTAGTGCCCACGGGTCTGTGATGTAGCTTGTGCAGCAAACCGTATACAGCTTGTCTCGAATGGCTTCCAGGCAGCCGCGAGGCTATCCAGGATAACGCAGAGTGCATGTTGGTGATAGTACTTCTGTCGCTAGATCACCAGGAGACCCATAGGAAGGAAATTTGCGATGCGATTTTGGGCGACAAGAATGCTATTAAGCACCTAATATCCACGAAAGGGTCGCTGCGGGATGCCATACTGGCGTGGGTGCTGGTCGAACGCCCAGATGCAAATGTCACCGTGTGTAACAGACTCTTCCGACAACGATTCTGCGAATACCGGTTGTAGTAATGAGGGTGCCTCTGGAAACTACGAAGACGACCCGGTCAATGCTACCAATATACTGAAATTGCTAAAGCGTGACCTCTGGCGATTGCTATTTGTAGGGGATCGAGACACTCCATGATCGCGGACACGATTAGACCCCTGATTAAGATGTTAGAGAGGCATCAAGAGTTTTGAACTTTAGGCCAGATGTAGGGGTGTAAATTAGTCTTGCATCTCCAGGATGTCTTGATTGTAGTCTTCTGTTTCTTGTGGAGGCACGAGGATCATTTGAACTGGTATTTGGGCAACGTCCTGCATCTGGTCTAACTCTTCGATATAGTCAAAGTTTATATCGTCTAAGTCGCGGGAATCCATGAATCGCTCGTAGTCCTGTTCGGCGTAGAATTGTTCAGCTTCGGCCAGCAAAGCATCCTCATCTACCTCGCACTCGATCCTTTCAAGTGCTTGTTCATGTTCTTGCCTCAAGCGATAGAGGTGTTGAGCGTCTGTCTCGCTACCTGTGCGAGCGTTGAAAGCCGCTTCCTGCCGTCGCACCCGTTGCAGGTCTCGTTGCATATCAAGTCTGGATCTTTTAACAGACTCTGGAGTAAAAACGCGTTGTGATATCTTGTGTGCGCGCCGACATGGTGAAGGAGTGGTTGGAGGTTGGCTCATGGCGCGTGCTAGCATACGAGGCCTAGAATCGGAATTGGAACCTTGGCCCTTTGACGGCGGAGCTTTGAATTTGGGACTAGGTAGCTTTGGGACCTAACCTTGCCCAAGATACAGGGTCTTGGTAATTGGTATCTTGACCCCGAATTTGGGACCAAGGTAACCTGGAAACATAATCTTGGGCCTGGGAGCAGGATATTGTAACTTGCGGCTGAACTTGCAGCTGCTTTATCAGCCGCAGCCAGAGCCGAGAGAGGTACTTCAGCTAAAATATCCTTCCCAACCCCTCCCCGAGGTTGCGGTCGCCAATCTGAATTTTCGACATGGCGAGCTTGAAAAAAGATACGCAAACGAACACTTCTTACTTGCACATTGCTGGAAAGAATGCGGCGAGCCCTTTGGTCTACATCATCCCCGGAAACCCCGGTATTTGCGAATATTACACCGAGTATGTCGACGAGCTTAGCCGATTATTGCCCGGATACGAGATAGCTGTTCCGTCTCACCAAGGATACGATCTCGAATCTCCCGCTGGCACTCTTGGAAATGGTCAGGTTGTGTACTTGGAAGATCAAATCCAGCACAAAATTGACTTTCTAGACCAGTTTGTGCAGAGCCCCAGGGATGTCATTGTACTGGGCCACTCCGTCGGTGCATGGATTGCCCAGCGAGTGGTGGCCAACACCAAGCAGTCAAGCAAGATTAACACTGTATTTGTCGGTTTGTTAATGCCCACTGTAAAAGACCTTGCCAAGAGCGACAGAGGACTGAAATTGAGTTGGCTGGCTCCTCTTCGAGCGTTGGTGGTTCTGTTTGCGCAGATAATGTACTATTTAACGCCTATAAGCGTTGCTCGCTGGCTGATATCTCGGTCAATGGCCAATGGTACTCCATCGTTTGCTGTCGATGCCTCTATCAAATTGTTGCAGCGGCCGGCCATCACCAACCAGATTCTGGGCATGGCCCATGAGGAGCTGACGGCCATTGGTCCTACTGCCGAGCCTGAAGAAGTTGCCGGTTTCTGGGAATCGGAAAGTTACAAGATCTGGGCTCTTTTTGCGGAAAACGACCATTGGGTCTCTCCCCGCACTCGGCATCAGCTATATGACACTTACTCTGGTCTGGAGGGTGTAGAGTTCGAGACTTCTTTGAATCCCGAGATTGTACATGCGTTTTGTCTTACGGGAAGTGCACCCACGGCGATAATGACTTACAATGCTCTCAAGCGAAACTACAAGACCTCTTAGTCTCTAACTTTCCCCGTCCCGGCTTCTCTAGTCTCTAGTCCAAGTTTTTCCGTATTATTCCGATATGCATGTATCCCCTCCAGTCGTCGGTAGCACCATCAACGCTCGCAAGCCATCGCGAGTCCTTGCTGATCCCGAACTTTTGACGAAACTCTCAAACACTTCTACTTCAGATTGACCCAACTTTAAATCCAACAAACCCTAGCTAACAATCGTGACGATTAGGTTATATGTAGGGAAAATCCGGGGAACATAGAGGCAGTGCAGCCGAGTTGCGGAGTTAGTAAGGTCCACCCACCTCATCCAGAGACGGCCAGCGAAGGAGACAGTTTGAAACCAGACTTCACCGGCCCTGTCCCATGCATCATCCCACTCTACAGGAACTTCAGGCCGAGCAGATCAACCAACGATGCAAGATTGCTGGCTTATACGCTAATCTGTTGCTAATGACACCGCCCAGCAAGAAAATTGTCAATGCTGCACATGACTGGACGCTGCGCAATATCGAAACTGTGGTTGAGGATTTGATGGTCAATATCCCCAACCAGAATGCACCAAAAAATCCTTACAGTGAGTCGTTTCTGCTGGCTGGCATCGACCCGACGGAGCTGACGGTGGTCATCAGCGAGCTGGTGGATGCCTTGCAGCAGCATTCGGCCATTTCCACGCGGATAGAGCAGCACGGCAAGGGTCTGTTCTAGGCCCAGGCCATAGCTAAAACAATGCTCATGATCCAAGCCCTCAAATTGTCGAAGCGGTTGAACCTGTCAAACTGTTAAAAAGCCGCGAACGTACCCAAAACACTGCCTAACATGCCCCTAATGCCTCGATTTAAACCGGCAAGGCCACTCATAGAATCGTAGACGATTCCGCTAACCTTAAACCACACAAGTCTTAGACTCAGTGAGCCGCGATTTGAGAGATTCTATCCAGTACTAGATTGCGCCCAACTCTATGTCAAACTACAGCTGCATCATTCGCTCACTTGGGCTGACCGAGTGGAACTGATCGGTGCACAGCACATCCTCTTCCTCAGGCGGGTACGTCCAGTTTGCTTGGAGCTGGCGCGTGGTCTTTTCGAGATCAAAGCCAAGGTAAGACTCCATGAAATGGCCCAGGTCGATGTTTTCGTTGCCGCCCAGAATAGGGCCAAGCAACGACATGTCGCGGGCGTATCCGTACACGTTGACGTCCACAGCCGAGTGGCCATGCGTGGACCAGCCAATTTGAGCGGCGCGGGAAACCAACAAAGCCAGCAGATCCTGCGCGTTCCGCTTACTTTCAACCACCTGGCGGATGTCCTTGTCGGAGATATCAGTGAGGTTAAGACCGCGTGGGCCCAAAATTTCATGGGCAACAAACTGCTCCAGCTCCTGTTGCGCATGCTTGGAGCTACGTGGTTTGAATGCCCGAAGTTTGCGTGCAAGGAACTCAGTTGAGTGGTGCGCATCAGCGAGCACTTTAGGGTGCCACAAATACTCGGGATATGAATTTGAGAGCTGGCGGGCCACAGCCAGACCACCGGTCTCATGATCGGATGTGGAGATAACAATCGTTTCGGTGTCGCTATTGGCAGCAAAGTCCACGGCCTTCTGAAATGCCTTGCTGTAGGCAATCACCTCGCGGACCTGAGCAACCGGGTCGTTTTGGTGGCCAGCGTGGTCTATGCGCGAGCCCTCAATCATAAGGAAGAAGCCCTTGTCCGAGTCTTTTGTGGCCGCGGCCAGCGCATTCAAGGCGGTCTCGGCCTCAAGCTCCAAGGAAGGGTGAACTTCGTCATGGCGATCAATATCAAAGGGGATGTCACCCTCGGCCAATAGTGCCAGCAATGGCAGGGTGACGTTCGCTCCTAGTTGTAAGGAATCAAACTGCTTGCGAGAAGAAACATACTGCCAGCCCGACTGCTCGGCCTCATCAATCAAATCGCGATTGTCGCCGCGGCAACCACCTTTGGAGCGGGGGTGGAAATGGCAGCGCCCGCCACCAATCAGCAGATCACTGACGGCACCGAATGGATGGCCAATTCCAATCAACTGCTCGGCAATAAAGTCCTCCTCGGACCGGTAGTGAGCATGCGCAGCAAACGACGCCGGCGTCGCGTCGGTGATCCGAGTGGTGACCACCAAACCAGTGCGCAGGCCCTGCAACTTGGCGGCCTCCAACAGCGTGCCGCACGGATCCTGCTCAGGATCAACAGCAATAGCGCCGTTATAAGTTTTAAGGCCACAAGCAAAAGCAGTGGCGCCAGCTGCAGAGTCGGTAATAAGAGAGGACGACGAGCGTGTGCGAGAGTTGCCAATAAAGTAGTTGTCGATTTCCAAAGTGGCCAGTTCATCGAGACTTTCGGCATACTGTTGAAAATTGCGGGCCATAACCAGAGATGCAGGGCCCATTCCATCAGAAACCATAAAGATCACATTGCGTTTGCCCGAGGCAGGTGGCTGCGCGGGGCGGTCGGAACCCGGGTCATGATGGCCATTTGAGGGCAGAAACACGTAGAGAGTGAAGAGTGTCGCGATAACCGCCCACGTCACGACACAAACTTGCAGTAAGCGTTGCTTGCGAGGTAACTGCGCGGGATTATGATTCTCCATTGATAACACCAGGAAACAAGGAAAGTGGAGCTTACAACACAAGCGAACCAGATAGTGAGAGGTGCATGTCTGCAGCGGGATGGGAGGTTAGGGTGGCCCCAAATAGCCTATTCTTGATTGGAGCATTTACTGTTTTGTTGCTCGAAAAGACAATTAAATAAGAGGCTAAACATAATTTGGTGGCCGAAACATTTTGTTGCGGCTTAACCTACTCACCAACCAATCGGTCGCATCCGCAACCCCAGTACCGTCCAGGGCGCAAATTGGCAGCACGCGGCTATCACGTGCGCTCATTTTCTCGGCGATCTTGTTGAAGATCTCCTTGATGTCTTCAACCTCTATGCAATCGTCACGGTCTTGTTTATTTGCCAACATCAGTACCGGCGTGCCTTCGAGCACCTGAGCGCTGATTATGTGGTCCAATGCGTCCCGGCACTCTTCAATGCGAGCTCGATCAGTTGAATCAACCACGAACACCACAGCATGAGCATCCTCGTAATAGCTATCCCACATATTGCGCAACGATTCTTGGCCGCCCAAATCCCACATCTTGAGCTGGATTGACCCCACCTGGACGCGTCCAACATTTTGGCCGACCGTCGGCACTGTTCTGTTGTCGCTAAGATCTACGCTGCCTTGGTCCTTGCCTGAGGATTTGCCGTATCTTTGTTTGATTTGTTCAAGCAGAGTTGTTTTCCCTGCATTGTCCAACCCCAGGATCAACACAGAGTACTCTTCTTTCTTGGTGAATGCAGCATAAATACTTTTGGTGAGGTGGTACATGTCAGCCTGCCAATTGCCTGCCGTTACCTGCTGAGTCGATCTGGATGAGGGGGTAGAGACCCGAAAGCACAATTTGGGCAACATGAACGGTGGCACCGTACTTGGTTCCACAAACCAAACGCTAAAGTCACAGGCTAGACTAAATAACTATTTAATGCTCCTCACTCTCGGGGGTAGGTCCACGGTGGGGCAGGGGACCCTGGCGACCACGACGGACACCCTCGTGGAAGAAATTAGCAGTAAGGCGGTAGCCGGCGAAAGTAAGGACACCGCCCATGAGGATAATCAGGGGCCAGACCTCGAAAGGAATGGCTCTGTGCTTCTTGACGGAAGTAGCATTATTGCTTTTGGCGTTCTGAGCCAGGCGCAAGAGGATGGAGGTACGCATTGTAAGGATGGATGACTGAGCGGCCAATGAGTGGTTAGTGGAGTAAGGGGTGCTAGGCCTTTGGTAAACACGTGATGCCCTTGGGAGTTTTCTGAAGCGGGCTAAAAACAGGTATGTCAAGGGGTGCTAGGCGCTAATCCAATATTGCAAGCAGATCTCTTAGGAGACCACATGAAATCTCATCTACGAAGGGGTGTCAAACAGCTACTAGTCTGACTCAACAAGAAAGCATCCTTCGATAGTCAAACACAAGTATAATAACGAGTGAAGATGTTGGTATTCCTCTGTTCTCGCCTGAAACCATGCGCTGCGGTAGACTTGCCCTATTATCTATGCTTAATACCCCCACCCTAATCAACTTTACTTTAGTGCCCCTGACCGCAGCATCTCTGACCCCGACCCTAGATCACCTAACCCCAGAGCCGTGACATGCAGGCATCGATATGGGGTGATGCTACAAGGGTCGGCGTGGGTGAGCAAGATGCATTTATATAAAGATGATTCAGTTTAGGTTTGTCTATATATCGCTCGTTACGACCCTTGGCGTCTTGGTATTTTTCCGAGCTATGCAGACTTGTCTGATTGCTGACCCCATGCTTGCGATAAGGATCCCCAGCAGTTCCGCAGGCATTGAACGGCAGGCCCGATCAGTTTGGCACACACTCCCCAACAGCGCGTCAACGGTTCAAGCAGGTTCTAAAACCGCGCCTGAACATTCTCCAAGGTTACTTTTTGGAATCTTCTAAAAATATACCTGTACTATTAGCTTATTCTTCGAGCAGTCTACCGGCTCAACATAGCTCCGGGCTCTATCCGGATCTTCCGAAATGCATTATGCATGCTTTCACTGCACGTGAAGAGCTCTGGGACATTTATCAGGGTCTGGTCCCAACATATTCCGTACCGTCAAACAATCTCCTACTTTGCCCTTGATTGCTCTCAACAACAAAGCGAATAATTGTTTGTGTTTTGTGTTGTTTTAGCTAGTGGATTGTCCTATTTTTGAGTCCCAATGTCATTCTTGCAGCCTCAAGGACGCCACCACGCGCCGACATCGGCCGCACACGCTGCGGCGGCGCCTGCATCGCCCTCGTTAGGGTCCATTCTTAGCACTGCCAATATCTCTTCTGGAATTGAGGCCATCGACAATGCCGAGTGGGTACTGTTCAGCCCCCAGCTCGGCTCCGCTCTCAGTGCTCGCTCCCCCGTAAGTGAGATGCATCTCAGTGACGCTGCTGGGGCCGACATTGCCGTCAATAGTGCTGGCTCGCTAGTGGAGGTCGACGATGATGATGAGGCTACGCCGCATCAATCGCTCGAGCTACCCCGCCATAATGGCGCCGGCTCATTCATGGTCAGCAGCAGCGCAGAAGTTCATGAGCGCCGTGATCTCATGGAACGGGTCAACATGTGGCGACTTGACCAAAGCGAGCTCGTGTTCAGTGAACTGCAGCGCATTGAGCGCAAATTCTTTCCTCAATATGACACCGACACTACCATTGAGGATGCAAGCACCGATGACGGGCCCTTCTTTTGGAGCCGTTTGGGCCAGCGCATGATCGCCAACCTGGAAAGCTTGATCCGGTTCGATGACGAGGTGCTGGATGTACTATTTGGTGACAAGTTCCTAAATGCGTCTGAGCGGGCAACTCCCCAACCCGCAAGTCACGCCGCCACGCCGCGTGCCACTCACGATTCGCATATGGCTCGTGCTCGATCCGCTGGCGCCGACCACCTGTGGGATGAACAGTTTGTATCAAAATTGCTGCAAAGTTTGGGCCGCCAACCTCCTCCAAAGATGTCTCTTCTGAGGCAAATTCTCAATTGGAGCGTGGGACCGCCCGAACCCGAGTACGTTGACTCGCGCTTGTCCTCATCGGGCGTAGGTACGGCCACAGCCACCGCAGGTCTTTCTTGTGGGTCCATGTCATTGGACCGGTGGTGGGACGACTCCAGCAGCATCAGCACGCAAGTGTTTTAGTGTAGCCTGACTTCATCTTAGACTTTAGGCTGGGTGGTCTCAGAGTCGCGTCCACTGGTCAAAGTTAATTCTTTGACTTATTTAATTCTATAGTTCATGTAGCATCTTCATAGACCTCAAGTGCCTTCATAGCCGTCTTCAGTGTACGAGTGATACCAACTTAGCTGCGGGCACAGCATGGCTAGACGCTGAGAGGATCGTTTAACGCTAGAAGCCGCTTAACCAGTTCAAAGGTCCAGAAAGATGAAGACATGGCCGGTACTACCTTCAACAGGTTCGGTCCAAGACCACGGTAGAGGCCCTTGAACCCTTCCTGTTTTATGATACCCTTGAATGCCCCACCCACCGAATTATAGTGGAAGCCTAGCTTTCCTTGGCCCATGCTTTCGACTTGAAATCTTCTTCGCAACACATCGAAAGGGTATGTGAATGTTTGGGCCACTGCGCCGGCAATAGCTCCCGCAGTCAGAGTGGAAACTGTGGACAGGCGCTTGTAGTCGGAAGCCAGCCGATCGCGAAGATACTCGTAACAAGCAAAATTAATACCCACATAGGGAGCCACGCCCATTGTTGTTGGGATCAGGCCTCGCCAAAGGGCTCTAAACCCACCTTCTGTTTTGTACATTTGCTTCATGGTGGGCCAGACCCCTGGAGGTTTGATTTCCTGGCCATGCATGTCCTTGAGGGCTCCAATCGACGAAGTTTGAATTGATAACCGAGTACGTACAATATCCAGTGGATAGGTAGCCACAACAGAGGCGATACCTGATAGAGCTCCTGCCGATAGTCGTTGATAGACACCCATTTCTCCACCATCTTTGGTGATGGCCGTTTTAAGAACTGTGTAAGTGCAGAACTGCACGGCTGAGTAGGGCACGATGCGCACGCAATTAATGCCGTTGCCACGCATGAAGCCCCGCCAGCCCTCTTCTTTCCACATTTTCACCAGTGTGCCCCACATTCCGTTGTACGATGGGGAGTTGGGGCCCTGAACTTGGAAAATGATCTTCATGCGCTCAAACGGTGACACCACCGTCCGCGAAACAGCTCCGGCAGCACCGCCGGCAATAAATGATGATACTACCGGGGTTGCAATCCACTGCCGAAAGTCACTTGGCCGCGACACGGCCGAGCCCGAAAGCGTGTCCATGGGTTGGGTCACTGCAAGTCATGCAAATGGCTTATCCTTTTGAGGCAGGGGCTCTCACCCAGCATCAAAGAGCTCAGTGAGTCTGGGAAGTGCACAAGGTGAGCCAGTGGCTCGCAGCGACAGCTTCTTCGAGTTAAAACTATATGTTTACTGGCCTAGTCGCAGTTGTTTTTATGCGGTTCAAATCTCTAGTTTTCTACAGGCGTCGGGAGTGTGGGGTTCACTATCTTTGGCATTGCAGCTTTGCATACATAAGCAGAGTCTATGGGGTTGGTCAGGAGAGCTGGCATATACATCAAACAGACCCGCGAGCACCCACAGACCCCAGTCAGCATAGCACCCAAGTCAGCAAGACCCTTACAGAGACCAAGCTGAGTCACTGAAAATTCATCAATGTCCACCACCGACAGCCAGCCGTTGTTTGACGCGAGCGTCAAGAAGAAGAAGAAGTCAAAGTCAGGCGATGCCGATGTCGAAGATGTCACCAACATGATGGCCGAGTTCGGCTCGAAAAAGAAGAAGAGCAGCAGCAAGACCAGCGAGGCTGCGGACCCCAGCGAGGACGCCGGCGCCCTGGCTGGAGAGTTTGAGTTCAAGAAGAAGAAGAAGAAGTCCAAGGCCCCTGCCGGTACGGATGCCTTTGATATTGCGCTGCAGAAAGCTGGTGTTGAGGAAGAAAGCGCAGAGGCCACCCCCGAGCCGGGTGCTGCTGCTGCCGATGCCGCAGGCGCAGTCTCCTCTTCTGGTGAGCCCGATCCGACATACGACGAGCTGTTGAGCCGGTTCTTTGATATTCTTAGAGAAAACAACCCCGAGATGGCGGGCGAGCGTAATGTCAAGCATAAGATCCCGCCTCCTGAGGTTCTTCGTGACGGTAACAAAAAGACCTTGTTTGCCAACATCAAGGCCATTTCCGATCGCATGCACCGCCCCACTGAGCACGTCATTCATTTCTTGTTCACCGAGTTAGGAACGTCGGGTTCCGTCGATGGTGCGGGCCGCCTGGTCATCAAGGGTCGGTTCCAACAGAAGCAGATCGAGGGTGTGCTGCGACGATACATTCTCGAATACGTTACTTGCAAGACATGCAAGTCGATCAACACTACTCTTATGAAGGAGAACCGTCTTTATTTCCTGGTCTGCAACTCGTGCGGCTCTAGACGGTCCGTCCAGAGCATCAAGGCAGGTTACCAGGTGGTTACTCGCCGGTCGCGCATGAAGAAATAGACCACAGCATTCATGGGAAGCATTTCATGGAAGCATTTTTATACAGAGTTTTGTATGCAAATTAACTAGGCGTTGCCAACGGCTGAGTGGCACTAGAAAGATAATTGAACAGGCCATATTGACTGACCGTTCAGGTGGTCTGGGCTGCACCAGACTAGGCCATATTATACACCCGCACGAGCTCGTCACCACCGCCGATAGCAACGCGGTCGCCGAACCACGTACTACACAGCGCACCCCCCGCTTCGGCGCTGTCGTGCGCCAGCAACCGGGCCTTCCAGGTGGTATTTCCAAGCTGCAGCGACCACAACGAGACTTGGCCGTCCTGGCCGGTGGTGAGCAGCACGTTGCCGCGAGGAGACAACGACAATGATGTGATTCCGCCACGGTGTGCGGCGTCAATCTCCTCGTGGATGGTGTTTTTCTTGAGATCCCACACTCGTAGATCGCCATTTGCATGCGACGTCACTAGCAGCTTATCGCCAGCCGGTGAGGTAACGCCCACAATGCCAGTGGTGCGTGGCGAGACGCCCCCCAGAACAGACGCAACCGTGGGTGTATATAACCGCTTGACAAGCTGGCCCGTGGTTGCGTCGGCAATCACCAGGCTCGAGTCGTTGTGGGCAACTACCACCTGCGTGGGGGCAAGCACGCCTAGCAGGTCAGGACAAAACAGTACCATAGTGGGTACGACCTTTAGGCTGGCCGGGAAGAATTGCATGCTGGCTGTTTCTTTACCAGTCTCGATGCTCCAGACGCCGCAAGTGCCGTCCTCAGATGCCGAAACCAGCAGCTTCGGGCCGGGCGCCACTGATAACGACGTGACGGCACCTTTGTGCGGGCCAAAAGTGCGCAGGGTGCTGAGGTTACCGGAACCTTCATTGAATTGATGCACGGCAATCTTGCCGTCTTTTCCGGCAGAGTACAGCAGGTTTGCACTTTCTTCCACATGCAGCACGGTCACTGGTCCAGTATGGACACGAGCCGTGTGCTTTGCCGCTGCGTTGGCGGGCTCATCCAGGTCAACGACAATGATAGCGCCATCGGCAGTACCCAGAGCCAGCACGGAGCTGGAAAGAAACGCGACCGCTGGGATGGCCGACGTGTAATTTGCAAGCGTCCGCACCAGGCGGGTCTTCGCTCCGTAGCGCACGTCTTTTTCTCCCTGGTGTTTATAAGGATGGTTATCTTCTGGCGAAAGCCCACTTTGTTCTAGCAGGTAGCGGATTTCTGCCACACATTTGCTAAGATGCTCGCGGCTCTCAGCCAACTTGGAATAGCCAATCTCACCCCGGCTGGGTAGGCCAGAGTCCTGCTCTGTTCCCGCTTTACCAGACGGGCCATCGTCACTAGTAGTAGCAGGACCATCTAGACTGGCCCCTTCGGACTTGACCACTAGTCCATTTACACTGGTCCCTCCAGGTCTAGTTCCTGAAACAATCTGGTCTGGGACGCGTGCAGTGGTGCCGGCTTCATCTCCAACTGACCGTTCGTTCGCGATGGCAATGCGCCGCTGCAATAGATCAACCGTTTTTTGCAAGTTGTCGCTACGCAGCTGCAGGTGCTGCTTGTCGCCTTCCAGCTTGGCGATGCGGCTCTTCATTTCCGCGCGCTCAATATCCCATTGAATGTGCTCGCGCTCGTTCCGCTGCCATTCGGTTTGCAGGTACCGCATCACCCCGGCCAGCGTATAGTCTCCGCCGTCCTGGCTCATGATGACACAAGGGTAACTATGGTGGGTCAGCAGCATCCGAGAAGTTCCCCGCCTAGCAGACCTTCGACGGACCTGAAAAGTCTGAGGAGATGTCGGAAGAGTTGACTTTAGCAACAAGAAAGAAAATAAAAGTCGAGCTTAGTTAGGTTATTTAGCCAACGTAACCTCGAGCCTAATAAAATAAACATCACCTCACACTGACGATGCGTCGCAAAGGGACCATCCATGGCGAGATGCCATTGTGGGCGAGACTGTGTTGTACAAGTACATCTTTTGCACTGGCGGGATTGCGGAGCACTTGCTCTATTACCACCAGGTGCACTGGCTCCAAATCGGGGATAATCTTCTCGAAGCGAAGCTTGTATTGTGAGGCTTCACGGTCCGGGAGGCCAGCCTGGTCGAGTCGAGCCAACGTTTTTTCGAGGACTACAGCTGCATTGGGGGGCATGTCTACGCTCGCCACTGCATGTGGACCTGGGACTGGCGCCACGCCTGGAGTCGCGCCGATGCCCATCACATCTGTTGCAGCCTGAGAAGGCACTGGAGATGCTGTGGGCGACGGCGAAGCCGTAGAGATTGACAGAGGGGGCCCAGGTCTCAAGAGTAAATCAGTGGAGGGATTATGGCTTGGGGGGCAGCTCGGCGGAGCACTGCCCAGGGGAGTAGATGTGCCACTAGTAGGGGCTGTGCCAGAGGGAACTCGGCGGGGCCGGCGGATACCCTTGGTTTTACTGGCCCCTAACAATGCCTCAGGCATGCAGTCGTTCCAGCCTTGTTGCCCTGCATAATGGTGTTGAGTCGAAGGCGGAGGCTGCGACATTGTGGACACGTGCAGCAGGTCTAATTACCAAGATTTAAGCGCGGTGAGATTGGCACCGACGTCGAGGGTTGGGGCTCTGACAGAGTGGTGAGGTATGTGAAACAAGGCTTTAGCTTTCGATGAAAAGGTCACATAGTGAATTCAAGTAAAATTCTTTCAACAACAAATACTACAATTTGGTTTGGAAAGTGAGCTGTCGCTCCCCTTTTTGCATCCGTCGGTCTCCGTCGGATGCTACGGTGCTAATCGTATGGCACTACACAGCTCGCGGTCGGGCATATAACGATTCAATATCCATCTGGGTCGAATTGGAGTTGAGGATGAATTGATAGCTTAATCTCATGATTATACTTTAGCGGGAAGAAGCTGGGCTTGATTGGTGGGGTGTCTGGCGAGGAGACTACCTCACAATATCTCTGTTGTCTTCGCAAGGAAGCGGTCTGGGGCAATAAAAAACCACAGCAAGTAAAGCTACGGCAGCTCGAGCAATAGCGAGCTAGGGCGCCTGAAGCTTCTCGGCTTCGGCAAGCACCTCATCTACGTTGGGCCGCGCAGTCGGGTCAGCGGTGAGGCACATTTCAACAAGATCTCGGAGACCCTGGCTATAGCGTGGCTGGTCGGGGAACTGCAGTCTCCGGTTCGCAATTGCCAAGTTCATGCTTGCACCGGTGTCTCTTTCTGCACGTTCGAAAGGCGATATCGAATACATGAGTGCATAAATTGTGCATCCCAAGCTCCAGATATCCACTCGTTCATCCACAGACTGCCCAGTTTTTACATCCAGCAGCTCCGGCGCCCGGTAAGGCAGCGTGCAGTGCTCGGCCGCAAGATCCTGCAATTCCAGTGCCTGCTGGCGGGTCTCAATGCGGAGTCGAGCTCTTGAGCAAGACCCCAAATCCATGAGAACAAGCTTCTTTTCATCATCAATCATAATGTTAGCCGGCTTAATATCGCGGTGGGCATAAGGGACAGCTTCGCCTAAAGCAACACCCTGGTCACCCAATTGTTCGACATTGTCAAGAAGTCGATCTTGTTCGGCGTCGCCTTCTTCATTGCCATCTCCTTCGCCGGGAATTCGATAATGATGCATCACTCTGAGGGCCTTGAGAATGCCAATCGCATACTCGACGATCTCTTTCTCGGAGAACGACGAGTCATTGATGGCATTGTCGTTAATAAGGTCCTGCAGGTTGCCGTTTTTGTAGAATGGAAGCAAGAGATAGACTGTTTTAGTACCATCATCATCTTGCCTTACGCACGAGTCGACAGATGAAATGACCAGCGGTGATTTGCGGAACCGTTTACAAGCATTGACTTCGCGCATGGCATTGGCGACGCTCTCGGCGCCAAATGGGCATCTGATTTTCTTCAACGCAAACATCTCGCCGCTGGCTTGGTCATTAACCAGATAGACATACGCAAAGCCACCCTCACCTAGCAGTTTCTCAATCGCCAACCGGCGATTGTTCAGGACCAGCGAGGGTGTTTGAAAGCACGCCAGACATGACTGGAATGAGGTCCAAAAGTCTCCAAAATAGGACATTCTGTGTGTGTATGTGTGTATGTGTGTGTGTGGACTTGAAGGTTCGCAAAATGGGAGAGGTAACTTCACCTCTGACTGACTTGATTCTGACAGTACTAACGCTGCTTCTGCAGACTACTGACCACACCTTACTTTCCACTAAGACTGAAAGTCCCAATTACCCAAGCAGCTCGTAACTTTTCGATGTCCATTTCGACCGTCCCCCAAGAAAAGGAGGTTCGCGGACTCAATCTCGTGGCTGCTCATTCGCATATCACCGGTCTGGGTCTCGATGCCGACGGTCTGCAGCCCAAAGAGGAGTCGCAGGGCATGGTTGGCCAGCTAAAGGCGCGCAAAGCTGCCGGCGTGATTCTGCGGATGATTCGCGAAGGAAAGATCGCCGGCCGTGCAGTGCTTATGGCCGGTCCACCTTCCACTGGCAAAACTGCCATTGCGATGGGAATGTCGCAGAGCCTGGGTCCCGACGTACCGTTCACGAACGTCAGTGGCTCTGAGCTCTACAGCTTCGAGTTGTCCAAGCCCGAGGCTCTGACGCAGGCATTCCGCAAGTCCATCGGCGTTCGGATCAAAGAGGAGACTGAGATTATTGAGGGTGAGGTTGTTGAGATCCAAATTGATCGTACCGTTTCAGGCGGTCACAAGCAGGGCAAGCTTACCATCAAGACCACCGATATGGAGACCGTTTACGAGCTGGGCACCAAGATGATCGAGGGTCTTTCGCGCGAAAAGGTCATTGCTGGCGATGTGATCAGTATCGATAAGGCCACTGGCCGTGTCACCAAACTGGGTCGTTCCTACGCGCGTAGCCGTGACTACGATGCCATGGGCGCCGATACCAAGTTCGTGCAATGCCCCGAAGGCGAGCTGCAGCGGCGCAAGGAGGTTGTGCACACTGTTTCGTTGCACGAGATCGACGTCATCAACTCGCGGTCGCAGGGGTTCTTGGCCCTATTTAGCGGAGACGTGGGCGAGATCCGACCTGAAGTGCGGGAGCAGATCAACGCCAAGATTGCCGAATGGCGCGAGGAGGGTAAGGCCGAAATCGTGCCCGGCGTGCTTTTTATCGACGAGGTGCATATGCTGGACATTGAGAGTTTTTCTTTTATCAACCGGGCCATTGAGGACGAGCTTGCGCCTATCGTGATCATGGCAACCAACCGCGGCATTTCCCGTACCCGCGGTACCAATTACAAGAGTGCGCATGGCCTGCCTGTAGACCTGCTGGACCGTGTGATTATCATCTCCACGCAGCCCTACTCTGCCGATGATATCAAGCGGATTTTGCTGATCCGCGCTCAGGAAGAGGAGGTAGATCTGCATGCCGACGCGTTGGCTATCCTCACAAAAATCGGCCAGGAGTCGAGCCTGCGTTATGCCGCTAATCTGATCAGTACTGCCGATATGATCGCTGCCAAGCGCAAGTCGTCGACCGTGGAGGTCAGTGATGTCAAGCGGTCGTACACTCTGTTCCTGGACCAAAAACGAAGTGTGCAGTTCCTATCCGAATATTCGGACAACGTTGGAGGCACGCTGCCCATTCAGAGCGCACCTTCAATCGCTGCCCCGGCCGTTACTTCTGATGAGAAGATGGATTTGAGCTGACCGTAAATATCCGTACATTTATCACCTCATACGTCTATAAGTAACTAAACAGAATCAAGGAATAACATGCATTCTAAATACGCTATAAAGCATACCAGAATGAAAAGACAATCAATCAATAACTACAACATACAAGCAACGTCCAAGGTCTCCTCGACAGCCCACGGACTAACCGCTGCCACGGGTGTTGAGAATCAAGGCAATGATCATGCCATAAAGACCCAGGACCTCCGCGAAAATCAAAATCAAAACAATACCAACAAACAGGCGGGGCTCCAGCATGAGCTTACGCACGCCCTCGTCACCGACAATGCCAATGCAGTAGCCAGCCGCCAGCGATGCCAGGCCAACACATAGACCACAAGCCAGATGCATGAATCCACTAAACAACGAGTACGGTGCGGTTGGGGAGAGTGCACCGGCAATCAGGACAGCCACCACCAGGCCATACACCGCAAGAATACCCGACATAATCACGGGAATCAGCGACTTCATGATAAGCTCGGGTTTGAAGGTACCAATACCGGCGATACCAATGCCACTCTTGGCCGTGCCGATTCCAGCGCCTGCAGCACTGAAAATAAGGGCCGCAGCACAGCCCATGAATCCGAAAAACGGCGCAAATGGCGGGGCAAAGTCCACCTCAGACATGGTCGGGATGCTTGGTCAGGCTCCTCCAGTTAGATAGCACTAGGGTTGGGCGTCCGTCCCACGTCCTGGGCCAAGTCGTCAATGTGTTCATGGCAAAGGTGTGTTGGTATGTAGTTACGTAGGAGTTTCAGAGTCGAAGAAGTTCAAGCGTACTTAGGTTGCATCTAACGACCAAAGCTGCCAGCCACATCAATTGGTTAGCGCGTTGCCTCTGTAGCCTTGATGGTAGGGATGTCAAGTTGGTATACACAGTAAGGAGATAGGATCCGTCTGCCTCCTCTGACTTGCCGATAGCACCCCTTTTAAGCTCGCCCGTAACCTCATGACAGTCGTCCGAGTATTCAAAGGTCACATGACCGCGAAACCAGATTACCGGATTAGGAAGCGTTAAATATCCCACCCTAACCCGACATATCGAGCCTGCAATGTCCAGAGAAAGTTACCTCTGCACGGTTGCTTGGCTTTATTGTATAGACACATACTACTTATTTTGGAAATATGGATACACGTGTATGGGAAAATGCCATTTATTGACTGTCTTAAATGTGTCCGATGCCAAAGCACTGCCTGACCCGCTGCGACCCGCTCTGACTATACGCAAGAAGATATGACTTGTTACGACCAAACCTAGATTCTATTCACGGTGCAGCTGTTCATATCTTCCGACGGTTGAACTAACATAATTCACGCACATACGATAATCGGAAAGCTGCCCAGGCATTTATCACATGCTCAAGGGCGCCGCTTGTGAGTGAAGCCAGTGGGACATCAAGAACGGTCCCCAGGCCGTTGATTCAGCCAGGAGCTGCGTGCTTCCTGAAAAAAATTGCTATATTCTAGCGATACTTTGAGTATCGTTGCTAAACGCCAGCGTGAAAACTGGGCCAGCAGAATGAGCAGTAGCACAGTGGCTAGAGTAGTAAGGCTCCGTGACAAAATGCGCTTGCGCGATGAATATGCATTATTTCTTTACAACACACCGTACAGCTTTAGTAGGCAAACACGATAATCGTCATGGCAGAGCCGTCGGTGGTCAGTCCGACGCTTTGATTCTTGGAAGCCATGCAAAATAACCTGGTGGCGACGCACTGCCTGCGAACGAGTTGGCACCAGTTTCTTCATATCCAGGTGAGTCTGTCTGACACTGTGAACGTTGGCTTCTGTTTTGTGATTATACCAACGCCTTCCTCGTCCTAGAAATGTTGGGCGGACCTTGAAGGGGGGAACAGCATAGAATGGGCAAGTAAGGTTGACCCCAAATCTAGGGCAGGAACATATATATGCAATAGACTATCCCCATACGTTACCATTTAGGTAGTGCTCGTCGTCGTCTTGCTGGCCCTCGTCCTCCTTACCTACGTCAAGGTCGAGATCCTCTTCTCCCCATTGGCGATGGTGGGACACAGCAG
The DNA here is from genome assembly GCA_030565285.1 of Wickerhamiella brachini. Classification (NCBI taxonomy): domain Eukaryota; kingdom Fungi; phylum Ascomycota; class Dipodascomycetes; order Dipodascales; family Trichomonascaceae; genus Wickerhamiella; species Wickerhamiella brachini. Next base: position 283,427 of record JAJMBL010000003.1, on the reverse strand, counting down.
GGGCCGGAAGATATGCTTCGCCGGACGGTTCAATGGAACTGTCGAGCTCGTCTATTATCTCCACTGGCGCCTGCGGGACCATGTAGTGCGGACTGCTTGTGTTGGCACCTCCCAGACCGCCGCCCCAGAAAACGATCATTTCGCGCAGGGTCGGCAGCCGGAAAGGCAGAGGCTCGCCCTCGTCCATAAGCACATCTTTGGAAGTAATAGCAGGGAATCCAGCTAGGATAGAGGTGTTTGGTTCGGCTATTTCAGGTTCCGTGGAAGCGGGGGCTGGTCCGGAGGCAGCTTCGGTGATAGCTGAATTGGACTCTGCTGGCTTGGCCACTGGCGTGCTAGCTGCAACCTCGTCAGTTCCAGCTATGCGCGCCGGTGCAGGCTTGTCGCCAAATTCTACCAGATCCGTGTCGGCCAGAGTTTCCAGCTTCTTGCTAGTCAGTGCTTCGGGATTTGCAGTCTCCTTGAGCTCGGGCTCGCCTCTAAGCTTATCTGCCATGTTAGCCGCACCCTGCTCGGTCTTTTGGGCCGTAGCCTTTTGGGACGTGGCCTCTTCGGTCTTCTCGGCCCCTGTCTGCTCAGACTTACCGGCCATAGACATCTCGGCACTTAGCTTTTCAGCGGCCTGGTCCACCGCGGCTTTCTCAGCAGCTTTCTCGGCAGCTTTCTCTGCCAGAACCTCTTCAGCTCTTTGCGCCTGCCTGGCTTCCGCAGCCTGCTGTGCCTCCCAGTGCTTGGCGAGCTCGTCCAAGTACTTTCGGTAGTCCTTGGACAGCTCGGGCTCGTTTATCTCGGCCCGGTACTTCTTTGCTGCATATAGCAGCTGCTTGGGGTTGAGGTGGTTGAGTTCTTGCATGGCCGCCACGACGTTGGTGAAGTCGGAGCCAAAGCCGCTAAAGCACTGCAGCCACTGCAATATTTCAGTGAGCGAGCCAAAGTGGATGCGGCACAGCTCCAACATGGACTTGAAGCGCGAAGACTTGGAGAATTCGTTGCCATCATCAGGGCGGCGGTTGTTAGTGCGGCACCAATCCTCGATGTTGGAGATATTGAGCCGGATCTGCATGGCTCGGGACCGTGACAGATATTTTTTGTTGCCCATGATGGTATTGAACATTGTGGCGCCCATCCAGTAGAAGAGTTGTGAGTAGATTTCTTGGATCACCACGGGATGCACGCTGTAGATGTCCAGCACCAGCAGCAGCGATGAGAGGATGGCCGTTACTTTACTAGGGGCCGGGCGACGCTTAGATTCCATAGATGGCGGTAGAATACCTAGCTTGGCGGCAGCAGCAGCATCGGGCGTGGTCTTCTTGCGATGAAACAGCCGCCAGTCTGAGCGAAACTCGATCGAGTCAATGCCAGGGATGTTCGCATAATCCAACAGACAGGTGACTATGAGCTCTTCCAGCAAGTCCTCGACGTTAAAGATGACCTTGAAAGTAAGGTTTACCACCAGCTCGCGGATAGACTTATGCACTGATTGCTCGGTCTCGTCGTTGGCGAAGCCGTCGCGCTGCAGATAGTAGTCGAGAATCGAAGCATTCGCCAGCCAATAACACAGGTAAGTCAGGTCTTTGGCATTCTCATCAACAACGAATGTTATGCGCCGCACGATGGGATAAAGCAGGCAAAGAACCTGGTCCTCGGTACTCTGGTGGTGCAGATACCGCCAGGCCAGAAACAGGCAGTTGGCCGAGACGGGCTCCTCCTTTTTAGAAAGCGTGGGCTTGACGTTAGAAATGGCCAGGTCAAGGAACTTGGGGATATTGCTGGACGTCAATGGCAGGGTTTGCTCATATGTATAACGGCCCCAATAGAACTCTGGCGCCGACTCGTCTGCAAGACTACCAAAGCCTGGTACAGTTGCGCGCTCATCTAGCGCTAAGCGCGCTACGTCCAAACCCAGTGCTTGTGTAGACTCCTCGACATTTCTGGCAAACTGCTGCTCAAACTCAGCTGGGTCCTCAGCTCCATGGTAAAAGTCGAGCGCGGCAGTGCTTTTGATGTACCCGTTCGATGACAGGTACGAGTATATAAGACTGGAAGGCGAGCAGAAATCCGCAGCGGTACGTCCTGTACCTGTCTGGATGGCTATATCAGCACCATTTTCCATCAGTCGTTGTACAATGCTCAGATGTTGGTTGTTGATGGCCCACATGAGCGCCGTCCATTCGTTCTGGTCTTGCAAATCGGGGTTTGCGCCATACCGCAGCAACTCCGAGACCGCATTCTCATGCCCATAACAGCTTGCATATATCAAGGCCGTACTGCCAGCTGCATCCTTGGCATTAAGATCGATGTAAGGTTTCAGCGCCTCGTTTCCAATTATCTCATGTAGTTTCTCGCTGTTGCCATTCTGAGATAGTTCCACTATGGCTTTTCCAACCATAGCCCGCTTTTGGACGTCATTAAGTGTCTCGTTGCCTGCCAATGTATCGAGCTCGGCATCAAGCTTGTCGTCGGGCGTGGCCCAGGCTGACATGATGACAGCCTCTCTCAAACATCGTAGTCTTATCCCATCATCGCCTGCCGTCACCCTGAAAACATAGGCCCTATCGACCCAGCCGCAGTAGACTTAATAGGCACGGCCCAAGCAGACGTCGCCGAATAGATGTAGCAGATACACTCGAGCAAAAATATTTAAATGCGAAAGGCTTTGGAAGTATATACATATTGGCCTATAGCGGTTATGCGGTCTGGGCCTGGCTACGCAGGTGCTTTAGGAGCATGTTACGCTTGACATTGGCCTTGAGCACGCTGGGATCCTTACCTAGACGACGAAGAATATCTTCAGCCACCGAGGGTTCCTCGGCCAGCAAGCGACGGGCCTCTTCGGAATATTGCTGAGTGCCGTTGATTTCTTGGTTGATGGCCTCAATCTGATTTTCCAACTCGGACAGATCCAGCTTGATAATTTCCTGGGCTGGCGGCCACTCGGTAATATTGTATTTCTGCTTGAGTTCGGCTACGCGCTCGGCGCTGACCGCATTCGCATCATTAAGGCCTACTTCGAGCTCCCGCAGGTCGGCCACCACGGCATCCTCGCCGTTGGTGCGTAGCCGCTCCTGGCGCAGGGCCCGGAATCGTTCAAGCTTGGCCAGCTCGTCTTGTCGAACCTCACCAGGGATTACCTCCAAATACTTTTGCCAAGATGTACCCTTGAGCTTCATAATCTCCGCAACGGCCCATGACTTACGTGCAGAAAGCGGTCGCACATACTGGATGCGCACCACATCACCTTCACGGCACTTGTTCAGCTCGTCGTGAACAAGCATGTTCTTGTAGTCCACAACATACTTGGAAACAACGTTGTTCCATTTAAGCTTCTTGATCCGAATCTTGATGGTTTTGTTCATCTTGCCTTGCGACACCACCACGCCGGTGAGCGAGGGCTTGACCATTACGATGACAAACTTTTTGGCGACTTTTCATCTGTCGGATAACCGGGGTTGGGGCATTATCCTTGATGCAGCTCGGAGGTATAATCCATAATAACAAACTAGATAGTAACAAACTGGGAGCTGCAGTGAAAGGAAAGGCCGCGAGCATGTGACACTATATATGTACTTTGTTTTGAACTCTTTGTTTTGAACTCAACCATTCTGTATAGATATGCAGTTAGACCTCCAACTCCTCGTTATCATCGTCGTCGGCAAACTCTCCCATCAGGTCGGTTTGCGCAGCGACATCTTCGTCAACATAGTTCCGGGCATGACGTTCGGCAAGAATAAGGTATACATATGCGCCCAGAGCTCCGCAAGCACCGTAGCTCAAAAACAAATGTATCTCCTGGTAAATGAACAAGCCAAAGTTAATGCGGCCGGTGATCCACATCACTCCCAAGAAGATTATGTCCAGGGCTGCCAGCGGCACTGCGGGAGTCAAAAAGGCGCGCCATTGCCATTGGAACTCATTCGCCATCAATGCCCGGTTAACCGAGATCACAGACACCAATGCAGCCACTGCCAGCAGGGAGAATTGCGAAAGAGTGCTTGCGAGGCGGGCAAAGTAGCCATGGTGGCCAATGGCAAGCTGGACGAAAACGCCAAATCCGTGCACTGCCATTAAGGGGCCCGCGGCCATGACAATGGTGCGGTCCAGTTTGACCCAGTTGGGCAGAACATTGGGGTTATAGATCTGTCGCGCCACCGGGGGGACCTGGCGATAGCCTGCCCAGAGACTGAAAAGTGCTTGGATCACAACATTGAAGAGCGGTGCAATCACGAACTGAGCAATAAACACTAGAGTGCCGTGTTCGCTGCCTGTGTGCTCGCGCAGGGCGTCCTTGACGTGAGTGAATACCGAAGCTGAAAGGAGCACCAGCACATACATGAAATAATTGAAGCCAGCAGAGGCCAGCAGCGCCAGCTTCCAGTTAGATCCGCCCGTGGTGCGGTAGATAAGAATTGACACGGCGGAACTGATGCCCATGACAATGTAGACAACGATAATACCAACTACCGAGAGGACAGGCAGGTGCGTTCCAAACAGAGAAAAGAAGCCCAGAATCAGTGAAGTTAGGACGGTTTGCAAGCCGAATGCCATTGCCACACTAAACAATAACGGTCGTTCCACGGGCTGGTAGCGGATCTCGTCGGCGCGCGACCAAATCCGATGTACCTTATCGGGCTCCCTCAAACCAGAGCGGTGCTTTACCGTGTAATAAAGCGTAAAGATCAATCCCGAAAGACATACGAGATCAATGACAATTGCAGCAAATACCAGGATTCCACTGGGCGGAGTGGACGGCATGTTAGGTAAAGAGGTGGCTGGGGCGCCGCTGGATACTTCGCCGGTAGAACCCGTGCCCAGGGTCTGTGGCCGCAGGTAAGAGTTGCAGCCGCTAGACATGAGGTCGATCAGCCTAGGGCTATGATCACATCAATGCTAATACGGTCCTAGAAGCTCTGCAAGGCTTCGCCGAACATGAATAGAGCCAACCTCTATGAGACAGAAGATAGAAGGGAGCGAGGCTGCATCTAGAAAAGTGCTATGTTCAATGCTATTCATACCTCGAATTCACTATCATCGTCTTCGTCAAGTAGTTCAGTTTGCCCGTCCACACCTGGATCCAAGGCTTTGTGTGCGTACTTTGCCACAATTCCCAGATATGCCCATGCCGAGATCAGCCCCGTGGCGCCATACATGAGAATGTTAGACAAACAAAGGAACCACCCAGCAATAGGCCGTAGATGCGAAGTGGTGAGCTGGCCAGCGGTCAGACCGATCTCCATCAGCGATAGAATGACCGCAGGCATCATGCTGGGCCACTGCCAACGGTAGGCATTGGCCATAACCATACGGTTGACCAGAAGAATAGATACAAATGCACAGGCAACCAGCACCATAAGGTCGGAAAAACGGGCTGCCACGCGAGCCAGATAGTGATGGCGCACAGCTGGATGGTCCTCGGGCTGCGAGGTATATACAAGGACTGCCGCGTTAACGCCGCGCACAATCAGCAGGGCGGGGATTGGCCACCAAGGCACAGTGCGCGGCATGGCGCCACTGCTCGTCACCACCAGCGAGCTAAGGGAAACGTATCGACGGCTCCATACCATAACTGTAGCCACCAAAGCGGTTGAAACAACCACTTTTAGTAACACAGGTACCAGCGGCGGCATTTCCGGACCCGAGCTCACAAAGTCAAACAGGCCCATGCCCGCAAACGCAGCCAGGGACCCGCCCAGAGCCGGTATTTGGGCGCTCCCACCACCAAGAATATACTGAAAAACGGTGGCGGCAGCGCCTACGGCATAGCCAGCCATATGGATCGCGAAATCAGCCACCGGGTCTGGTCCGCGCAGCAGATCGGCCACCTGGAAGGCTGTTCGCAGCAGTCGCGCCACGCAATACGAAATTCCCAAACCACTCAAAGTGCTCAATAAACCCGGGCACCATACGGGTTGGAACAGAATTTGTTCGGACTTGGACCACATGCGCCGCAACGTCTCGGTGCTGTCCAAGCCCGACTGAAACCGGACAATGTTATGCACATACACAACTGCGCCCGCAATAATCGATAACATAAACACCACAATAAGTAGCAGGATCGCCTCGTGGCGAAGTTCCTTCCACATGGTTGTAAGAGCCCCTAAAACTGAGATATGAAATTCCGGGGTTGATGTTTAGAGGGGTACTGTTGGAACCGGCGCTACTGTTTACTTAACATCCGCCCAACCCGTGCCCTGTGTGCACAGCCGCTCATTAGCCTTGGCCGGCGATTAAGCGCTAGCTTTGAAGCACCTGGCCATTGGCAAAATTAAGGCTTCCCGTTAGGGCTGAGGTTCGTTCTAAAGAGAGAGGATATAGTCGTTCTATTATCAGGACAGCATATTGAAACGGAAGACGCGAGCGACGGATGCAAGCTACAATCTTAACGTGGGTTCTTCAAGAACCGGATAATAATATCCGCGACTTCGCGAGGCTTTTCATTTTGCATAAAGTGTCCGGCTCCATGCACAATCTCTACGCGGTGGTCGCCGAGTTTTGTCTTTTGAAACTCAAATAAGTCGACCGTCATGCATCCGTCGTCTTTACCACCAATCAGCAATGTCGGCACCTGCTCAAAATCAACCAACCAATTATTTTCCGGGTACCTGCGAGAAGGGCGGCGGGCCAAGGTACGATAGTATCCGGTGGTGGCATCGATGACTCCTGGTTGCTGCAAGTTCTTGCATACGCGATTGATTTGCTCCGCAGAAAACTTCCACGAAGGAGACCAATATTTCCAAAGACCCTCGATATAGGGAATATGAGGCACCTTTTGCTCCAGCCGTGGCCGATAGACAAATGGGAACTGCATGGTCACCATGTAGCTGGAAAGCCACAGCTGCTTAGGGAACTGATAGGCAAGTTGCAATGGGGGTATATTGACAATGTAGGGGATCGCCAAAGTTGCGATGCTATCAATCAGATCGGGCCGAAGATTTGCTGCCTTGAAACTAATAATCGCGCCCCAATCATGGCCAACTAGCTGGATCTTTGCCGATGGGGTCCCTAGCTGCTCGGCAAACGAAATAATATCCGAGGCAATCTCGGCCATTGTGCTCAATTTCCCCGGAATCACAGACGAGGGCTCATATCCGCGCAGAGAGGGTGCAAGAATTAATGCCTTCGGAAAGGCTCCAGTCAATAGCGGCCATGTCTCGTCCCAAGTGTGGCGGTCGTCGGGGAAGCCATGCAGCAGGAAGATGATGTGCTCGGCCTTTTTTGAGTTAATACTGGCCTGAGGCCATGTGCTACTTGCAGTAAACTCCAAATCGTTTGCGCGAAGCTTAATTTCGTGCTTTACCATTCTTGAGAATTGAGACGGACAGGTTACAGCCGACTCCCACGGGATCCCACCCCACATATATATGCCCCACTGATCACATGCCAGTGGGGTAAAACACCGCAGTTTCAAATGCGCATATGGAAGGCCGGACACCAGAGATTTTTTGTCTTCTTCTTCTTCTTCTTCTTCTTCTTCTTCCATCTTGTTTTTCTCGTGGAAATAATTTAAAGAAAATATAGATCAATACATACAAAAGTGAAGGCTCATGGACCAATGGGAGATCTAGCAATAAGCCATCTCGGAGCGCCTACAGTTCAGGAGCTCACGAGATCATATAGAGCAAAAAGACTACTCCAAATATACAGAGTCCGGCAAACAGCAGTAGGCGCACGTTTTGCCACCAGAACTTGCGCTGGACCTGTGCGGCCCGCCGCCGGAACAGATTGGCGCTTGTGTTCATTTCCTGGGTGCGGTCCACCAGTAGCGAAATACGCTCGCCACGCTCCAGTAACCGGTCCACATTCTCCACCATCACGTTCTTGACCTGATCGATCTCGCTCTGAGCCATTTGCAGCGCATCCTCACCCTTGAAATTGCGGGTGGTTGTCTCCAGCACCCCGGCGACTCGTTTGGAATCAAGAGGAACTGCGTCACCCAGGTTCTCGTCAATAGTCTTGAGAAGAGCCAACGGCACTCTCCGGGGTGTCGACTGGTCGCAGACGACTACAATTGTCGTCGACGATTGGCGGGCCAGATAATGTCCAGCCAGGCTATCTGATGCAAAGCTCATGCGAGTGCCCGGTTTTGCTTGGCTGGCAATGGCCAGCGCAAAGCTCTTGGAATTGCGTTTGGCCTCCTCATACTCAGCTACGAGCTGGCCTTTGTCGACCACCGCAGTATACAAAATACCGCTTGCCATGACGTTGACTAAACCTCAGCTGCCAAGCTCATAAATAGTCTGAAACCGGCAGGAACATGCAGGTCCGATCATCAACCTTCTCTGTAATCGAGCACTCGTTATCATTATCGGAGGGCTGTATTTGTTTATTCTAGCACTTTTCATTGTTAACTGCTGGCAGCAATATTTCATCACATTCATAATTTTTCACACCTACTTAGCCTAGCAGCGCGGGATCTCAACATAGTCTCATTTAGGCTTATCGTAGCCCAAGACTATTAGGCCACAAATCCACCCCTCGATCTCAGCCGACTATTGAAGGAGGCGATTATTTGACCGTCGCTATCGGCTATTTCGACGGCTAAGTCTGTTGCGTCCCCAAGGCATGTCCACTAGGGCAGTCCACTAGGGCATGTCTTGGTATTGGCGCGAGAATTGGCTAGGCGCGTACCGACGCTGCTGATAGATTTCTGGCGGCGGATGGTAGGCTGGACTAGCCTGCGCGCGGATCACATTCGCAGGGTTAACCATGGCTGCCGCCCGCTGCAAGGGCTGGGGCACCGGGTCCGGTTGCCCGATGGTGGCCGCCCGCATTCGTCGGCGCTGTGCGGGCCCAACGGGCAAACCATGGCCGTTGGATGTCAGAGGGACTTGTGCGGGCACAAAAGGATTGCCAGCCTGCCCCACTACTGACCCACTGATCGGCTGCAGGATCTGAGGGTGTCCCATACCGCTCTGACCCGGTAGTGGCATCCCAGAGCCGCCGGCCGCTGAGGGCATCATCATTGACTGACCAGCAGCCGTGAGTGGAGGTGCCATCTGCGGTTGGTGCGGCTGGCTGGGGATCGGGTACGTATGTGGCTGTGCCTGTGCCTGTGGCTGTGCCTGCGCCTGTGCCTGCGCTTGCACCTGCGAAGTCTGCGTTGGTAAGGCACCCGAAGCAAGCTGAGGCAGCGCAGCCTGAGATCCTGCCTGGGGCTGCAACGCAGGCGAGCTGTTCGAGGGTGCTGGCATAGCGGGGACAAATGGCCCTAAGAATTGCTTGCCGGTAATAAATGGGTGCATTGATGCCTGCTGCGGCGTCCAGCGCTCGAAGGGGTTGAAGTTTAGCAGGCCCTTGATAAAGTCGGCCAGCGCCTCACGCTGCCGCATCTCAGCATCGATTTCAAGCTGCGACATGTTACTCGACATGAGTGGATACGTCATGATTATCTCGCGGATATCCGTAGAGTTGAAGTACTGCTTGCTGGGTTTCTCCTCGCCGCCGAACTCCTGCATCTGCTCTTCCAGCGTGCGCAAACGGTAGCGGCGGTGGCCGCTTTCGTCGGTAAACTTTTTAACAAAATGCGAGCTGTTTTTGCCCATCTCAATCATCCAGTTGGGGGGCATACCTAAACTGGTGACTATCCGGCTCCACTGGTTGTACTCGGATGTGCCGGGAAAGATAGGCAACCCCAAGAACAGCTCTGCAATTATACAACCCATGGACCACATATCGATTGAGGACGTATAAGGGAGTCCGAGAATGACCTCTGGGGATCGGTAAAAGCGTGACTGGATGTAGGTGTAGACGGTTTGGCGCTCGTGACAAGCAGAGCCGAAGTCGATGATTTTGATGGCCGTAGAGTCGTTGCGCTTCAGCAGTACGTTTTCTGGCTTGAGATCGCAATGGATCAGCCGCGCCTCTTTGAGCACTGCCAGCGAGTCCAACATCTGCTGCGCAAACGTGCGCACCAGGCGGATGTCTAGTCCGCGGAACTGCTTCTTCTTAATCACCTCGTACAGGTTAGAGCTCAGCAACTCAAACACAAGGCACAGATGCTCTTTGTGTACAAACTTGTCCTTGAGCTGCAGCAAATTGTGCTTGTCGTCCTTGTCTACGTTGTTTTGGATATGCTCCAGAATGGATACCTCCATAAGACTTTGGTTAAGGTACGCGGGCTTGTTTTTGATCACCTTGATGGCCACTACCTCTTTGGTAGCCATGTTTTGACACTTTACAACCTGTCCAAATGTGCCTTTGCCCAACACATTTAGCACAAGGTATCGTCTGTTTTCGTCGGTGCCCAGCACGTCATGGACAAGCAGAATATAGTCGCTTTCCTCATTGTCGTAGCCATTGTTAAGTTTGGCTTCGCGCGGTTCAGTAAGAACCCGGCGTGGCTTTTTCGATAGATTGTAGTCAAATGTCGGATCACAAATATGATAGGTCGATGTTAAACAGGTGGTGACGGCCATCAGCGGGCTCACAAACCCACCATCGGGAAGCGCCCTTCGGTATTTTGGATTCTGCACCTTAACTGGTAATAGCTGTGACTTGCTCGTGATGCGGCGGATACTGGGGACTTTGGGGCCGGGCGGTGGTGGCCTCGGTGACTGCGGCTCCAGGAGCCCGGCCTGCATGTACCGCGTGGGGGTCCCTGCGGATGAGATGCCAGCAGTGTAAGGGTTTGCACTGGCAGGGGCCGAGTTTGGTGGGTGCACCGATGTGGGAAACAGCTGCGATGTACGTTGTGATTTGGTGCCAATCCCGTTCGGGGTGTACATAAAAGCAGGTGGGGGCTGAGCCGCAGCAGTGGGAGAACCCACACTTTCGCTGAATGGTTGCTGTTGCGAGTGCCGGCGACGGGTAGGAGTGTGCGGGCTGGCCGGATAAGCTGGATTCATTGTGGAAAATTCGTTAGCATTGCCAAAATAGGAAGGGTGACGGTGGTGTCTTGTTGGGCTAGAGTGGCCGGAATGCATGCGATAAGGGCTGGTTGTTTCATCACCAAAAGTGCGGCCAGACACATTCAACGCAGGCATTGCGCTTTGAGAGCTTGAGCTGCTTCGTTTGCTATAGTACTGGCTGGGGCTGGACGATGCAGGGCCGTAGCCTGCGCCAGCGGGGGTCGGTGCGGATGCCGATTGCCCGCTGGTGTCTGCGGGATAATCCTCCCCCATCGGAAGATCAGCAGGACTGTAGTTCATTGCGCCTGAACAATGAATTGCAAGTACTTGGCAATGTCAATGAGGCAAGAAATGGGGCCGCCTGGAGTGGGCTTGATTTCTGAAGGGAAGAGGGCGGAGGGGTTCGCCTTACCTAAAATGCGGGCAACTTTTGGCTGACAAGACGCGTCGGAGGTCCCAGGTTGCATAGACAACGCCTGACCATATGAGAGCTTATTGCCTTGGCAGGCGCTCAAGCACGCCCAAAAATAGAAGCCCTTCATTCTTGGTAGGAGTTGCCTGTGCGGCTGGTGTGGCAGGGTGATTGATTCGTAGTCTAAATATTTCTAAATATTATTTCGGGTAAATAAAATTACTTTTTTCAGCTGTTGTTACAGCTAGTACTACAGACGCAATGACAGGATTCCCTTTCCGACATTTTCAGGCGATGGGCCCAAGCGATTCAAGCGATCCCAATGACCTTCGTAGTAAACCTTAAACCTAGGGTAGTCCTTTATAGTTCTATAATGATCTGCACCCCTGCCCTGCCTCTTCTCTAGTCATGGGGGAGATCACTGAAATCGTCGACACACCTCAGGCTCAGGGGACTACTGGTGAGCCTGCCCCAGCTACTTCTGGCGACAACAAGTCTACATCTATGGCTACTGCCACCGCTGATGCATCTTCTGCTGATGCGTCTGCCGCCGCCGCCCAACCAATCTACACCTTTAAACAGACTCTTCAGGATGTCACTGTTTATTGTCCATTGACTCCCGGCACGCGGGCCAAGATGCTCAAGGTAGACATTGCCACTACCAAGATCCACGTTAAGACTCTGGCGGGCCAAACTTTGATTGATGGCCAGCTATTTGCGCCAATTAAGCTGGCCGACTCCGTTTGGTCGGTGGAAGACCAAAAGGAGCTAATTGTGACCCTGGAAAAAACAAAACAGGAATGGTGGCCGCATGTGGTCACCGCCGACCCCAAAATCGATATCCGCAAAATTCAGCCCGAAAACTCTCGACTAGAAGAGCTGGACGGTGAGACTAGAGCTTCAGTGGAGAAGATGATGTTCGATGAGAACCAGAAACGCAAGGGCCTGCCCAGCTCGGACGAGCTGCAACAACAGAAAATGCTAGACAGGTTCAAGGCCCAGCATCCCGAGCTGGATTTTAGTCAATTGACCCCAGACAAAATCAAGTTTTCTGGTAAAAAGTAGTGGATTAAATATTTACATCAGAAGCCGAACGCGCTCATGTCCATTTCCATAGCACTGTCCGGCGGCGGAGCCTTGAGGTTCGCCGGCATCTTGTATGAGTACTCGGGGGTGTCTCCTCGGGGTGTCTCTTCTCGCGACGACTCTTCAACAGTAGGCTTCAGAGACTGGCCGCCGGCGCTATCGGCTGCGCTCGATTGTTGAGTTACTGTTGGCGAGCTTCCAGTGTGGCTAGCTCTATCTGGGGACGGGAATCTCCACGTTTTTTGTAGATCCAACGCAATCAGGTCACAGCCCATGCGGGAATAGATGGCAGATGCCCGCGTGAGATACGATATCTCGGTACTGGCGGGCAGCTGGTACTTGTGACGCATTATTTTGTACAGCTCAGTGAGGACGGGGTCTTCCATCTGCTTGAGCAAATCTGTGGATTTTGGTACACTCTCGGTGAATACTACCGATTCCACTGCCTTGGCAGGCCGGTCCATCATCCAATTGAGCCAGCCACACGTCCACCTGTCATTGGCCTCCTCGGCATCCGGCAGCAGGTACCTGTCGGCAAGAGTGCTAAGGGTGGTCCCATCGTCGCCGTCATAGACTCTGGCGACGAGAACAGCCAGTGCGGGGTCCTTGAGACTACGCAGCAGTACATTGCAGGCATCCACCGGAGAATCACCAAGTAGAAACAGGGCGGCAGCGTACTCGAACCGATGCTTCGACATTAACGCGTACGCATTTTTGAGTGCCGCAGTCTTCCATCGCTCAGTCGTGTAGTCCTGATTGAGCAACTTGAGAGTTTTTTGCTGCTCAGGATTGCCTGAGGAAACGCGCCAGAGGCCCACCAAAATGCTCTTCTTTTTTAGAGCAAGGTAGAGTAGACTAGCCTGCACAGGGTCTCTGGTGGCAGCAAACCGGTGCTTGGCCAGCGTCTCCGTCAGCTCCACTAGCTTGCCTCGCTCTAGCCAGTAAGGCAATCCGCACTTTTGGAAAGTGCTCCACGTAAGGGGCTGCTGCTTCAACACCTCAGCAAGCAAAACGGCCTTGCTTTGGCTAAGGAACGCCCATACAAAGTCTCGGATGTTCATGGACGACTGAGTATCTTTGTGCAGTCGGAACATATGGTATCCAATAAGAAACTTTATTCCACAATCATCAACACCATCGTTGTTGTTCATCACAACCTTAAAACTTTGCAAAACGCCCAGCAAGGTAACCTGCTGGTGGCGAGTAAGGAAGGGCAGCGTGACCTTCATAAAAAAGCCTTCCAGCTCAGTGGCAGCCCGCTCATCAAACTCTGCCCGTGCTTTTTCAAGTGGGTAACTATCGATTAGCTCCAAGGGGTCAAATTTCAGCAGGCTCTCGACCTCGCCGAACTTGAGCTGGTGCAATAGTCGAGCAAAAATTCGGTAAACCATATCGATCCGGCCCACATAAATTGCCTGGACAACAAATTGAGGATGGTAAAGGGCAATTGGACCATTGAGAACAGTGCTGATTTCAAAAATCGTACGGGCTTCACCCAGCGCACTGATGGTATTACGGGTGCGAAGGAGCGTGCGCATAGCCTCGTCGGTAAGATCCACACGCGCATCCTGAATAAATAGTTGATTGCCGGCACCAATAACGAAAGTTCCATCCGCCAACCATACCGAGTCGCCAATCGCGTGCGACGTGTACTGTTCAATATTGATGATACGAATTGGCATCCAGGCATCCAGCTCCTTAGAGTAATCATATCTCTGTTGACAAAAGATCTTAACCCGATGCGAGAAGCCGACCCCAAGCATGCATTCGCCAGTCGGCGTGGTTGTCCAGTCAAGGTCGTGGATCTCTTCGCTAGCATCCAGCTGGCTGTCCATTTCCGCAACCTTATTATGGGCATCCCAAATTATAAGCCGCCTTTTCTGGGCGATGGCCAGCTTGCGTGTAGACGACATCTGCACCTTGACCACCACGTCTTCCCCTACGTTAAACTTAGAAGTCTCGAACCATTCACTGATGCTGTCTTCAGAGTTGCAGGCCCAGGTTTGGGCGGCGCCCGTCGTGGTGATAGTGGTTAACACATCGCGCAAAGGCTGCGTCGGAGCCCATCCAACTGGATCCACAGCCGTGGCATGAGCAATGGATCCTTCTAATCCTTCCAAATGGGCCCTGCCGCGGTCGAAAAGCTTCCCATGGTGATAATACCAGATTTGGAGATGATCGGCGAAAACCATGACGAGCGTCAAGCCTGCCCTGCCTGTGGGAACCAGGAACATATCCAAACACTCCTCTTTGGTCTCAATAATAGCAGACGTGATCTCTTGGGCCTGCGACGTACTGGAGTTCCAGGCAGTCAGGTGCGCCTCAGTTAGTGTAATGACGGTATCGCCGTCCAAGACTGCAAACTTGACGTCACCGCGCTTTGTGTCCAGCTGAGACTTTCTCACGAGTGTGGAGCCATCGTCCAAAGTCAGCATTGACCATATATAATTTTCATTTGAGAACCGGCTTTGAGAAAACAGGCAGTCGCCGTTGGTGGAACGCACAATATGCTGAATGGATTTTGTGTGGCCTGTGAAAGAGGATTTCAACGAAAGAATCCGAGGCAGTTTCTTCTGGTGGTTTAACAAGGTTTCAAACTTTATAGACGCGAGATACAATGCGCCGTGGAGAACGTGCTGCATCAACTGCAGGCTGTCTGGGGAAGCCCAGCTGTACAACCTGCCGTCACTCTGCAGGTCAAGTCCCGCGCCATAACGAATATGCATTGGGGCATTATCCACCAGCTTGGTTATTTTTGCAAGCCGGTCCTGCTCGGGCTGCTGGCCAATGTTCTCGAGAGTATAAACACATACGCGGTGGCCAAGAACCACTACGAGATCACACAAATCCGAGTCAGGGAGATTAAGACTTTTTGGCAGCTGGCTACGATTGAGGATACAAGGTTCAGCCTCTCTGGAACAAGGAATGGATGCCCACAGGCCCCAATTGGAGTATTGGGTCGGAGCCCAGACTCTCAAGACCTGGTCGCGAGCCAATGTATACAGAACATTAGCATGTTCGTGGCCATCGTCATTCTTATAATGCCGCCAGAATGCCCACTTGAGCGGGGCTGGGTGTAACACATAGGTACATCCGAAGCTGAGACTCTGGGCATCGAACGAGCTGCGATTCCACACTTTCAGCAAACAGTCGTCGCTCCCAAAGGTGCAAACATTCCACGAATCCGGTGAGAACTTTGCAAAGTAGGCAGACTCGGGAAGATCAGTAGACCATAGTTCCTTCTTGGACTGAAGGTCCCAAATAGATTGTCCGGCGCAACCTACTAGCAGCTCCGCATGGCCCCAAGCCAAGCAGTTGATCTGCGAGTCTCGAGAAATATCAAAGTAGCTGGACCATCTCAATGGATCGTTAAAAGACTTGACTGGTTCAAAGACGGTTGCGTTGGAGCCATAAGCCACGGCAATGTGTCCCGTGGTTCCATTTATGGCGACTGCATGGCCGTCGCCCGGCAAGTATATTGTTTGAATGAGATCAGTGCCGTTTTCAGCAACGATCAAATTGTTTCCAGAGCAGTACACCACGTACTCTGTTTCCTCCCAGACTGCTCGGTCGACAGAGTTAGCCAACGGGCTTGGTTCTCCAGGTAGGAATCGCAGACCCATGAGTGACAAAGGCACTACGAGCTGCAGGAGCTTTAGGCAAAATCAGGCGAGTCTTGCACGAGCACGAGCCAAGCGTTTTCAAAACAGAAATAGACTAAAGAGTTGTTGAATTAAGTTAATGCGTGGATGTAAAATGGAGGCGCAGATATCGACGTGGCCTTTTTAGGCGTAGCCTATTTTAATATGGCCGTGTGAGACCTCGGCAGTGAAGACGTTGCCGACTTAAAGATAACCAAATACGCGGCCAAGGATAATTAAAGGCATGCATAATGCCCGGATGGTTAGTGCAGCCGTTTCTATGACCACAGAAACCATGTAAAGAACCCACATAACCACGAGAATTTCGAGGATTAGCAAAATCGACTGCTGGTGGGGAAAGTAATCAACCAAGCGGTCAATTGGCTCAAGCACCACTGTTGCCCGCACAATGGAGCGGAAGTAATCGATAAATACATTTGCTTGAGTGTCTGTCGGATCGGGAATTGCAATCACAGGCTCGGCGTGGTTCCGCGAGAATAAAGTGAGTTTCTTAGACTTTGGTTGGGGCGCCGGAAGGCTGTCAGAGACCTGACGAGAGTAAGGCGGCATGCACTGATCGTGTGCATCGAACTTAGAGCCCCGAAGCAGCAGCTTTTTGATCTTGCTCTGCTTTTTACCAGGTAGATTCACAGGAACATCCTCCATATATTCTTGAGGCTCGTAACTAGATCCATCGGTTACTTGCGACACGCTCGTGAAGTTGGAGTCCACATCCCAACATTCATTTTCAGCCTGGCAATCGTCGTAGAAATCGAAATAGTTGCTCCAGTTGTTTTGATCATTGAAATTGTCTTGGTCTGGCTCGGCAGGGGGGGTGTGCAGCTGAGGCCACGCTCGCCCCATGACCGGGTTTACCATTAACGAGTTTTTTCCCTGACTGTGTAACGAGTTGTGCATCACCGAATCGTGCACCACCTCAAGGTCACTTCCAGCTGCTATTGACAGCGTTCTGGTGGACTCTGGTTTTTTCATCCACGGAAAAACAGCGGTCCGCAGTTTGTTGCCCGTGGAACGACGAGTCACGAATACACTATCAATGACTTGCTGGTCGTCGCGCATCTTGGATATCAAACCGAGAGGGATGAGTATGAAAAGTTCAAGGAGGCTGGCTGTATTTACTTGCTAACGCACGGCTGACTTGCAACCCTTACCTCGGGTCGGCTCACGCTGTCTCTATGCATGTCTAGAGGGCAGCAATGAGCAAAACGGATTTGGGTGTCCTAGTCACGCCACGGAGGTATTGTCTCTAGACAAGTTAATTATCATGAAATGTACGCGGGCCCAGGCGATACTTAGAGTATGGCTGGTCATGGGCTGGCCTCTGGAGCCTGACCGTTCATACGCCCTAATCCTTATGCACGACTAGCCATGCATCGACTGTTCTTACCAGAAAAATAAATAATTATTTAATAATATCAAGCTGCTGGTAGTCCGATTTGCAACAGTTGAGAATCGCGAGAATACTAGACTTTTCTGGATCGACTCGCAGTCAGACCTGCTAGCCGCTGCCAAACAGCGACGCCTAATATGCTCTGCGATTGAACTCATCCAATTGTATTTGCTCGGCTGCGACCAGCGCTTTCAGCTCTTCGTGCTTCTTTTGATATTCACTTTGGTCAATATTTGGTTCACAGCCATGGTTTGCTGCGTACTTTCTAACTTCAATCAGTAAGGCCCAGCAGAGCTTTCTTTTATGCTCATTTATTTTCGTCCGAGCCAGGAACTCGACCAGCGGCATGTCTCCTACAAATTCTGAGCCATTGGCTATTCGAAAATCGGTAATAAGATCCCTTCGTCGTCTCAAAATACTGTCAAACTCTGCCAAAAGGGAAGCGATGTTCTCATCGGGCTTTTCACCCTTTATAGAGTAGGCATTATCGCGAATGCGCTCCATCAGTCTGCTCAACTTCTTCTTGGACGCCTTTAACTCGGTAAAAGTCTCTTCAAAAGTCATAGGTGACTCTCCGATCTTTCCTGGCGTCACTCTAGAGGTCGTTAACGCCGCTCCTGTCGCAGTCATGAGTCACAGCACCACGCATTGAAGCCAGCATGATAAGAGTATATGCTGATTTTTTCTTTTTTTACTTTTCTTCTATGGAAATAAATAGTTAATGGTCGAGCGCAAGAGCTCAGAGTCCCCTGTCCCACCCTCGTTCATCAAGGTTGCGCGTTGGTAGTGCAAAAAACAAGTGTACTTATCACCGAGGTGCAGATCTCAACGACTACTATAGCGAGTTGGCAAAGTCGTTAGTTTCGCCCAAAGAATAAAGGTCTGGGTGGCTCCGCTTTTGTTCCCCGCGCGGAGCCAAGCGGGGTACGTGCCCACCTTGATGAACTACCGACTCATTCGATGATTAGTTGGGAGATGAGCGGGGAGACACTTATAGTGAACTAACCCTGCACGGTGACTGCAGCAGTGCGTCCCCAGGAGCGAGGGCGCCGCTCCAAAGTGGGTGCTAGCCAAAACAAAGCATCGAAAAAAGCAGCGCGAGGAACTGCACAATGTGACTCATTTAATAATAATTGCTAAAGAAATATTGCCAGCGGAATTACACGCGGTAGCAAGCGCTCTAAAAGGCCTTGCCAAGAGCAACCTTGATCTCGCCAAACAGGTCCGAGAAGCTCTCAGAGACCTCCTGGAAGCCCTCGCGCAGCGCATCCTCGACCCACTCGAGATTGTCGGGGAAGGCCGAGTCCGAGTTAGGCTCGTCCTCACTGCCGTCAAGACCACCGACGCCCTCCCACAGAGCAGCCAGGCTCTTGCCGGCACCATTGTAGGCCAGCACATTGGGCGAAGCGCTGTCGAGATCGCTCAGCACGTCGGGAGTGCCAAACTCAATAAGGTGCTTCTTGAGCTGGCGAGGGGTGATAGCGCCACGGGTGGCATACTCAGAGTCGCTGCTGGGCTGCAAAGACAAAAAGTAGGTGAGCAGGCCAGCAATGTGGGGCGAAGCCATTGAGGTACCCGACATGACCTGGGTCGCGTCAGGGCTGGAAGTGCCAATCGACAGAATGTTGACACCAGGAGCAAAGATGTCGACGCACTTGCCGTAGTTCGAAAAGTAAGCGCGGTCATCACCAAGAGTGCTAGCACCGACGGTAACAGGCTCAGTAGCACCGGCAGGCGAAACGTTGCAGGCGTCCTGATTTTCGTTGCCAGCAGCCACGGCAAAGTGGACACCGTTGTTGACAGCAGCATTAACAGCCAAGTCAAGCGAGGGAGACTTGCCGCCGCCCAGCGACATATTGGCAGTCGAGCCCTTGTGCTTCTTGTTGTCCGCCTGCTCCTTCTTGTGCGAAGATACAACATACTCCACACCACCGATAACATCCGACATTGTGCCGCTGCCATCGGAGCCCAGAACTTTAACGGCAACAACAGTTGCCTTCTTGGCAATGCCGTACTTGGTACCGGCAATGGTACCGGCGCAATGAGAACCGTGACCATGGGCGTCGATATCCTGATCGTTCGCAGGGATGGTCTTGCCCCACTTGGCACGGCCATCAAAGTCGTTGTGGTCAATATAGATACCAGTATCAACAACGTAAGAAGTAACATCCTCACCGCCCTCGTCGTCGTACAGGTACTTATTGAAGGTACCAAGCGACAAAGCCTTGCGGTGCGAGACACGGGCAAGACCCCAGGGGGCGCCATTCTCGGTCTCGGGGTTCATGGCATGAACAATCGAGTCACGCTCAACATACTCAACCGAGGGGTCCTGGCGAATGGCCTCGATGGTCTCGGGCAGGAAAGTGCCAGCATAGCCACGGAAGGTGTCACCGAGGTCATAAGCCTTGGCGATGCCGGTACCAGCAGCATCCATGATGGGGTGCTGAACACCGCGGGCCGCTAGGGCAGCAATGTGGTCAGAGTGAGCAGTCTCAACCATCGAAATATGGTTCTGGATAGTAGCGGCGTCGGAGTTGGGCTTAAACACAATAATGTATTTGTCCTCAATGAAGTTGGACACATGGGGCTCGCCGGGCAGCTGAGCAGTGACCAGAGGCGCCAGACCAGCTGTGTTGTCGGTCACGGGTTGGACATCAAAAACACCATCCTTCTTGGCGCCGCCATGATGGCGGCCCACGCCCTTACTGCCGGACTTTTTGCCAGACTTGAAGAATCCCTTCTTCTTCTTGTCGCAATCAGCCAAGCGGCCACCACTCTTGTGAGGGCCACCCTTATGATGAGGGCGATTGATTTTTCCGTTATGTTCCTTGGGGAAACTGGGAACCGAGGGGATCTCGGCGTCCTGCAGCTCCGGGGCGGACACATCGGAATCGGCGGCGCCATGCGGAATAAACAGCGCATGGGCCAGGGGAAGTGCAGCAGCAATCAGATACGTAGACTTCACCATTTTCACAAACTACAATTGAATCGAAAGTGGTGGTGAAGGGTAAAGAGGGGTGTCATGTGGGCTGTGCCGTTTAATAGGGGGACGGGCAAGGGTTATGCGCAAGTTAAGGGCGAGTGACATTGCGAGATAAGCCGATAACGTGCCATTGGCGGGTAGGAGGTCCGGCGCTTGCTTCGGAACTGAATCACGCATTTTTTTCAACTGCAATTGCCTAACTTTCATCTTGTTTGGTTTTCATATAAAAGAATGTCCTCGGCGGTCCCCAGTAGCCGCGATAACGGGTCTGCAGGCGTGTTGCCACCCAACGTGACTAAGGATGACGGGCATCCTGTCGCCCATTTTGGAAGCATCCAACAAACTAAGCTGGGACCCACCAGCCTCTCGCGGGCTGGGAGGAGGAACGTCGAAGCGAGCCGTCCATGACTAAGCTCTCGGCTTTGCATCCTTCTCAGAGGGCCTCCGCGTTCATATCTCAATCCTGAACATTCATTCGGAAAGCCTTGTATGAGTCCAACGCCTGATAGTCGTGGCTTCAGCGTCGCGCATCAAAAGGTACACGTTGATGTGGACATCAATCATAGGCGCGTTCAGGGCTGGACAGAACTGACCATTGTCCCCACTGACCCCGATTTGCGGCAGGTACGGCTAGATGCCCGCCAAATGACGATTCTCGAGTCGCAGGTGAATGGAATTCCCTCAAAGTTTGCACATACTGACTTGCTGGTCTCGAGACCCTCGCAAATGAACCACTGGACCGCCGAGCAACATCATTTATACAAGCAGAAATTGTCGTCGCTCTTTTCTCATGATTCTCCGAGCGAGCTGTTGATCGATATTCCCGAGGAGATTGTGATTGCCGAACAGGATTCCTCCTCGACATTTTTTGTGTCGCACTCATCTCAAGAAAAAAGCTATCAGCCTATTACCGTCAAAGTACAATTTGAGATTGCTAACTCCACCGCCGGACTTAACTTTGTTGGCGGTGAGGGTAGTGGCGTTTCAAAGGGGGAATGGCATGTGTACACCACACATTCGCCGATTGGGCAGGCAACGAGTTGTTGGCTGCCGTGCGTCGACGGGTTCCGTGAGCTGTGCACTTGGGAGCTTGAGTTTGCGGTCCCAAAGTCGCTGGCCGACGTGAACTGGAAATCTCAAGCTGTTGCTGGTCACACTGGTTCCAAGGGGTCCAGTATAGACTCGAAGAATAGCTCTGATATTGACACGAAAATGGATGATGCCAGTTCCTCCTCTGAGAGAGAGGATTCAGTTTCCGCTGGGGTAGACAGCGCCGAAGCCTCAAAAGAAGGTGAGGCTGGGAGTGCAGCTGAAGATAAAGCTGTAGTTCAAGCTCAAGTCGACATCGAAGCTGAGGAGAATGTCGAAGCTGAAGACGAAATTGCTAGTGCTGCAAACAGAGACAACGAGGACGACGAGGATGAGGTTGAGGATGAGGATGAAGAAGCACAGCGCGATATTGTGGTGATTTGCAATAATAATTCCCCCAAAGAGGTTGTGCATCCCACCAACCCACATAAAAAGGTCGTCTCGTTTGAGATGTTCACGCCCATTTCACCGCAGCATTTGGGATTCGTTGTTGGTCCCTTGGTACAGACCCCTCTCAGCAACGGCGGTGAGGACGGCGAGAACAGTGGTGGTACTTCCAGCGCTCCGTTCTGTGTGTTTACACTCCCCAAACTCACTGATAGAGTTAGCAATGCATGTGGTATCTTTGCCAAAGCAATGGATTACTTTACGCGTGATTTCGGTTCATTCCCGTTCTCTTCTTATTCACTGTGCTTTGTGAGTGAGATGCCCGAGCAGGCGGCTGACGCTGCGGCCTTAAGCATCTGCTCAGACCGGCTTCTTTACCCAACCAATGCCATTGACCCAATGTTCCACAATGCTGTACCGTTGATCCGGTGCCTAGCTGCCCAATGGTGCGGTGTGAACATCGTGCCGCGCACATTCGAGGATCTCTGGGTCACTGAGGGCGTAAGTCTGTATATGACGAACCTGTTCACGCGTAAGCTAATGGGTAACAACGAATATCGGTTCCGTATTCGCAAGCAAAGCGAGGAGATCACCAAACGTGACATCAACATGCCGCCGTTGGCAGACCCAAAGTTCCAGTACCCAATCTGTCAGGCGGACCTCGAGTTCATTCGGCTCAAGGCCCCGACCGTCCTCTACATCCTAGACCGCCGCATGACGAAAACAGACCGATCGCTGGGCTTATCGCGAGTAATCCCCAAGCTGTTTTTGCAGAGCATGTCTGGTGATCTTCATTCGCAGATCAGCACCTCGCATTTCATCAAACTGTGTGAGCGTGTTGCCCATCACCGCCTTACCAAATTCTTTAATGAGTGGGTATATGGCTCGGGCTATCCGATTTTCCGGGTCACACAACGCTTCAATAAAAAGCGCATGTTCATCGAAATGGGCATTGGCCAGG
This sequence comes from Wickerhamiella brachini, assembly GCA_030565285.1. NCBI lineage: Eukaryota > Fungi > Ascomycota > Dipodascomycetes > Dipodascales > Trichomonascaceae > Wickerhamiella > Wickerhamiella brachini. The sequence goes on along the minus strand of JAJMBL010000003.1, from coordinate 260,613 downwards.
TTCAGAGCCGCGAGCTGCCGGCAGAAGTGCTGCTAAACGACGAGTTCTTGGAACGTGCGGTGCGCGATCTGGCCAGCGGGCCAGATGGCGACCACTATGTACCGGCCAATGTTTTTACCGGTCCAATGACGATCCGTATCCACGAAGCCGACGGCACGCCTTACGAGCACGTGGTAGATCTGCGATCTTCGTTCACGAAACTGGATATCCAGTACAACACAAAATACAAGCGCCTCAAGCGCAACCAAAAGTTCCGCAACGCGGGGGCTGGCAACGAGGAGGCTGGCACCCCGGGTGGCCCCGGTTTTGTGGGCACCAACGGAACCAACGGCTCGGCCAATGGCTCCCATGGCACCAATGGTAAGGGCAAGGACGATGGCGAAGAAGGTGCATTGATCCACTGCCTGGGCGACGTGCTCATGCGCGACCGCGACATCGAGCAGTGGCGACTAATTGACTGGGGCCAGGATGATGAGGAGTATATGTTCAATGAGGCGTTCGAGTGGATCCGCGTGGACTCGGACTTTGAGTGGATTGGCAAGATGTTTGTGGGCCAGCCAGATTACATGTATGCATCACAGCTGCAGCAGGACCGCGATGTGGTGGCCCAGTACGAGGCTGTTAGCTACTTTAGCCACCAGCCTCCCAGCGCCATCTACTCATCAATTCTCACGCGTACCCTCATGGACGAGCGCTATTACTATGGAGTGCGGGTGCAAGCCGCCTACGGCATTGCCAACTGTGCCGTGGAACGGCTCGGATATGTGGGCAAATTTCACTTGCTGAAAATTTACCAGCACATGTTTTGTTTCCCAGATTCGCTCGTGCCGCGGCCCAACGACTTTAGCAACTTTCCGCAGTACTTTGTGCAAAAGGCTATGGCCGTTGCTTTGAGCACGATCCGCGAGCCGTCAGGTCGTGGTCCCGAGGATGTGAGCGAGTTCTTGCTGGATCTGATCCGGTATAACGAGAACTCGAGCAATCCGTACTCGGATAGCAACTATCTTTCTACTCTGATTACCGCAGTGGTCAACACCTTGCACGCTTCTAACGACAGTGATGACTCCAGTAACGAGCTGATCGATCATAGCGACGCGCGTCTGCGCGACTTTGTGGAGCGCGTCACGGCCGAGATTGACAAGTGCCAGCGCCTAGATCGGTGGTTGCCGTCGTTCCAGCACATTGTCACCACCACAGCTATTTCCCGTAACGAGATCCTGATTCGCGCTCACTATGGCGTACCCAAGCTGGACAAGCTGCTGGCCATCACACAGCCGGGCCAACCCGCTGAAGTGCGGCTGGCCGCCGTGCAAAGCGTACTGGATCTGGGAGGCTACCGCAACGAGACCGTGTTTCGCTACATTCTATCTAGTGCGCTACACGATCCATCTGCCGAGGTGCGTATTGGCATTTTACGCGCTTTAGGTAACGCACTCGGAATTGTTGCCTACCACGGGGAATACTATGGTCCACACGACAAAAAGCCAGCCGAAATCGACGACCCCATGCGGGCCCGTACTGTTCGCATTGCTCGTCAGAGTGTACATGCTGCTATCCCGCTACTCCGACGTACTCTAGCGGCCTATCCGCACGTGAGCAAGGAGCTCTGGACGGCTCTTAAGGCTCCTAATACCTCTGTTCTTGAACGGCGCTACCTGATAGAGCTGTGCGAGGTGCTGGTTCCTACTCGCAACAGTCTGATGGTTACTTTACGCACACCACGACTCTACCGACTAGCAGCCAAGCGTAAGCGGGATTATCTCATTGTTATCAAGTACCGCAGCACTTTGAGCAAGTCGCGCAAACTGACACCGGTTGACTACGACGAGCCCGAACTCAACGGCCAACTTGATGCGCCTGAGTTATCCCAGGTCAACCACGCTGCGGGGCCGCCGGCCCTGGTAATCCCGCGACTGACCCCTGGAAGCCCGGAGCACGACGTGAAGCAGGAGGATCCGTCGCCACGGCCTGCCCTCAAACTCAAATTGGGGCTCTCACTTTGATGTATATAGACTTCCTAGTTCTGTAAAACCTTGTTTAGCGGGGAAACATTTTTAACCTTGCGATAGCGAACCTGTTCCAAAACGATACGACTCGAGTGCTCATGAGGGGTTGGTCGCACGTGGTCATGCTTCAGACATTCGTCTGCCTGCTAGAACACAATAGTTGGATGGCTAAAGCCAATTGGGGTACTCATTCAGTGGTAATGGTGCTTCAACTGAGCAAGCTACATCAGATGAACCTCTCTCAGGGCCAGCCCCAGTTTGTAGTAGTATATATATACCCACACTTCATAACCACGAGATGCAACAAAGTGTTACAAGGGCCGATGTAAAAACCCAAATACCATGCCTATTTTCTTTTTGCTATGGACATTTGAATGGGCGAGTGCGCCGGAAGGGAATAAAAAAGAACAAATAAATGGCCGCCAGTCATCCGGATAGGCCATATTAACTTGGAAAGCAGGAACAGGCCTAGCTGAGAATCCACCATCCAACGGCACCGGCACCCATCATGGTCACTCCCAGGTACCACAAGGCATCGACGTAGGGCGTCTGCGTCTTGTCGCGGGTCGCTCCCGTACGAGCACGATTTATGAGCGCCCGGCGCACGCGCATACGAGTATTAGCCGAGGAACCCGAAGTCTCGGAAGATGCAGCCGAGGTGCTCTCGGTGCCATCTTCATTGGTACTGTTTACGGGCGTGGGCTTCATGGTGATGGTGGGGAGCATCTGCGGCGGCTTGTATGCCAGATATAGCGGCATGACCGGAGTGCCATCATAGCCTTGCAAATCCAGACGGTAACGGCCGTGGTACATGTCAACATACACACTGAACTGTTTGAAAGTCATGACCTGGTTGTAACGCATGTAAACGCTGTTGGAAGAGCTTCCACCGCAAGGGTCACTGAGCAGCATGCGGCCATCCACCTCAAAGGGCGTGCAAACAAGAGTGCCGTTGTCCATAAGCTCATAAGTACCGTGCTGATAAATAAGAGCCGCCGATGCGCATAGCGGATTGGTACCGTTGGCAGTGATCGAGTAAGTGGCCTGTTCCCAGTAGCCGTCTTTAGTGAAGGAGTAAGAGATACCGGGCAGAGCAGGCTCAATCAACAGCTCATCAACTGGATCAAAAAAGTCAGGACCAGTGACGACCATGCCCGACTTGGAAACCCAGGTGCCTTCCAGATATTCCTTGGAGCTCCAAGGGCCATAAGTTTCAGTAGCCAGTGCCAACGACGAGGCAGTGTTAGTGCCAGCAATAGTACTACCAGAAGCAGTGTCGGCCGCTCCATTACCGACTTGACCGCCACCTACTTGCGCATGCGCCAGGGAAACAAGCGAACTGGCCAGAGCCCAAAAGCACAAGGCGACCATGAGAGAAAAGTTGTGAGTGCTGACAGGGGTTTCAGAACACCAGTGACTCGCGACAGCTAAATTTACTTGCAGGCTGACTCATGCCTAGGCAGTGCAAACTCGCGCCCCTCTCGCTGGATCCTCGCCCAGCTCTCCTGCACTGCTCTCCTGGCAATCGAGCGTCCTTGGCAACGCGGTTGCTGTGAGCAAATTGTCTGTGAGCATGAATAAATTGTGAGAAAAAAATCAAAATTTGGAAACTTATTGGAAAATGATATAGAAATATTCTCTTTCTACATTTTTTTTGTTTGCCTGTTCCAACAAACACATTAGACTGTTCACGGGTTCTTTTTTGCATACCCCAAAGTTAAACAGAGTGCTAGGCAGGCAGTATTACGTAGTGGGAAATCAAATTGTAACATCAATGCAGGTCCAGATCATTGGGGCCATCTCGATAACGGTTTTGCCCTAACCCGGATCATCTAAGTCTGCCGTGCCAGTGGGACATTTCAAAGGTCGGCCCACCAAACTTGGCCAACTTGACAACCCTGAATACCCTATACCATTCTAGGCAAGGTCGAGGCAGGACTGAATGCAACGCCTTGTATTATGGCTACGCGTGCTCTTTCTCCTAAACTTAGTCTGGTCGCAGGATTCAAGCCAGCCCAAGGACGAGTTTGCCCTAGACCCGTTACTTGAAAGCGAGCCGTTGGAACCCATCAAACGGACCAACTTTGCGTCCTCCGAATGCGCCGCTTCTATTGTGAAGACTAACCCTTTGGCCAAGAATGTCAAGAACGTACTTATTGAAAACAAGGATACGTATGCGATGTTTGAATGCTCGGCCACTGGCAACTTCATAGTCATTGAGCTATGCCAGGATATCCTCGTGGACTCAATTGTCATCTCCAACTATGAATTCTTTTCGTCACTATTCAAAAATGTCTCCATCAGCGTTTCTGATAGATATCCTGCCGATGCCGACAAATGGCAGAAATTGGGCGACTTCCAAACCAACAATACTCGTGACGATCAAACGTTCGTTGTACACTCGCCTCTGATCTGGTCTCGTTATGTGCGGCTAGACCTCCTGTCGCATTGGGGGTCTGAGTTTTATTGCCCCTTGACGTCAGTCCGTATTTATGGAACCACAATGATGGACAAGTACAAGCAGCATGATCCGTCGGCCAGTCCCAGCGAGCCCACCCATGACAACCAGGGCGTGGATTCGGAGCTGGATGTGGAGCTGGACGAGTGCGTTGAGGCTCCAGTATGCTCTGAAACTCCATTATGTCCTCAGTTGCCGAATGATACATTGAGCGATGTGTCTTTGAGGGCTCTACCTGAGTTCTTCCCTCCTGATACATGTCTCCCTCGCATTCCCCACCCGCAATCCCGCCTACTTTGCACAGCCTTGAATCGGCCTATCTCACCTCTAGAAATCCGGATGTGCTGCGTGAATGTGAATCGTCCGCTCTCAACTCCATCTTCTGCGTCGGCATCGGCATCATCCTCAGCCGATGTGCCGGGGGCCTCTCCCAGCGGCCCGTCAGTGCAGGAGTCCATCTATGAAGCCATTATCAACCGGATAGGTACTCTCGAAACAACTGCGCGCGAACACACTAAGTTTTTTAGCGGCCAGAATCAGGCAATCCAAGAGTTCCTGGGCCAGCTGAATGAGACGCTCATCAGGGATCTACTGCTGCTTAGCCGCGAGAAGACCCTGCTACAGCAAACGGTGGAGTCTTTGAGCACCGAACTTTCCTACCAACGCAAGGGTCTCTTTCTCCAAACGGCTCTTATTGGGTGCATTTTTATTTATATTTCTCTGCGGACTAACGCGGTCCAGCCGTCTTCGTCGTCTTCGTTGGCCCGACGAACTGCATCATGGTCCCAGCTCAAGAACTGGGCTCAGAGTGCCCGCGGAAGCAGTACGTTTTCGGCAGCTTCAGACGACGAGTACATGGATCCCGACTTCTCAATGGATCCGGGAAACGAGGATGACGATACATATGCAGATACCAGGGCGCCAATATTCACCCCATCAGGCGGGCACACGCCCCAAGTGCATTCGCGCAATCCCTCGGACCAGTTCGAGGCACTTCCTCGGCGTGCTCCATCTCTCTCCGTTCGCAAACACCCGCACTAATATTCAGCTAATTTACATTTCTCAATTCAGGTAGCTCCCAACTAACAGTGGAGCTGCGACGGCAAGCCAAAAACAGAACACAATATAACATAAAAGATCAGAAACGAAAAGGAGATTATTTGCATTGTCATTAAATAGAAAAGAAGCTCAAATGCCCCTGGCAAAAGGCATTTTCGGAGGAATTAAAGGTGTAGGCGGAGGCGACTGCCGCGGAGCATCGTGCATGGACTCGTGATTGACCAGCTCGTCGATTATACCAGCCATCGACGAGGCATCCATGCCTGAAGGCGGCACCATGCCCATGGGCGAGTCGTCTCCGGGAACATGTGAGGAGAGTGTCGTTGTCGAACCAGAAGGATGGCCATTAGGGTAACAAGGGTAATGAGGGGGGGTAGCAGCAGTAGCAGCGATATAATTAGAGCGGTCATTCTCCTGGCGAGCCGACGAAGGAGCACTTGAGGGAGGTGTGAGTGGATAAGTGTACTCGGCTACCGGTGATCCCTGTGCAGAGACAGGCGCGGCTGTTGCTGGAGTAGAACAGCTGCGCTGAGTGTATGAGATCACCAAGCGAGACACCTGAAACTTCTCCGTGGAAGCATACTTATCGGAAAGTGTTTGAGATGGCGACTGGATAGCTTCTGTGAGCATCTCCAGGCACTCCATCTCGGTTTCAGACATCTGCTGTGAGCTGAGGCTCGGGTAGAAGCTGAGAATATGAAGCGCCAGCAGGTGGATGGTGCGGGCCACAACTGTGGGGGCCATGCCAACAAACGGCCGATGGTAAAGAGTGATCTCAGCCAGATAGTTGGTCAAGTTGCTGAGCAAAGGCGATGCTCCATGGTTTAGACATACTGACAAGAAGGTGTCGACGGTGCAATGGGAGATAGACCAGTCCAAAGTGTGCAATACATGACCCTCCATTTGCACGAACATCTCCTCTTGGTAGACAGAGCAGCACATGTGGCTCAGGACTGCCAGAGAAGGCACACGGCTCTTCTTATCTTCGTATTTGGCAGCGATCCATAGTGCAGTGCAGCCCACCAATTGGAGGTGCTTGCGGTACACGATGCGACGGGCACAGTAGCGGTTGACAATATTCACAGCCATAAATAGGGTCTGCGGCTCGAGACTCAGCTTCTGGTGCACATCAACCATAAAGTCCATTAGATAGGGCCACATTTTCCAGTCGATTTCCGGCTGCATGTCGATCATGTTAGGATCAGGTCTGGTTGCAGCGTCCAGAGCGACAATATGCTCGAGAATCTCCGCCTTGTATTCAGACGCGGTCCGACGAGACAGGTCTCGCTCGGCCACAGCTATCCTAGGGTCGGTTTCGAATTGGGTCGGCTGTGAGAAAGGAACGACAGTAAATGGCATGATAGAAAAAGGAATGCGAATAAATGGTAGGACAGGGAGGGGTAGAAGGAGTGAAGCAAGTTCAAAGAGCTGCTCTGTATAACCGTTGAAGAATAAAAAAAATGTCCGTACTCAAGCTTTGAGACAAGGCGGTGAAAGATTCAGGCCAACAGGTGATGGGGGGTTTTTTTCAATGCAAAGCAAGACAGGCAGGGTGATGCTTTTAATTAGGAAACTAAAAGCAAAGGCACCTTTTCAGTTTCGAGGTTTACCAGTTGATGGTAACAGTGGCAGAGCGGACAATAGTTGGGGGGTCGCGGCTTTAATAAGGTGCACGGCCGGCTGCCAAACCCCTTGTCACCCAGCTCCGCTAAATTGGCTACATGACCCTGCATGTAAGGGGCCCAGGTGGGGGCCCTTGGAAACGACAAAGTTGGAAGCAGTCAGAACATTTAAAAAATTACAAACTACATCAGTACGATTTAAGCTGCCTGAAACATCCCACTAGCTTGTCTGTTACCTCCACCAACGCGTATTAAATACCGGGAAACAGGCAATATCCGTTGACGCCAGGGTAGTGAATGGGTTGGGGTACGATGCGCTTTGACCCGACTAAGAACAATTGTCACCCCCTACAGCTGCATGAGATGGCCGGCATAGCTCACCTACTCGCAAGTGAAAAAAAAAAAGCACAGACACTATCCCAAAATTATATATTTTAAGTTGCTTGTAGTTGAAGTCGTAAATCAGCTGTGTACCCAATGTTTTATCTCTTCCGTCAGTGTGGGGCCATGGAATGCGGCTGAACCACATGCCCGCGATCCCGCAACATGCCTAGTAAAAATAGTATCAACAGATTCACTCACCAGCAGTTTTCAAAGCATTCTATTTCTCCTGGTGGATTGTGCTTTTAGTGTTTTCCTTTTGTGACCCAAAAGCCCAGGTTGTAGTTCATGCAGGCGACTGGTATGTAGAGCCGTTCACAGCTGTGACGACGCGTGAGTCGCGTTTCTAGGAGTCCGTGCATGAGAGCAACATTCCAGTGACGCGACAAAATTAGAACTTGGTGCTTGAATAGTACTAGTGAAATAGTAGCTTGAAAGCTCTAGCTTCCTTTTAATTTGGCTTCTTCGAAAATCATAGTATGCCACTGTTAGACATTGCGATGCCTGCCGAGTAACCTCAAACGCAACCCTAACCTGTGTAAATTGCAGGTCAGCTGTTTCTTCATCAAAACATAGATTCCGAGTTGCAAACTCGGTGTTTGCATGATCACCCATAATATTTGAGTACCAAGTACACTTTTCCTTTCCACGTACTAGGGATTGCCGTGACACGTTGTCATGCGAGCACAATGTTTGCTTGCAGCATATGCAGGGTCGACCCTGCATTACCGATCTCGAGACAACGAACACCAACGCCGCGATACCTTCAATATAAGAGAGCTTTTGCTTCTAACTTGACACCATTGGCTTTTCAGCCTCATCATACTTAATTGGAAACTTCAATGGACGTAATCTGCTTACGACTTACTACTTAAGTGTCACACGAGTGTCAAGGCATGAAAACTCCGAACCCTCATCCGTCGCCAGTGCATGACAGGTTGCCAGGGTCTTGGATTGAAGATTTTGCCGGCCATTGCAGTTTGGTACTCCTGCAAGTGGTCGATCGAAAACAAAGTACTCATGTACCCGCCAGTAAGAGACACAGTCGATAGGAAACCTATTACGGCTGAGAATTCGAGTCCTCAGCCTAGTCCGTCTCTGGATGTGTCTGTAGCTGCATGTGGGGTGAAACATAAGACCCAGCTGAGGCACGCATAACCTACCGCTGCTGCACGCAGTGAAATAATATCCACAACTTGCTGCAAGGCGACGGGAAAACTCCGTTCCTTCGTGAAACAAAAAAAAGAAAAAAAAAAAAAAAAAAAAAAAAGAACGCGGTAGGATAATAATCGAGAACAAGACGAAAAGTAGTGAGAACAAGGCAAGAGTCGCTGGACTAGTCTATCTAAGTCAAATAAGCGGAGTTATAGAAAGTGAGGCAGCCGTAGCCTAATCAGCGGCTCTTCTTTGCCTTTGATTTATAGGCAGAGATGAAGCTGGTCTTTGCAGCCATGTCCAGTCCGGGCCCGATCTGGCGAAGACGGCCAGCGTTGCAAATGGAGCGAGCGATGGTGTCCACCGTGAGCGATTCAGGGCTCAACACCTCGCCGCCAAACTTCTGAGAGCACATATACCACCAAGAACCGCTTAATGTCAGCCAAAGGTAGGCCAGCCATGAGCGGGGCACAGGCGTACACAAGGTTGCAGGAGTGTATTTGATGGATGCCGCACGAACGCCCGTGTTGACGCTGGCAAGCTCCCCCACATCCAGGCCCTTGAGTGTCAATAAGCCGCGTCCGTTGGAGGTCGTGCCCTCGGCAAAAAGAACAATAATCGAGCCGCTTGAGCGTGCATCCTGGACAATTGTTTCCAATGGACTAGTTTTGGAAGTCCCGTGAGAGGCAGACAGGGCGCGGTTGGCAGCGCCGAGAGCAGAGTATTGAACAAATCCTCGTGCTTGTGCGGGGAAAGCAAACACGCAGGGCTGCTTTGCCGAATAAACAAAGGGATCGAGAGGAGAGACAAAGTTGGAGAGCACAATGTCTCCAGGCTTGACTCTGCTCAGCAGCTGGCGACGGACTGAAGCCGAGCGTCGCTCACCGTCGTAGCTGGTGTTGATATAAAACAGCCGTAGTAGCCATAAAAACACCGTCAAGGCCCAGCGATCGAACACCGGGATATGTTGCCAGAAAACGGCATAAGAGATCAGTGAGATAAGTGCCAATGGATAAGAAATCACGGCTACCAACGAGACCAGAATGGTAGAGAGGACCGACATTTGAGAGTTCTTAGCAGCCGGCAAAAAGGGTGCGATGCCGGTTGCCTCATCACGAAATCTAGAGAATTTTTCCATTCAAATATGTTTTTACACGCTCAATGACGCTGATGCAAGGCCAGTATGGGCAGGTTGATTTGGACTCTTAAGCCTGAAAGGGAACTCGACACTAATCATTGCACTTCGCTGAGACTAGAAGCTGGCATGTGCACTGGGGCTAGTAATTACGTGTACTAGGTACAGTCTACCGCCCACGAGGCCGTTAATTAGAACATCTCCCAACCTAGTCGTTACCTAGTTGGGCCTGCCCAACTGCCCAACCCTTTGGAGAGCCACTGCAGCCAAGCATGTCCTTTCGAGGCGTGATCCAACGTGGCCATGAGTTTATGAACAGTTATCCTCGGAGCACCTGGTGGTGGCAATTGGCCAGTAAAATGACGTTGACGGCAGTTGGTCTCTGGGCCAAAACATACGTGCAGTTGTGGCATCGAGCCAAGATCCAGAACCGCGAGATCCTGTTAAAGGCGTTGGAGCAGAGCAAACAGGAAGGGCGGGGTCTTCTTACGGTCATGAATCATGTGTCTGTCTTGGATGACCCCTTGGTTTGGGGAACAGTTCCGGCCAAAATGCTCTGGACGAAAGGCCACATGCGATGGACGCTAGGAGCCGACAATATCTGCTTTAAAAATAAGCCGGCAAGCATTTTCTTTTCTTTGGGACAAGTCTTGAGTACCAAACGGTTTGGTGTGGGGCCCTTTCAGCCTTCGCTGGATGCCAGCATTAAGCTGTTGTCTGGAGGACCCGAGCGCACATATAGTAACGATTTGGGAATCGGTTCTCTTGAGTCGGGAAATACTGCGCCTGAATGGGTCCACATATACCCTGAAGGATTTGTCCATCAGCCTTTTAGTCCTCACGAGCATACTATGAAGTATTTCAAGTGGGGAGTAAGTCGATTGGTGCTTGAACCAACGCGGCCCCCGATTGTGGTGCCCATTTTCGGCCATGGTCTCGAGCAGGTTTTCCCGGAAGACCTTCCAAAACGAGCATTGGGCTATGGATTCCGTCGACCCATCCTTTACCAGGTTGGTGAACCGGTTGACGAGCACAAGATCAACGATTATAGGAGCCAATGGCAGAACCTGTGCAAGGGTGAGGATCTGGATGGATACGTTCCTGAAAGGCTGCAGAATGGCCCGGAGGCACAGCAGCTTCGAAGCCATGTTGCATCGTATTTAAGGGCGCAAGTCTCTGAGATCCGGCGGCAATTTGGATTCAAGGAGGAAGCCCCGGGACTGGCATCCGCTGCATTTTGGAAGGCCCAGGAGCTGATCAAACTTAAAGGGATGACTCTCAAAGAAAAGGCCAAGACTGCTCAGAACCTTGATTCGGATCTATGTGATAGACCTCAAGGCAAAACTGAACGTGAGCATAAGACGCCTGAGAAATAGAATATAGCATAGGTTAGTGCGCTTGCTGGTGCTACCGTGGATTATCACGATCATGTGCCAGATATAGAATCCGCTGAAGACGTATCAACAATTAGAGCCGGCGCCAGAACTAGATCCAGTCAATCTGGATCCAATACCCTAACCCGACCCCGGACAGCCTCTTCAACCCCAGACCTCTTTGGGAGTTTACGTCTGCACCTTCACGTCGGCCATGGACGTTAATCCAGCCAAACCCGGAAATGGGTACGACGTCGACGGTCATGCCGATGTCAAATCAGACGCTATGCAAATTGACCCAGCAGGGCATCTAGATTTGGGCAATGCCAATGCCGGCACGCCCAGCTCCACCATAGCCACAGCCACGCAAATACCGGGCGTTTCGACAACAGACCTCACGTCGACACTGGATTCAACCATCCCCACCACGGCAGTCCCCACTGCCTCCGCCCCCACCGCAAACGGAACGACTGTAGGCACACCGGCACCAAGCGGAACTCTCAAGACTGCGCCCGCCGCGCCTGCGGCCAAGCCGACAAACCGCATTGACGTAGATGCCCTCATGAACAGGTTCCAGAGCAAAATCGGTCGCAACTGGGACCGGTACCGTGATTCATTGACACATTTTCTTATGGGTATGTTATCTTTTAGGAGCACTTCTCCTTCCCCTTCTTATGCAATACTAACGCAGGCAAGCTGAGCCGCCCCGAACTCATCAAGGAATTGAACCAGTTTTTGACGCCCATGGATATCCATTCGCATAATTATTTGTTGCTGGCCATTTTATCAAACACGCTGCGCGAGCCGCCGCCTGGAGATGACTCGGGAAGCTCGGGTTGGAAGGTCAGAGGATCTAACCGGAAGGCTCATGTCGACACGCCCACCGAGATGCTGCACCGCGAGATCATGGCGCTGCCGCCGCGCGAACGCCGCCGTATTAAGAACATTGCTCGGGAAACTAAGCGGCCGGCCATCCCAGTGCCTCCGCCTTGCCTGATAGCCACCCGTCAAGCAATGCTGCCGCATCTGCCATATGCGGCCGACCGTAATGGCGCGTCAGTGGGCCAAGGACAGTCCGCAAATCCGCTGCAGCCCAATGGTGATCCCACCAGCCGATCGGCATCACCGGCTCCTAATAAACCGGGAATTCCGGCTGGTATTTCCACTGGCAGGCCTGGACAGATACCCGGTGTGCCCCATGGTATGCCGGGGATTCCCCATGGTATGCCCGGAATGCCCCATGGTATGCCCCAGGGAATGCCTGGAATGCCTGGAATGCCGGGAATGCCAGGAATGCCGGGCATGGCAGGAGCTCCTGGAGGGCCTGTTATGGCCAATGGCAGTGCGCATGCAACCGAGCGGCCGCCCGTGCAGCGGCAGGGAACAGGAAACATATCCCCCGATTCCGAGGTGACGCTAAACGCAAACGGTATGCTGGTACATCCTGGTCGAACCAGCGGCCCGCTCATGTGGACGCAGGATATCATCCACGCGCTGGATGCGCCGCTGGCCGGCGAAACTTACTCGCTACCCGACGACGACATTGTGGGAGAGCGCATGCTGGGCATTGCGCTGGAAAATGGTGTGGTGCATGGCTTTGAGGCAGGTGCCACTGACATTATGCTGGCAGGTCTGGAGCAGTATTTGACTACCATCATGGAGCGGCTGGTGGCCACCGCCCAGTACCGGCAGGTATCAGAGGCCAGCCCGTTGACAGCCAAGGATATGGCCACCATACTCGACGACACCCCTGCGGTATTTGGTGAAATACTTCCACCGTTGTACCGACTACGCACGCACTTTTTGAGAAACGAGGATACAGCCACTATCAAGGATCTCGAGCCGAGCTCGTCGCGGGCACACCCTGCGGGAGGACGTCCTTCTTTTGGCAACAGATACTCAAACGCATTCCAAACCCCGATTTCAGAAGCGGAAAAGAAGTTCCAAAACGAACCCGAGCTAGAGGACGAGGGAATATCGTCATGGAACGGCTTTGAGGCGCCGCCGCCCCTAAAAAAGCGCACTTCGGAAGAAGCTGCACTACTCCAAAACGCCAACAAGGGCAAACGATTTGTCCAATTTCTGCTTAGCACTAACCAAAATGTATAGATATTCTTGGAGTGTTCTTGCCTGCTTGGCTAGATTCACTCTTTTCGCTACATTTCACTATATTCCGCTACTTTCTAGTGTTCCTAGCTGGACCGCCGTCGAACGGAGTGTGCTTGGGTCCCAATGCAGTGACTACAGTGGGAGGAGCCAAGTGAGCTCCCAAGCTGAAAAATACCATGCTTCAGGGACGGCTATGCCGACGGCTTCATACAAGCTTGCCCCGTCCTTCAGTGATGGACAAGCTGTTTAAAAAAGCTCCAGCGAGATGGAGCCAAGGCAAAGAGAATCCTTTATCGGTCGAGGCCACCGAATCGGCCCAGAAACTTAGGGCTGCTCTGCAAGATCCATCGGCAAAGAAAATCGGACATAATTTGATGGATCTTGTTTTCAAGTGCCCAGAAAAGCTTCCACCGCAATTCATCCGGCTGATAGGCCAGTCACTCGATAGGTCATCCGAGAATTTGACTGTGGATCACTTGCAGACCGTGTTCCGGTCGGTCGCCAACTCAGAGACTGAAGGTAACCTCACGGCCCGACTATACCTGCAACTATACCGACAGACGCGGCTATCTGCCGAGGACCGACTCATCAACGGGCTGTTGTTTTTCAGGTCTCTGAGACAAAGGGGAATGTCGGCCGAAGCCAGCCAGATGGTCCAGGCACTATTAAGGGCCAACGAGCCTGCCGTCACTGATGAGTTCATTATCAAGCTATTTGAAGTTATCAAGGAAACCAACCCCGACGCTGCTTCAGTTGTGGCTATTGTGCAGTCGAGTAAAACACCGTCCAATGAAACCATTTGGCAGGCCCTGGAGCTGCTAGGCGACCGTCGGATACAGCTTGGCGACGAGAGTCAACGATCAAACGCTTTAGAAGCTGTTGTTGCCTACTCGCTATTTGACAGACCTCACGTTTCATTAGAACCGCAAACAATCATTCTGCTCCTCGATACCTTATTGGAGGCAGATGCTCCGGAAACTGGCCGCCGTGCCCTCACCTACTCGCTGCAGCGCGGCGAGCTACCGCCGACGATTGAGAATCTAGAGCTCTTGCTTTTAGCTTGTATCCGGTTTGAGGAGAAAACACATGTAGGCGACCAGATCGTTCGCCAGATCATGGAAACTGCCGGTCCCACCTCCCCTCTGGTGAAAGAGACGTGGGATATTCTTGCTCAATGGGCCGTTTACCGATCCAACGATCTTCAGCTTCTAAAGGACTTGGTTGGTGAAATGACAGACGCTGGGATCACTCCGGATAGTACCACCATGCACAGCGTCATTCAGGTAGCCAGCCGTTCGGCCAAGCGAAGCGAAACCGACATCTCCGACATTGTCTCCTACTTCTATTCTTTGAGTGTCGAGAGCGATGCCATTTGCTATTCGGTGCTCATTGAGCGGGCTCTTGATAGCGTGGAGATTGAGCGTGCTCGCCGACTGTTCATTGAAAGCACAGACAGTGGGGCGGACTGGAATATTGAGGACAACAAGTACACAGCTACCTTAAACAAGCTGATTGTGGCCTTGGCGACTTCCCCTACTGTTGATTCAGCTGTGGTTTTTGATACTTATCAGCGCGTACGCGGCTATATCCCTGTGGTTTCGGGTCTAGCGCAGGCTGAGCTCTTGAAGATGTTCTTCTTCCACGAAAGCAACTACGATATCGGTATGTTCCTCATTGAGCAATTTGGCGAAACGCCCAACCTTCCCTATGAACAATATCCGGAGATATACAATGCGTTTTACGACAAGATTATGGCTTGTGGTGATTATAAGCAGGCGTGGGATCTCTATGGAATGCTCAACTGCACGATTTCACTACCTTACGAGTCCTACTACCCAATCCAGCTAAAATTTTGCCAGTTGGGTCGACCAGACGCGGCCCATCTCATGTTCCGGCACCTCCGTAACCGCGCCAAGAAGGACGGCATCCAACCACCGGGCCGCGAAATGTACTTGATGCTGTTTGCAGAATACGGTCGCTGGCTGTATGAGGAGGGCATTCGCGAGCTCGAGATATATTTCCGCATGGACCTTAACAACGAGCTGGATATCGGTGTTATGAACGGCATGCTTCTAGCATACTCCAATTTGCAAGAGTCCCGGAAGGTCCGCGACTTGTGGTTTGAGACGGTGAGCTTCCCACCTGGAGTGGGTGCCAATCATGAGTCTTTGACCATCATGCTGCGATATCTCACAAGGGTGGATCTCGACGCGGTGGATGATCTGTGGCAGGAAATGCCTACCCGGTTTGGCCTGAAGCCTGAAGAATCGACTCTCAAGCAGTATTTGATTGCGAACTGTTACCACGGTTACTACAGCCGCGCGCTTGACATTCTCAAGGCTGCCCCCGAGATGTATGGAGTCGAGGTGACCGCCAACCTTATTGAAGACGTCTACAACTGGACCCTCGTCGACAATCGCAAAGAGCAGGTCAAAGAGTGGGCCCTTGAGGCCCATCCTGAGAAATGGCAGCAGCTGATTGCCGGCAACAAGCTCAAGCAGCTGGTACTCCCGGAAAACACTGAGAATGACTCTGAAGTGAGTCTGAGAGCACAGACCATTGAGCAGCTGGAGGCCCCCAACAAGCTAGTCAAGGCCACTCACCGTACCGATGATGTCGATTGATCTATGGAGATCAATCGTTTGATGAGCATAGAATGTATTGGCACCACTAATTATTATCCATCTAGATCCAAGGCAAGCCAGTAATATATACAACGTACAGTTTGACCCTTATCATTTCAGAAGACGATCGAAAGCAGGAATCAACGTCTGAGCCAGAGCGAAGCTGAACACCAGCTTCGGGCCGGTGGTCAGAAGCTTGGGGACCAGGCCCTTGAAAAACGCAGTGAAGCCCTCATTCTTGGCCATGTTCTTGAGGATGGTGAAGCCGCCTTCGGGGTTGTCGAAGTTCCGGTTCTGGATACGGGTCTTAATGACGTCCAGAGGAGCAGACACGATCAGCGACGCGGAAGCACCAACCATACTGGCAATGATGTTCTGGGTCCAGGTGGCCTTAGAGTAGTCCTTGAGACCAAGCAGGTACTCCTTGGCAAAAGCAGAACCACCAAAAAGAGCAAATGAGCCAGGAGCATTACGGGCAGCAGTCCAGCCCCATCCACGATAAAGGCCAAGGCCTTCGTCCTTAATGATCTTAAAGAAGCCGCGGCCCTTGAAGGCCTCGGGATTAGTCTGACGCTTGATCTTGAGCACATCCAGAGGCAGCAACACAACCTCACCAATGCCAACCAGCGAACCGGCAGTGGCCGACATCAGGGCCTTGCCGGTTTTGGGGCCAAAGGCGTTAGTGAAATCACTAGCAAAGTGGTTGCCCAAGAACTCATTGACGGCGGGCTGGCCACCATACTTGTAAACCCGCTGGAGAATCTTGTAGCCAGCAGCGTAGCCAAGACCAGGAAACAAAGAAAAAAAGCGAGTAACGACGGGCTTATCAGCAGCGTTTCTGAAAATAACCTGATTCAACTGCGAGGCGGACGAAATACGGCCATGGTTGGACATCAGGCGCTTGGAGATAGTATCAACGGGGTGGAACACAAGCAGCTCTGCCATACCGGCAGTAGCCGAGCCCAAAATACGGGCAAGTCCGCTCTGTTTGGTATCTGCACTGATAGGAGCCATGACTCAGTTTGAAAAATTTCTGGGCGAGATCTCACAGATTATATGGCCCGTACCCTGGGCGATTTTTGTGGAGTCCGATAAGCGCATACAAAGAGGGGGGCCAAACGAGAGGGCTGGCTGTATGATGTAAGCATATCTGTAAGATTATATAAGTGGAGCTCTTCATTGAAGCTTCCTCGTAAGCTTGAAAGTTATTGTTCTCATTGCCACTAGACGAACACACCACCCATTTGCACTTAGTGCGCTAATTATAGCTAGAAAATTCACACCCCAAACACGCATATAGCGCAAGCACACATACGTCTACGACTGTAAACTTGTTTGCCCCTTCCCCCCTCCCTGGCTGTGCGTGAAAAATGGACGAAATCAAACTGGACTTTCTCGAGTCCTTAAAGGACCTTACTTTCAATTCGCGTCCTATCATTCAAACTTTGACTACTATTGCTGCGGAGAATAAGCAATTTGCGCCTGCTGTTGCTGAGGCCATTGAGCAGCACAGCCTGGCATGTGCCCCGAACCACAAACTGCCAGCCATCTATCTTGTGGACTCTATCTGCAAGAATGTACGGGCCCCTTATGCAGATGTTTTTGCGTCCAAGATATATCGCATCTTCTCTGAGACATTCAAGAGCGTGGCCGAGCCCGTGCGGATAAAGCTTGGCGAGCTGTTTACCACCTGGACGGTTCCATCTGGTCCCAATGGCAATCCGCTCTTCCCCCATGAGGTTCTGCAACAGATTGACCAATTTCTGGCCAAAATGAGGGGTGGTGGCCCTGCTCAAAATAATGCACCCCGACGGGTGAACCAGACGGTGCTGCTTGTGGAGGTTAACCAGCTACTAAAGCAGGTGCTGGCTCTGGAACCAGGACGAGAGTCCGACAACCAAAAGGCCGTTCTGGAGCGACTTCAGGGTGCGCTGGCGCAGCCGGGAGTTGACCCAAGTATTTTCCCAACCATTCAAAGCCAGCTTGAGGAATTTCGGGGCCGCATTGCATATCTGCAGACCCGGCCCAAACGGGACCGTGAGCGAGGCCGCGACCGTGATGGCCGTGACCGTGGTGACCGTGGAGGTCCCATGAGAAAACGAAGAGATGATCGCAAACCATACGATCGTGACGATTGGGGTCATCGTGGCGGTGGCGGGTCTGGTAGAGCCACTGATAGCACCGGCGCTAATCAGGTGCCGCTTGGCCCTCGTCGACCTGCCCCCGAGCCAGCAGCCCCACCGCAGGTCCCAAATTTCGACTTTTCTGCCATTGCTGGTGGGTCCAGTAATGGGTCTAGCAATGGCGCGGGTGGTGCTCCGTCACTTGCTGGCATTGACTTTGCAAAGTTGGCGCAGAGTATTGGTGTTCTGCAGCAAAGCAGCACACCGGAACCGGGCATACAGTCGGCCAGCCAGGTGGATACGCAGACAGACACCTCACTACCATCGATTCTGAGCAACCTCCAAAAGTCGGGGTTGGTGAACCTTGGTGTGACGCTGGAGCTGAGCACCGCCGCGCTGTCCACACCTCATCCCGAGCTCATTGCCGAACTGTATGAGAATCTTCCGGTTCAGAGCGTAACAGGGCGGCGGTTCCCCGATACACCCGAGGGTCACGAAGCCAAGCAACGCGAGATGGACTGGCATTTCCGGGTCAACCGTGACCTTCGCGAAGGCAGGTCACGCAACCGGTGCTGGTTTTTGACTGCAGATGAGTGGATTGCGTATAAAGATGAAGAGGAGGTAGAAGGTTACGAGCAGTCGGCTGAGAGCAAGGAGCCCAAGCTAGACCTGGAGGCAGAGGCGGCCAAGTACGTGGTAGTGCCTACTGATACCGCATCCAATGTGTGCCCTGTGTGCCAAGAAAAGTTTCAGACCGTTTATTCCGAGGAAGCCGAGGAATGGGTGTGGACGAATGCCGTGGAAGTGGAGGGGCATATCTTTAATGCCACTTGCTACGCGGACCCCAATAACCAGCAGGTTGTGAAGGACATCCTTGCCAGTACATAGTTTACCTTAGATTTTAGTTGAGGTTTGCAGTCCAGCCTTCTATGGCACTCTTGAACTGTAAATCCTGTGGTCACTTGCGCTTTGCAGGCGCAGTTAGAGTAGACTAAAAAGCTAATAGATGAAAGCTAAGAACTATAGGAAACTAAGAACCATAGGAAACTACTCCACCAGCAAGGCGTCGATGATAGACTCCCAGACCTTGGCAGGCTTCTGAGTGGCATCCACGCCACTCCAAATGTGCTTGTCTTTATAGTAGCCGACCACAGGTTCGGTCTGCTTGTGGTAAGACACAAGACGCTTCTTGAGGGCGTCAGCATTGTCGTCACTGCGCTGCACCAGGGCGTCGCCGGTCACATCGTCCTTCATGTCCTCCTTGGGGGGATTGAACTCCTTGTGGTAGGAGCGGCCACTGGCGGGGTGGACCAGACGGCCCTCAATGCGGGACACCAGACGCTCATCGGGGATCTCGAGCTCAACAACGTTCTCTAGCGGAGTCTTGTGCTCGTCCAGCATCTTGTCCAGAGCCTCAGCCTGGGGGATGGTGCGGGGGAAACCATCAAGAACAAAGCCCTTCTTGCAGTCAGGATTCTTCTCCAGCTCGGACTCGATCATGCCGACCATGATATCATCGCTAACAAGGCCGCCTTTGTCCATGATCTCCTTGGCTTTCTTGCCGAGATCGGTACCTTGGGCAACCTGGGACCGCAACATGTCGCCGGTAGCTAGGTGGCAGGCGCAGAATTTCTCGACTAGGTTCGGGGCCTGGGTGCCCTTGCCAGCACCGGGGGGGCCAATAAGAATCATGCGCAGAGCTTTGGGCAGCTCAACAGCAGGCTTTGAGGCCTCCTCAAGGGCCTGCTCAGCTTGTTGGGTCGAATTTTCACCGTCAAATCGCTCGATGCGCTCAACAGTGCTACGCTTGTAATGAGCATCTGACCGAAGATCGGTCATGGTCTTCGAGAGACCAAGAAACTGCAAAAGACCGTCACCAAAAGGCATTGATTGTTTATGTGTGTAAGACGCAACTATGGAGGGTGGTCTTATGTGGTCCTTACCTTAGCCCTAACCTCCGAGATCCGCCAATGGCAGCTGGGGAAACTGTGGGGGAGAGCTCGTGAGAATGCTCGAGTGCTCAGGGTGATTGCACGTACAAGTTAAAAACTACGAACGGGCCGTCTGCTTCAACGCCGCTTGTAATTCTTTTAGTCGCTGGTTAGCTGCCTACCGCTGCTGCTGCTCGGCTGCCAGGATGTCCACGTCCATGCATGCAAGCTTCCAGGTGGTTCTGCAGAAGCTTGCAAGCATCCAATAGCACTATACAAACATACCAGTCAATTTGCATTCTGGTCCACTTCTGCATTAAATATTCTATTAATTTTATAATAGTATGCGGCATGTGATCTACCCCAGATTCTTCATGTTTTCCCAGATTCGGTCAACGGCTACCGCTCTAGGTCAATCAGCTCGGTAAATCGAAAAGACTGTATGCCTTGACAAAATCAATGCGTCGAGCCGCAATGAATATAGACGTTAGATCCTTTTGAGGTATCGTTAACCAACTTTGTGGACTGCTACTGAATATGAACCTTGATGGCGCCAGGGGCAGACAGGAGCTTAGATCTTGGCCACGACCGCCTCGCCAATCTTATCGATCTTCTCTAACCATTGGCTCTCGGTCCACGACGATGAGATCTCATTATCTTCCAGGCCATTGACCAGCACCGTAGGGCTGACGTGAATGCCATTCTGGCGGCCCACCTTGACGAACCACTTTACGTCGTTAGTGACCTTTGTACCAGCATTGCGGGGCTCGCCAGGAGTGATCTTGACGGCGGTTGCAACAGCATCCACGTCGACGCCCACAGATTTAGCAATGGCGTCGAGTTCCTCCTCAATCTGAGTCCGGGTCTTGTCGACGGTCTGCTCGTCGTAAAAGTCCTTGCTCTTGTCGAATAAGGCCTCGCTGAATTCCCAGAACTTGGTGGGATTCACCAATCCTACCGCAATGGCATATTCGTGCAGCCAGCCACCTTGGGGATGCCACGGTTGGAGCTGATGCTGGAACACCCACCGAACCTTGCCTGGGTACTTCTTTTCGACCGCAGGCACCACTGTTTTGTAGACATTATGGAAGGCTTTGGCGGAAAATGGGCAAATGTAATCTAGCCAAAGCTCAATTGTGATGGGGCCAGTTCCCAGGATATGAGAAGCGTAGCGAGGATTCACCATAGTAAGTTGCTCGCGGTCGTCTGGGTTGCGAATAGCCATAACCCGCGGTCACGTGTGAGTACGAGCTCAAGGGGATGCTAAAAAGGGTGCTATGCTGGGTTGGGCGCCGCCATGTCGTACTGCGTGGATCCTATAAGTTGAATCAGGCACAATTCCATGTATATACACTAATTTTTGAGTTCGGTGGTGGCGGGCTCTTTGGCTTCTTCAACGGCTTCGCCGTGTGCTTTTGAACCCTCGGCTTTGGCAGCCTCGATCTTGGCAGTGCTTTTCAGACCAGGAGCCGAGCGGGCCTTATCGAAAATCGACAGGCCACCCGCAATCAGACTGCCCAAATCGCCGATCTGCTGTGGCACAACTACCGTGGTGCTTTCCTTGGCTAGCTTGCCAAATGCATCCACATAGCGGTCGGCCACTTGCAGAGCTACGGCGTCCCGGCCAGCAGGGGTCTCTTGGATGGCGTTAGCCACGGTACGAATGCCCTGGGCAGCACCCTCGGCCGCCAGAATGACCGATTGTCGCTCACCCTCAGCCTTGTTAATAGCGGCCTGGCGATGACCTTCAGACTCGAGAATCTCGGCCCGCTTGGACCGCTCCGCGCTCACCTGCCGATGCATGGCCTCCAAAACATTTTCCGGAGGGTGGATATCCCTAATTTCATGGCGTAGACACCGAATACCCCACTCTTGAGCAGCCTCGTTGATGGCCGCAGTGATGTTAGAGTTCAGCTGCTGTCGCTCTCTAAGGACATGATCCAGCGTCATTTGGCCAATTTCGGATCGCATGGCAGTTTGCGCAAGCTGCGTCACTGCGTACTCGGCGTCCTCGACGTTATAAGCGGCCTTGTAGGCATCAAATACCCGGACATACAGCACACCATCCAAATTCAGCGTCACATTGTCGGCCGTGATCGCAGACTGGCCGGGGATGGCCAGTGCAGTCTCCTTTAGAGACTTGACGTATGCAATGCGGTCAACAAACGGGGCCAAAATCGCCAGGCCAGGGTTCAGAATACGGTTGAACTTGCCCATGCGCTCGACAATCCATGCCTCCTGCTGAGGAACAAACTTGACCACAGTATTGATGGGCAGAGAGTTTCGCTGGAAATACGTGAGTTCTGAGGCGGACCGGAACGGCGCCTGGCGTCGAAACGGATTCGCCGCCGGTCGCACTAATTGCCGAAGCATCATCATGTCAGCCTGAATCGTGTGGGGCGCTCCAGGATCTGATGAAGGATCTAAGGTCAAAGCTAATGAAGGTCGACAACGATGGAGGCATATCGGCTTTTAGGCACCATTTGAACATTTAATCGTAACTTCAGTTGATTCAAAAAATGTTCTCTTAGACGTCGTGAGGCACCTTGCGTGCCCTGATTAGCCTTCACATGCATAGTCTTTGCTAGGTAATATGTTGTAAACCTACATCTCTGCGCACCATCAGAAACAAACCTGACTCCGGAATATAGCAGCAACTCTATAGCCTTTAACTAGTGTACTCTCTACTCGCAGCAAGATCTGCTCGCTCGGAAAACGCCTCGAGACCCCACACGCGCCAGCAGTCTCCGACCAGGCCCTTCGCCAACACCATTGTGCCGTCAATGCGCTCATAAAGAAACGCAGAGATCATGATGGCTACAAGTTCGGCCCGACCATCCTTGTGTAGGTAGCGTGCCTCGACAATCTTCTGGAATTGCGCACTGTCTTTGCCATGCAGCAGCTTGTTCAGGAGATTCTGGTGCTGCTCTGTCAAGTGACCCGGCGCCAACGCAGGCAACGGCTCTCCACTTACAATCGCCGGCCCGCACACATAAAGTACTGCATAGAGGCCCGACACAATTCGTGGTGATGACCAGCCCATGCGATATAAAATCCCCGGCACCGCATCAGATGCCGCCACGTTGTCGATGAGCGCGTACGCTAGATAATAGAGATTGGCCATTTGCCTTTCCAGCGTCAATAGAAGATCGTAGCGAGCAGCCGGCCATTGGCCTCCCAGCGGCGGCTCATATTGCACAAACCGCTTGAGGTTGTTGGCAATCGTTAGCGACGTAAACACTTGCCTCACCTCGCCAAGAATGCTATCCTGAAGTGGATTCATAGAGATCGTCGCATCGTCCGCGCGGCGAAACGAGAAGTTAAGCACAGCCGTCTGGGCATTGCCAAGATGCCGCAAACACTTGCCAATAATACGTCGGATGGCCTTTTTATTGGTCACCGGCCGTGGAAACAATGTCGCCAAAAAGCCCAAAAAGATGCCCAGAGTCACACACACGAAACGAACCCAGGTGAGATGATAGCCCCATTTCAGCTCCGTGCCGGGCGTGGGTCGCCGATTGTTGACCCAGCTGGTGCCAATGATCAGCACTATCGTAAGGCCCTGCGCTAATGAACCCATTGGCACCTTGTGACCCGAGAAGTGCCGGTGAAACGCAAGAAATGCATCCACAAAAACGACCACCGCAATGTATCCAAATGCATTTCCTCGACCGCTGCCGGCACTGATATACCACCCAGTCATGCCTACCAAGCAGCCCGTGATGGTGAACACAAATTTAACAAACAGTCCGTAAACGCCATCAGCGGCTTGTTGAAAAACATTCATGGTACCCAGCATTGCAACCCAGATCAGTTTATAGCCGAACGCCAGCTTCAGTGTGGGGCGGCACATGTACAGCACTAGCGTAGTTGCCAGGAAAATGGCCCGTTTCAAGCTGAACAGAAAGTTCGGATCTCCAAGCGACCGTTTCGCCTTGAGCAGTCGTGATCCCCAGTGCTGCAACATCGTGTTTGGAGGCAGGCAGTCCGGGTTCCGAGCAGGCCCTGTCGAAGGAGCCGAGAAGAAATTCGACTCAGCATTGTCTAGGCTCATTGTTTGGGCCCTAGGGGAATGAAAGTAGGTTGTAAACCGTGGCTCAGGCTGTGCTTTGTCTAGACCTAGACAGTAGTCGGCCAGCTTGCCGACACGTAGAAAGTACTGCTGGCAAATAAAGCCATAAAATGCATCCTGGCTTAGAGTGTAGGCGTAATGATTGCGGCGGTGCGGTGAGTCTGTTGCCACCAGCTCATCAATCCAGTCTTGTCCTTTCAAAACAGAGTGAGAATAGTCCTTCATTTTGGCCACCGCTGCCGCAAGCTTCTCGGATTGCTCAGCCTGGACACAAGAAGCTCTCCGACGACGCTTGGGATCGACCAAAGTTGCAGTCCGGAACTCATTGGCAGCATCGAGCCATGAAGAGCATTCGTTAAGCGTTTCTGTAACTGCCTTGACCAACGGTCGATATCTGGCAGTGATCAGGAGGAAGAGATCGTCAATATCTGCCAGGCCAATATAATGGCTCGGATCTGCATCCCAGTTCCAGTTGTTGAACTTTGACCGTTTGCGCAGCTCTCCATTTGCCCGCAGCGAGCCTTTTTCGGATGCAATGGAAGACCGTCTCCGCGTACCGTCTACAATGGTGTCTTTGCGATCTTTCAAGCCCATATAAAAGAATTGGAAACTGTCGATAATGTGCAACACTCCTCTAAGGCGCCCGCGCACCTCACCTAGATCGCCAATATCAAGACGGGTATACGAAACCTCGAGTCGAGCCATCAGAGTGTCTACATCCAAAGCCGGAAATTTCGCGGTTTGGGCCTGTACCCCGGCTAACGTATCTAACGATGCCTGGAACTCACTTCGGGACGGACCTATCTGTTGCTCAACAAGCATCTTGTCAGTCAACGCTGCTGCTCCTTTTGCTACTCCGGCCAAGACGTTTTGAACCTTGAAGCTGGAACTAGTAGGAAAGATTGTCAAACATGATACCACCGATAGAGCGAAGCTCATTGCAAACGGCACAAGAATCATGCGCATGGCGTACCACGGCTCAAAATAGGGGCAGAAATTGGTGTAAACACTGTTCACGGTCACAGACACCATGCCGTAGATCCAAGGAACAGTCAAGAATTTTGGGTACTTGCACTGCAGAATGCCCATTGTCGTTACGCAGGTGACTAGGCCGAACAACATGACTGCAGTCGTTCTCGTAGTTAGAAACTGTCCATCGTGGAACCACGTTAAAAAGCATTCCAAGTTTCCAGCCTCACAAATACCGTTTTCCACCACATATTGTTCGTACTCTTGCCGAGTGTGGTTTCCACGGAGGTGCCAAGAGATTAACTGAGCGACAATCGCGAAAAACCATCCAACAATCGTGAAGGTGAGGTTGAGAATGTTTTGAAATATTGATTCCGAGTACGACATGCCCCCAGGGCATGAAATAACTGTCGCTGCATTAAGCAAGAAACTGGTAGGACCAAGCCAATCGCCGGTTTTAGTGATAACCGTGAGCCAATCGCCGAGCCAGAGCTGTAGCCAGGTTCGCAGGACCACTTTCAGGGATGAATAGTCTAGATGTTTCAAAAAGTAGTCGGGGCGAATTAGCTGCCAGGCATCTTTCACTAGTGTTTTTGACTGCGAAGGTTGTCGCCTCGCCTCTTCAATCTGACGGTCTACCTGGCTGGAGTATGTAAAGTCCATGGCCTCTGGGGAGTTTTCAGGAACTTCTCCAGATCCAGCAGATGCATTTGGGCGCTGCCGAATACTGCCCGTGAATCTCACCGGTTCCTCATGCGGCAAGTGATCTGCTCCCATGCCTGATAATCAGGTTGCAGGGCTGGACCTGCGCAGGCTCGTTAGTTTATAAATAGCAAAATAAATTATTAGTGTAGAGGCTGGATTTACTATGGTTGAAATGCTGTGTGAACTGAATAAAACTAACTCCGTTCTCAATAATATACACGTTAGAGGACCGGGGTAGCTGCAGGCACATGCATATTTTTCAGCGAACCCCAGTGACAGCTGGTAATGACCATGCACTAAACAGATAAGTGAAAATATGGAATGCAAGTTGTGAACCTACATAAAGCGAACGAATATATACATAACTATTTCTGCAGTTCGCGAGCGTAGTCGGCGACCAAGAAAGCAACGTCCAAGCTCTGCGACAAACTCAGCCGCGGGTCGCAGACGGTGTCATAGCGAAGCACCAGCTCCTCATCAACGAGGCCAGCGGAGCCTCCAATACATTCAGTGACCGCGTCGCCAGTGAGCTCAAGATGCACACCATTCAATTGCTGCCCGCACTCTTTGTGAATCCGCAGCGCATGACGAAGCTCAGCCATAATGTCGTCGACATACCGAGTCTTGAGCTTTGTGATAGGGGAAACCTTGGTGTTGCCGTGGCAGGGGTCTGAAACCCATACGACCTTGTGCCCTGAAGCTTGAACTGCCTTAATCTGCGCTGGTAGCTTATCTTCGATTGCCTCAGCGCCATAACGGGTGATAAGGGTAACGCGCCCATCTTCCTTATCTGGATCAACAATGTCAAGAAGGCGGACCAGCTCGTCGACCTTCATGGAAGGGCCAACCTTGATGCCGATAGGGTTCTGTACACCTCGGAAAAACTCTACATGGGCACCATCCAATTGGCGAGTGCGGTCACCAATCCACACAAAGTGGGCAGAAGTGTTGTACCATTTCTTGGACTTGTTGATTCCAGCAGACAGCTCGCGAGTGAGCGACTGCTCATACTCAAGCAGTAGTGCCTCATGAGCAGTGTAGAAGTCGACGGTCGAGAGAACGGGGCCATCATTGCTGCCAACGGTCTGCATGAAGTTGAATCCTTCAGCAATGGAATCGAGAACCTTTTGGTAACGCTCGCGCGTAGCATCGTGTCGCACGTGGCTGAGATCCCAGTTATCGGGATGATGGAGGCTGGCAAAGCCGTTGCCAAGCGTAGCCCTGATGAAGTTGAGAGTGGCCGCAGAGTGGAAGTAGGCCTCGACAAGACGCCGGGGGTCTGGGGTGCGATCCTTTGGCTCGAATCCGTTAATGTTATCACCACGGAAACTCGAAATCTCGCCAAATCCCTCCACGACTTCCGTCAATTTTGACCGAGGTTTGGCGTATTGTCCCGCAATGCGTCCTACTCTCAAGATAGGGAGCTTGGTTCCCCAAACAAGGACAAGCGACATTTGCAAAAGAACCTTGAGCTTGGCCTCGATCTTGTCGCCGTTGCAGTAGTCGAACAACTCCGCGCAGTCTCCGCCCTGCAAAACAAAGCGTTCACCACGAGAAGCTTCGGCCAGCTGGGATCTCAGTTTCTCGATCTCACCAGGATGCACCAACGGGGGTAGGCTCTCGAGTTTGGCCAACGAATCAGCCAAAGCATCTTCATCGTCGTAAACAACATCCTGGGTTACAGGTTTCGACTGCCACGACGAGGGGTCCCATTCTGAGGAGTCTAGAATGGGTCTCTTGGAGTCGAAGTCGTTAGATTTACTGCGGATTTTGGCCGCCGAACGGGCCTTTTCAGAAGCAGTTAGTTTCTCCGGATCCTGAACCAGAACCTTTGGGGCTGGGGTCATTAGGTGAATCGGTGGCCCAAGACAGCCAATTATAGCCCTTCCAATAGCGCTTCAGGCGATGGATACTGACCAATTACTCATGAGATAATTCTCGAATAATTGGGAGAGGCCAATCAATATGCCCGAAATTATGGAAGCTTCAGTAATCTCCAAACCCAGACTGGCCAATCAACACTCACTTAATTTGATGGGCCCGGGGCTGCATATGCATCTCATGATCATCATCAAACGCATATATAAACGGGGTGCACCCTAGCTATAATCTCATCCCCATTCAAATCTTATCATCAATGGCTTGCTGCAAAGGAGAGAACTCTGTCTGTGACTGCGCTTCCAGTGCCCGCTGCTCGTGCGGCAACCGTCCTGCCCAGCAGTGCACCTGCTCCAAGGCTACCACCGAGAACGCTCCAGTGACTACTGATGCCTGCCCCTGCGGCCTGCGCACCTCCGAGGGCTGCAACTGCAAGCCCCGCGACGGTCTGCGTGAGGGCGAGGTTGACTACACCAATTTCCGTGGCTAGGTCAACCACTCTCGCATACAAACTAAAAAAAGCAAACATTTTGTAGCATTATAATTTATTATGAACTTTGTGTCTTTCGAACCACTTTACGCCCTTACCCTTGAGAGCCATTCGCCTGCATGGCCAACCAGTCAGTTTCGGTGACACCAAAATATATCCAGGCTTTTTCAAGCGATACCCTTTGAACTGTGGCTGGAAAAGTAGTTTTTATCATCTTTGTATAATAACCCCGGTACAGCTTTGAAGTTGAGCCCAGCTGCAGATTACCTCGGGGAATGCCCCCAGGGCTACATGCACAGTCTAAAGGTTTCTTCAAAACCTACACCTAGCACCGTAGCAATAGAACAGATGGGTCCAATGTTTTCTGCATAAAGGGGTGCTCCTCATGGCCACACATTATTAGAGCTTGGCACGGCCCAGTCGGCATCGGCTTTCATGTGACCACTCCGACAGCATTCCCTCGACCTAGCCAGAAAGTCACCAACCCAGTCTAATATCTTTAAACGAAGTCAACGTCGTACCCAAAATGTCAGTACGAATTGTAGGCCGTTGCCTACTTTGTTTCGGCTCGGCCCTTTCGGCCGAGGTAGGGGTTTCCCCACACAAAGCTGTCCCAAATTCCATCCTGCACCCTCCACCTTTCCAACTTGACAATGTCAAATCCATTGAAGCAGCACCCTCTGAGTGACTCTTTGCTACCTTTCACGGACCCTGCCGAATACCAGGGCTTCTATGCCTCGCACTTGAACGAGACGCATATTGCTTTGCGCGATGAAGTGAGAGCGTTCGTGAGCGAATACGTCACACCTTATGTTGACGAGTGGGATGCCGCTGGTGAAATTGACCCCTCACTATACCTCGAATTTGGCAAGAGAGGCTACCTGGCTGCTGTCTGTGGCCTACACTACTACCCTGTCGAATACACCGATGTCCGCATCAAGAGTGTTCCCCCGGAGAAATTTGATGTCTTCCACGAAGCCGTCATCATTGACGAGATTTGCCGTGGCGGCTCTGGTGGCGTCGCATGGTTCCTTTTTGGAGGCTACAACATTTCGGTTCCTGCGATCTTCAACTTCGCGCCCGAGGCCATCAAAAAACGGGTGCTACCTGACATTCTTTGCGGCAAAAAGCGCTCATGCTTGGCCATCACCGAGCCGGATGCCGGCTCTGATGTGGCAGGAATCACCACTTCTGCCGAACTCTCGAAAGACGGCAAGTACTATATCCTCAATGGCACCAAAAAGTGGATCACCAATGGAATCTTCGCCGACTACTTTATCATTGCCACTCGAACCGGGGCGCCAGGCATGAAGGGCATCACTGTCTTATTCTTGGAGCGCGACGGCAACGACGAGGAGGTCACCACTCGCAAGATTATGACTCAAGGCATGCGGGGCTCTGGCACCACGCTAGTGAACATCGAGGACGCCAAGGTGCCTGTGGAGAATGTTTTGGGCGGCGTCAATTCTGGATTCAAGGTTATCATGACCAACTTTAACCATGAGAGACTCGGAATCATCATTCAGGCCACCCGATTTGCCCGTGTCGCTCTTTCCGAGGCCCTCAAGTGGGCCCATGAGCGCGAGACCTTTGGCACTAAGTTGATCGACCATCCTGTCATTCGCGCCAAGATTGGCCAAATGGGTATCCGCATCGAAGGAGTGCAAGCATGGCTTAACAACTTGCTGGTGCAGTACCAGCACATGAGCCCCGCTGAGGCTGGTGCTCGCCTGGGTGGCCCTATCGCTGGCTGCAAGGCTCTGGCTACGCAAACACTCGAGTTCTGCGCTCGTGAGGCCTCGCAGGTCTTCGGTGGTCTGTCATACACTCGCGGTGGTAAAGGCGGCAAAGTCGAGCGCATCTACAGAGAAGTTCGCGCCTTTGCTATTCCTGGTGGTTCCGAAGAGATCATGGTCGATCTTGCAGTGAGACAGAGTCTCAAGGATAATGCCAAACTGGCCAAGCTGTAAGTATGTTGAGATGTTATATGTTTCGCTAGAATGAGTAACAAGAATTACAAGTTCTGGCTTCTGATGGTCCTTACCGCGTGTAGCTAAGGTGTACAGGGATTCTCCGCCGCGTCGGGAGTCTGTTTCTCATCCATTTCATTTTATTTGGCTCATTGGTGCACTGTGACGCTACGACACTCCATGTGATCAACATTCAAATAGGCGTTTGCTCAGGTCGGCGCTGTTCCGAAATGATACCCGCGACAGGCAGGAATAGTGAATGGGACCACGCTGCGAACAGAGCCAGCAGATTGAATCCGTAGTAATGGACGTCAAGCGGGTTAAATAGGGTGCTTGTTGCGCGATGTAGATTATAGGGGCGCTC
Source organism: Wickerhamiella brachini (assembly GCA_030565285.1). NCBI lineage: Eukaryota > Fungi > Ascomycota > Dipodascomycetes > Dipodascales > Trichomonascaceae > Wickerhamiella > Wickerhamiella brachini. Next base: position 230,189 of record JAJMBL010000003.1, on the reverse strand, counting down.
TGGTGTAGTTATGCGTGGTGGTGACACCTGATGCGTGGACCACTGATCACGCCACGGAACGCGAAACACTAACAAAACTAAGACAGCTCGTCTTATGATCTGGATTACAGTATTCTAGACTGCAAGACTAGCATGGGTATGCTATGCCTCTTGTGTTTTGTCTTTCCTGATTCAACTCTGACCGGAAGTTTTCGGAACTAGCAACGGGCATGGTTGTCAGGGGAAGTGTATGCATATACATAGCGTAACGGAGTTCTAGATGCAATCCAGCAACGATAGCAAGATCTATCTTGTTAGAAAGCTAAAAATATCGATACTTGGCCCAATATTCTGCTACATCTTACTAGGACCTGTACACGTCAAGAACTGGCAGAGGTGAAGTGGTTATACGGCGTCATCCAGTACTCCGTACCGGCAAATTGTACTGAAACAACTAAAAATCTAGGAGTTGAGTACCAGTGAGAGCGATTTTGAGTTGATGACGCCCCTAGAGTGGTGGACATTACACTCCTGCATGAGTGTCGAATAGGGTTTTGCCGCAGCTGCGTTTTTTTCCGATATTTGTTGCAGGGAGGAATGTCTGCAAGTACAAGCTCCTCTATTGAACGTAGTCGGCTGTATTACGGGGGGCTCTAAGGCCTTTGCGTGTATCTGCGCCTGTCGGACCTGTATGGGCTGGCAAGTGTAGGATATTCGAATACCATGCTGTCAATGGTGAATAGCAATTATCGAAAGATCGTCAGTCATGGTCGGTATCAAGAACAAAACAATGTTTTGTAGGAATCTTACTTCAGGCTCCTCTTTAGCATCCTGAGCGGTGAAAGTGTCGACTGGTAGAAGATCAACTAGCTAACAGTCTATTAAATATTGTTAAATAAGATCAAAGATGGGATGCCGCTAAATGAGGCGGACCATTCGAGGTCGGCGGCAGATGGAGAGATCAAGCAATTAGAGACGCTTGCGCGCCAGTGGATCGTGAGCCAGTCTGGTGTTGCGTTCCAACTTCCAGCCGGCGAAGGCGCAGTAAGAGTAGACGACAGCGCCCGAAGCGTAGATAGCAAGACCGCGGGACAGTAGTGGGGTTACTAGTGGCATTTGTGAATGTGATGAGATGGATAATTTCCAAGGGCACGATGAGGTACCCTTATACTCACTTCCGAGTTTTTCCGAAGGGAAGGGTCCCAACCCTCATGCATGCATCAGCAGACTATGATTAACTGTGGTGTGACTCTTGTTATCGTGGCCATTTGTCACCCCTTATCACATCGACCCAAATTTCAGGCAAATGGCTAGACATCTGCAGCTACTTAGAGAACTGCATAAACAGCCGTTGCAAAATGCAGTTTTGAATCATACGGCGAAGTTAGCCAAGCCAAAAGTCCGCTATTCGTCCACATCCGCCACTTTTGAACAGTCAAGAGCAGCAACTCCGGCGTCGCCAGATGGCCCGACATCGCCGAATGTGTCACAGCAGGTACCGCCGATCTACACCCCTAACAGATTTCTCGGCAAAGGCACCGATCCGTGGACAGCTTCGCCTGGTCCCGACTATTTGCAGAAAATTTTAAGCTCACGAGTATACGATGTCGTAAAGGAGACACCTTGCGATCTCGGCGTGCAGGCTTCGGCCCGATTGGGCACGCAAGTCTACCTCAAGCGCGAGGATCTTCAGCCTGTCTTTTCTTTCAAGCTTCGAGGTGCTTATAATATGATGGCAAACCTAACACCCGAGGAAAGTGCCAAGGGCGTCATTAGTTGCTCTGCCGGCAACCATGCTCAGGGTGTTGCCTATTCGGCTCGCGAATTGGGTATTCCCGCTACTATCGTCATGCCGTTGGCCACCCCTGCCATTAAGTTTGAGAATGTGCGTCGCCTGGGTGCCAAAGTTGTTTTGTTTGGTCAAGACTTCGACGAGGCCAAAGCTGAGTGCGGCAGGTTAGAGAAGGAGCAGGGCCTTACATTTATTCCTCCTTTTGACCATCCTGATGTCATTGCCGGCCAAGGCACGATTGGTCTTGAAATTTTGCGCCAAGTAGATGTTAGCCGCCTCAAGGCGGTGTTTTGCTGCATCGGTGGAGGTGGACTGGCTGCTGGTGTAAGTGCCTACATCAAACGCATCGCTCCTCACGTCAAAGTGATTGGTGTTGAGACTTGGGATGCCGACGCCATGCATCGCTCGCTAGAAGCTGGCCGTCGTGTCACTCTTAAGGATGTTGGTCTGTTTGCTGATGGTGCTGCTGTCAAGGTCACTGGCGAGGAGACGTTCCGTGTTTGTGCCAAGAATCTTGATGGCATGGTGCATGTCAACACCGACGAGATCTGTGCTGCCATTAACGACGTGTTCAATGATACCCGTAGCGTCATGGAACCTGCTGGTGCCCTTGCGCTGGCGGGCTTGAAAAAATATGTCTCTGAACTGCCAGCCGATGAGCGCACTCAAGAGGACGCTTATTGTGCGGTGCTTTCTGGTGCCAATATGAACTTCGATCGGCTGAGATTTGTCTCTGAGCGTAGCCGTCTCGGTGCCGGTAAAGAGGTGTTCTTCATTGTAGAGATGCCCGAGAAGCCCGGCATGTTCCGCAAACTGTGCAAGGCGTTGGCACCTCGCGACGTGACTGAATTTGCCTACCGCTTCAGAACCCCCGATTTTGCTCGGGTCTATATCTCGTTTACTGTGCAAGACCGAAGCGAGATCGAGGGCATCAAGTCGCAGATCGAAGAGGCGGGAATGACTGCCTACGACGTCAGTGAGAATGACGTTGCCAAGTCACATGCCCGATACATGGTGGGTGGTACTCCTGGGCTGCCAAAAGAGCGTCTTTTGAACTTTGAATTCCCCGAGCGGCCAGGTGCTCTGGCTCGCTTCCTGCATTGCCTTCAGCTCCAATCTAACATTACCCTGTTCCATTATCGCGATAACGGCTCCGATATCGCACGTATTCTGGCGGGTATTGTCCCTGGAGAAGGAGCTGATCTCGACAAGTTCCTTGTTGAGCTGGGCTACCCTTATGTCGATGTCACCGACAACCTTGCCTACAAGCTATTCCTGAAATAGAACCGAATGCACGATAGATAGGTAAGCCTCGACTATGAGAAGATTGCGGGAGAATGCTGGCTTCATACTTCTAAATTAGATGCGGTTCGCTAGATACGTGCTTTCAGATACCATCGACTCTGAGTCCAGGCTTTCCTCACCCGGCATTTCTTACTAATCAATGGCTTTAACCAATCCGTCCCGACCATTACTCACCAATGTCGTCGTCGATCGTCCGCGTAATTCGCAACTTTTTGCGGATCGGTCCTCGCGAGTATCTGTACCAGATGAACCGTATTGGTGATACCAAGAGCGGTAAGCTTGTGGGCACCGACCCCTACGGTAATAAATTTTTCGAGAACAGCCACGAAGATGAGATCTATGGCCGTCAAAGATGGGTCGAGTATCCCACTCGGAACCCCGACATGGACAGAGTGCAGCCCGGTTGGCATTTCTGGTTGGGCCACGGAATCAATCCTACGCCCACCGCTATCCCTGAGCAGGCCAGATCCATTCGTCCCTATCCTGTTGTGGAGAAGTATCAAAACTTTACCGGCACCACAAAGGCTTATGTTCCTTATAGCACAGTGAGGCCGAAGGTTGCAAAGTGGACCTGGAAGCCCACTGTGGCTGCGCGTGGCTAAGTTTTGTCGAAAGGGCGATGTTTATTATGGAACTTACAAGCATGGCTGTCGTAGTAGTTTACTTGTACTTGTTAGCTGCCAATAGTTAGTTGACGCTTCTGCAAAGCACTGAATTGATGCAAATTGAGTCGGAACGATTTATCGCTGGCCATCGGTCTGTGGCTGCGGCATCGCTAGTTACGCAGCAAGTCTGGATGTTCGATACAGTGAGGTTGTCAATGCATGGTGAAACACGGTACAACCGAGAAAAGAAAGCAGAAGGTAAAAGAAGAAAGAGAACGAATTGAGAGCACTCGTTTAAAAAACTTAACCGCGTAAACCAGAAACTCAAGATAAATGCGGCAAGCGATAGCTTTTCAATGGCCCTCGTAGTTAGTATCTCTGCTGCAGCTAGGCCTAGACCGTCGATTGCAGGTAGATCTCTGTAATCGTCGGAGCCTTCCTAGAACGTTCGATGGCTAGCGCCGAGACTAAAAAGGACAACAAAGAGGCAAAATAATTGAAGCAGGTAGATAAAGTTACTAATTGAGTTGAATTGTTGAGGGATTTGCTGGATCTGTGTCGTGCGGTACAGGAAATTCACCAATGAAAGTACGGCAATAGTCACTGTCTGCAGGGGCATGCATATGTGACTTAGGGTTGCATATTTGAGTATATAAACTGCTGCGACTTGGACCATCCAGCACCAGATATGTCTGACAAGAACATTCACCCATACTCCACGACCCAGGGATGCCCCATTTTCAGTCCCAATGAATCGGAGATGATCGGTACCCCTGGCCCGCTGCTGCTGCAGGACCAGCAACTGGTAGAGCTGCTTGCTCAATTTGCCAGAGAGCGTATCCCCGAACGTGTTGTCCACGCCAGCGGTGTCGGTGCACACGGTGTTTTCGAGGTTACCGATGATGTTACCGATATCAGTGCTGCAAAGTTCCTGTCAGAGGTTGGTAAGAAGACCAAGACCTTCACCCGTATCTCTACTGTTTCGGGCGAGGCAGGCTCTTCCCAGGTGGCTCGCGACCCTCGTGGATTCGCTACTAAGCTTTATACCGAGGATGGTAACCTGGACTGGGTGTTCTTGAATCAACCCGTGTTTTTCATTCGTGACCCTACCAAGTTCCCGTTCGTCAATCGCAGCCAGAAACGTAACCCCAAGACAAATTTACCCGATCCTAATATGTTTTGGGATTATTTAACTCTCAACGAGGAGTCGGCCCATATGGTCATGATGTTGTTCTCTGATCGAGGTACACCCTACGGTATTCGCCATATGAATGGTTTCTCTTGCCACACATACACGTGGGTGAAGCCTGATGGAAGCTTCAACTACGTTCAAATTCACATGAAGAGTGATCAGGGCATCAAGAACTTTACAAACGAGGAAGCAATCGAGATGTCTGGCAAAAACCCTAACTTCTCGCAGCAAGACCTCTTTGATTCCATTGAGCGTGGCGATTTCCCTTCTTGGACCTGCTACGTGCAAGTCATGTCTCCTGAAGAGGCTGAGAAGCAACCCTTTAGTGTTTTTGATATGACCAAGACCTGGCCCCAGGATAAGTTCCCTTTGCGTCGCTTCGGCAAGTTGACATTCAATGTTAATGCGGAAAACTACTTTGCCGATGTTGAGCAGGCTGCTTTCTCACCTTCCAACCGTGTACCTGGCTGGGACGCCAGTGCAGATCCTGTTCTGCAATCACGTCTGTTCTCGTATCCGGATAGCCAGCGCTACCGTCTAGGCAGCAACTACTACCAGATTCCTGTCAATAAGTGCCCATTTGCCAACGATCCCTTCGTGCGTGATGGAAAGATGTCTGTTAATGGCAACTATGGCGGTCAGATGAGCTATCCTTCCACCTTGACGCCTCTCACCTATGATAAGAAGCTCGCGCCCAAGGCTACTGATGAGCACATCAAGTGGGTGGGTACAGCTACTGCCTGGACGTGGACTCCAACTGCCGAGGACTGGAAGCAGCCGGCGGATTTATGGGAGCACTATGGAAAGACAGGCCAGCAGGACGCGTTTGTCCATAATGTTGTGGTGCATGCATCGGAAGCCGAGCCCTCGATCCAGAAGCGGGTTGTGGGCTACTTCTCCAAAGTCAATAAAGACCTCGGCGCTCGCATCGAGAAGGGATTGGCTTTGCACAAGGCTTGAAGTTCAGCGTCTACAACCAGCCTTGCAAGACACCTGCAAGTCCCCTTCTTTGGGTGCGTGACTGATCTAACATGTCCAGGTGTGTGGATTTAATTATAGCCACGCCCAATCTGCTCAGTGTGCACTTGGCAGCTAGGCCTGGCAGAGCTAATAGTTGAGCATAGGTATGCTCAGTCTCTGGATATATTCATACTCTCTTTCAAGTTTATTCATTTTGATATCTGTATTGCGCGCCTGTATGGCCTCTTATCTTATTTTACAGTGGTCGGTGCGAAGTCAATGCCTCTTCTGCATGAGGGTTGGCGTCACGATGTAGAAGTGTTAGGTGTGCACCAAATGTACTGCATAGGCTACCCAGGCAATACCAGTAACCACCACTACTATCGGTCCTAATTACATGGCTGCTTCACGAGCCAGCGGAATGCCCCTCTTATTCTTGGCAGTAGCATAGCTTTATTGTCAATTTTCACTATATACTTTTTGGCGCAATTAATACAGGGTGCATATTGAAAGCAATGGTGGGTTTATAATTCATAGTCCGGTGGATGTGGATTGCCGGTGGCGATGTTTGCTTGTCGGATTGCGGCACTTACCACACTTAATGGAGGTATGGTCTCTCGCGCGAAGGTGTCCTGCTGGGATCTTGCTCCATTATTTCACTTGATTAGCATCTACTACATGGTTCTTTAATTATCATCTTCAACTCGCAATACTAGGCAAACGGCGCATTGACAGGCTAGTGAATATTTACAGCTGCTGGTGTTGTTGCTATCGCTGCGCAAGATGTTGGCGTCGGAAGCAATGGTAGCGTCCAACAGTATGGAATATGGACAACTCACGGGGAAGATCTCTGAAGCTATCACTATCACTGAATTTATTGCGTTTCTGTACAGTTTTGTGCAGCGCATTCGTACGGACAGTCGCTGCTACAAACAAACATGGGGTCACCATCGTTCTCTACCATCTTTTTGGGGCTTGATCCCCGTCATGTTTGTGGCACTTGTGTATCTTCGCGAGTGAATTGATAAGGTCTACTGTCCCATTGATATCAATTGGATCTCATGGGAAGTATCATCATGTCTGAGGAGTGGTTCTTGCAAATAGTGCGCTCATAGTAGTGGCTTCGCTTGCGTTGACTGCTGATATACCCCGGTGCTTGCTTCGGTTACTATAGAATTCTTGTTTTCAGATCGAACTAAATTCATAGCCACGGTGATCCACTCTAGGGCTTCACGATAGCACATTATGCTAGCGATTGTCAGAGGACAGAAATAGGACCTACTGTGATTCTCGGTGCGACAAAACGTTAGGTTGGTGCCCCAAGGAACAATACTGACGCTTGAAAATATGTACATTTTTTACTTCGCGGAATGAAATCGATTCGGATGGTACATAATCACCTGGTATAATTTTAGCTCTCCTGCTCTTTTTGGGGCATCCAGCAGAAGATAGCGAAGTCTTAACTGGGCGCGCATAGGAGCTGTAGCATTCATATTTCATAATAGTAATAAAGTTTCACCGGACTGTCAAAAATGTCATAATAAGATCCAAGCTTTACCAGACTGTCGAAAAATGCTGATAAATTCCAAAGAACGATAGAAAAAGGATAAATAGGGGAGTTCAAGAAATAGCCGCAGGCACCTCCCGGTCCGATGAATACGGAGCAGGAGCCTGTTCTACCATGTAAGGGGGAAGGGTATCATGATGACCATCTTCAAAGCTGTGTGTGCTCGCTGGCCGGGGTAAGAGTCTGGTAACAAGGCGGGCGGTGAACCGCTGATTGTGAGAAGGATTCTCAGTCGAAACCATAACAAGCATGATTTGCAGAAGATGAACATACTCAAAGCTTTGATTTTCGAAGGCCCCGCATATCTCCCAGGGAATCTCAACGCTATCACAAATGTCGGCAAAGGAGGTTGATTTATCAAGAACTCGGTTCAAGTCGAATTCTGCAATCTTGTAGCCGTGCTCAGGGGTGACCTCCTGGCAGGGTATTCCGTGCACATAAGCCTTGATCACCAGCTGGTCTTTCAAATCTATTCTCATAGATCTTAATGTTACTAGGCCTGGCGAACTGGAAGAGATGGTGAGGTTAAACCCCGGTCTTCCCGTTCTAGAGATGCCCTCAGCAGGAGCATCTAGCACAATCTCCAAATCGACCTTTGAACGGTTTTTACCTGAAAAGCGGGAGAGCAGCTTCCCATCAGGAGGGGCTGAGTATGCCCTGAAAGGAACAATACCAACTGCCTGATTTCGATTCTCGGGGTCGCTCACATAGACTGGCGGTCTTCGAGGTACAAACAAAAACGGGGCAGTTTCCTTGCCATTGAGCGACAGTGACGACGTCCGCTTGATGATCACGGCAATGTACCAAAAATATCCGGAATGAACGTCTTCGATCTCAAGACTTTCCGGCACGGCAATGCCTTCGTTAGGCAACACAAACGTAAATGGAAAATCATGTCCTCCCTCTGCAAGCGTCATTCCCTTGGCCTTTGTAGCCTCCCAGTCGGGAAACACAACCTGTTGGGCCTTGTAGCATATGATGTCTTCATGAACACTGGCATTGATACCGTTCGATTGAAACGGGATTATTTGGCTGGACATGACCAGGCCGCTGGGGGCAGCCCCGGCATATTGGAGCAACCTTAATCTTCGTTCACAAATACACTGAACTTCGATTCTTTCAACACCAACACTTTTGCGGACATCAATAGTTGCAATCCCCTCCACGATGTCTCCATTTGAAAATCGATTGCCATTGAGATGGATAGATACTCCTAACGAACTGAAGCTCTTCCGCCTGATTGACATAATCGGCTGTGGGTTCATTGCCTGTGCATTATCTCTTATCAGATGTAGATCAGGAGATGTTAGATAAGTGGTTTCCTATAGATAAAAAATGAAGTATTGTCAAAGATAATTTACTATGCGTACTCGAATTAGTGTATTTAGGTGCTTGGCTCGGCCTCAGGCTCCGGGTCGTTTTCAGCAGCATTTTTAGGACCGGCACTTCCGCATGCAAACGTGGCGGCTACAATCAAGGGGAACACCGTGGTTACTTCTGCGTATACCTTGACATGCTCGGCCTCAGCCTTGATCTTGCCCCAAGAAATGGCCTCGTCAGGTCGGGCACCAGCATCGCTGCCATCGTACTCTTGGGCAGTGTTGATGTAAACAGCGTAGTCGGCACCATTGCGCATCAAACAAGCATTTGCAATGTGATGCTTGACAATGCCACCGCCGAGAATGATCATGCCGGCTTTGTGAGCCTTCATGGACATGGAGTTGATGCGACGAATATCCTCAACCAGGTCGACCTTGAGATAGTCAGGGCTGGCCTTGAAGGTGTGGAAGAACAACATGTCGCCAAGCGAGCCATCGGTCAAAGCGGGGCAGAATACAGGGATCTGGTTCTTGTGGGCCCAGTAAAGAACTGAGTCCTCATTGTCGATTTCGCGGCCAAGGCGGTCGATCACCTTTGAAGGAGTCCAGTTGACATTGTCAGTCTGCTGCTCCTGGAACATCTGCTCGATCACTGGCATGACCCACTCCTCAAACAAGCAGTAGTTATCATTAGGAACGATCAAGTTGCCAATCCGATTGAGACCCTTGTCACGAAGGCCGGCACCGGGAAGAGTAAAGTCTCCCATCAACGTAGGAGCCATGCACTTGATAAGATCTTCCTCAATGCCTCCTCCAGTGGTAACGATGGCAGACACGAGCTTATGCTTGACAAGGTACTTGATGGTAGAGCGCATTCCACTGGAAATTAGATTCGAAGTATAGCCAAGGAAAACAGTGGTTCTAACGCGGTTGCCTTCATCGTCCTCACCTTCCCAAGTGCGCATCTGATCAATGATATCTGCAGCCTTGGAAACATTGGACGCCTGGAATCCCATAGCCTCCATACCTTTCAAAAGATCGCGAGCTGAGGCATTCTTGTTAGAAGCCTTGTCGAAGTCAATACCATCAACAGTGGGACCATCCCATGTCTCGCTTTTCTTGAGAACGGCATCAGTTGCAAGGTCCGGGGTCGACATTGTTTCTTGAAAAATTCAGAAACCCTGATCCCCGGATTTATCATCCGATCGATCTTCCTCAAGGATCAAGTGTTTCCGGTGGTAAGAATAGTCTACAATTTTCGAGTTCTTTATTTACATTTGTTGTTGCTGGATTTATTCTGGTTTTATTATCTGCGCTTTCTTTTATTGCGGCCTCCTACTGAGAGCGAGCTATACGTATCTGCTAGAGGACCGCTGCCACTTCGTGTGCCATCTTCAATATCCAAGTAGCCAATTACCTCAGGTGGCTAGGAAAAAGGAGACATCCAACGATTTAAATCGGGCTTCTTGCGTTGGATGGTAGCATCCTTTCTCGCCTCGACCAGCATTAGCACTTTACCGTCTCTCCCTATCCCCACTTTGTAATTCCCCCACACGACCAAACTCTCAACCCACCATGGACCGGAATTGCTGGATCTGCATGGACAGGGGCTCTGAGAAAGAACCTGACTGGCGCAAGATTTGTGCATGCAATCTCTATGCGCATGAAGCATGCCTGCTATTGTGGGCTCAAAACACCGAGAATCCCCAATGCCCGCAATGTGAAGCCCGGCTTCGGGTTGTGCGCCCGCCGTCGAGGCTGATCCAGCTTCGTGAAGCCGCGGCTGATGCGGTCGGGAAAACGGCATGGGGCACTGTTTTCTTCTATTCTGGTACAATTGCTGCCAGTGCTGTATATGTGCTGCTATACGGCCTGGGGGCCAACGCTATTCAGTATATGTGCTCTCCCGAGCAGGTGGCTGCTATCTTCGGGCCCAGTGGCATGGCTGCAGAAAGTGGGTTGCCGCAGGATCTGAGCGTGGGCGAATTCGCCCGTCGGGCTCTTCTTATTCCTACTATTCCAGTCGCCTTGGTGGCGAGCGACTACAGTTCTCAGATCAGCAATGTGCTGCTACTGCTGCTACCAATGTCCTTGACAACAAAGCCTCTGCATATGCATGGGTACCAGCGCAGCCTATATGTGGTCGCTCTCCTCCGAGAGCTGCATGGGCTGTTCAGAAAGCGTTATGTGTTGCCTATCTTAAGATCGTGTGCCGAAGCGATCCTGGACTCTCCAAAAGTTGATGGCGACAACCGCCGAATCCAAGAGGCACAGCTTGTACGCAGGCAAGCACGAAACAACGCTGCAGAAGTCGACATGGCTGTGCAGGAAATTGAGAGACTAATCGACAGAGCCCGCGCGGTGGACCCTGGTGTGGCAATAGAAGCTAGAGAGGAGCCTGTGCAGGCAAGAGAAGAACCTAGGGAATTCCCGGAGAATCCCGAGATTCTTCAAATTCTTGGTAACATTGTTGAAAACATCGGCTGGCGTGAAAATGTTCATGACGGCGTCGTGGCTGAGGATGAGCCCCAAGGTAACCAGCCTGCTAACGCAGAACTCGCCGTTGGCCCAGAAGTAGATGCCGCTGAGGCTGTTGGTCTTGGGCCGTTCGAGATACTGATCAATGCAGGGCTCAATATGCGCGCTCAAATGGCCGAAAATGACGATGCTCTCGTTGGACAGCCCGAACAGCCAATACCTGGGTGGTTGCTCGGCGAGCACTCGTTTATTTCACACTTAGTGGTACCACAGCTCCTTCCTGTGGCTTCCTATTTCTTGGGCACAGTTCTTCGCAGGGTTCCTTTATTCTCGAGCCTTGGCGTCTTTAACGTCAATCTTCTTGCCGGCTGCTTGATAGTGTTGGGCCGGGACATTGTAGACGTGCTCACAGCACGGGCCCGCGTTAATCAATTTAGAGGTATGCGGGTCTTAGAGTATCAGCAACCGGAAGAACCAGAGAAATGGAGCTTCACACAATGGATCCGCTTGTGGTAGTCTTCTTTTGTATTGATGTTGTCCTTATTGGTTAACCCTTCGCTTGCACCCTTGTTGTGAAAAAGGGCAAAGCATTGTAAAGATCAATGAGAGAGTTATTAAATAAGGATAGCTGTAGAAATGAAATTAAACGGGAGTTCATTGCTGGATGGTTTAAGAGGACTTGGAGCAGCAGTTGGAAGCGACAGAGCTCATCTGGTTGGACAGGCTGGAGCTCGACGCCACATGCTGGACAATCTTGGAGCACAGGCTCACAAGGTTGTTAACAGCGGACTGGGTGGTGGGCGCGTTCGAGCTAGACGACGAGCTGTACGTGTTGACCAGGTTACTGGCCTGCGACACCAGGCTCTGGATAGCGGGCTGTGCGCTCTGGACCTCCGAAGCAGAGGTGCCACCACAGCTGCTAACAATGCTGATGGTCTGCTGGACAAGAGAAGAAACGGACGAGGTGACACTAGTAGAGACGGACCCACCGCTCTGGACCGTAGAGATAGTGGTTTGGATCTTAGTGGTGATCTGGTTGATGATGCTGGTGATCTGCGAGGAGCTGCACGAGCCAGAGCTAGAGCTGCCACCGGAGCCGGTCGAGCCAGAGCCGGTCGAGCCAGAGCCGGTCGAACCAGAACCAGTGGAGCCGGAGCCGGAAGTGTCAGTGGAGGTGGAAGCCTCAGCAGTCGAAGTGGTGGTCTCGCCAGAGCCCGAACCGGAGCCAGAGCCCGAGCCCGAGCCAGTACCAGAGCCAGAGCCAGAGCCAGAGCCAGCAGTAGCGGCAGGAGTAGAAGCCTCTGAGGTAGTATCACCACCAGAGTTGTCGGAGCTGCCCGAGCCGGAAGTACCAGAACCGGAAGTACCAGAACCGGAAGTACCAGAACCGGAAGTACCAGAGCCAGAGCCACTGTTGTTGTTGGTATTCGTATTGGTGCTTCCACCATTGCCGGAGGTTGAGCTCTCGGTAGAAGAGCTCGAGCCACCGTTTCCATCGTTATTGTTGTTATTGGTATTGGTATTGGTGTTGGTGTTGGTATTGGTGTTCTGGTTGTTGTTGGTGTTGGTATTCTGGTTGTTGTTAGTGTTTTGGTTGTTGGCAGTGTTGGTGTTAGTGTTTTGATTATTGGCAGTGTTCTGGTTGTTACCGCTGCTAGTAGAGTAGCCACCGGTGTACCCATTGTTGCCGCTATAGCCACCGTGGGCGGCCTTGAGAGCAGCCAGCTTCTTCAGCTTCCAAGCAAGAAGGCCACCAGCTTCGGCTACGCACGAGTAACCAAGGACAAGAGTAATAATGTTAAGCAACTTCATTTTCGATCAGGCTTTCAGTAGACAGTATGCAGCTGGAGGTTCACTAGTAAGAGAAGCAGGCGCGGTCTCGAGTGGGTGCCTAACAGATAACCTCCGTCCCTTTATATACTCAATTTCCCGGTGCAAATGAATTATGCATCCTGTGCCAAGAGAACGCGGCTGCGAGAATATAGTCTATACGTCCCGATCACACTAGCATAGTTCAATGGGCAGCCGTTGCATCCCCTGAATATCTGCCCCCCAGAACTCGGTTTAAGTTTGTCGACACCTATGTGAAATAATAACGCACACCGAGGCTCGCATATATGTGGGCTCACTTTTGAGAGCAACGCTCAAAGTGGTAATATCCAACTGTAGGTTCTAGTTGCTCAGTGAGCGAATTGAGCTGGGCGGGGAAATTCTGTACGATCCCGGAAATAAGGTCAATGCCGAGGAAATAATAATAGTACATCGAGGTATTGTAAGGGTGTTTGAGTGAACCTTGACCATATCAAGCTTGCTATGGTTTTCCGGAGAAGGAAGGCAGAGTATGTAAATAAATTAAAAGGAGAGAGCTATTAGGGATCAATGATGGTGCAAACATAAGAATACTAGTTTTGTCGGTGGAATAGTCATTGCTCGGGTCCAATAGGACCGATAGAACCGGGAAGCTGAGTGAATCTTGCAGCTACGACGCCATTAACATGAGTGTTACCATAGTTGTCGACGTCACTAGTGGCAGTAGCCTTCGCAACAACTCCAGTATCAGCAGTTGAAGTCGTTGCTGCAGCATATTGATAGCCACTAGTTAGGGGTTCGATGCCAGCGTTCGTAAAGGTAGCAGCAGCAGCATCAGGGGATTGAAAGCCTGCAACCTTTAAGGTAGCGGCAGCCGCGGGCTGGAAGTTGGCGTCCGTGAAGGTTTCAGCAGCCGTGGGCAAGAGGATGGCGTCCGTAAAGGTTGCAGCAGCAGCTTGAAAGTCTGCATCCGTAATTGTAGTAGCAGCAGCTTGAAAGCCAGCATCTCTGAAGGTAGCAGCAGCGTCAATGCCGTCCTCTCGGCGAACATTGACTGCAACGTTCGCAACCTTTACACCGTCAGAGGAACCCCCATGAATGATGGCTTTCGGTGTTGCGAGGGTGCCGGATTCAACCGCAGCGTTAACTGCAGAGGCCAGCTCCGAGTCTGTATCGACCGTTGTAGCAGAACTAACTGTGCCCGCCTTGTTCTCCAGTATGTTGTTACTGACGACGGCATGGCCGGTCTTCGGGATGCGAAAGGCGGTATGGAGCTCTGAGCTGGCATCACTTCGGGCGACAACACGAGGCTCGTTTCGCAGGGAATCCAGTTCGGCAGGAGGCAGTGCGGCCGGCAGAACGCCATAGCAGGCATAGGCAAGTAACAGTAGAGAAACCATAATCCATACGCACAATGCGGTGTGGTTATATACATCAAGCGTACGCTGAGAATACACTCCACCAACATATGTGCGGTATTATCATTATATGAATTTAGAGTTGGAAAGTGCACCTACTCGGGGTATTTTCAGGATGCCTGTCCGACAGGTGCATGAACAAGAGGGAACGGCGATTCTAGCAAATCCCGGTAAACTTTCTATGTTTTGAGTAGTTTTTATGTTTTACGGCCCAGTCACTTCAAGCGACGGTAGATACGTATGCATTTAAATATCGGTCGAACTTGTCACAGCGAACAGGCATATCCAATGTGTAAAAGGGATTTTTTAGAACATAATCGGCGTACAATTGGTGGAGTCTTGAGGAAATGAGGTCGACGCCGTATTGAGCTGGGTCTGTCACAACTAGGAATTTGATGCCAGTTTGAGATTGAAAGATGTGGAGGGCAAAAGTGGAGCTTTCCATTACTTGAATGCCGGACGAGCCTGGGACAGGCGAGACACGGGTAGTGAGAGCATGAACTGAGTGTAAAGTGCCTGCCAGAACAAGGTAATCGTTTGACTCCAGCTTGTTTAGACTGTCGCCATAGTCTCGCTGGAAGATAAGGCCACCGGCTCTGTTCAAAATGTACACAGACTTGATTCCCATGTGTCAGGGCGGCAGGGTAAATGACGGGCTCAGTGGGCACGGGCTAGCGGTAGCTGGGGCGTTCGGTGTAACTAGGGGGCGCTGGATACTAGGGTACTGGTGACTCTCGGTGCTGTCATCCAATTTGTGCCGTTCCCATGGGGCTATTTAACCTTAATGGAGGATTTGTGTGGCAGCGGCAGATGAAGTTTGACATGGGAATTAGAGGTGGGATACTTGGCCTGATATCGCGTGACTCCCCATTGACGACGAGATTGAAATGGGGTATTAGCAGTCTTGATAGAGATTGAATTACTTAATTATAGTTGTTCAAATGCGGTGTTCACCGTGAATAGGAGCGTGACGAGACAGAAGTCGCCCAGAGAAGACGAAGACGGAACCTTCGCTAAGCTGCACCACAAACCCCTTGCTTACGAACACCACGAGGCGGATATTAGTCGTCCAAGCATATGTTAGCAAACCCGCTTAACAAGCCTCGCTCCGCTTAGTCGTATCCCATATCAGATGGTCAGTGAGGTAAGTGCAAAAGGACGGATCGGGTGCTGCAAATTAAAGCATTTTTGACGTGCGAGGAGCCGAAACATACGATGGGATGGAAGCTGTGCAGGTGACTGTCCAATTGTGGCTCTGATTTGGCAGATGACCCGCGCGTGTCTCTTGTTTTGATTGCGTTTGTGGTCCACTCAGCCCCCTGTTGGAATGGCGACTAACAAGCAGAAAGATCGCAACACGTTTTTGGCCCGTCTGTGTGAGCAGGCGGAACGCTATGATGAGATGGTGGAGTACATGAAGCTTGTCGCTGCCGAAGGCCGCGAGTTGACTGTGGACGAGCGGAACCTGCTGTCGGTGGCCTACAAGAACGTGATTGGCACCCGGCGAGCCAGCTGGCGACTGATTGTATCGATCGAGCAAAAGGAGGAGAGCCGTGGCTCGTCGAGCCACCTCAAATTTATTGAGGCCTACAAGCAAAAGATCGAGAAGGAGCTGGAGGGCGTGTGCCAGGACGTGCTGTCGCTGATTGACGACAAGCTGCTGCCTGCGTCCGTGGAGGGCGAGCCGCAGGTGTTTTATTACAAGCTCAAGGGCGATTATTACCGGTACCTGGCTGAATTTTTGGAAGGCGACAAGAAGAAGGACTCGGCCGCGGCCGCCCATGACGCCTACAAGCAGGCCACCGAAATCGCCCAACGCGTGCTTTCCCCCACCCATCCCATTCGTCTTGGACTGGCCTTGAACTTCAGCGTGTTCTACTATGAGATTCTCAACTCGGCGTCGCGTGCGTGCCACTTGGCCAAGCAGGCGTTCGACGATGCCATCCTTGACTTGGATTCGCTGCCCGAGGAGCTTTTACGAGACTCCACCACTATTATGGCTCTGCTGCGCGACAATTTGTCGTACTGGGCCAATACTGAGGTCGAGAATGAGGAGGAGGCCCCTGCAGCTGCTGCCAGTGCCACTGGTACCGCCGGTGCTGCCGCGCCTGGTGCTGCCGCTTCGGACACTGCGCCGAAATCTGTTGAGGGCAAGTCTGTGGATGCCAAGGTTGCCGCTGCTGAGCCATCGCAGCTGGCCGATGCCGCCGAGGCCAAGGTTAAGCAGGAGGTCAAGCAGTAGCCAATGTTTAAGGTTCGTAAATTTACAAAGTATACCATTTCGCCATTTGCGCTATCTGCTAGCAGAGCCGGTTAAGCCACTCATTTCCGTCTGCAGCCGCGCAATCAGTTGCGCTTTAGTAGGTGCGATGCCTTGTTGCACGACAGTTATGTTGGCCGGGTCTGGTAGGATTATACCACGATGAGTACCCACGTCCTTCAACTCAACAATTGCACCGAGACCGGGACGCCATGTTGACAGCATGTACGCCTGGGTGCCTGAAGAGTCCACGACCGTACTTTTATAGAGGCTCTTAGCGTGAACTGTCGGCCTGTCGTCGTCATCCTCCTCAGACTCTTTTGGAGCCGCCAGCCGTCCCCCGTCGGGCATTAGCTTTTCCAATTGCGCCGAAATAGAGCTCCCTACATCAAGAAAGTCGACTACCTCCACCAGAACCAGCTTTACAGTATCAGTGACTAGTTTTGTTTGAGCAGTGGGCACAGGTAGTTTTGCTGCAAAGGCCGCTTCATGGCCTGGTGGGCATAGCATAAGCGTCGGTGCATTGCACGCTGCACGGCTAGCAAGGCGCCCGGCAACAGATCGTCACGAAGTCGCCAATAAATCAATACGACTGCTAGGGATCCGTAAGTACTCGAATAGGGTCGCTCTCAGCAAAAGATGATGTACTCTATCTACGGTCTACGAGGTAGGCTGGCGCGCAGCGTTCATGGTGTTGCGGCGCGAGATCGAGATCTGCTGCGCCATCTCGGCCAGATTGATGCTGCTCTGCTGGCGGCTGGCCTCCAGACTAGCCGGAGGCTGGTCCTTGGGACGGCTCAGCTCCTGGGCTACCTGGGTGCTCTTGGAGATGGCCTGCATGACAGCTCCGCGCACAGCACGGTCCTCCAGCTCGGCAAGACCGTTGATGGTGGTGCCTCCAGGAGTGCAAACTGCATTCTTAAGAACGGCAGGGTGAGCACCATCCAGAACCATGTGGCCGGCGCCCTTGACAACCTGAGCGGCCATCTGCTGAGCGGTCTCATAAGGAAGACCCATCTTGACAGCACCATCGGTTAACGCCTCCATGAATAGATAAGTGAAGGCCGGGGCCGAACCACACAACGCAACGCAGGCATCCTGCTTGGATTCCTCAATCACAGTGTACTTGCCGGTCTGCGTAAACAGCCACTCAACCGCCAAAGTGATAGGCGAGTCGGGGTGGTACTCGCCCTGGAAAGACAGAGCTGTCATACCCATTCCGAGGCGGGCGGCAGTGTTAGTGGTGGCACGCACGATAAACGTGTTTACGGACGTGTAGTGGCGCAAAGATTCGATGGTGGTACCTGCCAACAGCGACACCAGCACCGTAAAGTGAGAGTAGTGCAGCTTGTTCAAGATCTCCTTGGCCATGTAAGGCTTGAATGCCAGTACGACCACATTGGACTCGTCCAGCACAGCCTGGTTGCTGGCTACAATCGACAGCTTTTCGCCAAACTGCTCCTTGAGCCGGGCCTTAGATTCGCTCGACCGCACGGAGACAACAAAGCGGCTGGGGACAAGCTCGCCGGCCGGAGCCTTTTCAGCTCCGGCAATGGCAGCCGCGAGCACGGCGGTGCCCATATTTCCGCATCCCAAAAAGCCTAGGGTGTAGCCACTTTCAAGCACCATGGTTCGTTAGTTATCAGCCAGCGCTGGGTTTCGACCAGGTAAGCCGTTGCGGGACCAGACCGCCCGACAGGGTAAGGGCGCCGTGTGTCCATGACGTCACAATTGAGGGAGGCTGGGGATCGATGGGTGGAGAATCGAGTCTGTCGAGCTTTGAAAGGGTCATTGAGGTGGGGGTGTAAACGTAGCGGCTGGAAAAAGTCGCTGGGCAGAGCAGCTTTGTAGAATTTACTGACAATAGTGACGACGGTCGTGGAACCTAGCTTGTGAGCTGAGCCGCTGGAAAGAGCCTCTGCGAAAATGGATATTGAAGAACCTAGAAAAATGATTGATATATTTGGCTGTAGTTAGTTCGCCGCGCCTGTGGGTATATTGTTGCATGTATGTGCATTTCAAACCAAATTACCTGCAGAGCCCACGCGAACTGTCAAGCTCCCACCCCGGAGTTTGCCTGTTTGAGCATTGCTGCCCTAACCTTTAATTAGCCTTCCTGACATTCCCTATTCGACCTTAAACAAATAAGCCTTTCTCAATGTCCACGGTAACCCATCAAGGACTTAAGCGAAAGACGGAGTCTCCTTTCAAGGATGACTCTCCTAGGAAAATCCTCCGCATGTATTCGGAAATACCCCGGCCCTTCAATATCTTGGAAGCTCCCACTTTGACACCATCCGAGGATGAGTTTGCCGACCCCCACAAGTACATTGCCAGTTTACAGGAGGTTGGTAAACAATATGGTCTTGTGAAGATCAAGCCACCTCCGAGCTGGGAACCCGACTTTGCCATCGACAAGAAGACCTATTCTTTTGGCTCCCACCGGCAGCGCCTATCGGGCATGGGCGTGGTCACCCGAACCAGCAAGGATTATGCCCGCCGGCTCGTACGGTTCCAGGCAATGCAGGGATACCAGGTTACAGATATGCCATGTGTTCCACTAATACCCAACCTTGACCCGGCAACGGCTCTACGCCTGGCGAACGAGCCGCCATCCACAGCCGGCATTCGGGTGCCTTATTATTCACTTCACGATGCTGTAGCATGTTATGGTGGCCCCGATAAGGCGCGCTCGCTGTGGCCGCAAATATGTACTTCGCTGGGGCTACCTGCAGAGATTGCTGAAAACGTTGCAACTGTTTATTATTCGGTGATCCTACCGTTTGAGCTATATTGCACTCGGGTCGCCACTTGGGCTGCAGAGATTGAGTTTGACTTTGGTGCCATGAACAGAGACTGCGGAAATGATGCTCAAGACTACCCTGACTCGATGGCAGAGGCGCATGACCGTCAAGACGACGAGTGTATTATCTGCGACCAGGTAGCCCCTACTGTGGCGTGCCGGCAATGTTCATGCCTTGTGCACTTTTCATGTCTCGGCAGCCATGCAGTGGGTCCTTCCGAACAGCCACTCTGGTACTGCCCGCACTGTTTATCGGTACCATCAAAGTTCCACTTCGCCGAGGGTAGTGAGTATACGCTCGAGCAATTTGAACAGACAGCCAATCGCTACTATAACGACGTGCTGGTTAGCATCGGGGCGACCAAGTTTTCCGAAGTCGAGAAACGCCATGCTATCGAGACGGAGTTCTGGCGCCATGTGGGTGATATATATAGCCACATCGAGGTGGACTATGGGTCGGAGCTCCGCTGCGAGGACCTGGGCTCTGGCTTTGGCCAACGTGACGACGAAACCACAAATGCGTACGCCGGCCACAAATGGAACCTATGGAAGCTCCCTGTGGAGGGCCCCTCGCTATTCAAGCATTTAAAGACGCCTCTTTCGGGCGTCTCACAGCCCTGGGGCTATGCCGGTATGACGTTTAGCGCGTTTTGCTGGCACAATGAGGATCACTATGCGTATTCGCTAAATTACCAGCACCTCGGAGAGTGCAAGACTTGGTACGGGGTACCTGCAGATTACTCGGACAAGTTTGAGAAAATCGGCAAGCTTCTTGCTCCTGACTGTTTCCAGGATGCGCCCGATTTATTGAACGAACGCACTTCGCTAGTTCCGCCCGAACTCTTGCTCAAAAACGGAGTCCCCGTTTATGTCGTAGACCAAATGCCGGGTGAGTTTGTGCTGACCTTCCCGCAAGTCTACCACGCGGGCTTCAATCACGGCTTCAACTTCAACGAGGCCGTCAATTATTTGCCGCCTGACTGGGCGCCTTACGGCCTCAAATCCCTGGAAATGTACCGCAGCCGCAAGCATGCGCTCACATTCTCGCACGAGTGGCTCATCCTCGAGGCAGCACAGAAGACCACGGACGCTGCGGTACTATCATCGCTGGAACCCCACTTGAAGCTGTTGATCGATAAAGAGATCTCCAAGCGGCGCATGGCTCAGCGCCGGGCCCGTGAACGATCTGCCCATTTTGCCGCCGTCAAGGCCGTGTCCTCGCGGACGCTGATGAAAGGCATTGAAGACAAGTCTGCCGACTGTGTCGAGTGCCAGACACTGCCGTACTTCTCGCGAGTCTGGGACGTGAATGAGGAGCAGGCTTACTGTCTCGAATGCTTTTTCGAGGACAGATTGGACAGGTCCGTGTACGATAAGATGGAGCTCCAATTAAGCCACACCGATGCTGATTTAGTGCAAATCCACATGCAGGCGGAGCAGCGGCTTGCCCGGATGACTTCTGATAAGCCCCTGCTAGGTTAGGAGTCATATGGACTAAACCTGACCAGATGTCATCTGACCAGGCCAGTATCAAAATAGCTTTTCATGAAATTATTTATTATTGTTGCTAAACGAGTTTCGAAAATCCCAACACTGCGTGATCGACCCTTGCCTCGCCGCCAGACCTGGGAGATAAATTAGATCCAGCACCAAAGTAATTTACTAATGTCGGAACTAACAAAACCAGTTGAGGATCTGAAGCTGGACACCACTCCTGCGGCAGAGTCTGGCTCTGAAGACGAAGGCACGCCTGCGCCTGAAGGCAATGGTGCCGACACCAATGGAGCCGATGGAGCTGCCGCCAAGAAGAAAAAGAAAAACAAGAAGAAGAAGAAGAAGGCCCCTGGCAGCATCGCATCCAGCTTCCCATCGGGCAAGTACCCGGAGGGTGAGGTATGCGAATATGCCATCTCCGAGCCTGCTGGCCGTACTCCTGAGGCTGAGCGCAAGTATGTCGAAATCGACCATGAGAAGCAGTATAACGACCTCCGGAAAGCTGCAGAGGTGCACCGGCGGGTGCGGGCGCATGCGCAGCAAAACATCAAGCCGGGCATGGAAATGACAGCAATTGCAGAAATGATCGAAAACATGACCCAAACGCTGGCGGGCGGCAAGACTTGGCTGGAAGCCGGCACTGGCTTCCCCACTGGCCTGTCTGTGAACGACTGTGCAGCTCACTGGACCCCCAACAAGGGTGACAAGACGGTTCTCAAGGCTTCCGACGTAGTTAAGGTGGACTTTGGCGTGCAAGTCAACGGCAACATCATTGATTCGGCATGGACGATGTCCTTTGACGAAAAGTATGATCCTCTGCTCAATGCTGTTCGGGCAGCCACCAACGAGGGCATCAAACAGGCCGGTATTGATGTGCGGCTGGGTGACATCGGTGCTTCGATCCAAGAGGTTATGGAGTCGTATGAAATCGAGCTGGATGGCAAGACCCGGCCAATCAAGGCCATCCGCAATCTGTGCGGCCATAACATCGCCCCGTATACCATTCATGGCGGCAAGTCGGTGCCGATTGTGGCTAACAACGACCAGACCAAGATGGACGAGGGTGAGGTCTTCGCTATCGAGACGTTCGGTTCCACCGGGCGAGGCTACGTGGTGGGCCAAGGTGAATGCTCACACTATGCCCGGAACGAGGGCCACCATACTCTGCGGCTGGCGTCTTCCAAGCAGCTGCTAAGCACCATTGACAATACCTTTGGCACCTTACCATTCTGCCGCCGATACCTCGACAAGATAGGCCAGGAAAAGTACCTGCTGGGCCTGAACCAGCTGGTCAAGGCAGGTGCGGTGACCGACTACCCTCCTCTTATGGACTCTACAGATGCCTATACCGCACAGTATGAGCACACGATCATCCTACGGCCCACTGCCAAGGAGGTTCTTTCGCGAGGCGACGACTATTAAGCCCACTAGCCACAGTTATTACTAGCAGCTACTAAAGAGTAGGCACCACCACCCCTTTTCTGGGACAAATAACCGGACTTGTCAAATTGACGGGGACTGCACTAATATCATGCTAGGTTTCATTACACTCTAGCTGCCTAAAGGTGACCTGACTGAAGAAGTCGCTTGCTCGCAACTCCTCCTTCATCATCATCGTCATCATCATCATCAACTTGTGATCAAGACTAGCCAGCAACCCCAACTGCGACACAACAAAAAACGTAGAAACTAAAATCATATTCCAACTACTACAAAACCTTCTAAAAGAACTTCCAGCCGATGAGGAATGCAATCAGGGCAATCACGGCCACCGCAGGCAACTGCAGGCCCTGCTGCTGCTGGGCGTACGCAGTCTGCGACGACGAGTACGCGCCGCCCGCAGACGATGCAGGGCCGCTCGCAGCAGTCTTTTCAAAGCCACCCGCGGAGTAGCCATCCTTGGACTTATACGACGACGGCGCATCGCCAGTCACGTCAGTCGACTCGTTACCGCCAGCAAGCGTCGACTCGCCAGCCAGACCACGAGCATGCTTGTCACCAGACTCGTACTCGCCATGCTTAGCGCCAACGCCAGCAGCACCAGCGCCAGCAGCACCAGCGCCAGCAGCCGAGTAGCCGGCATGCGAGCCAGAACCACCAGAGTGGCTACCGGAACCAGTCTGAGAGGTGGCCCCGTACGAGTCAGCACCGGCGTGCGATCCGCCGGTATGGGAGCCACCCGAGTACGAACCGGCACCAGACTGTGAGCCGTAGCCCGAGCCAACGCTCTTGTCGTTGTAGCCGCCAGTCTGTTTACCGCCAGTGTGCGAGGCCGACTCGTCATATCCGCCGGTCTGCTTGCCGCCAGTGTGCGACGCGCCAGCATTGCTCTGCGAGTGCTTGTTATAGCCATCGTACGAGCTACCAGCAATATCCTTGGGGTCCTTGCCGTCCTTGGCAGCAGCGGCGCCAGCAAGACCGCCAGCACCAACGGCACCAGCGGCACCAGCGTACTGGCCACCGTGTCCCGAGCTGGAGTGCGAGCCGTGCTGGCCCGAGCCGTGCTGGGGCTGCGATGCCTGCGAGCCGTACTGCGAGGAATGCTGAGCAGACTGCGAGCTGTACTGCGAGCCAGCGGACTTGTCGTCATAACCCTTGTACTGCTTACCACCGGTCTGCTTGCCATTATCCTTGTTGTAGTCAGTGTATGCCGAAGCGGACGACCCACCAATGTCCTTAGGGTCCTTACCAGACTTGGCGGCATCAGCGCCAGCCAAGCCAGCAGCGCCCACAGCGCCGTAACCGGCACCAGAGCCAGCACCGGACGAGCCATGGCCCGTGGGTCCAGAACTGGAGTGACCAGAGGGGCCCGAGTGGGAGCCAGTAGGACCAGAGGAGCCCGAGTAGCCGGTACCTGACGTGGAGCCAGCGGGGCCCGAAGTGGAGCCTGAGCCATACTGGTTGGTGCCAGTAGAGCCCGAAGTGGAGCCAGAGCTATACTGATTGGTACCAGTGGGGCCCGAAGTGGTGCCAGAGCCATACTGGTTGGTGCCAGTAGATCCGGAGCCAGAGCCAGGGCCCGAAGCGCTCTTGTTCTTTTGATCGAAGGCGCCATACGAGTCACCAGCAATGCCCTGGGCATCCTTACCATCGCGAGCAGCTGAAGCGCCAGCGAGACCAGCGGCACCTGCAGCACCTGCAGCACCTGCGTACTTGGCGTTGCCGCCAGAATGGGCCGATTCCGGGCCAGTGCCAGTGGCACCCGACGAGTAGCCAGTGCTGGAGCCAGTGCCGGCAGGAGTGCCCTGAGCGTACTGCGACGAGCCGGTAGTACCGGTGGTGCCAGCAGTACCAGCAACAGGCTCGCCCTTGAAGGCCTCGTAAGCGACGTTGGCGGCAGCAGTGGGGCCCTTGCCGGCCTTCAAGGCATCGAAGCCAGCCGTACCGGCATTGATAATGCCACCTTCGGAACGGGTGCCAGCGGTGCCAGCAGTACCAGCAGTACCAGTGCTATACTGGTTAGTGGCAGAGTCCGAAGCTGAACCAGAGCCAGAATAACCGGAGCCGTATTGGTTAGAACCAGGACCCGAGGTTGACCCGGTAGTACCAGCGGTGTGGCCAGAGTGCGAGTGACCCGCAGTGCCAGCACCAGCGCCAGCACCAGCGAGGCCGGCAACACCGGCACCGGTGTTAGAGTGAGAGCCCGAGGAAGGTTCAGCAGACTTGCTAGAATACTCGGGGTTGTAGCTGGCCGAAGTGTTGGCAGCCTTATCGTAGGTGTTCGAGTGGCCCGAAGTACCGGCGGCGCCTGCAGTGCCAGCGGTGCCAGTGGGACCATTGTTGCCAGAGGTACCGCTGGGGGTAGCGTGGCCAGTAGTACTTTCATTGGTAGATAAGCCCGAGGTGGAGGCGCGCGATTTGAGACTCTTCTCATCGGTATCCTTCTTCTTCTTCTTGCCAAACAAACCGCCCAGCACGGAGCCAACGCCAGTGGCCGCGGCAGCTACACCGCCGGTCACGGCAGCACCGGTGTTAGAGGCAGCAGTACCGGCAGTGGAGGCGGCGTTGGAGGCCGCGGTACCAGCAGAGGCGGCGGCGTTCGACGCGGTAGTGGAGGCAGTGGTGGCTGCACTGGTAGCGGTCTCCTTGGCGGTGTCAAGGGTAGAAGGGCCCGAGGGGCCCGAGGCGTGGCTGCCCGAGGGCTCGGCCACAGTCTTGGCGTTGACGTGGCCCTGAGCATCGGCCACCTGCGTCTTGAAGTTGGACAGCACGGGTCCAGTCTTGGCATTGCCCTCGTCCACAAGCTTGGACTTCGGAGGCACGCCGGGAAGACCCTGGATGTCGTCAATGGTACGCTCGCCATCGGCGTGGCCGTGGCCAGCTCCGGCGCCCGAGCTGTAACCAGGGGCTTGCGAGTTGTAGCTGGGCTCATTCGACGAGCCATGAGCAGAGCCCGAGGTGCCTGCAGCACCAGCGCTCGAGCCGTGAGTGCCCGAGCCAGTGTTCGAGCCGTGGGCGTTCGAGCCAGTGTTTGAGCCGTAGGTGTTCGAGCCCGCGTTCGAACCAGTGTTGGAGCCGTAGGTGTTCGAGCCCGCGTTCGAACCAGTGTTGGAGCCAGACTCGTAGGTGTTCGTGCCAGAGGTTTGAGAACCGTGCGTGTTCGAGCCATGCGTGTTCGAGCCGTGCGCGTTCGAGCCGTGCGTGTTCGAGCCGTGCGTGCTCGCTCCGTGGGCGGCACCTGCACCGGCACCAACGCCTGCGCCTACGCCGGCGCCAGTAGCGACACCGGAGTGACTGCCCTGGTGGGAGGTGTCAAAGTCCTGGTTGGCGGTCTTGTCGGCAATCAGCGAATCGTCGGCACCATAGGTACCGGCACCGCCGGCAGGAACGCCGGAAGCACCACCGACATGCTCGCTGCCGAGGTGACGATCGCTCTGAGAAGAATATCCAGGCTGGCTGTTGTGGGAATTGCTGGAGTCGTACTGGCTGCCCTGATGGCTGCCCTGGTGGCTGCCATATTGGCTGTCTTGTTGGCTGTTCTGATGCCCATAGTGGCCAGCAGCAGCACCACCAGCGACGCCCGCGGCGCCGCCTGCAGCGGCACCGCCAGCAATGCCAGCGCCGTTGTGACCCTGGCCTTGGCTCTGACCTTGGCTCTGGCCCTGGCCCTGGCTCTGGCCCTGGCTGTAACCACCAGCACCCGATCCCTGATTGGAATAGGTGCCATTGAAGTCATACACAACCTTGATCTTCTTAGAAACGATATGATGCTTGCGCTCGTTCTCGAGCTTCTGCCACAGCTCAGCCAAAAGCGTCTCCTTGTGGACGGTGTGGGGATCGACGGGATGGCTGAGAATCAGAAACTTGTCTTTCGACTCCTCAGACGTATCGTGACCCTGGCGAGTGATGGCCACTTCAAGACTCTCACCTGGGCCGACCTGCGCAGCGTTGGGACGCACGCAAAACAGCTTGGGCGAGGTCGTCTTGACCTTGTACACCAAAGTCTCCTTTGTGTTATTTGTCAAGTAGAGGGGACGCACTGACGTTTTATCAAATGGTTCTGGTTAGTTTTGTTTGAGTTTGAGAAACCGCTTGAAACAGACGGTAAGGAGATGTAGGATGGCCGAAAATAGTCCGACGCGTGGCAGAGAAATGCAGACTACACATGGCATGGCACGCATGGCGCATGTAGATTCATGAGCACGTCATAATACTGGTCTCGACCGCCAATGAGCAAGGAGTGGCATTTTAGCACCCGTGATCGTTGCTCAACGACCCTTTCTAGGGTAGATCAGCCACTCAATGCACCCTGCGTCTCATACAGCAAGCAATCGTTGGCCATGTACCGGTACGGCAACTCGTCTGCAGTAGGGCACGGGCACACCACTTTAGATTGCTCTGAGCGGCAGGTCGACCCATTGCTGCGCTGGCCTCGGGCAAAATCACAAAAACCATACTTCATAGCACGAGAATAGGTTCTAATATGATATTTGTCCGAATTAGTGGCGCTTGCGTAGCAAGACCAACTTGGGCCATGAACCAGCAATCATCCCTATCCACCAAAGCCCGACCTGCCAGGAGAGGCGGCGGTTTGTAGGCTGGCAAGATAGAGGTGATTCGAGTCCACCGGTCATTTTCTCCACTGTTTGTTGTCTCATTTTCCTCGTCCAATGTTCCGCGGAATTTAAAACTTACTGCTAAAAACCAGCTCTTGCGGTTCAATATCCATGGTGGGATGTGGAGGGATTACTGCCTGCTTGGGACCATACTAAATAATACCCTGCCGCAACTGGCCCTGTGACTAAGGTAGGGGCAGCTGCCGGCCGAATGCTTGCTATATCGGCTCAGCCACTGCAGTGCATAATCTACAGTTTATAGTAGATACGGTTCTATACTTTTGACGAGGTCCCTCAATCATCTAGTCTACAGATCTGACCCAAATCCCCATGAACTCTTCATTATATATCCAATTAAGCTTGCTTACTTCCCCAAATCGCATCCCCTCCCCCCTGGAGAATATTATGCTGCCTGTGTCTCCCTCACCTTGAGCTTAGTGGACCCTCTCCACTTTTGAGTGCTGTCGAATATCCATCTGTGATGACGTCACGGCAGACGCTGCTGGAAATGGGCTTTGCCCCCACCATCGTCGAACAAGCCTTGAAGCATAATGAGGAATTAGGAGCAGCCATTGATTGGATTGATGCGCATCCTGACGGCGAGGAGGCAGGCGAGGCAGGCGAGCAACCTGGTAATCTGTCGGATGTAAACTCGGCTGTTACTGCAGAGGCGGCTCCTGTCGATAATCGGCCGATTTCCGAAAGATTGGTCGAAATGCAGGAACGAGCAGCAGTCAAACGTAAAGAGCGCGAGAAGCAGGATGCCATTGACCGCCGTAACAACGAGCTAATTTCCAAAAAGAACCTGGAAGAGGCCCGCGAGGCCCGGAGGGATCTGGAAATCAAGCAGGCCCAGAAGGCGGCCGACGCCCGCCGCAAGGCCGCACGCGAAGACAAGCTCTATAAGCAGAAGCTTCGCGAACAGATTGAACAGGATAAGCGCGATAGAGCTGCTCGTTCGGGGTCGTCTGCGCCTTCTGGCTCTGCTGCCCTCTCCGCTGCTTCTGCCGCCCCTTCGGCCCCAGCTGCTGCACCAGCTGCTGCACCCACCTCTGTGCGCCTGCGAGTCATGTACAACTCAAAGGCCGCTACTAAAACGTATCCTCTTGAAACGACTGTTAGCGAATTGGGCGCTGATTTGTGCAGTGAGTATGGGCTTGCAACTGTTGTACTAACCACCACTTACCCAAAGGCTTCCATTGATCCTCGAGGAGACACCCGAACCCTTCGAGAGGCCGGTTTGGCCAATGCCAGTATAACTGTGACTTCTAGTTGAGAGTTATTTCTACTTTCTGTGAATGCAAGGCCAGCCAAGATGTCTTTTAGTTGGTTTGCAGCCAATAGGTTAGAACTGCATTTAACTGTTAGTGGTTAGCTTCGGCCCGTTCATACTGGGAGTTTTCGGGTATCAGGCCTGCCTGTGCTACCTGCTCAGGCCAAGTTGGATCTTCCAGTTTAGTTTCTGTACGACAATGGACTGTTTATAGCTGGCCTAGCCCAAACGGGACGGGCTCTCTAACCCCTACCCGGTTCCTTTCTCAAGACCGAGCCCGGTCCCCAATCACTTGTAATCATGGCCAAACAACTTCCGCTAGGCTGGGACGACATGATCCGCCCCTCCACTGTGCCAACGCAGAGTCTAACGGCACTGGCAGGCTCGCCCGAAAATAAACGCAAGCGGCGGTTTGACGACCGGCTGGACCGCTCGGACCGCCGACCCTCCTATAGCCAGCAAAACGCCCACCTCGCTGGCCACCTAACTGGTCACCCAACGGGCCATCAAAACAACCAGCTGGGTCAGGCCAATAGCGGTCAGGGGGCCGCCGTAGTTCCGCCTATCGCCAGCGTTTGCAGTCCCCATAAACGGCTACGCACAGCCGCCCACAGCGCCACTCAACCGTTGCCTCTGTCTCGTCGGCTGGAGACTTTGGACCATGCCCAGCTGGTAGCCCTGATATCGGACATGTGCCAGGCTCGGCCCGATCTGGCCACCACCGTTGCGCGCATGACGCCTGCCATCAGCGCTACCAGCGCATTGGCCAAGCTGCGCGACTATGCGCGCCGCATTTCCGAAAAGTTGCCCTACAAAGGCGACCAGTCCAACGACTATGCGTTTCTGCGAGTTCAGGGCGAGCTGGCAGAGTTTTTTGCTGCCCTAGCAGACTATACTGCTGCCTTTCTGCCGCCCCATGCCAAGCAGCCTATTGAGGCCCTGGAGTTTCTGGATGGGGCTACCAATCTCGTGCACTCGCTGCCCGAGTGGTCCTCGGCTGTGCACAATCATTTGCGCGCCCGCGCGTATGAAGAGCTTGGATCTGCTTGGGCTGCTGCGCTACGAGCATCTGAGTCCTCGTCGGCGCTCGGCGTGGCACCCGTATGGGAAAGCCGCCTGCAGCGGCATAATGATCTCTCAGGTAACCGCATGCACGAAGCGCTCGAGGTGTTCGGGGCCGAGCCCGTACCGTTGACACGAGCCTTGGGGCGACTGCCGCTTGTGTGAAGCCGGTCTAGCCGCTTTCTTGGCAGCCTCTCTAGCCTTTGTATTGGCAGTCGCTCTGCGACTCTATTGGTCGCTCTGGCCACTCTTTGGGCACTCCCTCGTCTACAGATGGTTGACACGCCTCCAGATGGTCGAGCCACTAATTACGCATCTATAAATTATTGTATTTATCTTAGTTTTGCCTCAGTCAAGGGGTTGCTAGCAGCTTTGTATGGAGAAGCTTTTACTTCTTGAGCCAGGGTCTTCGTTGGCTCAGCTTAGGCCGGCTTCGAGGAACCGGCTGAGCGAACTTGAAGCAGTATGAAAGCGACCCCTGAGGGACTCCACGAGAAAGGTAAACGAATATTTAAAATTAGATGATACGTAGATCACGGTATAGTTACAAAGACATCAATAGCCTAGAAGAGCATGGCGAAGACACCGGCAGCAGCGGCGCCCAGGCCAAGACCCAGAGAAGCAGCACCGCCGGCAGAGACAGGGGCAGTGGTGGGGGTAGCCTCAACAGGAGCCGAGTGGACACCCGAGCCGGTAGGAACGGCCGAAGCTGAGGGAACAGCAGAGTGGGTGACGGTGCAAGGGCAGTCGGTGATGGTCAGAGTAGTAGGAGCAGTGGCAGTGTAAGTCTTGCCGTTGGTGGTGATAGTAGTGGGCTCAGGGCAGTAGGTAGTCAGAACAGTGACAACCTCAGTGGACACCTCCTCGGGGGCCGATGCGGTGGCAGCACCAGTGGATGCCGCGCCGCTGTTAGCGGGCTTGGTCACGGTGCAGGGGCAGTCAGTGATAGTCAGGGTGGTGGCCGAAGTGACAGTGTAGGTCTTGCCGTTGGTGGTGATGGTAGTGGGCTCAGGGCAGTAGGTGGTCAGAACCGACACAACAGTGGTGGTCACGTCGGACTCAGGGGTCGAGGTGGTGGCAGCACCAGTGGAAGCGGCACCGCTGTGAGCAGGCTTGGTAAAAGTGCAAGGGCAGCCGGTAACAGTGATAGTGGTGGGCTGGGTGACAGTGAACACATGGCCAGGGCCCAGGCTCAGAGTGGTGGGCTCGGGGCAGTAGGTGGTGAAGTCAGTGGAGATCACAGTGACAGTCGACTCAGCATCGACACCAGAGCTGGGGACGACGACCGCCGAAGCGCCAGAAGAAACGGCGGGCGAAGCGGCAACCGAAGCGGCAACAGAGCCCGAAGCACCCGAAGCCAGAATAGTCTCGGCAATGCTGCCAGAGGGGCTGATGGTGCTGGACAGAGCGAGAGTGGAGTTGAGATAAGCAGTGGCCATTTTCGTTGTCTATATGTACGACGATGCTCAACTTATATAGTTTTTGATCGGCTCATGCACATGCCGGCTAAGCCCTACATATCGGAATGCTGACGAGCATGACTAGACTGGCGTGAATTGCCACTCGCATGGCACCTGCAGCACGTGCATATATATTTTTTCACTCCCTCTCACCCTCTCTTGAATTGAGCCAACTTGGGTCAGATATGCTGGGTATTGGATGAGCAGTTTGTAGGCTTCATAAAGGCTCAAGAATTCTCTAGGCTGAATTCCCTGGTGATGAGATTATCGCTGCTAGCAACCGGATGCCAAGGGTATAACCTGCATGTTGCCTGCAGCCGAACCGGAGCCTGAACTACAAAGCCCCTGTCTCCGATTAGTGCCAGAACAGACCCTTCCATAGCGGTAACAACCACGAAAACTGCCGAGCACACAATTACGAAATAGGTGGATCAGGGCTTCTTTGTTCCCATTCATTCGAGCTGCTGGCTCTAGTATTCCACCTCAGACTTTTGGCTTCTAAGATTCTCCTGCATACGATACTGCATGGCTGACGTGAGCGATTTTTTTGCCAAAAATGGAAAACGTATGTCTTAGCCTGGACCAATTTCCGGAGTACGTTTTTCCGGATCCACAAAGCAACATGGAGTCTTGGTTTCCGTTTTTTCAATTTTTGGTTTCGATTTACTCGCTGAGAGGGCTGGTGTGGCCGTCACAAAAGCGCAACCCTGACTGTTACCAAACGCATGTAAATAAGTTACCTGCATGATAACGGCAGCATCCCGAAATGGGACATGGGGAGCAATCTGTGTGGGTTTCCCAGGCGACTGCGTAAACAGAGACACGGAAAAGCCGAGTAACCGCAGCTAGCCAGGGGCCGCGCGTTGCATGCTATGCATCAGGGTACTCTGATTGAAGTGGAGAAAAAGTCAAGCACTGAGCGCTGAAAATTGATCAATTTGGTTGTTCGTGCAAAGATACCTGGATTATTCTATTTTTGGGGTTGCATGGTAGAGTACGGCTGAGTCCGCCTGGATAGGTCATGACCGGATCACAAGCAGGGGCACCACAAAACAGCTCATCTCGGTTTAATTCCCAACAGCAAATGTGCAGGCTATTTACATAGCGTGGGGCTGTATTATCTTTTCAAGCCCATTTTAGACGGATCCAGATAATCATACTTCAAGTTCTCCTAGATGTTCAAGTTCATCTATTGATTGTTGTGCAATGATTGCTCTGCCAGGAAACCCTCGCACCCCTTAGTTGCATGAGCCTTTTATTTTTTGCGTAGGGTAGATCAAGCGGGTCGCTCTTGAGCATGGAAACGGAATAAGTAGACCATCACCAGAAGTAGCCAAGTTATCTAGTAGTCAGACTAAATATGTACATTTAGGAGTCATTGTTAGAGGAGGAGGGGTCTTCGTGCGTGGCGGCAACGGGGGAGTTGGGATCGTAGGTCTCCAATCGCTCACCAATACGCGGGTCGACTCGAAATAGACGCATCCATTCCGAGTCATTATCAGCACCCTTTTGACGCCAGCTATTGGGCCAGTCGAGCTCGTCGTTTGCTGCCAGCTCCGCGTCCTGGGCCAAGAATGGCCGCTTCTCGTTCATAACCACGGCAACTGCTTGCGCACCCAGCTCGTCGGCAAGCTTGCGCTGGTTAAGATAGCGCCATACCCTAGGTGGGGTCTTCAGAAAGCCTAGAAGATGAGGGTGGCGGATGACCACTAGAGGGTCGAGGGACGCAGTGGCAAACTCTGGAGCCACCTGCGCGTCATCGTAGTCCTCCGCACGCAACCATGTCGCAGGCACTGCGTATTTTGGTTCTTCGATCTCGATCGGATCACGGTTCAGGCGCTCGGCATCGTCCTGAGCCTCCTTAACCTGCGCTTCGTATTTGTCGAGGATCTGCTTGCGACTCTTTTCGTCGGCCTCGGTAGCCTCCTTGGGCTCCTCTAATGGACCCATCCAGCCCTCTTGAAGGCCGGTGATATATTCCTTATAGGGTCCACGGCCAATGCAAATGACACCTCCAGTCTCGTCTCGGTGGACACGAGAATCGATTTTTGCGTCAAGCTCGTCCTTGACCGGCTCTGTAGTAGGCAACCCCTGCGCTTTTCTACGTTGGTTGCGGATGTCCTCGGCTACCTTCCGACGGATTTCACCTGGCCGTGTCTCCGTCACCAGTTCATGGTCGACAGCAGCAGCTGTTAAAATAGGCTTGACATAGTCTCTGAAGTGCTGCAAAGAAACTTCCAAATAGTCATTTGGCGGGGGAGCCACATAGACGGTCACTCGGCGGGGCAGCTCCATGGCCGTCATCGGCACCTGTGACAGGAAGGCGACCTGGTCTTTGTAGGCCTGCTTGATGCGAGTCCGTTCTCTGCGATCGTACCAAACAGTTCCCAGAAAACCTCCAGTGATGCCCCAGAAAATTAGCCAGTTACGGCCAGGCACGCGGAGGCGGGGAATCCCCATCATACGCAGGACGGGGTGGGTGAATTCTTTCCGCATTGGAAATTTCAGTCAGCCTGGGAGCTCAAGTGTGAATTGGGTGCTGCTGAACTGAGATGACTGCCAGTAGATGACTAGCAGTGAAGTCAGTATTTAGGTGGGCAGGCTACTCCCAGCTTGTGGACTCTAGCTTGCCAAGGACCGCTGCGCTGCAGTCACGGAGTTTTTTAGAACTTTGTTATAGGCTACATATCAGCGCTCATAACCGAATTGGGATACACCCTTAAAGCATAGTGTGGGGAAGCTCAAAGAGAGCGACTGTGAAGCTACAACAAAACCACTCAGATCTGGTGCTATATACAACGTCGATCAGTAGATAGCAGAGCCATCATTTTCTCGGTGAGGTTCGACATTTGGCAACCATAACTCGCGAGCTGCCATGATCTCGTTATTAGGCGCTGACAGATTATCGCGAGGAGTCGCAGCCATCGTTGGCTGGGTACGGGTTCCCCGCCAGATCTCCGCAACCTCCGTTCAAGGCCCTTAACCCTGTTGATTCTCGCCTGCTCTCCCAATCGGTTCGAACACGATGAACCCCCACGGGCTCACAGGTAAGCCTCTGATCTACTTCACAAGCATCTTTGTGTCGCTTGGAGTGTTCTTATTCGGCTATGACCAGGGCGTCATGTCTGGTGTGATCACCGGCGTGTACTTTAAAGACTACTTTGATCAGCCGTCGCGGGTGCTTATCGGCACCATGGTTGCGATTCTGGAGATTGGCGCGCTGGTATCATCGTTGATGGTCGGACGCATTGGCGATATCATTGGCCGCCGTCGAACCATCTTTTACGGCGCCATTGTCTTCGTGGTGGGCGGCACATTCCAGACATTTGCTACCTCTATGGCATGGATGATTTTCGGCCGCGTGATTTCTGGTGTGGGTGTCGGTATGTTGTCGACAATTGTGCCTGTATACCAGAGCGAAATCTCCCCTCCAGAGAATCGAGGCAAGCTGGCTTGCATTGAGTTCACTGGCAACATTGTAGGGTACTGCGCCTCTGTCTGGGTCGACTACTTTTGCACCTACATTGAGGGCAATGCTAGTTGGCGCCTGCCGTTATTCTTCCAAATTCTCATGGGTGGACTGCTGGTGGGTGGAAGTATGTTTATTGTGGAAACGCCTCGTTGGCTGCTCAACCACGACCATGACGAGGAAGGTCTGAAAGTGCTGGCGCGGCTATATGCTGGCGGCGACACCAATAGTGAAGCTGCGCGTGGCCATTTCCAAGATATCAAGGAAACTGTTCTACTACATCGTATGGAAGGTGAGCACTCCTATAAGTACATGTGGAGGCGGTACAAGAAGCGCGTGCTGATTGCCATGTCATCGCAGGCGTTTGCTCAGCTCAATGGTATTAATATCATCTCCTACTATGCGCCGCTTGTGTTTGAGCAAGCGGGATGGGTAGGCCGGTCGGCTATTCTCATGACTGGCATCAATGGTATTGTTTATGTGCTGTCGACTATTCCACCCTGGTATCTAGTTGACCGTTGGGGACGTCGCAAGATTTTGATCAGCGGCGGCTTGACTATGGCCGTTGCATTGACCTTGATCTCGTACTTCATGTACCTGGACATTCCTTCCACGCCCACTTTGGTGGTCGTGTTCGTTGTCATTTACAACGCCTTCTTCGGCTTCTCCTGGGGTCCTATTCCCTGGCTGTACCCACCAGAGATTCTGCCATTGAGTGTGCGTGCAAAAGGCGCGTCCTTGTCGACCGCCTCCAACTGGGCGTTCAACTTTTTGGTCGGCGAAGTCACGCCAGTGCTGCAGCACTCGATGGGCTGGGCAATGTACCTTTTGCCGGCATTCTTCTCTGTTTGTTCGGTTATTCTGGTGTTCTTCGTGTATCCTGAGACCAAGGGAGTCACGCTCGAGGAAATGGATAGCCTTTTTGGTGATAGGTCCCTTCGCTCAGGAGCCTCGTTGCGGTCGCGCGAAGACCGTGAGCAAATGCTGCCGGGGCCCTCCGAGCCTTATCCCACTCGCCCGTCGGCCGCGTCAATGGCCCGCGATGGTGGCACGGTCGGCAGTGCCGGCATTGGCAGCACGCTTAGTGGGTACGTTGCCAAGAACAAGGGCTACCAGCCAATCAATGGCGATTAGCTGCTGAGCTCCTCCTAGCAGCACGAGTCAAGGGGCCGCCTCTGCACAAGCAACACTGTGCTTCATTATTTACATAGCCCGATCGGGGGACTCTACCCGAGCGGCATATGCTCTACGTACTGATAAATAGTCTAGACGATCAAGTCCGGAGGTCATATGGCCTGAGGGTTCAGGCGAATGGTTACGAGGGTCCAGCAGGTAGATCCAAAAAAGTCGGAGCCAGCTCTCGGCGATAAGCAAGCAACGCGTTAGCGACAGCCACAGGATCAAAGCCGTTGCCTTGTTTTTCCAACGCCCGTACCTGCTCAGCCATGCCTTGTTTGAACGCTGCTGCATCGCCCACCACTGCCGACGATAGCGCTTTGAGAACCCGCATCGGGGGCACCGCATAGTCCCGCGCATGCACATACGTACATTGTGGGTCGTTACACCCTCTGCTTGTACCCTCGCTTCGACAGAATACCTTATCGGCATCCACAAACTGGCCGTTGTATCTGGTTGAAAAGAGATTGGCCAGCGGTGAGTAGCGGTGCGAGTGAAACACGCTGAGCGGGCTGCGGTATGTCGCGTCCAGTAGCTTCGGCTTGTCAGTAGCGAGACCGTTGTTGATAGTACCATTTGGTGTTGTGGAGACAGGTCCAGGACCGTCAATTACCATTACCTCGTCGTCGTCGAGGTGGGCGTGATCCGGGTCCATCTGGCGCATAATTAGGTCGATTTCCTTGGTTAGTTTCTGTTCGCGCGCGGTCTCAGTCGCCATCTCAGTGGTATAGCGCTGGTTCTGTTTTTCTGCGGCTGCAAGGATCTTCTGTTGCGCAGCCAGTTCGCTGGCGATCTGTCGGATCCGTTGGCGATGCTGCGGGAGTTTCAATAAGCTTATCTGTTTCGAAAGGACGGTTTTGCGGATTCCAGCCGAGTCACGTTCCGATCTGCGGACCTTGATCTGCTCCTCAAGATCTGCGCGGGCCTTCATCGCCCGAATTTGGTGCTCCAAAAGTTCGATCTCCTGCTCGGCCGTAAGAGGTCTCGCTGCAGGCCCTTCATCAGTATTATCATTTATGTCCTCAGTCATTTCGTCACTGATGTCAGTATCTTCCTTGAGCTCCAGCAACTCTTGAGGTTGCTGGGGCTCCAAATGGGTTTGAGGCTCTTGAGGCTCGACTGCTTGAACGGCATTCATCTCAGGCTCAACGACCGGCTCAGCCATCTCGCGTTCGAGTTCCTCAGACAGATGCTCGGTAACAGGCGCTGTGTCACCGTCGCTGTCTAATTCTGATTCCGACTCACTAACGGTCACTACAACGTTGTTGGCCCATCTGTTCTCGCCAAAGCGGGCTCGTTTGGTTTGCGGAACGATCTCGTTTTTAGGTGAACCGTTGGCTGCAACAAACTCGCTATGAGTCCTGAGAAAACGACGATCATTCAATGCCCGTAGAGCTTCCTTGGCGCCGACCAGCGGCAGCTTCAGCTCGACGAAAAAATCATATAGTAGTTTTGCATCGAGCCCTGATTGATGTACAATTTCCGCATAGGTGAGACCCAGAAAAAATAAATCATAAACAGTCTGACGCGCAGTATTGCGTGCCTCTTCTAGCCGCGCCGCCTCGTCTGCAGCCTGCCGCCGTTTGGCCCGAAGCGCTTCTCGCAGCACATCTGCCTTTAACATAAGCGTTGGAAAGAGACCCATCCGAGTGTTCTATATATACTTTATGAACCCTGATTGCTGTTAGACATAAATGTCTTGCATTGAGTTTGGCATATATATTTCAATTGAGCTATCGTTCAAAATTTATTTACATCTATATTTAGAGGACCTGTCAAGGATTTGGGAGTCGGCGGTAGCAGGCTGTGAATTTGGAGCCCTGATTGCGCTCAACCTTTTTCCCCTCTTCAGTATCCGTTTGCATAATTTGGGCACATGTGTCGCTAGCAACCCACTCGTCGCTGAGCCGCTCGAATAGTGGGTGTTTTTCGAGGTGAAGGACCATCCACTTGTGCAAATCCTCCACATCGGTAATCGTGTACACAACTCCGCCTGGTTTAAGGACGTAGGCATATTCGCTACACAATGTCGAAGTGACAATCCGCGCCTTGTGCTTGCGCTGCTTAAAGTGCGGGTCGGGGAAGCAGAAGAAAATCTTCTCGAGCTGACCTTCAACAAAGAAATTTGGCAGGAATTTCATGGCATTTCCGCGCAGAACCGAGATATTAGCATAGCCATGCGTAGCTGCGTTTTGCTGGCGAAGCGCAATGATGCGGTCCTCAACATAGTTGGTGACCTGCACGCGAATCTCCATGCCGAGGATAAGATTGTTCGGCAAAGCCGGCGACAGCGATACCAGTAGACCACCAAAGCCACAGCCAATATCAGCCACTGTAGGCAGCCCTAAATCGGGGTTTTCTTTGAGAATAGGAAACAGCTCGGCCCAGTTCATATCCTTTGGGCTTCGCGGATACTCGAGGTTGTGGTCGCTGAATGGATTGGAATGGGCCCGCTGGCGGTAAAACCGCTTGCGCGGCAGCTCTACTTCACCTTCCACGGGCACCTCGAACTCGACATTCTGCACCTTGCGTCTTTTTTGTTCTTGGGCCTTGCGGTAGAGGTCTCGTTTGTAGCCTTCCCCAGACGTCATGAGTAATATTTTTCACTGCGGCTGGGGCTGCATGTTCTGCTGCTGCATCTGCTCAAATCTCCTTGACCACTGCAGGTAGATCCACATAAGAAACAAATACAACCTGTATATCGAAGAAAACCATTAACACATTAAAAATACAAAAAGTACACTAGAATACAAGATACAGGCTGCCTGAAACCATCAGGCTGCAGCACACTACCACCACTACGCGAAAACATCCTCAACATCAACCTCCTCCAAAGCCCCAAAACTGGCGAAATGGACGGGCCGATGGAGCTCATGGTAGAAGCCTAATGGATTGCTCGGAACAAGGAAACATTTGATCCGCGGCGTCCACGCCGCACCCATGAAGCTATAGTTCCACAAATTGTCCTGTGGCGCGTAAAAGGCTCCCTTGAACCGCTCGGTCAACACTATTTGGGCCGGTGCAGTCATTGCCGAGGTTACGCTCGCCGGATCAGCAGTGACGGGATCTAAGTCGCGGCCAAATGCAACTCCCTCGCCTGTGGGAGAGCTAGGGACCAGCGTGATGCTACCAGCCGTGAACTGGGCTGCCACAAGCAGGCCATCAGGTCCACAATGCTTAGCATACAGTGCCAGGTCGGCAGCGCTAACCGGCGAATCAGTGGGCTGCGTATGCAGTACGCCCAGTAGTAGCTGCCCTTCGATCTCGACGTTCTGCTTGGGTGTCTGCACCCCCGTGGGCGTCCCCAGCTGAGGCACAATTGCGAAGCTGCGAACCTCGTAGATTCCGCCGCCCATGGTCTCAACCTTTTTGCCAAACAGGTACACAGCCGTTTGAACGCGCACGTCCGATGCGAGAATGTACTGACGAACAAGGTTACGGGGCAGGATGTAGGTAGCGCGGTCGTCGTCGAGGTCGCCCTGCTCCACAAACAGCTTCTTGACGCGGCTGGGCAACTGCGTAGCGGCAAGGGCACGAGCGCGCCAGTCGGCCCGCGACGCAAATGTCTGGGTCTCATACTGCGACGTCGTCACTACCACCATCTCGTCGCCATGCACGTTGTGACCTGTTGTTTTGAGGGCAGTGAGCTGCTGCGGGCCGCCATCTGGTGCAGCATCAATCTCGGCAGCAGTCTGCCGTTCTGCGGACGGCGGCTTGATCGGTTGCCCGAGGATCAGGTCACGGATCTCTGTTTGAGTTAGGGCCTGGATATTGACATTGTGTCGCCGGCCATAGTCGTTAAGAATCAGATCGCTCATCTCGTTTTCGACCCGAATCCACTCATCAGCCGTTAGGGTGGGCCACAAATGGTGCGACGAGGTGATGGTGTCACTGGTCGGTCTTAGGATAAGTTTTGCCCTCTCTGGATTGATATGAAGAGCCCGCAGCAGTAGAATCAGCCGTGAAAATGCCGTCTGTGGAGATACGCTCGCCAGCCAGTCATCGTAAAGATTGAATACCACCATCTTGGCATCTTCAGCCCTGTTGACTAGCTCTGAGAGCGGCGCTAGCGATAGCAGTGCCTTGAATGGGAACGACAACTCACTGGGCCTGACCGTGATGTTTGGGAAGTCCAGCATATGCACCTCCAACGGATCCAACAGACCCTTGGAATTAATGATCAGCTGCGAGGGAAGCTCGTCACGAGGCAACGATCGCAGCAGTACCCCCACCTCCTCTGCCGTTTTCCATTTGGCCAATGCGCCAAGCCGCTTTTGGCCTGTCCAAGTAGATGCAGGCACCACTTTCAGGAACAACTGGCCGGTGCGCGGGTTGGTGATAAGCACCGAGCCATTGAGCGGCCGAGTGCTAAGGTTTCCCTCGCTGGTCTGATAGGTGTACACTCTGTGGACAACAGTATCATCCACAAAGAACTGGGTTTTGGCAAATAGGTCGGCATAGTTTGTCGAATTCAGGAACGCTGTTTGCGGCTGGGCTTGGTACAACTGTAGACCCTTGCGGATCCGTTCCCGTAGAACAAACAACGCCGGGTTGACCTTGACAATTTTCTGCAGAGCCTGGCGCACGAGCGGCTTGAGACCGGGAAACCAGTTACCGTAGGCGTCATACATGTTATACGCGAGATCGATGCAAATCATCAATCCGGTTGCCGAAGGGTACTGAGAAACGCCGTCTTGCGTGTAGTCCAAGAACTTGGCGCGGGTATAACGGGTTATGTCGTGTGAGTCGTAGTCGCCATACCGCAGCTGCACATCAATCCAAAACTTCTCACTAGTCGCAAAATCCATCTTATCTCTGGAATCGTGCAGCAGGCTAGGCTTGCTAACCGGCCACCGGTGCGAAGCCGTCAAAGCGATATCTGCGGTTGACGACGACATGCGATATGACTTGCGTGGATGCACGGGCTGCTTGGCCACAGTATCAATTTGCAGAGCATCCAACTCCTTGTCAAGTACCTGAGCCAAATCCATGACCAGACTCTCGTGAATCTTCTGCCATAAATGTGCCCTGAAAATCTGGATCAGCGAGATCTTCAGTGTGGGAATCTTGCCATGTAGAAAGATGCCCGTCAGATCCAACTGGACCAGGAAACCAACATAGACGTTGGCACGGTTGATTGTGGGCGACCACCACAGCGTGAACCGGCGATTGGGGATCTGGTTTAGACCCGATCGCTGCGCGTTGGTGAGTTTGCGAAATTTCATCGACTCTTCGAACCCGCTTTGCTTCTCCCAAAACAGACCCTCCCATGACTCAAAGCCAGTGGCTTTAAACAGCGTGTGCTCCAATATCGTCTCGATCCCGCCGAGCGCCTGAATAACATCAGTACGGTATGCATTCAGGTTCCAAAGCTTGCCGTCGTGGCGCGAATTGGTCCACCAGAACGGATGGAACTTGTCAAGCCAATACCGACGCCAAGCCGACCGCGCTCTATAGCCCTTGTCGTAGGCAAGCGTATGACGATCTTTTTGGAACAGCGTATTAATGCGTGGGAGACCACGATCCCAGGCATCCTCGAGGTCTTCGAGTTGGATGCGCTGGTGAGAGGCGGCTGCGGCTTCCCTCTTCTGTGCATATTCGGCCCAAACACGTTCTGAGTCCTTTATCTCTGCCTCCCAGCTCGGTACGTAGCGGAAAATGTTGGGAATCGGGGCCTCCTCGTACTGTGCCATACCAGCCCGGAAATGAGTTATTCCAGTATCTGTTTGCTGGGACCATCGCAGATCGCTGGCGGGGATGAGAATGTGGCTGGCACTCAACATGCCCAAGCCGCCTAATTCTTTAGGTGAATAAAACACACATGGTGGGAACCGTGACGGCATTTTCGAGTTGAGGCCAAGCTTAACCCTGGTCTGGATCTTTGTCTCACACCGCACTAGAACGTCCAGCAGCTCGGTGGTTCCTGCTGCGGCCTCTCGGAAGTAGGCTACAAACGCAATAAGTGTTGTGTTCCACTTGTTGATGACCTTGGAGAACGTGGTGGATCCGGACGCCATGAGAATCTGTCGCACCCGGTTATTGAAACGTTCAATCTCAGCCTTGGAAACCTTGATTTGCGCAGTCGCTGTGCGTTCCAGCGTCACTGGATCCGACAACTGCCAGACTGCATCGCCAGTGGTCGTGTTTCGAGACCGAGGGCCCAGCCTCACGTCAAAGCCCATCATGCTAAATAACAAGGCTGGGTTCTCGCCAGAGTAGACGCTTGCTTGCGAGTCTACAAGGGTGGTGACTGCTCCCGGGACACGTGAACTCAAATGCCAAATGACTGCGCGGCCAAGAGCTACATCACCGCGCATCAGTTTCATACGCTGGTCGCGCGGCCACCCTCGCGGCGTGGCATAATCGGACACGCCCCTCGTAGCATCCTCTGCGCCCAATGGCGACGCCAAATGAGCGGCCGACAGATCAGCAGCTTCTTCATTGTCGAAGCGGAACAGGATATATACCTCGTCAAAGTAGCGACAGTATGCGCGTACTGGATGCGCAGTCTGCACGGTAGTACTGGTAAACTGCATGAACCCGTTTGGGGACTTAGCCGAGCCCGCCAACTCGTGGGCGCGCGGAAGACCCAGCAGTAGCAGGTCGACCATGAGCCCATAGTACTGGATCACAAACGGAGCAAACTGTAATCCTCGAATAACGCCACAGTGGTTGATATGCTGCATATCCTTGAATGCCAGCGCCACGTTCATTTTGGACGTGATATAGTCGGCAATGTTACTATCCACAATCAGCCTCAACAACCGGTTCAGCAGCGTCAAATCGATTTTTTCAGCAAGCATATCCAGACGTGTTTGAACATGCACTGTTTTCCCAGTCCGCTCGTCCCACACCTTTTTCATTCCATTGATGCCGGACACCCACTGATGAACTAGCATTGGCGGGACCTCTGCATCCGAAGGCTTAATCCACGAAGGAAACAGGCCACGACGCTCGGCTTCAAACCATAGGTATTGATCCAAGAAAGCATCCGTGATTTTCTCAAGACCATCAACTGTGTACACTGGCGAGACGTGAGAATAAAAGTCCATGAGGTCCACTTGCACCTCCTTGAAAACCCGCTGCGTTAAGAGAGACCGCTTGACGCGCACAAGGCACTCATGTGGGTTATCGTAGGCATGCTCGATGAATGTCAGTTCTTCTCTCTGCTGCTGATTGAGGCGAGCAGCCATACTGTAGGCATCTCTCAAGTTCTCCAAAGCAAGAATGAGCAGCTTGGTGTCATGCTTGTAGCTAACTGGCGGGAACGGGATCGGCTGGAACTGCCGCTGCTCAAGCCAATGGACCATTGTGGTAAACATTTGCACGGCTTTTGACGGCTCTAAGTAAGGGCCCTCTTTCATATAAGCCAGCTGACGCTCTTGCTCGCTCTTTAGCCAAAGACGGGCAAGCCTTCCCAGGTTCTTTTTGGCAACCGTTTTATCAATGGTCGCACCGCTACGAATTCGCTCGCGGTTAAAATGGGCCACCTGGATCCAGTGGTCTGCCTTGGCCTGGATGTAGCGCTCGATGATGGCGTTAATGGGCGCGGGCAGCCCAGGCACATTCCACGGAATATTGGCCTTCCAACAACGCCATGCTTCGCTAAGGTGTTGCAGAATGGTCTTCGTTTTGCTCTGACGAATGCCTTCAGGGATCATGTCCAGAATGTCATGCAGCACACTAGCGCGTAGCTCGAGATCATAGTGCGAATCGAGACGCTGCTTAGTGACAGTTTTCGCAATGCCTTTGGAAACGCGGCCTTCAAACTGACGGGCAAGCAGATTTCCTAGCCATCGTTCTAGTAACGGTAAAGTCCCTCGCAGCCATGCCAGCCAAACTCGCCACGCTGGTTGCCACACACCACAACCGGGTCCCTTACCGACACCTTCATTGAACTTGGCATATATGAGGTGTTTTAGATCCTTGCATGCCGTTATCTGGTGCATCACCTTGTACTTGTACCTGTAAAGGCCGGTGAGCTGGCCCAGATGCGTGAAAATATAGTGGAGGCCATCGGCCATTTCGTAGGCATCCACATTGCCCAGTCGGAATTGTACATGCGTGTCGACAACGAGCTTGACGATTTTCAGCAGCTCGCGCACCATATGAAACGAGTGGCCAAAGCGCGAACGCTTGCGTTCCTTGGTCGTCAAAGTCTTGGTAGGCTTGAGATTGAAATTGTAGTCAAGATGCAAGAACGTGAGACCCCTGCGATGCAGAAGCAGCTGTAAAATAGTAAATCCTTGGCGGCACAGCTGCAGTCCGGCCTCAAGCCAGTCAATATCTGTCTGCTTGAAGAATTTGGTGCGCTTCAGTTGCTGAAGAAGTTTGCGTGGTGCCTGGGCGGCAGACTTCGAGTGTAACTTCATTAGCACCTGGGACTTGCGCAGCTTTTGATGTGATACGCGCACCTTGACGGGCTGCGAGCGGGGTGGTCGGCCTTGGAACCATGGTTTAACGATCGCGACATCCTGGGGACGGACCGAGTGGCCAGTGCGAGTGAAGGGGAATACCGGAGGCGATTCGCCGATTTCCAGACGTTGCGAGCTCAAGAAGGGTTCGATATGCGGGGCTGCTTTCGCTGGCATGTACTCAACTTCAGCCGGATCGGAAAACAGAGTTGGATCGACAGTGTGAGACCGTCTCGGCACTCGGTTCAGGCCCTTGGAGTCGCGCGACCGACTTACCGGCAATGGGTCTTGGTATTTCCCTAGCTTGACCCCCTTTGTGCGCGAGTTGTACAGCTGCGGAAACGCCACACGCGTTTCGGTGCGTAGTGGGTGTCTGAAAATAATGCGGTCAGGAGCGTTAAACTCGGCAACATCATCGTCCTCCGCGGGGTAAAG
Source organism: Wickerhamiella brachini (assembly GCA_030565285.1). Classification (NCBI taxonomy): domain Eukaryota; kingdom Fungi; phylum Ascomycota; class Dipodascomycetes; order Dipodascales; family Trichomonascaceae; genus Wickerhamiella; species Wickerhamiella brachini. Next base: position 185,863 of record JAJMBL010000003.1, on the reverse strand, counting down.
CGGTTCAAATTTGGGAGCTCCAGGGAGAGCCACATGTAGTGCCTTCGCGGTTTCCAAAGAGGCCTCGTCAAATAGGTATGACTGGCGAGTCTCCAAAAGCGGCTCAGTCAGTTCGTAAAGCCTTTTCTGGTCGGTTCGGCTCAGCGTCCAGCGCCGGTTTTGAGGTTTGGATTCGAATAGCCCTTCCATGCCTGCAAACTCGTCGTCAGCAATTCCTTCAGGAACTTCAGCACCTTCAAGATTCTCTTTCCAGCTAATAGAAGGCTCCTCATCGTCAAACGGAGGAAATCTCATTCGACGGAAATGCTGGCGATCGCGCTTCTCGCGTCTCATGAGTGCCCACGCAGCCGCCCATTGAGCCCTATACAAGGGTTCACTCACCCTCGGTGTCTCATCCACAGCAGTCAATGCTCCGCTAACATGATAGACTACCGGTACAGTCTTGGCAGGCTCCCAGGGCTGAGGCATGTTCTCCAGCAATTTCATGATGGCATACGGTAGGAACTTTAGCGCTCCTAAATACGACCGCTTGTCGGCGTCCTTCGGCGCAGCCGCCTGTGTACCTAGGTTAGTGGTAATTTGCCGCAGATGAGCTGCCGGCAGCTTGCGCTTCTTCTTAGTGGCCTTTTTCGCCGGCCGTCGGCGCGGCCATCTGAGATTATTCTTTTCGGGATGCGGCTCGATTAATGGATCTTTCAGAGGTCCATTCGCAGGTCCATCCAGGGGTTCATTTGTGCAATTGCCATTCTTTGAATTGATACTAGCAGGAAACTGGCCCGAAGGAGATGGAGGGGGTGGTGGCCCTTTTGGTGCCGCCTGGGCAGGTACTGGTTCGGGAGGTGGTGCGTGTGCACTCGAGGATCCCGGCGGCGCCGGTGGAGGGGCACCCGATGGAGGTCCTACATGGGCACCAGGAGGTGCCGGAGGTGCACCAGGAGGTGCTCCTGGTGGCTTTGGAGGGCCGCGCCTTAGATCTCCGGAAAAACCAGGCGGCGGAGGCACAGATCCTGCCATGTTACTAAGTTAAATTTGAGACGAGTGAACACTTTTATTTTGAGAATTTTAAGTCGTCTGTGACATGCCTACAATAGGCGGAATTTAACTTCCATTATCGGATATCAAGGGTGGAAAATGCACTAGTGGGCTTGATCGAAACCTGACCGTTGGGTAATCGCAGCACTGTATGCACGTCGCTGCAACTCGGATGGCTGATAAACGAGCGGCTTTTCGGGACACTTCAGCCTACGTGGAAGTAACTAATAGTCTCGCTGCCAATATTATTCAACTGAAAGTGTCTAGTACATTCGTATATATAGCCAGGGGCCACATTTTTGGTTGTTAGAGTGGCCTTCTCCAATACCCTTCCTAGACTGGCTTAATTGTTCGTCCTTGAGTCCTTGAAAATTAATGGTTGTAGTCTGAGGTCCTCTCTTATGTACATAGAAGCCAGCTCAAAAACGTTGAGAGCCGAATTAGGAATAGGCACTAGTGCCAAGAAACCCTTGCATCCGTGTTGCAGCTGATGCGATACTCAGCACGCGTGGATCGCACCACAATACGCAGAATCACGAGTTTTCGAGCTAGAGAGATGCATGGAAAGGCTATTTGGGTTAAATCAAGATGATAAAATTTATTGTTGGAGCTTGAGACGGAAATTGTTCCCAAGATGGCGACTGGGGGGCGCAAACTGACCTGGGTATCCATGCACAATTGCTAATCAATCCAGAACCCCAACCTCATGTATGCATTTCGGCTGATGTTACCTCGAGTAGTGGCCTGCAGAATTAAAAAGACCCCTAAAGTCACGAGTTTTCGAGCTAGAAGGATGCGTGGAAGCGCTAAATAGGTCATTCTAGAGCTTCCCGATACGATTGTTGGATATAGAAAATTCTTATTGCCGATACGGAGCTACTTCAGCCACTCAGGAGTGAATAGCATGAGTCACGGCAGAGCTTACTGATTGCGGCGGGGAAATTGATTGACCTACTTCTACAGTCCCAGAGCGGTATGGCCCTCTCTCTGCCGGCTCCTTGTACGCCCTGGAGTCTTCTCTTCAAGATGGTGGTACAATTTGCTCTGTGAGCGCACTCTGGTAAATCCTCTTATCTTGCCCAAGCTGCTCGGGTCATGCATGCACCACAACCCTGCTTTGTGGGATATATCTTCTAGTGCATGCCACCCACGGGCCAGAAGAGCTACGAGTCCAATTTCTAGAAATAGACCTGCCATGGGGTCTGATGAGAAAGTGACTATTGTCGAGTGCAACGAGCCTTGCCGACGTATTTACGATGAGAAAAAACTGTCGATACCCGGAGTTCAAGAACGTGTATCTAGTGATGCCTACAATGGGAAGACAACTATTGACGGATTCAACGAGACCGGAGATGCCACTCGGGAAAAGTCTCAGGAAAGTGTTAAAAGCACTGTTTCGACGTCTCGTATCTATGACGATACAGATCGCATTACTGTTGACGCAGAGGATAACGTTTCTCGAGATGGAAGGGAGTTTGCATCTATTGACCCAGACCTGGTTACCTGGACTGACGATAACGATCCCGAGAACCCGCGAAACTGGAGCAAGTCGAAAAAGGCCATGACCTCTTCTTTGGTTGCGCTGTTTACATTCTGCGTGGCCCTAGCTCCTTCCACAATTGCCCCTGCAGTCTCATCTATAATGCTGGATTACAATAACCACAACCAGACTGTGGGAAAACTTATGTTTAGTATCCTTCTCTTGGGCTGGGCTCTATTCTCTCTGGTTGTGGCACCACTATCTGAGGTCTTTGGTCGCAAGGCTGTCATGGTAATTGCCATGACACTTGGAACTTTGTTTCAGATAGGGTGCGCGCTGTCCCCAAACACTACTTCTATGATCATCTTCAGGTTTCTTGCTGGCGGCTTTGGATGCGCTCCTCTAGCGGTGGGTGCTGGTAGCTTGGCAGATCTGTATACCGATGAAGAGCGCTCTTGGCCCTTGGCTCTCTACAGCCTGGGCCCCAATCTTGGTCCTGTGATAGCGCCAATTGCCAGCGGGTTTGTTGTTGAGTATCTCAACTGGCACTGGGTGTTTTGGATTGTTGTGATTTTTACTGGAGCAGTAACGATATTTGGGTTTGTATTCATGCGTGAGTCGTATGCTCCAGTACTTTTAGCTCGACGGGCCAAGCGCCTTCGAAAGGAGACAGGAAATCCAAACCTGCACACTGTATGGGAGGTGAACCAGGAGCCTATGACTACAAAGCTACGCAATGCCGTTGTGCGTCCGGTATACATTTTGTGCACCAACTTTGTCGTTTTTGGCCTCGCGTTGCATATGGCGTTCGTTAACGGTTTTCTTTATTTATTGCTTGTTGATTTTCCCCTCTTATGGCATAACGACTATGGATACAGTCTGGGTATAACGGGCCTGATGTATATCTCGCTTGGATTGGGGTTTTTATTTGGCATCTTTGTTTGGACTCCCGTGATCAGGAATCACTGTGTACAGCGAACAAAGCAAGGCCGCGGTAAAGCGGAAGATAAGCTTTACTACATGCCAGTTTCCACCCTGATGATGAGTATCGCGCTATTTTGGTATGGCTGGAGTGCTGAGAAGAAACTCATGTGGATCATGCCAAATATTGGCGTGTGTCTCTATGGTGCTGGCTTCTTCGTTGTATTCCAAGCGATCCAGTCGTACCTGGTTGAGTTGAATACTCGCTTTGCCAGCTCCACCCTGGCTAGTGCTGTCCTCTTCCGCGCCATCCTTGCTACAGTGTTCCCGTTGTTTGGGCACACCATGTATGTTGAACTCGGGTATGGCTGGGCCAGCACTCTGGTTGCCTTTCTTGTTCTTGCTCTAGGCCTGCCCTTCCCTCTTCTAATTTACTTTAAGGGCGAGAAGATTCGGGCTTGGTGCGACGAGCACATTGTGGTTAAATAGTTGTTGCACGTTCCATTATTATATATAGTCATACTTCGCCTGCCATTAACTTGTTAATCCCTCCATACACACGCAAGTGTATTCTCGGAACTTCAGTTTTCTAGTCGAGTTTGGCCAGCATATCTACGGGGCTCAAAATTCGAAATAAGTCAAGATCGCAACAAAAGTCGATACACCAAAACCAAGTCAATGCGGCACCCCTACCTTTGGACAAAACCCAATAGCAGTATGGCGAAGAAAAGGGTTTTTCCAATCCAATAGATGGGCTTATCGGAGAGGCTAGACTACTTAGGAAAGCTCAAATATTTTCCCATACAGGGACTCGCCCTTGTCTACCCAGATCGGGCAATGTGGGGTCAGCATGAGTCACTACGCAGGCTTACTGATACCGTATTGGCACCTAAGGACCATTCTCAGCCAGTTGTATGTCACCAGTATGTTGCATTGAGAATTATGGCTCCCAGTAATTCAATTAACTCATCGTTGAATCTAATGACCTACTTCATATAACTGTTTGGGCGTTGAAGCGTTGAACGATCGCTCCGCTAATGCACGGCGGTACCGGTCATGCACCATAACCCTATTACGGGGATAAAAATCTAGCTGCAGCACGTTTCTCTTGTGATATCTAATACCGAAAGTCAGTCATGGGTAATAATAATCCAGCCATGAAATCGGAAAAAAAGGAGGACATTGGTGAACAGGATGAACCATGTAGAAGAATTTACGACAACAGACGCTACTCGGAGGCAGGGAATAGCGCTGTAGGTGCGGATACCTCAGATGGCATTAGCATAAAGAGCAAAGGAGATGGATTGACCGAGTTTGAAAGGGCGAGCCGAGAAAAGTCGCGTGAGAGTGTCCGTAGCTTTGTTTCTGCCTCGCGTATCTATGACGACACAGATCGTATTACTGTTGATGCAGAAGACAACGTACCTCGAGACGGCAAGGAGTTTACATCTCTCGACCCCGACCTAGTTACATGGACAGATGAGAACGACCCCGAGAATCCCCGGAACTGGAGTAAGCGGAAAAAGATGGTAACGTCTTCTCTTGTTTCCTTGTTTACGTTTTGCGTCGCCCTGGCACCATCTGTGATTGCCCCGGCCGTCACGGCTATCATGGTAGATTACAACAATCATAATGAGGTTGTGGGAAAACTCATGTTTAGCATTCTTCTATTGGGGTGGGCTTTTTTTTCCCTAATTGTGGCTCCGCTGTCCGAAGTTTTTGGGCGAAAGATTATCATGATCATTGCCATGACTGGAGGAACACTGTTCCAAGTTGGTTGTGCACTTGCCCCGAATACAGCATCGATGATTATTTTTCGCTTCCTTGCTGGTGGGTTTGGATGTGCCCCATTGGCAGTCGGTGCTGGAAGTATGGCCGACCTATATATTGACGAAGAGCGGTCATGGCCATTGGCCCTTTACAGCCTTGGTCCTAATCTTGGTCCCGTCGTCGCGGCCATTTCTAGCGGGTTTGCCGTACAATATCTTAATTGGCACTGGGCATTTTGGATTATTGTAATTTTCACGGGTACAATCACTGTCGTCGGGTTCATCTTTATGGATGAGTCGTATGCACCAGTCCTTCTGGCTCGGCGGGCTAAACATCTTCGAATGAAGACTGGCAATCCAGACTGGCACACTATCTGGGAAGTAAACCAGGAACCCATGATTGTCAAGCTTCGCAATGCCGTTATCCGCCCCGTGTATATCTTGTGCACCAATTTCGTGGTCTTTGGACTAGCTCTGCATATGTCGTTCGTAAACGGCTTTCTTTATTTATTGCTGGTTGATTTCCCCCTCCTGTGGCATAATGACTATGGGTACAGCCTTGGAATCACTGGCTTGATGTATATTTCCCTCGGTCTTGGGTTTCTCTTTGGCATTTTCGTTTGGACGCCGGTCATTCGGAACCACTGCATAGCCCGAGCAAAGCAAGGAAGGGCCAAGGCTGAGGACAAGCTATATTATCTACCTGCTTCGACTCTGATGATGAGCGTCGGCCTATTTTGGTATGGCTGGAGTGCCCAAGCAAAGATCATGTGGCTGATGCCCAATATCGGTGTGGCTCTATTCGGGGCCGGGTTCTTTGTGGTTTTCCAGGCGATCCAATCGTATTTGGTAGAGCTAAACACTCGGTTTGCCAGCTCAATTCTGGCCAGCGCTGTGCTTTTCCGGGCAATTTTGGGATGCGTTTTCCCCTTGTTTGGGCACGCCATGTATGTGAAATTGGGCTATGGGTGGGCCAGCACCCTTGTTGGCCTTTTGGTTCTGCTTTTGGGAATGCCTTTCCCCATCTTAATCTACCTGAAAGGTCCCAAGATCCGTGCTTGGTGTGACGAGCATATAACTGTCAAGTAAATGTCTTCAATAGAGCCAGGTAGGCAAAAGCTTAATTTCATTGTGAAGTTATATAAAGCAAGGCTCATACAGCCAAGCTGTCCCACAAACCATGCCGAACAACACTGTTCCTGTTCCATTTAATATTGCCAAAGGCCAAGGCCCCGAAGGGCCAATTCGTTTCGATGAGCCTACAAAGTCTACGAACACTGAGAGCATCCAATCGGGCGCACGCACGCAAGCTGCGAAGCACGAGAAGCGGCAGGAAAAGACTACATAGTAGCCACCCAACTTATCACCCTATGCTCAAGGCGGCTATATTCTGTGGTAGCCACATCCTATAGCTGTAAACAATTTTGCTAACAACTAACTGCCTGCCAACGCAGTTCGAAATGGCGACTGGGTTAGGCCTCTGCCCATGCCCTCGGGTTTCCCCACAGAATCCAAAATCGCGGATGTGGGGTAGTCTTGCTGACAATGTCGGGCAAGTCCAAGAAGAAGTCGTTTGGAAGTGCGTTAAAACGCATTGGCTCGAGGCGCAAAGATACAGAGGCGTCAAAGATGGCGGACGCGGCTAGTATCAATAGTGAAGCGAGTGGAAATGCCTCCCAGGGCTCTGCAAATACGTCCCCAAATGTGCTTGGGTCGCCATCCAAACTCAGCGTCACCGGGCTGCCCGCCAACCTCAGTGCGCGTTCAGCATCCTCAATGTCATCCGCTGCGGCCGTAAAAGCAACCGAGGTTGCGGCTGCCGCCGCACATCCTGTGGCGCAGTCCAAGACTGCCCATAGCGGGCCAGCCTTGCACCAAGCAGGCTCCCATTCCCCGAATGTACCCACGAGCACACCCGCAAATGCTCATTCGAATGCGCACCCCAATGCACATTCCCACATACATCCAGCTCCGACTAGCCACTCATTTACGGCCCATTCCCGGCCGGTCATTGCGAGATCGTCGTCACTGGCTGCGCTGGCCAGGGAGCACCGCCAAAAGCCGGACCCCAACGACACGCGGGCGTTCTTTAACTCGCCCAGCCTACCGGCTACGCAGGGGTCAAGCCGTCCTCCGAGCCGACCAGCATCACCCCATGAGGCGTTGCCGGCTGAGTATCTTCAAAGACATTCGCGCAATCTAGTAGAGAACTCAAACTTTTTGTACCGCACAGGCTCGCGGATCTGGAACGAGTCCCGCGAGGATGCTGGAGAGCAAATGTGGTACGACTCGCCGTCACGTCATGCGTCGCGTCGCAATTCACTGGAAAGTGACCCTGACGATGTGTTGTCGTTTGGGGCTCGCTCCAAGCCGCACTCGCGCGCGGGGTCACGACAGCCGTCGCGGACGCAATCGCGAGCCCACTCGCGCGTACACTCGCGGCGTGGTTCACACACAGAGGAGACTGTGGTCATCAAATCGGCAGCTGGTACGGGATTCGTGTCGCTGCTAGGCGATTCGGATTCGGACTCGTCGCTGGACTCGGACTCCAGTGAATGGGAAGACCTCGGCCATTCGCGGGTGATGAAAATTACTGACTGGTTCCTTGGGCTTCCGCAAGATAAGTCTAACGGCTTGCGCGACTTTCTGAGCAAAAAGAGCTTGCCATTGGACTCTAGTGAAAAGCGGCGGTACCGAGAGCAAGGTTTCGCCAGCGACCCTGCCTGGCTACTTGCAGTGGCAGCCCTTGTCAAAGACCTGTCCTCTTTTTAGTTATAAAATGACCCTCTATAGGCTAAGCGTAGCCTTCATATTCTGTTATCTGTCTAGTTTTTGCATTTATATGTATTAGAGAGTTGCTTCTTGATAGCCGGATAAACCCCATGGGCAGGGGCTGCTGCGCATCTCTTGGCAGCTTGGCACTGGTATAAAAGAAGAATCCCCGCAATTGCCAGGAAGTAAATGCTACATATTAGAGCAACTATTCCTCGAGGTCACGCAATTGAGAACAGAGACTACGGCAATGTGCCCAACTGGTCCGTCTGGCTAGGGGCAGCCGTGGGTGTATTTGTAGTTTGTATTTGCTTGGTCCTGGGGTGTTTTTTCTGCCGAAGAATGGCTAAATCACGAGGCAAACCATTACGGGGCACCGCATGGATGATGCCACCAAGTTACCGGTCAGGCTTGCGCCGGGGTGATATCGAGAACCCTGTACCCGAATACAACGAGCAGCTGGGTGATCACGACGCAGGCCACTATGATGAAAACGGTGTTTTTATTGCTCGAAAGAACTCAAAGACATCATTCAACCATACTGAAGGTCCACTGGCACCGGCATCACAGGCTCCGGCGTCACAGGCACCGGCATCACAGGCACCGGCATCACTGCCACCGGCATACGTGCCAGAACCGTCGCCATCTCCTCCGCCACCAGCCCAAACGCGGGCTAGCGATGAGTTCTACGACACTAGGGGTGTCCCGCTAGAGTCTGTACTGACTATGCACAAGTAGTGTTATTTATTCAATTGATCTTAACTTTTTCAGAACACCTATGTATGGGAGCATCTTGGCGGGATCTTCGGGAGTAAGCCCTCGAGAGGGGGATCTTCCTATAGGCTCTAAAAATACGAAATCACGATCGATACATCTGATTTTATTTTCTTTGATGAGATACGAATTTAGGTTGGCCCATATAATCGGGATCTATGCATGCACCGGCTAATAAGATTTGATTCATGTTAATTTGGGCACCAGTGATCTTCCTTTAAGATGTCCCTTGTATTCTATCCATCAAAACTTCTTTGATCCATTATTCCAATCTCCAAGGAAATGTACCAACGACACCTTGGTAGCAGTATCAACTCTGGGGTGCCGTCGGCCACAAGTTCACCGCTGCCTCTAACAAGCAAGTCTGCGCCCGAAATCCGCCATGAGGTTCATTCCATGTCTCTTTTTGGCCTCATCATCATAATTATAGGAGCTATTTTGATCGTCATCGGCTTTGTGTTCTTCATTGCGGACTGGTACGTCAGAAGGCGGCACACCCGCACGCGCCGACCAACCCCAAGCATTACGCCAGTCCAACAGCCACTGGAGCACTATATTTCTGGCGCTCCCGTGCTGCGACCTCCGGAGAAAAGTGTGAGCATCGAAACAGTTCGTAAGGGTAAATATACATAATAAATATTTTGTGTCTGTTCAATTGAAGAAGTACTCAGCCTCACGGACCTTGCCAAGATCGAAATCGCCCTCAGGAGGGTTGTCAATCTTTAAAGGAATCCACGCCTTGATCTTGGGCATATGAGGCTCGCCGATGCGGGGACTTGACCCTGACCAGTCAACAACCTCGCCGGAAAGAATGGCTGAACAAGGGGTAGTTTTTCCGCCAATTAAGCCATTGTACTCTTGCACTAGCTCAGCCTCGAGATCCGGCCGCTTGTTCTGACGAAGCTGTCGCAGCGCATCATAAGCGGAGCAAGACGAGTGAACGTCGCAAAGAACCATGTGCCCCGCATAGGTGCACTCCCACTCCTGTTTCAGAGAAGCCAACGGGCTGTCTTTATAGAGATTCACAAACTGCTCGCGTATAATGCAGGCAAGCTCCTTTGCATCTGCTGCGTGCGTCCAGAAACTATCATGAACGGCCGCCATACAGATATTTGCTTTAGAAGCCGCCTTGGCAGTAAGAAGAAGGTGCGCGGCATCCATACTATGCACATAGTTTGCAGGCAATGCCCTCACTTGCTTGAGGCTATCGGTTGTCGCCAGATGGTAAGGCGATTGTAGATAGAATGCCTGTAGTGATGTGCGCACGGCCAAAAGCTCGGGTTGGCCATAAGGCTGGACTACAGGAAGTCCTAGTGGAGATGTCCATTTGATGGTGGTTGTCTTATCAGGAATATCCGCTCGGCGCGAACTCAGAATCCGTTTGGCATTGCGAGTGAGCCATTGCGGTACTGCCTCAACCGGCACAAGGCGTCCAAGTTCAGAAAGCACTTGAGGCGACAGCTTGCGGGCTTGCGTGCGTGCCTTTTCCGTATCCATTCCACTCGCTTCCAAAGCCCCGGCCAGCTCGTCTATTACCCCGGAACTACCCCGTCCGTAGACTGCTGCCATGACAGCCCGTTTGACAATCGAACGGTTCAGCTCGGAGTCTGACCCGTTGCCCCCCAGGGCGCGGCCAACCCTAGTGTACAGATCGCTTGGAGCGTTGCCAAATGTCATGTTGACAGCAGCAGCAGCCGTAGTCGACCGCGCTAAGGCGGCATAATGCTGTAGACCGTTGCAAGTTCCGTCTTGAGCTATGGGCAGATGGGACACGAAATCTTGCGGGCTCTCTAGGGCCTGGGCAATCTCGAAACACGCAGCCAACGTTTGAAAAGGTTTCGAAGCTTGCTTCCACCACGCCGTAGCGAGCGGGTCACGTGCGGATGCGTTGATGTGCTCCAGCTGGCTGTCGACCCACGCCACGCGATCTCGTTTGGACATTCCAGTGGAGCGGCCGTAGACCCCGGCTAAATGTACGTAAAGAGCCTCAAGACCCGTTTTTCCAAGGGGTTTTCCGTGCCAGAATTCGAACAGTCCTCTCATGCTATCGCTCCCCATGAAAGATAGTTTTGTTCCCGAAAGAGGATAAACTCTGCCCCTAAAGTCTTGGAATAATGGAATGTAGAAGCGGTGGCCGTGCATTGCAAGCTTTTCGGCAACAGTCAAAGCGACGCCCAGCTGTTCACGATCAGTCTCATATTTGCCTGTTTTCTCTGCAAGTCCCATCTGAGGAATATTCCCAAAGGCTGCTCCGTTGTCGAAAATCTGTTTCACAACCTTTAGAACTTTTTGGTTAATGGACCAGCCAGTCTGCGAGAGAGCATCGATACCATCGAGATTCGCGTTCATTCGATCATCTTGCATAGCGCGCGAGATCTGTGCCCGCTGCTCGGGGGTTTGCCCACTTGGTGGGAACAGTGCTTGGCCACGAGCAGTCAAGTAACCACCATCTCGCATTGTGCGCCAGCGCGTGGGAGGTACCGCCATTGGAAGATCCGATAACTCGGCTGCCTCAATGGTGGATCTTAGATGCAGCAGCAGCGCTGGGTTCAGCTTGACAATACCATGTCTCATTGTGCCAGCAACATGGAAGGTTCTCCAGAATGCCGGCCGCATAACCATCCTGCCCGTTTGAGGGTGCTTTTGCTCAATCTTACACCGCAAGAGTGCCTGTTCGACGTACGCGGCTCCGATAATCACCAAGTCCTTTCCCGTCCATCTTGAATGGCCCAAGCTCGCCGATAAGAACCGAGAGCGCGAGTAGGCAGCTGGCAGCTGCAGCTGTTTCATGGCATGATCCAGTAACTCGCGTTCTAAAGCAAACCCCACTTTGCGGCACAATGCTGTAAGGCCCATGGGGAACTTTGACGACGCTATCGCGCCAGCCGCTCGAGTCATTTCCGTGGCGACCAACGCTGGGATTCTTGAAGAAATACGGTCCAAAGATGGGTATTTTAAAAGGGGTACATGCTTGATAGCTTCCTGCCAGTGAAATTGTAGCGACGTCAGTGCAGGGCTCAGGCCGGCTTCGCGACTCTCCAATAGCGGTTCTCTTTCCATGTTAAACGCATCATACGCAGAGTCGAAGCGGATACGTTCGTCGACACTCATACCATCATATAACCTTGAGTAATTGGAATGATCGTAGCCGGGTAGAGGCGCGGCTAGTACCTGCAATGGGGAGAGTCCCGATAGTGGTGATGATTGGGACTGCAGGGACGCCTTGGCCTGACGCTCTAACAAATCCAGGCGTTTTCCAAGTTTGAACTGGTCCTTCAACTCTATTGGGATTAGCCCATCGTTCCGCCGATGGGCGGCTAATACGCACTCGTCGAACGTAGGGGCGTCGACGCGCGCATGCACGCGCGTCAGAGCGTCGATTGGCGCGATTCCAGCCGCCAGGTCGCTTCTGAAATTTTCTGTGGCCCGCTCTATTTGGCCGTCATGTAAAGAGTCTATGCGTGGTATTCGCTGGCGCGTAGGAGGAAGGGCTTTTAGAGCCCCGTCAATGTACTTGTATGTCGACGGACACCATCTGAGCATTGGGTAATCTGTGAGCGCGGCTGGTTTTTTTGGTTTCAAACTGACGCAATCGAAACGGTGGCTAAGAGCTCAAGGAGGAAGGAGAATATGAATGTTACTATTAAAAAATGGAGGTAGGTTTTTTTGAATCATCAATGACAATAGGCGTTGTTTTATAACCATAGTTGGATTCCACGGTAAAGTCAAACATGCATGCTGCTTGCAGCGTCAGCTGCAGCTTAGCCGCGCCAAAAGAATCCGCCCGAATAATGCCTGCAGAAAGCGACTGCAAAAAACGTCTGCAGAAAACGCCTCTAGAAAACGTCTACAGGCAATCATGTCACGGGGGAAACTTCACACAGATTCAAAAAAAATAAACAATTAAGACGACCGCCTCCCAGAGAGTGCGGCGGCAACCTGCTGGGCCGGCCCAGGAATATCTGCCAGGCTGCCTACGCGGGCCCGCAAACGGTTGGCAAAGCCGGGAATGCGCAGGGCAAGTAGATCAACAATAAGCGTCGATGCTATGGGGTCTTGGATGTAAGCCTTGGCGTGAGTCAACACGTTGCCGAGCACGCGCTCGCGGTAGCTTGCCGTGTTCTGGGCAAGACGTAGCACGAGCGGGTGCGCAGTAGTCCGAGTGACCAAAACTGCCAATGAGTCGAAAATACATTCAAGAACGTCAGACACTCCCGGGAGGTGGGCCGCACCTAATAAACTGCGCACAGCTGCGCATCCTGGTTCTGTGATCACGACAGGAATCCAACCGCTGAAGTCCGTGTGCGTTCCAGCTCCAGTTACATCCAACGCCTCAGAAACCAGTTGCACTACCGAAGGTAAATGGGATGGGAGTGGCATATGAAGAAGCTTCTGCCACACATGTGTCCCTGACGCGTTTGTCAATGTTTCATGCGTCCGGCCCAGCATCTCCACCAGGATTTGGGCACGGACAGCTTGGGTGCCAACGTCCAGCAGCTTCTGCAGAACATGGCAGGCGAAAGGGTTCGTAGCCAAGGTGAAAACAGCCCCAACTATAATTTCACCAAGATGGGTGGTTGTTTCGGGCCCGGCACGATCAAGCATGCCTTGCACAACAAAGTTGCCAAACCGGCTCGTCATCAACGGCCTGGCTTGAGCAATAATCTCGCCTTCAATACGAGTAAACTCCACGCCGACAGATGTTTTCAGTCGCTGTTGGAGTGTCAGCGATGCTTGCTGGTCGTTGTTTTCAATGGTTCGAGAAATCAAGGTTCCCACTGCCACTGAAGCCGACGATGAGCGCTGACTGCGTGGTCCGCTCGCTTTCTGACCAGCAGAAGATATAGGTTGGTGATTAGCCGGCGCCAGAGGTCTACGAGAGGACGCGGGCGTCTTTATTGTCTCGGCCAGTGCCTTGAGCGATGCTATTCCGGATCCCACCCGCTTCGTGGCAGTAGTAGGATACAAAGCCAATGAAGCAGACAAAGGGGTTGAAGGGGTTGTTGTTGATCTAGAAGAAGGATCCGAAGGCACAATACTATGCTGGGGAGACAGAGCCTTAGGCGATAGCTCCGCCATTTCCGATGGATCAGGGCTGGCTGAAGAAGGAGGACTGGGGTGGCACGACGGTGGCGCCGATGTGGCCAATTTCGAGGCATAAACGTGTACATTTTCGGTGCCTGGAGGAGTTATGGGGGCACCATAGAGCGGGTGATGAGCTTGTAACGCAAACCCTGCTGTCTGGGCCAACGAGGGGCTTGCCTTCGACGCCCATGAAAATAACCTACCCGGGCTTGTTACTAGCCTGTTAGTCCATTGAACTGGTCGCGAGGGCGTGATAAGCTCGGAAAGGTAGTCTGGGATGTGCGCATAAGGGTCTATCCCAGTCTGGCTATGACCGCCATCTGTTGGCCCCAGGCTCATTGAACTACCGGCCACTGGTGGGGGTAGGGGCGCGTCGGGAATCTCCGAGAGCATGTGGGGCGGAAGGGATCCATAACCACTGACAGCATTCATGTTTGAATAGTCAAACGTTAACGAGCGTTCACGGCTAGGGGGACTTGGCGGCAAAGGGCCACCGGCAACTGCTTGCAGGGATGCGGCTGGCGTGCAGGAGGTGCGTCGGTCTAAAAAAGCGGTCGGCAAGTTACTCATTGGTACTTCCATCGGCAATCGGCGAGCATCGGACGACTCAGAGGGAACTTTGAGGAAAATGTGAATACAGCTAGATCCAGACCTCTCGAAGCTGGGGATTCGATGTGGTGACGCAAGCTGCTCTCCCAGGCCGGCCTCTCATGCATAACGGCTTTAGCCCTAATCTTCCCCCACTCACTCGGGACCCATAACCCCATGCGCGCGTCAAACAACACTTGCATATCCCATATACCATGACTTTTAAAGCATTAAATAATGTATGAAAGTGTTGGAAAAAGCACATTAAATGTTTGTTATGGGCGCAGCTTGATGGAGATGCGCGCATATGCAGCCTGGGACCTGCTGTCGCTTGACCGGTAAAACTACTGCAGATTCGCCCAAATTCCCGAATTATGAATACCGTAATCTCGCAAAATACGTCACATGTTCCAAACAAGTGTGAAAGCAATGCAATTGCCCCTGTAGTTTTATCTTCTCCTTAATCAATGGATATAATTCTTTCAATATGCGGGGCGAGGAGACACGGGTAAGTGGCCTGCTGCCGTGCGTCGCGGGTTTTACATCCTCAGCCACCACGCTTTATGGAGCATGACCTTTCTGCCCGGTATACATGACGTTTGATGACCCTTCCCCCTCCCCCTGCATATCTCACGGTTTTTTTATCCCTCGCGTGGTTACATAGCCCCACTCGGACTTGTCAAAATGGTGCAGGTTGTCTTGGCCGAGCCGATAACCTTACCCTACCGGCGCCGTGTTCGAAGATTTAAAAAGCATTGACATTTTTCAAGGACGATGCGACCAAGTAGTATGAAATACACCTTGCTCCTCCAAGTCATGTATCATATGCGAGCATGATATGGAGGGATAACATGTGGTTTCTAGTTAGCTCTTGGTTTTCCGAGTCTGCAGCTCCCGTTGACAAAATAAAAATAGACGGACCGTCGGGCATGTGATCACAGTTTATGCAATGCAGACCCCTCAACAGGAAAATTGTGGATGGGGAGGATACGACACAACTTTTCATCCGATATTATTCAGGGGTTTCTTTTTTTCCCCTCTTGCTATAGCGCATATTTATGTGAGTTATGTTACTTTTAATGGATCTCTTAACTGGGGTTTGTGCTGGTGAAGCGGATATTATTATGCTAAGGGCTTGGCATGCGTACGTCATGGTTAAACCCGGCATTGTTTCGACAATGGCACGGCCGTGGCCACGCTCAATGTCAATCCTCCTCTATTGAGAGATAGTAGCATACTGCTATGTGACATAGATTAGTTACTAGTTTACCTGTTTTGTAGAGTGGAACACGGAAAAGCGGGGTGCATGTGACAATGAAAATCTAGACCAGCTCCATGCGCGAATTCTCCACAGTTAGAGATTTTGGATTCCCCGGGTGTTTACTTCAAGAGGTATTCTGAGATTAGAGATGCCAGACGCCTGTAGTTCTGTTCAAGAAGTGGTTTGAGATATCATGTTAACATATAGGCGTTACTGTAGTTTGTTCGATCTTAACATCATTCTTTGACTGCTACCTAGCCTCTAGCGACCGGCCATCAAACCAGTCCGATGGACGATGTCTTCGATCGGTATTCCATTAGATACAACGAAGGGTGGAACAGTTTTCCGGAGAGAGTTAAAACTTCTTTCTCTAGTTTGTTTTTTCTGGTTTGCCTTATCCATCTAGTCTTGCCTTGATTCGCCCCGGTCAACTTTGCCTGGTCATATTTGCATGTCCAATCGGTACTAAAGGGTGCTATGCTGTACCACATTTGTGTATTTGCATCTGATAAAACTGTATATGATGAAGCTAAGATAGTTTTATCCATGTTTGTGTGTCTGAAAGGCAACTAAATCCACTATGATCGGCACAAGCATGGGTAGCTTGCTTAACTCAATTACAGTGGCCGAATGTGTTACACACCAAACGCAATAAACCATGAGGAAGTATTGTATCTTTTCGTCGGTCACACCTTGATCAAATCACGGACTTTGTAGGAATTTGATACCATAGTCCGATAGCGGTTGGTAGTGGCTAGATAGCGGCGTTATCTCAACATAGTGTTCGATACAGGTGCTTTCAAGATTAGAATTATCACGGGCCGCTCACCAGAGCCCTACTTAAACTGCTGGTGCTATCTTCAGCGACCTTAAATGTCTGATCTGACGCTAGGCAAACTGAGTGCGAAGCCAATTGGTCATGCAGAGTAAGGCCGGCTGCAGAGCAAAACTGTCAATACCTCAAGCTAACTATATTTAACAGATATAATAGACATCACAAGTCAAAATTCGAATGAGCTTTCAATATTTAGCTCGAAAATTCATGTTGGCTCTCTGCAAACAAGGGCCACGAAAACCCACCTGATACATGCGCGGCCAGCACACAAATAAATGACCTAACTTCACATATTATTCACCCTAGCTGCATGGCCACTGCATCGCGTCAGGGGAAGTGTAACACGTTGCTGGGTAGGGGCATCACTCGCTGGCAGGTGATCGACAAGGAGCGCAACATCCTATTTATTCTCTCATTTAGGCCTGTCGCTATGCCATGGGTTGGCCTGTTCAATGAGGCATCGGCGAGCTCTGGGGTGAGGTTCTTTCAACGTGAGCGATCTTGTAAAAAGGAGGTTTGCATCAAAATTATGAGGGCGTGTTAAGATTTTAATATGTGGAATGTGGCGCACCAATCAGGGCGAGTTATACACCTCAGGGGAATCCAGTCGCAGGGAGCAATGCAATGCACCTGTCTGCAGGAGATATTGTCAGCTATGTTATGCTTGTCACGGTGAGGATTAGCTGGGCAATCAAGTTACCAGCAGGCATATAAGTGGGCGGTTGCCTGTGCGACGCCCTACAGAAATGATCTTCAACGCAGTCCAAGTTTCATAACGAGGACGATCATAAGAACGTGTCAAGGCCTACCTCGACCCATACCTTACCCTGCGTCTGGCTGACATCAGCCGTCATTTTAGCAATCGATCCTGCCGAGCGTGTCAGTGCGTTGAGGGATATAAGATGACCCCAGTAATGCGCCTGAAATTCTTGGGGCTTGATTCAGCGTATAAATACTGGTCAATAGCAGTCGTTCTATATTGAGGCATCGCTGCTGCAGCGTGATACTCGCTTCTACCGCAGAACCCTATCCACCATCTCGCTAACCTTTCTGGTTGCACCCTTGTCATTGCAGGTCAGGGGCAGGGCAATGCCCTATGCATGCTGCAGGCGTACGTCTTGCCGTTAACCGGGCCAGGAACGATGAAAATAAAAATAGAGAATCCACCCCCGGTAAATGTCTCGTGAATAGAGCCTAGACCTTCTAATTATGGGGATTGAAATAGTAATGCTTTCGCGCTAAAATCATTTTTATCACTCATGGCGAGCAAGCCTCATCCGTAATGCCCTCTCACAGCGTCAAAGCTGATGCAGGGCCAATGTGTAGCCCCCGCCCCCCATGTCTTCGTGCGCGCGATATACGGGACCGACAAGAGTATTTCTTGGCTGGTATTTCTGATTTGCAGAACCGCAACTTATGGATGCTAGGTCCGCTCGAAGATCCGTGAAGCGCCCTCCGTCATCCCTATCACCGGAATCCCTGGACACACCCTTATCACATGCCAGGGTTCCCCAAGAACTACGGGCAAAATACCACCAGCACCGACGGTCAGACTCCAAACCTGCTCCGAGAGAGTGTCTCGGATCTTTTATCGAGTTATTCGCCATTACGGAGACAGATGGTGCAGTAAATCCGGATATCTCGGAAGTGCGAAAAAACGGTCATAGTTCTGTCACTGCTGACGGCCCCAACCGTTCCATTGTAACATCTAATGACTTAATGGGCGCTGGCCATGATGGAACCAAATCCGATAGCGATTCCGAGATTGGCCCGACGGAAGGCCACCGGGCTTCGACACTTCGCGATGCAGATCATGTCCGTCGCCGAAGCGAGATTCCCCCAGCTCCTTGGCAAGTATCAAGCCCCATTCCCGAAGACGTGTCGGCGACGAGCTTATCCAGAACCAGCAGAGTATCTGTTTCCTCTGGCGAATCACCAACATCATCTAGGTCGCCTCGAGGAAGCCTTGTGCGATCGCCTGATCTGAGTAGTTGGCCAATACCCCCAGGGATGAAATCTCCCCTTGCGATGGAACCTGAGCCAGAGGCTGTAATCGACTCTACAAGAAGCAAAGGTGGTGATGTGAGGGTCAGAAGTGCACCCATGTTGCAGGTACACCCTATGGCCTCGCGAATATCTCACGCTTCACATCATCGGCGACGGTCGTTTAGCCCTCAAAGTGGCGTTAACCCACTGGTTCCGCGCTCTTTGTACGTGGGGGCAGGTATGGCAGTGCTGGGAACAAGCGCAAATCGAAGATTTGATGATGGTTTCTACATTGGCGATCCTTCCTCTTCTGCAGTGCCTCATCACCTCCAGCGGCCGTTTGGAAGGTCATTTTCCGTAGATGGCGGCACGAATCACTTCTCTCAACGTGACGTAAAGCCGGGTCTACATTCTGAATCTGATAGCCCCAGTGCTCTGTCGTCTCGCGGCGCCTATTTGCAGAAACATGCAGTGGGTGACCCAAAAGATTATTATACGGGTGATTTTCCTGAACGCCCCGACCGTTTCGAATATGGCCGTGGCGATGATCACGATGACCGTGATGATCGTGATGATTTAACCAGTTCTTTCTCGTATCCTGTTGACGAGCAAGACCTTTCCGACCAAATAGCTGTCAGCCGTCCTTCCGGCCCTGCAAAGCATCCCGGACCAATTGGTGGTGGAGGAATACTTGGTCCCGCACCAATCCGGCGAAAATCAGCTGTAAAAGTTGATGTGGACGAGTTTGGCATCCCTTGGATCGAGTTTGAATATACTCGAGACCGAGTGAAATGGCTTTATCGCTGCCGCACCGACGTGGCCGAAGTGGACGTGCCCACTTTGACCACATCGTTCAAATCAGTTAACTGCGTTTACCCAGGTGCTATGGTACCCGCATCCGAGTACACTGGTCACCGGCAAACCTATGAACAGCAATGCAATGAGCTCGGTTGGCGGCTATCGTGGCTGAACCCTGTGCTGCGACAACGGCGCGGGCTCATCCAGCGTGCCGTCGACAGTTTTCGTAACACGAGCTCTGACCCCTCTGTGAGAAGTCGTCGAGCAAGGCGATTGGCAAGGGGACAAGCCGGCAACAAGTCTGAGTGAAGAGAAAAAAGGAGCCGCTCCCGAAAAATGTTTCCCCTACTTTTAATGCTCTTGACTGAGGAATGCATTCCCCAGAAGCACCCAAAAGAGTGAGCATCTACTAGGGCTACTTGTCCTCTCTGAAGGATAATGGTTTTAGGTCTACGCTCCACTTCATATTTCCGACAAGTGGTTGTTGCTTTTGGGTGCTTCCCTCTTCAGGCAAACTGGCCTAAAAGCGGTGGCCGCATGCTTCCCCTACTTTTAGGTTCGAGCTCAGTTTCCTTTTATTTTGAATAATTCTGCACCATCTGCTGCTGCGTTCATTTCCACCAGAGACACCATCTCTGCCAGCCGCTCATCCCAATCTTGCATATTTGCGTGGGCATCTCTCGCAGATGGTTGCCCCGTATTCTAATATCGATGGTGGTTCGTTTTTGTTTCATATAGTCTAGGTTACTTCCTATAGTGTTTTGTGCCTTTACGACTACATCTATGTAGGAGTTCGAAAATCCCCTTCGCCTATTGCGGAACACGATCCACAAAGGTGGCCGACGATTTCAGGGCAAGGGTCGTTTGCAGTTGCCTGCTTTGCGCAGCTGCTTAAAATTGCTAAGCTGAAGCATTACTATTGACAGGCTCCTAGCTTATCGTTTATTGTATCTTGGTAGAAATACATAGCTTGATGGTAGCTACAACTTGAATCTCGTAACTCTTTTTTGCCGTCTAGATAGGAAAAGGATCTGTTTTGATTTCTGGACCTAGCAACTCCATAACCTAACCCTGTAGGTATCCCACCATGTCTCAGCTCCCTCCTTTCTCTCCCTTACCCGTTTGCTGCAACACAACCACCCCTCACCCAATCGAACTCGCCGAACCCGCCTATGTTTCGTCGGCGTTCGCATAGATATGATAGCAACCGCAATTTGAACTCTGGGCTATCCACACCCGCGGCTGCCGCAGCAGCAGCCTCGGTTGCGCGCAAGGATTCGACACGTTTGTCGTCGTCTGCAGCTGCAGAAGCATTGCGCAGGCACTCACTGGACCAATCAGGTGCGCAAGCCATTGGAGATTTCAATGCTTCCGAGGCCCGCCGTGCCCCTAGTGGCCCTAGACGCACTGCGTCGCTAACTGCCGCGCAGAGCCAGCAGTATTCGCGGGCCTTCCAACATGGCGGCCCGACAATGCGAGCCAGCCCATCTTTTGGTCGGACCAATTCACTCCGTGGTGGCCCGCCGTCGCTACGGGAACAGCCATCTCAGCAACAATCAGGTCGCACGAACTCTTTGACGCGCCGCAACTCGCTCACTACCCACACAACGGTCAACCGCGATTACTCGGGCAGAACTATGTCGCTGACCACCACGACGGTTCGGCAGCTGGGCTCGTTCCAGCTCGTGAGCACGCGTGAGACCCCGGTTGGCAATAACCATCGCACGGGCCCGCGAGCGGTGTCGTCGCACGGATCGCTGCGTCAACAATACCGCAAGCCGCAATATGCGGACTCGATCAACTCATTTGATAGCGAACTTGCATCTGTTTCTGAGGAACCCGAATTTCGGCGCAGTCCGAACTCGCAGCGGCGTGCCAACCCGCCTACACGGGCCAACCAAGGCGCCCGAAATTCGTATGTGCCATCATACTCGCCAGGCAGTCCCCATACACCCCACGACTCGCCCGAGCGGGGTCCGTCCGGGCCCGCTCCCGACTCATCGCACGCCCTGGCGCAGGTTACCAATGCTGGCGACCTGACAGCAGTGGATGAGGCGGACGAGACCGAGGACTTTGACACCAGCGTTGAAAACGCGCGAGCGCTCGAAAAGCAGCTGCGGCTTGACCATCTGGCTGACGACAGCTTCTCGCAACTGGACCCGCCCTACACTGGTCCCCCTCCAGTGGTGCAAGAGCGTTCTTCAAGTCGCGGGCACGCCTCGCCCCGGGCACCTGTCCTGTCTGAATCGGAACGCTCTCCGAGCTTTACCCAGCACACCTCTGCCTCCAAACACGATGGGCAAGAGTATGACTATGGCCATGCTCAGTATGATACTCAAGAGTATGACCACAGCTCTCGCGGGTATGTGTCTCAATATGATCATGACCACGTCCAGGTTCCGCAGATCAGCAATGAGCACGCGGAAGCCCCCCATTTCAGCAATGAACATGTCCAAGTCCCCCAGATCAGCCATGATCATGCTCCTGACTCGATCCCAGCCAACTCAGCGTCTGACTCGGTATCGGATTCGATTACTGTACCTCACGACTCGGTTCCTGCCGACACAAATGGCGGCTACAGCGCCAAGGGCTTTGACTCCGGCGTGGTGCTTCCTCAGGAGATATTGAGCGAGCCCAGTAGTCGCGGTCCAAGCGGTAGTCCCGGCTCCCAATACAGCGATCCTGAGCCTGCTCCACCGGGCCTGTCTCTTGCCGAGGCTACGCCCACGGCGCCGTCCCAGATGGGTGTTGGTGTGGATGCGAATACCGATGGTGAAACCGGAGAAGCCGGCCTTCTTGGTCTGGTGCCTCCCGGGGCGTACGATGGTGATGAGTCTTTCAAGAGCCCGTCGCGGTCGCGGTCGCTGTCGCCTATGAAGCCTGCACTGCGTGACCGGGGCAACTCAGACGTCTCTGAGCGACGGGTGCGCGGTGGCGTATCATTTGGCCCTGTGGACAAGACTGAGGAGTACGTCTATGAAGGCTACGAGTACAGCAGCGAAGAGGAGGAGCCCAATGAGCGGGCACGCGCTTTGGCAGCCGCGACCATGGCTGCGTCGGCAGCGCGCGGACGGCAGCTGCCTGCTGTGCAAAAGGGCCTTGCGTCCTCGAGCAGCAACCTAACTTCGAACGGCCTGCCATCAGCAACCGCGCAGTCGGCACAAGCCGGCGCCGCCCGTGCGTCGGCAGCCCAGGTGCCTGCCGGCTCTACCCGGATTGGCCCTGCCCCACCCACACAGGGTTCGCGGCGGCCTAAACCCGGTTCGGGTGGTATTCGCAGCAGCGGCACTTCGTCGGGCGTCGTGGGGGGTGCGGCCTATGCCGCTGCTCTCAAGGCGGCTCCCAAAGACGAGCCGCAAGAAAGCGACAACGAGAGCGTATATGATGATGCGGACGATGAGCTGCCAGATGTGCGGGCATCTCGCGAGCACAAGGAGGCCCGCCGCCAGCGTGAGCAGCTGTCGCTCGGACTTGTTCAGGCGCAGCGTCAGGCGTCGGCCAAGCGCATGTCACTGACACAGGGCGATCGCCGGGCGTCGCTGCAGTCCGCTCAGAACCAGCCTGACCGCCGAGCGTCCCTTCAGTCGCCTCCCCCTCAACACCAACCTGCTGCTCAGCGCCCACCCCAACAGACGATTCCCGGTCAGCATCAGCAGCCCTACCAGCATCAGCCGCAGCCGCAGTTTCATTCGCATCCGCAGCCGCATGCCCCGGCGCGCCCGCAGCAGGCTCGGGCTCAGCAGGCCCGAGCCCAACAGGCACCGCAGAGTGCAGGCCGTTTCGATGCGCCACCAGAGCGCCGGCAGTCACTGCAGAGCAGCCCTTCGTTCGCAGCAGGCCCTGCCAAGCAGCAAGGTGCATACCCTACACTACGGGCACTCCCAAAGACCCAGCCGCCGCCGCAACCGCAACCACAATCTGACCGTAACGACCAACCTGCGCCTCGCCGGTCGGCAATGCGGCCGGCTTCCACCGTTGCTACCGGTGCCGGAGTTGGCCAAGGGGCCAATCATGGAGTCAGCAATGGGGTCAACGGAGCTGACGGACGTACCCTGCGCAAGCAACCCGAGTCACCTGGCTCGGTGTCGTCCAGTGTTCCATCCGCTGTGCCTACTAATGGGCACAGTTTGTCTGGGCGACGGGCCAGTGTATCCGAGTCATACGACGACTCTTTGGATGGTCACCACTATCGTGCGTTGGTAGACGACAATGCCAGTATTGCCAGCGACTCGTCGTTCAAGCGTGAAAGGCCTCGGTCGCAGGCTCCACACCGGCTGATGTCGCTGCGCAACGATGGTGGCGGCCACGATGCCCGCAACCGCCGTCAGTCGCTCACTAAACAGGGAGGCCAGGACGCGGGCGACTTTGGTCAGGCACAGCTGCCTAACTCGGCGTCCGGCGCTGGTTTCCGTTCCTACTCGCTGCGAGGCCAGCAGGCGCCCGATCCTACCAAGCTCATGGCTGACGCGCGCCGCAACGAGCGTAGCGAGCGCATTGCCACGCCGGGCTTCAAGACCCTGCGCGGTAGCAGCATGGACACACCGCGCGGTCGCCGCGAGCAACCGGCCCCGGCCCCGGCCCCGAAACAGAGCAAACCCAGTGGCGGCAAGTTCCGGTCACGTTTCGCCGATAGCGATAGCGAAGACGAGAGCGGCTATGTGCCCTCCCACTCACGGCGCCACAGCGACAACGGCGCCGGCCGCGGTGCCGGCATCCGACACATTTTCTCCCCGACTACAGATGCCAAGACGCTGTTCCGTCAAAATGAGTACGACGGACAACAACGCAACGCTTCTGCGCCAGTTGGAGAGCCCAAAAAGAAGAGTTTCTTCAAGCGCATGTTCAAGCGCTAGCTCCATAAACTTTAGTATAACTAACGCTGTCTAACTAGTATCTTCCAGGTTCTCTGATCCGTTGTACCGTTGCTGGCAGCCTTACTCGGCGCAGTGCGAACCACAGGTCTCTCTCTCTATTTTAGTCCCGGATGCTAGGTTGCAGCAATATATTAGCCTGGCTAGTCTAGCATCGCATCTGTCAGTTTTAAGTATAAATATCACTCGTCTAGCAAAGCACGGTCTGAGGACGTGACCTGCTCGTCGCCCAGCGGGTCCATGCTCTTGTCGAGCTCGTCAATCCGCCGTCGCACCTGACCGGCCATCCGCATGCCATCGTTGACAATGCCGTCCATCATCGTACGCAGCGAAGCTCCCGGCCGGCGCGCAGGTAGCTGGTCCTGGGTCAGGTGGATGGACTCCCTCAAGCTTCTGGCAAAGAATGTTTCGAGCGTTTCATCAGCAAGTACCACCATTCTAAACGCTGGAAGAGTCAGTTTCTTCGAGTCCTTTGAATTCTTAGAGTCGTTCTCGACATTGTCTTTGGCCTCGGTTTTCGCCGCGGTCATTGCCGCTGTATTGGTGTCGACCTTGGTATCAACATCACCCTCGTCGGCGCCCAAGTCAATGAGGTCCACCGCCTTGGCTACCCCCTCAGCCGAGTCTGCAGTGTTCAATGATGGCCCCGCAATGTCGGCATAGTTTGCCGCTCGCTGCATGAACCCACTGATGGCGCTGAGATACCGAATGGACTGGCGTTGGCGGATCTCGTTGAGCTTGCGGTGACGCACTTCCGGCTCCACCTTGGCCAGCTCCGCCAAGGAGTCGGCATCCAGCAGGGCATCGTTGGCCGTAAATGGTCTCACCATCAGCAGTAGCCCCTCTGACATGGCATATATGCCATTGTGGTCTACCGCACCCTCACCGTTATCATAAAGGTGGAAGAACGTCGACATGGTCTCCATCAAATCTGTGTCGACTAGCCCGTCAATTCCGGCAACCGTATCCGCGAGCGTGAGGGCCTTGGTCTTGCGAGAGTCCCATTCGGTGAATAACCGACGGATAAAATCGTGCCGCTCGAGGTCCTCCCGAGAGATAAACTGTGGCCGCATAAAGTCGGCGACATTGGAAAAGAAGCTCAAGAATTGATGCAACCCCAAATCACTGTGCTGACCGCCAAGACCAGGGCGGTGATCCTGCACGGCCGAGTAGAAACGATCGTAGATCACCGACAACTGCTGCTGGTTGAGGTGACTCGGCTTGGGAAGGTTTCGCAGCTGCGTGCGCTTGGCGTACGTCTCAATGTCGGTAAGAATCTGGCCCTCGTATTTGGCCCGATATGAGTGTATCATTTTGTCGTCCACAATCGAAAACTCGCGGAATGCCACCACCATCAGTTCTTGGAACTTGGTTATGGGTCGCTCCCCATGGAACGTCTTGACGGGATGGTCGAGAGTGTCGAAGTAACTCTTGAGGATACCAATCACCTGAGTGTTGTCCTCTGCCGGCAGCAACTTCTCGCCATTGACTCTAAGAATTGCTAGCGCGATCTGGAAAAGCGCCTTGGCGCCCTCCAAAAAGAAAATATCAATAATTCTGAATGCATATACCAGGGGCATGGCATTCAGAAATAGCGACAGGAACCAAGGAAGAGAGACAACGCTTAGCGGCACGTCGATCTTCACAAAGTGCTGCCACAGAACAGGCATTGTCCGCTCTACCAGGCTCTCCAAAACCTTTTGATCAAGCAACGTGCCATACATGGTGCGCGAATAGTATCCAGGCAACAGAGTATCGCAAAGTGTCGTAAGAGTCCAAAACGCCTGCTCCTCAGTCTGGTAGATAAGCAGCGCAGCAGCTACAATGTTCATGGCCTGGCAGTAGCCAACCTCTGGGTTTTTCCAGCTGTACATTGTGAGCACCCGTCGAAGACGAGCGATTCCCTCTGAATCCTGATATGCCTGGTACTCGGGAAGCGAGCGGTTCAAGTCCTTTTCGATTTCTTCAATAGCTAGAGAATGCTTGTCTTTGCCGTCGTATTCCTCCAGCAACGATGTATAGAGTTTGGGGCTGGCCATGCGCAAGTTCACGGCTCCTGAAGTGATTTCCCAGATCTCGCCGCGCAGGCGGTTGGGTAGTCCTACCCTGATAAGCTTGTAGAAGCCGGGTTGTCGTACCATTGAGATATTGCGGCCGTTCTTGCTAAAGTACTCGAGCCACAGCCTTACCTTAGGCCGGTCCCTGAGCTTTTTGGGGTCACCGGGAAAACCAAATGTGACGCCAAGTCCTCCAGGAGGAGGGTGAGGCTTGTTTGCGTCATTCCCTGTTTCCGAATGCTTCCACTCCAAGTAGTCACTAAGATACTCGGAAAAGAAACTGGCTGTCACTTTGCGCATCTGTTTCCCCAAAGATAGATTGGCCTTGAGGTTTGCTCGAAGCCCATTGCAAAACTGCTCGCATGCAGAAAGCAGCCCCATGAAGCTAATAACAATAGCATGCCCACTGTAGAGCTCCATCTGCAGGGCAAATAAGTAAGACTTGGACGGCAGTCGCTCCACTCTGCGAATTGCCACTAACGGTAGCACAAAACTACAGAGGCGAGGATCTTCGGTACACTCAAACACTAGAAACGACTCTGATAGCTGCAGAGACCCTTCGTATACATCACTAGGAGTGATATTCCCTGGCGAAACCACCGCGACTTGCGCAGGGCATCTTCTCATGATTGTTTCCGGTGGAGGCAATCGGAATTGAGTTCGAAAGGCTTCGTCGGCCGTAGGCTTACGGGAATAAATCCCATTATCAGGAGCCGAGTCGAAAAGCTGCGAGGCTTTGGCTTTCAGCGTATCGAACAGGCTCATGCTGATGCTGACTGGACAAGCTCGAGGGGATGACTGAACGAGGGATTTACTAGGCCCAAGGCGACCATCATGGAAGCCAACAAAACGGCTACGTTCAAATAAAAAACAAGCCACAGTAGTTGTAGCCACTAGAATATACAGGTAACAAGTGCGGCCCTCTAATCCTGATGAGGACGGCTATCATCGGTTCAAGCGACCTAACCTTTATATGCAGGGGGTTCATGCTCAGGTGCCAAAGCTGCTTGGACAATCTGGACGAGATATCACATTCTGGTACAGGAACTCAATCACAATATTTGAATCTTGGCTGGCGCTTTGTACATATGGGCCCTGTGCCTCTAAGATGCTCGCCGGTTGACCGCCACGCCTTAACTCCAGGCTGCGGTCTCACCACCATCGCTCGTCTATTTTCATAGGTCGCGACACTCTCACAAGTCCAATCACCCAAAAATAAGGGCTGATGGCGTAGATCACTGACGGGCTCAACTCCGGGAGCCTGCACATCTGGCCCGCGAGCACGTCGCGCGCATACCTGGGTGTACTGCATTTTTGAGGTGTCCGTAACAAATACATCACTTCATCAAGAGGCTCATCAGCATGCTCATGAGCAATCAACTTTTTGACTGCCCGGACTTTGGAGTCCCTTTGCAGATACAGGCACCTTTAAGGTTGGGCACATTTAAGCACAAAGTCTCATGACAGCTCTATCAAAAACTCATCACAGGCCAAGCCAAAAAAGCACCTCATCTCAGCTTTCCTCTTCCGCTCATCAGATCCTTTGTAACCTCTCTGCGGCTTTTAGCAGTTACCCGTCTACAAAAGCTCCTCATTTGCTACAACACATCTCACTTTACGAGCGGCTCTTAATTTTCCTTGTCACTGTTCCGAAGAATTATCATTCATAGAGGGTAGGCGACAATTGCTTCAGCCAGACGGTAACTGCTTCAGTAATATACGACACAGTATCATACGGCTATCCTACAAGTCAAAAAATCTCTCTTTCAGTTAGGGATGCAAGTCTCAAATGTGTTAACAAAGGCTATATAGACTCTGTGAACACTGTTCTGTGAATTAGGGCTAGGGTGATCTTTGATTGTGCTTACTCATCTGTATGTCACTGGACAGGGCCCCCTCTCTCGAGCCCCCCACATCAGCATCTTCCAGGGTATATGAGACACCAAGAGTGAATTATTACTACATTTCAAATCTTTGTGGCTATTTATACAAGTTTTGTCACAATCATTGGATTCGCGAAACGAGAATCGACCCAGAAACCCTCAACAACCGCTGATCAGCTGGATCGAGACACGTCCCTTGCCCTACCCCACTAGGTGGGATGTGCATAATCTCATCAACCCCGCAACATATATGGCTCCAGTCGCATCCATGCGCAGACGGGCTGCGGATATGGCGACAAAAAAAAAGTTCAAGTGCAGCCAATGCGAACGCATGTTTAGCCGTGCCGAACACCGGGCCCGGCATGAACTTTCGCATAGCGACGATAGACCCTACAAGTGTACCAAGTGCGTCTCCACATTTGTGCGTAGAGACCTACTTCTTCGACATGTACGAACTGTACATGCGGCGACAAACAATGATTCCGCTATTGGAGATGAGATAAACTCGTCATCGAGGCCAAAACGCCGGAGACAGCACATTAAAGACGAGTCGCCGCTGCCTGTGCCTCCCGAATGCGATGACCGACTGCTGTCATTGGTAGCAGGTTCCTCGGCCGAAGACGTTTCGACAGCCATGTTTATGACAGAAATGCACAATACACCCCGTCATTCGCGGCACAACTCCTATTACAGGGTTGCTAGTCCTGGTGGGGGCGTGGCTCTTAATGGGTCCGCCCTGAATGCATCTGCGGACACAGTCAATATCCCTATGGACGCCATAAGGAGCTATGGCACCAAAGTCAGTACGAATGGGTTCAACGGGTCTATTCCTGACACTATGAATGGTTCTATGAATGGTTCCATTGATGGCTCTATGGATGGGTCTCTGAACGGGTCAATCAACGGAATGCATGACACCGGCGCTCGTCGACCCAGCCAGGACATGGGCAGCAAGAAGCCACTAGGCTCTGCTAGCGACTATAATCTTAAAGTGGACGAGCGCATGAAGCCTCTGTCCAAGACTGAGATCCAGGCGATCTCGAAACTTTTCCAGGAATCTGTATGGTCTGAGCGGGCCGAAGTGCCACCCAAGATCTTGCCCCAACAACGGCTGCATGCTCCACCGGCCCCTTCTGTTGGCGGCCTAAGCATTCCTCAATTAGAGCCTGATCTCGATGTAACTTCACTGGTGAAAGTACTAAGGCAACTGCCCAGTGGCCACATGTACTTGCCGAACCGGCTGCAACTGGACCGCTACTTGGGCGCTTTCTTCACGTTCGTACAGCCAATGGTACCTCTTCTCCACCCACAATCGTTTCGATGTGGTAGAGCCGCACCTGCTCTACTGTTTGCAATCTGTGCCTTAGGCGCAGCAGTATGTCATGAGCGGGCCATGGCAAACCTGTTGTCTTATAACGCAAGAATGCTTGTTTCCCTGCGACTGAGGTATCCTTCGACTACCACAGGCTATCAACCACCACCGATGGGCACCGTACAGGCCCTGGTATTGGTAATGTACCTTGCGGCTCTCAATGGAGACCGCGTGACGCTGGAGATGGTGGCACCCTTGCGTACGGTATTGGCTCGGTCGGTGCTGCAGCTGGCCCAGGACATGCAGCTCACGTTTCACCCGCCCGCCGTATCGCTGGATGATAAGCCGAGGTGGGCCGAGCGCGAGCAGGCGTTGCGCACGTTATATTGTGCGTACTTTATTCTGGCCATTCATTCGGCCATGTACAACTTCCCGCCGGCACTTCTACCTGATGATTTGCCCCATGATTTGCCGCTGCCGTGTGCCGAGTCCATGTGGCACGAAAACTTTCACGATCCAGAGGCCTGGAGCGAGGCAGCCCACGCCATGCGTGCGGCGGGCAACCGGCCCGTTACAACGTTTGGCCATCTATTAGATCTGTTGAGGAGCCGGCGTGCAGAGGCTCCGTCGATGTTGGATCCTTTGACCTTGCGGACGTTAGCGGCAACTATTTCTATCGAAGGTGACCCGTCGCGGTGCGGCGCGCGTCTGTGGGTTAACGCGGCCAAGGATCCATCACCGGGGAATGGCCAGGGAGGCCTTTCGAGTCTTGCCCTTGGTCCATTTGTTCACTTTATCGAGGCTCTAGGCGTGCATTGTGGTGGCACACTGGCCAATGAGTCGCGCGTCATTTCCGGTGTGGCAGCCCTGCAGCATCCACTGATTGTGAGCAGCCACGTGTTGGTGGATCTGACAGAGCTGCGCACCGCGATCGACTTGACAATCGTTCGCGAAAACCTCCAGTATGGCGACCCGCAGGCCGTCGCAGACGCTGCCGTTTCGTGCCTATCCCGGTTTGGTTCGCAGCAGCAGTTAGATGCCGTACTGCCGTTTGTGCTGCTAACATTTGATGCTATTGCTGGTACCGTCACGCTAGGTCCCAACATGCTGGCAGTATTTATGGCGTCCCCAATCTCTCTGGTGGTGGGCCACACGCTTGTGCTCGACTTCGAGATCCTGCTAGCGTCCATCATGTGGGTCCATCGCGCATCACTGGCCGCTACATCTGGGCCTGACCAGCAGATGCAGACACTCGCGTGGCTCGAGCAGTCGTGTGCACGCATTTCCCTGCACAGGATCGGTGGCTCTCTGGCCCCTGCCATTGCTGAGGCTGCAGCTCAAGCATTCGATACAGTGCGGGCTTGGGGAGTAACTGAAGTTATGGCTGCAGCTTTACGGGTATTTGCCAACGGTCTATTGACTTCATAAGCGCTAAGTTACCTCTGTGCTGCCCCTTGGGTCGTCTGCTACGTTGACCACTAAATTTCTAACTAGACTTTCCACTGGGTCTCCCATTAGGTTGGCGGATAAATTGTATATATTTATTTATCTCTTATTTTCATTTGCAATGATTTTCTTTTGTTCCCTTTTTTAGTAGCGCTCTTTTTAGACGTGTGTGGCGATAACTTGACATGCATTTTTGGGGGTGATGTGCAGGCAATTAAGCCTGTACATGTGCGCGAAAGTATGACCGGCCGCGGAGAAATTACCGGTGCAAAGAAGGAACAGAAAAGACCAGGCAGAAATTTAAGGAGTAAAGTCAA
Source organism: Wickerhamiella brachini (assembly GCA_030565285.1). NCBI lineage: Eukaryota > Fungi > Ascomycota > Dipodascomycetes > Dipodascales > Trichomonascaceae > Wickerhamiella > Wickerhamiella brachini. The sequence continues at coordinate 154,676 of JAJMBL010000003.1, read as the reverse complement.
TGGAATCGATAAATGGAACTAGATCCTCTACACCAACCAGGTGAAGGGGCGCAGGCGGGCTAGAGCAAGCCCCTGCATGATTGCGGGGTTCCATGCCCTGGCGGACCACATTACAAAAGAGATGCCTGCGGCCGCCGGAGTCGGACCTGCATATGCGCAGCATGCTGAAATTCGACAACCGTCCCTTTACAAACAAAAGTACAATCAAGGGAGCCGTAGCATTGGACCCGAACAAGGTGTCGTCCGTTTCCTCAATCCATGTCATCTTGAAGGGCATGGTGATCCTTCGGGGCGTCTCCTCGGAGCTCTTGTACCATGACACTGAGGAAATCTCACTCGAGTCTGGAAATAGCAAGGCTGAATTTCCCTTTGCCATCTCTTTCCCCTCACAATCATTGTTACCTAGCGTTGCCGGTTTGGAATATTGTGTCGAGTACACGCTACAGGCGGTGGTGAAACGACACTCGCTGCTGCATAAGACCAGCTCCGAGCAGATATCCATCACGTATGTTCCTTCTTCGCATCCACCCGCCGATAAACGAATAGTGGCAACAAAACAGTTTGGTGATACCAAGGTGGAACTGAGCTTTCCAAATGCGTTATTCCAAGCCCCTGACCCGATGGATATCCACCTCATCATCCACAGTCCAAACCCCTTAGCAGTGTCTCGAGTAACGCTAATCGCAGAATGCAAGACGCGGTGGAGAGCCCCAGGGTACAGAGTGATGGATAATGTTCACGAACAAATGCCGGTGGCGGCCGCAACCGTTAACAAGAAGGGTACTACTGTTGATCTCTCGGACGAAATATCTCAATTGATGTGTCTGAAGTATCTACCGCCTACGTTTAACTTCCCCTGCGATCAACGGTTACCGTATCCTGAAGAAAGAGGACAGCCGAGAAGCAAAGTTTTGGGGATTGCGAGAGAATATGACCTGATTGTGCGGATCGAGGGGACACCGAGTATGGAAATCGCACAGCCAATAAAGGTATTGTCGCCATATCTTTCCGGAGCTAGGGCCGACTCACCGGAACTTCCTCCTGTTTATTTAAACGAAAATGATGCTCGACGCAAGCCCGATAAAGGTCTTTATCTGCATGACCTTAAAGCGGTCCGACACCAGATATTGGGTGGGTTTTGAGTTTGGTTGCCCAGCGGACTCAGAGCGGTCTACCTGGCTAGTCTGCTTTGAAGAATACTAGTGGAAACTAGAACCTATCGTTTCTAAGGTAAATAAACGCATCCGCACAAGGAACATTGTCAATATTTCATTTTTTTCACTATGCTAACCACCGCGAGCGGTAGCGGATATATAGCCGGTGCCATTAGGGGGAAATCAACCAAAGACTAAACTTAAGCCTCCAGAGACAGACGGGCGTGGCCGTTGGTGACCTTGACGCCCAGAGCCTTGGCACGCTCGACAATAACGACGCGGTTCTTGGCAGACACGTTGTGAGCAATCTCGGCAGCGTAGGTCTTGGCCTGCAGGATCAGCAGCTCAAGATCAGAGATGTTGGAGACAACGAAAGCCTTGTGGCCGGAGGGCATGAGGTGACGGGTACGCTTGTTGGAGCCGTAGCCGATCTTGGGCATACGGATGGTACCACGGAAACGGCGACGGACGGCCGAGTCAATACCCTTGGGCTTGCGCCACGACTCACCAACGCGCTTGTAACGATCCGAGTGGTGACGCTTGAACTGCTTCGAGTGCTTCTTCACGATCTTGGGGTGGGGGAGCGAGGCCGTCATTTGTGAATGATTCGATCGAGCGCGAGTGGGTATTGAGGAGGGGAGAGTAGCGATGAGTGGCAGCCCTAAAGCCCTGAGCCCTAGACCAAGCAGCTGGTGAAAACTCCAGCTGATTAATCAGAATCTCTAGTCTATCGGTGACTAAGCATGATGAAACTCGGGCAACCCCTCAAGCCGGGCACCGGCTTTCCACCCACTATTTGGGACAATAAAGTCAGCACAAAGTGGTCTTCTTAGATCGCCCCCACGCCATGGATTCTCCATTGGTCCCGGATCAAATATACCGGCGAGGCGAGCCAAGTGGAAAGGACGATCTCATCCAAATCTACAACCTCTCGGACCTGGCTGCGTCGGTAGCTCGCCAGGACCTTGTTAGCGGAGCCAAGCGCAAGCTTCGCAAGTCTTATAAGAATCACATTGCGGATCTTCCGGGGAAACATACCATCCCGGCCCGCGGCGAGACCGCATGGTCGCTAGGAGAGATGTCTCGGCAGCCACTACCGCACGTGCCCGAGATTGCTGATTTGGACCCGCAATTGCTGGCCAATCTCCGGTTCGACCGTACACCTTCTACGGGCATTCCCGGCTTTGATCCGAAAATGCTAGCCACGGCCGCTGCGCAGGGCGAGTCGAATGCTTACTCTGCGGCGTCCTCGCCAAGTGAAAGCAAGAAGAAGAAGAAGCGAGACTTCAGCGGCGGGCCTGTCGAAAAGAGGCGGAAAATCTAGCCTTCTGCCGCTCTTTGTTCTGCCGCTCTCCAATGTTCTGGCAGTTGCCCACTTGACCTCTGTACCTCCGGACTCTTGGACCGTTACCTCTGGATCTTTCCTTTGCACCATGCGTCTCTGCATTCCACACTTCTGCACCTCTTTGAAACCACTAAAAATGGCCCAAACGGCCAATATTTATATTCGTTCAACCTTCGCCAGGCTTTCCAACTCGTCTAGTTAAGCCACTGCTAGCACAGTTCGCCAGCCGTCTTGTCTGCTAGTTCTGCTAGTTGCTATCAGCAAGTAACCCTAGTCAGTAAAGCTAGTAACTAAAGTCAGAAAAACCTAATAGTTCAACTAGTGCAGCTAGCTAGTAGCTCAAATAGTGAACCTAACTCAGTCAGTTAGTGAAGCTAAAAGCTGGTATCTAGTAAAGTATTTACATCTACTTTGAAAGTTTGTGGAAAAACTCGGACACTTTGTTGTGCGTGCTCGAAGTCCTTTCCTTGCGGGAAGGACTGCTTCGTGTGAAGCTAAGACTCGACCGCAATTGCCGCGCCCGCGACATCGTACTGGTAGACTGGTTGCTGGGCGCGGGTGACGAAGTACGGAAGAGGGAATGCGTATGCGACGTCTTGCGTGAGGTCTGGGAGCGCGATTGCTCGGGGATCTCTTGAACCGACGGCTGACCGGTGGACCGCCCCAGAGAGTTACCGGAGTTACCCAACGAAGGAGGGGTCGGCTTGGTGAGCTTTCCCATGGCAGATGCCGGGCTTTGTGGGGTGTAAGGCTTGTCCGAGCCGCTATCAAGCTCCTCAGGGTCAGTCTCCTTTGGCGAGTCGGACGTTATGTCGCTTATCTCACTCTCATTGCCGCTACTGCCATAGCCTTGTACAGTGTCGGTAGCCTTGCGGTCGTGGTCCTGGGCCGAAGAGCGCCGCGCCTCGCCGTTCTGCGGCTGCTCGATTGACTGGACGAGCGAGTCGCTTTCATGGTGCTTGCGCGGGTGCTGGCGGGCCAAAATACTTTCATCCAGGACCCGGCGAGCAGCTTGCTCGGCCTCTTCAGCTTTATGTTTCGCAGAGTCCCGCCGTTGATACTCTGGTAGTAAGAGCCGGTTCGAGGGATGCGAGAACCGCCGCGAGATGGTGCGCACAGGTGCCAGCATGTCGCTCAGAGCACTGCCGTTGGAGTTGATGCGCTCCAAGGGATGGTAATGGTCCATGGGCTGAATGGCGTGGTGGGTAACCTCCTTGGGGCCTTTATGGCGTCGGAACCGGCTCGAGAGAATCGTGCCCGAGTGGCCAACGAGAATCTTGATCACGTCCTTTTTCAGCCGCATGGCCAAGTCCAGCTTGGTCCACATCTTGTTGCGGTACCGCAACTCAGGCAGTGGAATCACCACATCTTGCAGATCCAGCCAGTTGCTCTTGGATCGCCCCTTGTAGGACATACATAAAGTGGTGTCGTGGATCGTGAAGCGGATGATATTGGTGTAGTTGGATGCCCGGTCAACCATCTCATTGATCTCGCGGCTAGCAGATGGCTCGGTCTCGTGCGGCACTCGCAGCCGCAACCACCGGCCCAGCTTGGACCGCGGTCCTTCCTCGTGAGGGGTAGGTTTGTCCGACTTGAGCGACTCGGCGTCCGAGCTGCTGCTGCTGTTGTCTGAGTCGCTGCCATCGCTATCGGACTCGTTCTTGTTGTTGCTTTCCTCTTGCTGGTTCTCTTTGCGCACAGGGAACGCAAAGTCCATAATCTTATCAGCAGTAACGCGCTCAAGCTGAATCTTCATGGGCTGAACCCGCACATCTACCTCTTCGACAATGGGAATGCCACCAACTGGATCGAGATCGGTCCATTGAACGGCGGCCATAGGCTTGTGCTTGTCGAACTTTTTATAAGGGGCAACAATTTCAGGATAAATGGCATCGGGCATCAGGTTCCACCCTTGTAGCATTCCAACCTCTACTCTTCGAAGAGAGAACTGGCCCTCACTCGAAACCTGGGAAAAGTGCGTGCGCGCAAGTCCCATGTCGAGGAACGGCTTGCCATGCTCGTTAAGAATATGGCCCACAATCTCATCCACAAGAACTGACCATTTCGAGTACGACACTGTCGTGCTCTTGATAGCCCGCCTTAGGCCGGCCTTGAATGCGCGCATCACCACCAGCAGCTCAAGAGCAGCCTTGTGGTACTCATTCTCAACCTTGACAATATCGCGCGAGCTAGTATCTTGTGAAGACTCGTGAGAAAGCGCATTGGATGCTCGATAAAGCTCTCTGCGAATAAAGAACTTGCTGTGAATGGTCCGCAGAGCATTGATGTCTTGTTGTAGCTGGGTGAGATGGCCGATCAACGATTGGAAGTCACTGCTAAAATCGGTCGACAGCATCACTCGCTCAATGACCTTGTTGTGTTCCTTTTCCACAGGGTCCTTGTAAGCCAGCAAATCGTGGCCAATCATATAGGCTGTGTAAAACTGGACCGAATCACAAGCAACGAGGATACGAGGACTATCCACCATAAATCGGGCCCGGACGGTGGCATCGTCTGCGCAATCGCCCCTGGAATGATCAAACGGCGTGGGTCCCTTTGTGGTGACATTAGCCGGGTCCTTGGCATCCCCACCCACCGACACTGGGTTCTTAGAACCCTCGGCCGGTGACTCTTTGCTTTTGCCCTTTTTGGTGACATGCAACTGGTTGGGCTTGTCATGGCGGAACGCAAGATCGACATTCTTGACGATCTTGAACTGATTTAACGCATCGGATGAGTAGCAGAGGTCTAACGCCAGCCACGGTGCAGCATGACCCAACGATGTGCTACCAATGGGTGAAGCGCCACGCATAATATAGGGGTTAGTGGACAGCGCACCAATATCGTACAATATCTGGTCTTTTTCGCTTAGCACAAACGCACTGGCACGGTCGATCAGCGCACCATAGCGTTTCTCTACAAACGCGGTGTCATCGTCCGACCGGTCCTTGTCATAAACAGAAACAATGCGTACGTCCACATCACGGGCCGCAATCTGTACCGACTTCGTTGGGTTCTTTTCTGAAACCATCTGAATCTGCGGAGTCAAGAATCGCACCAAATATGAGCTCTCGAGGCAGCACGACTCAGGGATCTTGACCAAGTCGTCCACAAACGTCTCCAGGCGTTTGGAGCTGGTGACATGCGGATCGCCGTAGCCCTTTGAACAAGGAGGGTCTGCGGCGTTGGCTTCTTCGTCCTCTTCGCTAAGTGACTTCTTGCTCTTGTCGTTGGTGCTTTTCTCATTTTTGGCCTGCTCCTCAGCCTTGCGCACCAACTCCTCGATATACTCGACAGCATGGCGGCACCGATTCTGCTCAACCTCGCGATCGAGTGAAAATGCCAGTTTAAGCCGGAAGATCCGATCCCGCACCTTATTGTTCCACTTGGCGTGCACAGCATAAATCATGAAGCGGTTATTGAACTGCGAATGGGACTGCGGTGAAACCACGTCCTCGCTAGACTCGAGCTTGAACTCACGCTGCGTTTTAGCATCGGGGTTGAATCCTCGCACCGGCTCGTCCGAGCCATCGCTTTCGGACCATAAGTCGTCTGCAGCATTGCCGTTGCGGTTACCGGCTTGGCGATCCTGCTCGGTCTTGCCGGTAATAGTTGCGCTAGTGGCATCGGTGCTGGCTCGGGTGGTCTCGCTACGGTCGCTTGCTCGCTCACTTGCCTGATCGCTCACTCGAGTGCTCGAAACAGAATTTTCTGAGCCGTTATGCCCAGACCCATGAGGCTCTGGTTTCAAATCCACCGAGTCGGACAAAATTTCGGATGAGTGACGATCTTCTTCGGCCTTCTTTTTGCGAAGTTCTCGGAGCACTCCACGGCCTTCAGTAGCAAGCTTAGAAACTAGCGGTTCGTTTGAACTGTCGGATGGATCGGCCTTCTTCTTCTTGCGGATCGAGCTGATATCCATCGCATAGCCACGCCACTGGTCGGCCACGGCGCCTAGGAATGCCTCCTGACACCGCTCTATCTCCTCGTCAATGCGCTTTTGCGAGGTCTTGATTACCTCCACCAGTCGTGCCGTGTTATCCTCCTTTTCCTGGAGAGCCGAAGTACGGTCCGACATTGGCTGGGTGCGGAGACTGTCAAGCATAGCCTGCACATCGGCCATGCGCTCATTGAGCTCTGTGCGATGCCGTTTGAGCAATTGCAGCTGCGTGAAGGCAGGATGCTTTCTTTCCAACAGACAATCGTGCACCACCTCGTTTTTGCCAAACTTGAGGTACTTTTTGCCATCATGCATGCCATACGGCGACCCACTATGATCTGTCTGCCGCATATATGTGAATTGAGGCGAAAACACGAAAGGCAAAATCTCAACCTTGGGGATATCTGCGGTAGAAACGCGACCCAGAAGCATGCCGATTTCCACAAAGTCCTCGATATCTGACCACTCGCGAGCCTGCGTCGAGTCAGGGAACGATGCAAATGACGGCGTAGCACCAGTCTGCGTAGAGTGGGCAATCGAAGGCGCTCCGCGGGGCAGCAAGTGCCGGGAGGACGAGTTGAACGACTCAGGCGGCGACATCTGTGGCCGCAATCGCGATGCTCCCGCCGGCTTGCCCGACTTGGAGGAGCTACCATGGCGGCGGATTTTAGCAAACACCGTGCGCACGTCCGTATCTTTGACGTCCACCTCGCCCAAGTATGTGGCCATATGCCACCTCTTGGAGCCCGCCTGGGGCTCGCGGCGCGTATGGATATCCATCACAAACTTGGACACCCGCGCCTTGAGGCCTGTATAGGTATCGTTTGACGACTGTCGACCCGGCCGAATGGTTTCCTGTACAAACGACAGGTATAGTGGTGACAGGAGTAGCTGATATTGCGCACCACTCAACACAGACGAGAACTTTGCCTTGGTGTCGCTTTCACCAGGGAATAGCGAGCCGGATCTCAAAGGTGGCCACAAAACACTCTTGAACTGCTCCTTCCAGTACTTGAAGTGCCGGAACACGCCAGGAGTCAGATACACTGAGTTCATGCTGGACTCAGCACACGAGTGCACGCTGACAGCCATAAAGACATAGTCCGAGCGGAACCCGCGGTAAGCGTCATAATCTTTCACATCCTTGACAAAGTTAGGCATTGACAATTGGATATCGTAATGGTGCCGGAAGCTCTTTGTGCGGTCGATAGAATCGGGAACCTGTCGCTCAAACATCATGCCCATCTTCCACTGTGTGGCGTCTGAAAAGCGCATAACCACCTTGGCGGCTTGATCCATGGCATCATAATTGGTGCGGAAACCGGCACCACGTTGGCCAGGCGCACACGACAAGTACTCCGTCTCCCATGTAACAAAGTTAGGAACAATGGTTTCAAACACCTTGGAATCGACAACCAAGAGGTTCTTGGGTTCGTCGCTTTCATTGACCAATACGCGCACATTCTGTTTCCACACAAACGCAAAGCCTGCATCATCGCCAGTGATGGCGTAAGGATCACGCCCAGCTTTCAGTAGAAAGTATAGCGGCGAGTTCGGCAAGTTAAACTCCATGCGAGCATGTAGCACTAAGCGGATCTTATCCCAAAATCCGAGCTCTGGCGACAAGTCAATCGGAGGCTTGCTGAAGTTCGAAAAGCCTTGCTGCATGAGCGCAAACGCAGGCTTATACGCACTGCACCAGGTTACTCGCGACGGGCGGGTCGTATTGGATTCGAACTTGAGGTTGGTATAGATTTTGGCGGGTGCCAACGTGCGGTGTACCTCAATCACCTCTACGCTGCGCTTATGAGCAATGTCTGAGGGCACGTTCTGCAACGGCACAAACAAGGGCCGAATATTGCGCTCGGAACTGACTAGCTGCTCGGAAATCACAAACTCGCCATAGACTCTCAGCGCACTTGTTTTTGGGTCTTGCGACGGCGCCAAAGCAGGTAGTTCCAGCACCGGTAGCGGGTAATCGCGTAAATCCACCCGCAAGCCGCCCTGTGCACGGATATCCAAGTACAGGGGCACCATGATAGAGTAGCGCGAATCTTTGGGCACACCCTTGCCAACATTGTACATAAAGTCGCGTAGCTGATCAACATCGAAGTGGGTGCGGCCCACGTGCAGCTCAGTATCCTTGAACTGCGCGCTCATAAGCAGCGGTTGTTCCGAGTAGCCCACAATCATCTCGTCTTCACATGTTACCTTGTCCAAGACATCGGGAACAGGCTGCGAGAGTTTGTGAGCCACTCCTGATCGCTGGTCATCCTTAGCAGAGTTGATCAAACGGTACCAACTGCGCTCAAAATGCTTGAGTAGCCGGTGCCGTACTTCGGCCAAAGTGACCATCGTGCAGGCATCCTCGTCGTCGACATCCTCCAGCGACCATTCAATCTGTTCGTTGTGGATATGCTTATAGTCTTCTGAGTTCCAGAAATGGTACCATGGCGTCTGTGAGCCCTTGCGGGTAGCATTGTGGCCAATTTCAAGCGGCGTGTCAAGCAGCCGCCGCAGAAACGAGTGGTTGTGCTGCGCAGACGATCCATTCGAGCTCTGGCGGGTATGCGTCGACTGTGGAGCTGGGGCGGTGGATGGCCGCGGTAGGCCACCCTTCAGGAACGATGTGGTACGGCATATCCGGGGGCGGTCGCGCCCGTCGCGCTCAGTTCTCTCGGACCGCTCTGAGCGGTCTGAGCGGAATGTGGACGGGCGTGGCAAATGTTCCTTGAGATGCTCCTTGGTGCTGGAAATGCCTGGGTGGTCGGCATCACCCTGGCTAAACGTAGCGGCATGCTTGAAAGACGACCCAGTGGGGCGTTCCATCTCAAATGATGGTCCACGCGAAGTTGCTCGGCTATGTGTTGCAGAAGCCACAGACGACGAAAAGAACTCGCTATCCTCTTCGCCATCAACATACTCGTTTGCAGCCGATGCTAGTTCTTGCGTGACTTGCTCCGAGTACTGCTTGGCAAACCGCTCAATCACCTTTTTGATACGGTCCTCCAGTAACAACTCCATCTGGCTGCGGGCCTGCTGAGCGATCGCTCCAGTCTTAAAGATAAGGTTAAGGTCCCCCTCGAAATGGTCATCCTCGAGTCCGAGTAACAGCGACTTTGTTCGCAAGCGGATCAACGGAATCGGCGGGATGCCCTTAATTTCGTTGGGTTGCAAGATCATAAGCGGGTCGCCCAGCTTGGTCTGCTCGATCAACGTCTTGATGGCCTTGGCCATGGTGATACCCGAGTCGATAATTCGATACAGCTTAAATTTGAAGGGCACATTGATCCGCACGCCAGCCACATCGGCCAAGATGCGGTCTTTGTCACTCTTATTCATGTTGAACTGTAACTTGACCTGCACAAGGGACAGAATAATGCACCATGCTGCTCGGTAGAATGGATATCGGGAATATAGCCGCAGAGCTCCAGCCTGCAAGCTTGGGTTGCTGCCCGAGGTGTAGCTCATGTGGCCCTTTGTCAACTCGATCATGACGCGGTTCTCAGAAGGCAAATCGATCTTGAACCGCACATTGCCAAGGTCAGCAGAGAGAATGGGATGCTCCACTATGCGATCCACGTTCTGAGCTGTTTCCGGTGGTGCATCCTTTTCAAGATTTGCGGTAGCCTTGCGCCGTAAATCGTTACCCATGGCGTGGTCAATCACCTCTCTGAGAACCATAGCTGCCAGCAGCTGGTTGATGTTGATGTCGGCCACCAGCTTAGGCAGGTCCACATGCAGCTTGAGCGCTGGGCTACCGTGAAGCGTGCGCGTCAGGGCCTCAGCTTCGAGCACGGGCATTTCCAGCAGAACTGCCTGTTTGCGCATGTTGTCGTCCATAGTATGTTCGACGTAGGCGTTTGTCACCCGCGACAACACAAAATTGCTTGCAGTAACATGAGCACGACGGCCGTCGGTAAAATACTCCTCGGGAGCCTCATAGTCGCGCGCGTAGTTAAGCACCAAAGTTTTAAGGGCAAACTCTAGGCCCAGCAGGTTATGGTGCTGGCGACGGAAGCGATCACTGGCAATCGCCAACGAAATGTCTGTGAGGTTCATACTGAATGTGACCAGCCATGCCGGCAGCTTGCGCAATGGCAAGAGTTTGGGCCGTGGCGATGTAGCCATTTTCTTCTCTGCGCGCCGCTGCAACTGGTCTTGGCCGACTGAAATGTACAGCATGCGGATCTTGTGGAAAATTTCCGCCTGCAGCAGCTTGAACTGCACGGCCGAAACCTTTCCTGTTACGGCTACCGTCAGTTCGGGTTGAGTTTTGGCACTGACCGCAAACCTGATATTGTCCGAAGTACAAATATCGAAGTGCTCGATCTGGTCACTACGGTACCACACGCGCGCATGCGTTGCTTCCACCGTAGCATCTACCTCGTACACATTGACTTGACCGTCTTTGGTGTCCAAAGTTGAATGTGTGGACGAGCAGTGGGACGAGATCCGCGCCCCAGACCAAATAAACATCGAGTCCTTCTCGTCCACCACCAGCCGAAGCGCCGGATCTTGGATAGTCAGGTTGATATCGGTTCGTGGCAGCAGGTTCTGTAGCGGAACTCGCACCTTCCAAGGCTCGGTATTCCGGACAGGCGCATCTGGCGAAGCGTAGCGATGACTGCCAAACATTTGCAGCAAAATTGGTAGTTGATGCATCTCAATATTCACATTGGGAGACGACACATTCACCTGCATACGCACCACACTCTTATTGGCACCTTCTTCATCGTGCACAAGCTTTAGCGTGCGACTCACCGTGTTTGTCTTTGTGAGAACAGTGACCATGGGCACGTAAAGCAGCTCCTCCTTACGAATGCCATTGTCAATACCAAAATTGATCGATGCAACCGTAAACAGACCTTGGTGTGCAGAGTCGCCAGGATCGTAAAGGAGCTTAAAGCTTGGCGACTGCGGGTTGATACGGCGGACCTCGAGATTGAAGTCGCTCATGGACGCAGCAAGCGTCACTTCGCGTTTGTCCTGGAATGCGGGGTGTGGCGTGGGGAGCTCACTGATCTCGAAACTGGCCACCTTGAACTCGATCTGCTTAACAAGATAAACCAGTACTAGACCAGTCTTGGCCAGCCGTTGACGGTCTACCTGTGAAAGCACGCTTTGCTTCCGGGGCTCACAAGGCACACCAGCTTTAGTACGAGCTTCGACACGGTGCTTGCGTACCGTTTCCAAAGCCTCCACAAAGCGCCGACTACGCAGGGTGATGCGTCCACCTGTCAATGCCAGCGACAATTCCTTGATGCCGAGATCACGCTTGGACAATACGCCCGTCAATGTCAATGTGATATAATCCAGAATCTGTATGGGCTCTTCATCATCCAAACTATTGGCAAGGTATACATCGGAAATGCGTAGCTTGGATGCAACAATCATCTCATGTAGTGCCAGCTTATAGGCGTCCAAAGTCCCTACAAAGCCATTTGTTTCCAGCGTTCTTAAGTTCCGCGTATCGATACGGTAATCAGCATGGCCCATCACCAACGTAGCCACACCAGTATATGTTAATGAGATGGAGGTCAAGTTGATCTCCATGAACTGAAGGCGGGGCAATAGCCACTGCACGAGCTTAAATAGTGGCTTGTTCTTCTTGGAGACAAGCGGCAGCGACTTCAACTGATCAAAAGCCGCCAAGGGATCCTCCCTGTCCTTCGAAGATTCTCGGGACTCCCCCTTGGATCCGCCATTCGGCCCATTAGAGGCGGCATGTTTCGCAGAGTGGGGGTGAGCCAGACCTCGGGCAATCTCGGCTGCCTCTTCGTCTATAATGGCCTTCAAATCCACCACCACCTCGCAATTAATCACATGCAAGGTGACCCATCCTGGGCGGGCCACAGTTGGCCGGTGGAATGACAGGCCAAGATTGCCTACTCGTACCTCCATACCACTTTTAGGGGAGAATGCAATGTATCTCAAAGAGAAATAGCCAATACGCTTGATAGAGACGCCTGTAAACAGACGAAGGATGGCAAACAGTACAAAAGTGGTCAAGTAGAGAATTGCAAGCACAGACACGATTCGGGAAAGCACGACAAGCTGAAGCTTGCCGTACTTCTCGAAAATGTGCAGCTGGTTGAGTTTCTCCAAACGAGCCATTTTGTAAGTCGGAGATACGCCTCCGTAGAAATGTCAATAGCAAAGAACCGAGTGGAAAAACGGTGATGCCCAGGCTATTACTTTTTTGGGGCGGCGATTGCTTGGGAAGAGGCTCTGGATCCCAATAAGCCGGGCGCGGGTAGGGGTTGGCGCGGTGGTTGGGCCTTGCAGCCCGTCCAGATGGCTTGTTATTCCAGTGAGGCAAATAAATACTAGCGATATTATTGCTAGCTGAGGTATTATTTTTATCCTGATAGTATTTTCTGGCTTTGCAGATACCTCTTTTTTCTTCGCTAAGGACTATTGGCTTCGAATATCCCAATCGCACCGTGCATGATAGCCACATACAGCTACATGTACCGTCTTTGGCCGCTGACACACGGGCCTGTCAAGTCTGTCAAGTCTGTCAATTGCCGGGCCTGTCTCACTCATAAGCGCGAATCGACTACCATTGTTGCAGATCATTTTGTGATCCAAAGACAAACTCACTAGCTTCGAGTGGGTCACGTTACTCCTATATCTCTTAATTTCTGGCAGTTGTTTCTTCTTGTTTATTCTTCTTCATTTCTTTTTTTCCTGTATCTGTTTAAACCGATCGGACGGTAAAGATCGCCCGCCGATACGCTTTGTTCCCCGACATTCGCCAGCTCGCCCGTCCCCCCGCGCCCTTGCCCTCGTGCTATTGATCGGGCTAGTAGCCAGAGACTAACAGGGCAAGGGCGCAGGCGTGGACATCCCAAAAATCTTAGTGATCAAGGCTTGTGAAAAATTAAACCATGCCGCCTAAAAAGAAGGGACAACGCATGGATCTCGGTGAGTTCCTCGCCGAATTCCCCGACTCGAAAGGCTCTACTAGTTGGGCCGATGATGAACCTAGCAATCTGGGTGGCCTCGGCGGCCTAGGTGGTCTTGGCGGGTCACTTGGTGGTAGCCTTGGAGGCGGCCTGGGAGGTGACGGCTGGGGTGGTGCTGTTGCTGTTAGCCAGCAGGTTCCGTTGCCTTCCTCACCTCCCTATACTGCTCGTTTGTTCAACTTGCCTTACGAGCTGACCGAGGACGAGGTTCGTCGGTTCTTTGTTGACAACAGCTTGACACTGATTTCGGTGCGGTTGCCCAAGGACGTTGATACCAATCGGATTCGTGGTTTTGGTTTTGTTGAGTTTGAGACTCGTGACGCATTGAAGAAGGCCATTGAGCTCGAAAACTCGCAGCTGGCCGGTCGGCCCCTGCGCATTGCCGTCGCTGAGAACAGAGGTGGGATGGGCGGCGACCGGGACCGCACCGACGATGACTGGCGGTCCGCTCGTCGCGGTCCTCTGCCTCCTATGGCCCGTGGATCTGGTGGTTTTGGTGGTGACCGTGGCTTTGGCGGTCCTCCTCGTTTCCGTGAAGAGGAGCCTGATCTGGACTGGGGTAACCGCAAGGGCCCTCTGCCCCCTCGCACTGACCGTGAGCGTGGATTTGGCGGTGGCTTTGGCGGCGACCGCGGCTTTGGCGGTGATCGCGGCTTTGGTGGTGACCGAGGCTTCGGCGGCCGTCCCCCGCGCGAGCCTCGTGATGAACCCGATCTTGATTGGGGTGCTCGCAAGGAGATGAAGCCTCGTGAGTCTCGCCCGGCACCTCGTCCCCCGCGCGAGCCCCGTGCTGAGGAACCCGATCTGGATTGGGGTGTTCGCAAGGAGATGCCTCCCATGCGTAAGGCCCGCGAGCCCCGCGAACCTCGCGAACCTCGCGAGCCTCGTGAGCCTCGGGCTGCTGCAGCTGATAGCTCGCGTGACTTTGACAACTGGGCTCGCGGCTCGCAGACCAGTAAACCCAAGCCCAAGCCTAAGCAGGCGCCTGCACCGACCTCTGGCTCCTCTGCCACTGGCCAGGGTAGCGTGCGTGACCTGAGCAAGGGATTCTCTGTTCTCAGCACCGACGAGTAGTATATGCACAAAGTAATAGCTATAGGCTTATTGTATGATCATTCTTTTGGAAAGCGGTTTCGTGTGGCAGGTACTCTAGCGCGTTTCTACTTTCTATAACCCCAGAATCATGCCAGGGCAAGGGTCGATGTATTTGATATCACGAAGCTATGTGTCCATCAAAAGCAGGTTTTGTACACTAAGGATGTATGAGAAGAAAAATAGTACTATAAAGAAATGAAGAGAGTGAATTTAAGAAGCAAGTCTAGAGAAGAAAAGGAATGGTAATTAATTTGTAGAAAACAAATGGCCAGTCCTTAACTTGTTTGCCCCATGAAAAAGGAGGTTGTCACTCGACTGTCCAGTAGCCCCAACCCTGCGCACCGCCACTACCCCAACCTTGTAGATAGGGAAGATAACCCCTCTCCTACCTGTCTCCTTAGTCATGGGCAACTCCAGCTCAAAGAACAAGCGAGAGTCGAGCAATCCGGGATTCAGCAGGACTGATACCCAGACCTCGACACGGAGCGGTCGAAGCATTCGGTCCGCTAAGTCCAATCGGTCGCGGCGCTCCATGACCGAAGAAGACCGCAGCTCGGCGGCTATTGCGACCCCGAAAGATCAGTCCTCAACTGGCGGCCCCACCGCAACCAACGCCAATGACGGCCAGGATGGTTATCCATTCCCCTCCGTGCCGCGGAGTATGCAAGTTGTTTCTCCTAAGGAGCCCATTTTGCTCTATCGTGACAAGGATGGCAACATCACAAACCCCTCCACGCCCTTCAATGAAAACGGCCCCGAAGCGAAGAGCCCCAATGCTCGGGCAATTAGCATTCCGGACCAGGCCCCGGCAGGCTCCTCCAACGGCGCATTGCTAGGTAGCAACCTTTCTTCAGGCTCTGGGAATCAACCCACCACGCCACGGGACATTGCCGGCTCGGCGTCCCGGATCAATGGCGAGCTGCCATTTGGGGCGTCGCCCCGAACTCCTGGTGCCTCTCAACTGCTGGGTGGTATCTCTGGTAGTGTCAATGTCGATGATACAATCCAATTACTGCTGGATGCGGGTTATAGTGGCAAAACGGCGCGGTCGTTTTGCCTGAAGAACTCGGAAATTGGCATCATTTGCCAAGCCGCCCGCGAAATCTTCTTGAGCCAGCCCACTCTGTTGGAACTTAGTCCCCCTGTAAAGGTTGTGGGAGACATCCATGGTCAGTACGGTGACTTGCTGCGGCTGTTCAATATGTGCGGGTTCCCACCCCAAAGCAACTATTTATTTTTGGGTGACTATGTGGACCGTGGCAAGCAGTCATTGGAAACAATGGTGCTTCTACTGCTTTACAAAATCAAGTACCCCGAGAATTTCTTCATTCTGCGAGGCAATCATGAATGTGCAGGCGTTACACGCATCTATGGCTTTTATGATGAATGCAAGCGGCGGTCAAGCATCAAAACGTGGCGCATGTTTGTTGACACGTTTAATACGCTGCCCATTGCGGCAGTGGTGGCGCAGAAAATCTTTTGTGTGCACGGCGGGCTGAGTCCATCTCTCAACAATGTCAATGATATCCGCAGCATCGAGCGGCCTACCGACGTGCCTGATTACGGTCTTCTCAACGACTTGTTGTGGAGTGACCCTACCGATGGGCCCAATGAGTGGGAAGATAACGAGCGTGGTGTCTCTTACTGTTTCAACAAAACTGCCATCAACAAGTTTCTGGCTCGCTTTGGCTTTGATCTCGTGTGTCGCGCGCATATGGTTGTTGAGGACGGTTACGAGTTCTTCAATGACCGCTCCTTGGTAACTGTGTTCAGTGCACCTAACTATTGTGGCGAGTTTGACAACTGGGGCGCGGCAATGAGCGTCAGTGAAGGCTTGCTGTGCTCGTTTGAACTACTCAAGCCGCTTGACTCGGCCGCCCTCAAGGAGGAGATGAGAGTTACAAAGGAGGAGCGCAAGGCCGCTGCGGCATCTTAAGCCAAGCAGAAATCTGCTTTATCATAATTTAAACAGTGCATAGATGAACAATACCCTACAACTCTCGAGTTTTGAGTGGCCGTTTCTGCCGTTAGATGGTCAATCTCAGGAACTATCCACGCTCTTTCGGTACCCGTTTTGAGGCAACCCTGCTTCTACTTTTCAACGTTTCACGATATATAATTCTATTAACTTGTTCTCGGATTGATCTTGGCATGGACAGCCTGTTGGATTGAGGGTCCATCCAATTGAGTTGTATGTGCAGACTTCCCATGGAGCTAGAGCATTTGGGTATAACGGCCAAAGTTCGAATTTTTCCATCAAATCCGATATAGTCTAGTGGCTAGGACGCGACGCTCTCACCGTCGAGGCCAGGGTTCAATTCCCTGTATCGGAGTTTCTTTTTGCCTTGGCTGCCTTCTTTTTGCTGACAATCTCATCTCCTGGCCCATGGTTTTTTCAGACCAAGGTAACTAGAGTTTTTGCTCGCTAAATATCGCCTTCCATTAGGATGTAGCGGGGTGCTGCTGGGTGCCGCTGGATGCCGTCTGGATGCCGCTCTTGGCAGCTTATCGAACCGGGATGATGCTAGACTAAGCAACATGCCTGCCCCCATCATCGCACCGAGCATTCTGAGCGCCGACTTTGCCGAACTCGGCAAGAGCTGCCAGCATATGGTTGCTAATGGCCCTGACTGGCTGCATGTGGATGTGATGGATGGTCATTTTGTGCCCAATATCTCTTTTGGCCCCATGGTAGTTGGTGCGGTGCGAGGAGCAGTCCCCAAAACGTTCTTGGACTGCCATATGATGGTCAGCAACCCCAAGCAGTGGATCGAGCCCATCGCAAAGGCTGGCGGCGATTCATACACATTCCACGTTGAGAGTACCGACGATATCCCCGGCGTAATTGCGGAAATCAAAAAGCATGGCATGAAGGCCGCAGCCGCCCTCAAGCCCGGTACGCCTATCGATGTGATCTACCCTTATATCGACGACCTGGACATGGTTCTGGTCATGACCGTGGAGCCGGGATTTGGCGGCCAGAAGTTCATGGCCGATATGATGCCCAAGGTTGAGGCTCTGCGCAAACGGGCCCCTCACCTGACTATCGAGGTCGACGGAGGTCTTGGCCTCGACAATGTCGATCAGGCTGCTAAGGCAGGTGCCAACGCCATTGTGGCCGGTACCAGCGTGTTCAAGGCCGAAGACCCCAAGAAGACCATTCAACAACTTCGTAGTGCGGTCGCTGATGCGGGCAACTAACTGGTAGCTGTAGAGAAATTAGCAGTAACTACCCTTAATCTTAGTTCTGCAAGAGCGCATGCATAGCTCGGAAACCCTAACCTGGTGGTTGAGTGTCCAACCTGCGTAGTTTAACTGTAGCACCTCCAAAGCATGTTTGACCTCTCTAAACTGTTCTGCAATGTCTGAAAATGTTTTATAATGTCTGAGGCACCTCACGACCGTGGCACTTTTGGAACCATGCTTTGGAAATTCCCCATCTCGTGCCACTGTAGCAGAAGCAGTGGGTTAATCACCAATCTGAATAAGCTGTCCGTCATGGCTCACCGGCAGCCGTCTCTCACGGTGCCTGATTTCTCCAAAGCAAATGCCGCAAGGATCCCCGAAGCCAAAAGCGAAGATCTTGCCCGGCCTGAATCGCCCCGTGGGACTCAGAGTTTTGCGTCGGACCCATCGTTCCCCAGCTCTTTAGGACACCAACAAGAGCAGGAGTCAGGGCCTACCCGAGTAGCTCGTTCAAAGACCTCGACAAGCAAACCAACGCCACCCGCGGAGATTGTTTCGTTGCCAAAAACTATCAGTGAAGAGGATCTCTGGAAATACTTCACTCACCACCGCCACACGTGCTGTGGAAATGACGTGTGGCTGCATGCGCGCTGGCGGCGCGATGCCATGCGCCAGTTTGCCAATAACCGTCACGGCTGGCTCGTGGAGCTATGGCAGAACTCAGCGGTGCGCTGTCTGATTGGTCGACCCCAACTTCTGGCTGCAGAATCCGTGGAAATGATGAACAAGCCTGGGGCCCGCGTGCTGGACATCGCTGGCTTTTGCACTAACCTGGGTTCATGGTTACTGGCCGAGGAATGGCCCGAGGCCGAGGTTTTCAATTTCCGGTTTTCAACTTGGTGGCCTGAAGCTATTGCAAAGGGCTCTCACGGTGTCGGGCCCTCTAATTTTCAGCCCAGTCTGGGTTCGTCAGTTACCGACCTGCCGTTCCCATCAAACTTCTTTGACGTGATTTGCAGTCAAAGTCTCCTTTTCATGGTACCTGCAAAAGATATTGCTGCGGCCATTGAAGAGCTTTTGCGTGTGCTCAAGCCAGGCGGCCGCCTGGAGATTTTCGCCAGTAGCATCACAACGTTCCTGATCCCCGAAAAACACGGCTATACCAGACAACTTTCCTCGCAACTTCCTGATGATGTAGAAGGCACTTGGATCCAGGCGTTGGCCGACAGCGGCTTTTCAAGCGTCCAAACGAGCTACCTTGCTCTGCCCTACCAATGGGGAGGTGAGATTGGGTATATGAGCGAGCTGGTGGTCCTGTATAGCCGCATCAGGGCTGTGCACTTACTCCAGCAACTAGGCTCATATGTCGATGATCATACTGTGCATCTGGCTATGCACTTACCGAAACATCGCGGCATGGTCACTACGCCCTCCAAGCTGGTGCTGGTAATGGCGGTTAAACGCGCCCATGACCATCGCGGCCACAGGCACAGTATGGCGTGATAACAAGGCCTCTCACTGTTCACAACTTCCATCAACACTTCCACCGTTGACATCCGTCTCTCGGGCCCTTTTGGACTCTCCCCCTACTCGTCAACCTATCAACGCTGGATCGCTGCTCGTACTTTTTATTGAAATCTCCATATCTAAATAATTAACAGTCTAATTGTACTCTGATTAATCCCTTCATGACCTAGGGCTAATTCACATTCTACTTGTACTTCAATGGCTTTTGCTGCAAAGACCACAGGTCTACGATGACTAGGGAAATATCAACTCAGAGCCTAGTCAGGGTCCAAAGGATTCTTTCCGTCGTCACACCGGTCTGTACGGTGAGCAGGGTCTCCACCATACTCAACCTGATCGCTGGGATCTGGGTAGTTATAGTCTCCGTATTCTGGTACAATACAATAGCCCGGGAGCTGAGATACAAAGACCGGCGGTCCACTCCAGGCTGTACCTTCTGCCGTAGGTGTCTCAATATCCACCCAAGCACAGTTCATGTACAAATCCCGGTCTCCTTCGTGAGAAATCCAGGTCCATGCAAACAGAGCCTGGCCAGACGGTGCGGATTGAGGAACATCAAAGTAGTACTTTGATGAAAGCGGGCATCCTCCAATTATTGATTTGATCACTCCAAACGTCTTTCCGCCATCGTACGACAGGCTGATTTGGCAAGAACCACCCTTGTGAGGTGTCTCTCCGTCCAAAACCATCACCTGGGTCTGGTTAGACCGGTATATTGCGGTACTTTGTCTCGGGCTATCCAAGTGGTACCCCTTGCATGGAAAAATCCCTAATGGATCGTTATACGATCTGTCGAGGTCATCATCATCCACATACTGGTTGTATGGGGACCTTAAAGGGGCAGGTCGAATCATTTGCATGTGTGCCTTGGCTACCAGTAACAAGACAGGCAGCAGCTGCCATGATCTCCAGAGCATTCGTCTGGTTGGCTAAAAACTTTCTTATTTTGATCTACTAGGTATATACTTATCCGCTTTACTGATTGACTTTGTGCAGTCAATGTCCCTCTACCCCACCTTGAACTTTGATCCACCTTGGTAGGAAATATAATCTCATAGGTAGTCACTGGGCTTTCGGTGATATTATCGTCCATTCCCCTCACAATTCAATCGCGTTTGTTTGCTTCTGCAATAGCTCTATAATAATGCTCGGCTTAAACTGTATATGCTTCTCTAAATTTTGTCCCAAAATAAGGTTCCAATCTCCAAATAAGCGCTCGATTATGGTTCATTTTACATTTACCGAGGAGTGGAAGGTGGATTGCATGGCGGCTGAGCGTAGAAAGAAGCCCTCAGATTTGGCCTAAGTAACTTATGTTGCCCTCATAAAGCACTCGCGTTAGAATTTAGTCTAGGGTTGAGAATATTCAGTAGCAAAATTTAACGGCATGGCTGAATACGATGATAGAAGTGTCAAACAACCGTTTCAACTCTAGATTTTCGACCCAGGTGGTCCCCTGCTCTAGCAGTCATGTGCTGCTGCTGCAAGCGTACTAAAGCAGATTGGGGTCGAGCACCGGGACTTAGCTAAACAAAATTAATTTAACCTTCAATGGAATGAGAAGGTTAGGCGGGCAAAAAATAGTCTTTTTTGCGTCGAAGAAGCTTCGTTTCCAAAGATGTGGCAGCAATTTACCCAGAAGATACACAACGGCTACCGATGTTTCCAGAGATTTAGCACCAGGTTCTGAAAAGGGTGCTGAAAGCAGGCCCGAAAGAGGTTCAGAGAGCAGTCCAGAAATTAGTTCAGAAATGAATGGCAAAGGCCTCGACACAGCCTCGGTAGAAACAGCTTTGGAAGACACCACTATCACGCTCCCCGACAATAAACCGGTTAAACCGTATGATCAAATTCTGAGGGAGATGCTCGAGCGCAGCTCGGTTGAACGAGAACCACCGTTTCAGCGCGCCTTCGAAGAGGGACTAGGGGACTTTTTTCAACCGATTACCCACAACGAGATGAGCCAGCCCCCGCGGCGAGGCGATCTAGTGCTGATAAGAACAGGTCCTGTCGTTGTGATCGGTATGTCACAGACATCTGCGGACGGAAAACTTACTGTTGCAAACCAAGTCGGAGAGGTTCGGGAGGTTGGAGCAGGGAGCATTGAGGCGAGGCTGGGGCGACTGCTTAAAGTCCAAGGCCTCCGGAATACACAAACCATTGTACCTGGCGAGAAACATGTTGTTCGGGAGCTGCACAAGTTTTTGGCGTCCGAGCTACGCGGTTTCTCTAGCCGCTCTTCTTCGTTAAGCGCAAAGCTGCAGTCCGCGGTTAGAGATGTCCTTCTACTGTTACAGAGAGAACATACCCCTCAAACACTTCCTTTTTACGACTTCGCCGGGATGGTCCTAAAGTTCAACGCACAGTATGCCCGGCCGTTGACATATCCCGACGACTTTGTCTCGGAAAATACCTCCACCCCAACCACCCTGACCCCAGAACTTATTTATGCCGTGAAAACGGCTTTGGCTCAGTATACGCTTGCCAATAAACATGTGCTCCAGTTCCATCGTTCTTCAGACTACATATTGACTGTCTTGCCGCGAGCAGTTGAGGAGCGAAACCTCAAAATTCTTTCGGCTGCTACGCTTCCGGGAATAGAGAAGAAGCACGGGAAAGTCAGTATTCCCAAGCCCCTTTTGGACTATACAAAGGACTATGCGGTAGGAAATCTTACCCAGTCTCGTCCCGATGCCGATGGGGTTGCCCTGGAGATTATGAGAAAACATCCTGGGTTCGAGCAAAGGGATCTGTCTAGTGACGTTGCAGCCGAGTTTGTCAATAGATACGGAATGTTGAACCCTGAAGGACCTAAGCTGGACCGGTTTTCAACCCAGTGGTTTCAGAATGAGCTGACATCCCTGGACCTGAATCTTGGGAAGGACATTGCTGGAGCTGACCGCCGGGAGTTTGAACCCGATGTTTATTGTATCGACGGAGAGACTGCCCATGAGATTGATGATGGCATCTCCGTCCAAACCGTGGGAAATACTCTTACTGTGGGGATTCATATTGCTGATCCTTCATCCGCGCTAGGAACAGATGTTGTTGGTCAGATCTACCGACGACCAACCACTGTTTACCTTCCCACCGGCGCGAGGTTCATGCTTCCCCAGAACGTGTTTTCTGCATTTAGTCTCCGAGATGACTCGCGAGCACTGTCAGTTTTGATGGACTTCACGGTAGATTCTAGTGGCGCGTTGGTGGGATCGTCGACCCCCGAGAATGTACGTGTGGAAGCACATACTCTGAAAAGCGTTAAGAGCATCTCTTATAATCAAATGGATGCTCTTTTCAAGTCTAACAACGCGCCCAGGGAGTTCTTACAGCTTCGCAAGCTGGCCTCCGCACTACGCAAGACGCGCCCCAACCAACTCACGTTCTCAGGGACATCTTCCCCAATGGTCACTGTCGAGAATGGACTCCCTACATTTACTCCGTCACTTAACTCGGCCACGTCGCCTGCCACCGAAGTCGTCACAGAGATGATGATTCTGGCAAACACAGTGGTTGCCCGCTACATGCAGACACACAAACTTCCCGTCATGTTCCGGTGCCAGAACCTTGTATTTTGGTCCGCCATTGAAAAGAAGCAATTTGAGGAGGCGTTCAAGGCCACCGGTAGCGTGGGCGTCGAGTTCCGCCGAAATCTTCCTCGAGCCTTTCTGAGCACACGGGTGGCCCCACACAGGGCACTTGATGTCCCTGCCTATACCCATTTCACGTCTCCTTTGCGACGTGGTCAGGATATCTTCGCCCACCTTCAGCTCCATGCGCACATCCGCGGAAATAAACCACCTTTGCCGGATTGGAAACTCGCGGCCATGATCCCTTGGGTGGAAGCTGCACAGAAGATTGCAAAGGACACGGAGAGGTCTGCTCGAAGATACTGGACACTTGTTGCTCTTGAATCCGTGCGCGGAGATACCTTCGAGGGCTACGTATCGTTTGCAAATGAGGACTCAGATGTTTCTGAGGTTTATATACCTCAGTGGGGAGTTTCTGCTGTACTGCCTAAAACGACTCCTCTAGGGACCAAGGGATTGTTCCGGATAACCGATGTACATGCGGTTGGCGATCGTCTTGTTGTTGATTTCGCACCTGGAGTATGAGCTCATGCATATATTGTTACCATGTTTCGAGCCAATGGTTTTGTAAATAATCCATATCATTTCCATAAAAGCATATCTGGGAATATAAATGCTATTCATTGTCGAGGCTGCTTTCTCTCCGGTGTATATTCCGTATAGAGGTGTCCGCGTCTCTGTCGCCGTGCAGCCACAGAACCCCAACCCCGAACAATTAACGGTAGAGCGCTCATGCAGCCGTACCTCCAGGCTGACAGCACATCATGCGGATCGGAACTCTAGTTCAGAGTGCCATATTGGCCGTTTCAGCGGCCAAACCACTTGAAGTGGACTTGAAAACCGATTGGAGTGCCGTACCGTTGTATGCGCATACGCTGGAGACGATTGCGTTGCATAATGCTACAGCGTATTTCCCGCTACTGTCACTGTTTCTGTCGCATGAGGATTCCAACGGCAAGTTTGTTACCGAACAGGAGGCTGTTGACTTTCTAATTGAAAAGGCGACATTGAAAGATTTTATTGGCAAAGACGCGTTGCCTCTTCTCGAGGCCGAGCTTGCCAATGGCCATCGTGCCGCCTATGTGCAGGCCCAGTGCCAGCACTTTGAGACAGCGGTGGTGCCCGAGTACGGCTCTGATCTGCTTGAATGCAGTAACGTCCTGCTTTACAATGGAAAAGCCACTTGTGATCCCGTTGATGTGTTCGCTTTGGAAACCACTGCAAATGCAGGCGAGCCGCCTGTGGATCTCTTGGAGACTGACAAGATTATTGGTGGAGGCGGCTCCGAGGTTCCGTGGGCTGTTTTGTATGCCGATTTTGGTTCCGAGGAGTTCCCTACTTTCCACGCCCATTTGCTTGCATCTGCTCTAGAGCAGAAGATTTCGTATGTGCTACGGTACAAGCCCTCCAAGAGCCCTAATCCGTCGGCGCAAATTGGCGGTTACGGCGTAACAGTGCAGGTCAAGCGCACCGACTATCTTGTTGTTGATGACCGTCCTGCCAATGGCGAGAAAGCTGCCGAGCTCAAGCTTGATTTGGACCCTAGCAAGATCGACAAGCGCGACATTCCCCGCCTGGATTTGCGGGCCGCCAGCTATATTCTAGACTCGGAAAATCCATTCGATACGCTAGTGGATACTACCTTGGACTTTCCTGGGCGGCTTGCGGATATCAAGGATGCGCCAGTGAATGATGAGCTGGTGGAGGACCTGCGGGTCAACGATGCCAAGCAGTACTTTGGCGGAGGAACCAACGTGATTCTCGCCAACGGAGCGCCCATTTTTGTTGCTGAGCGCAGTGTCTATAACCTGCTGGATGCACTACGCCGAGAGCAGACCGTGATTTCCGAGCTCGAGCAGCTCGGCCTCTCTACCGAGACTGCCAAAGATCTGCTTCTACAGGGCACAGTTGTGGGTACTCCCGAGGAGGTCAGCAATGAGGTGATTCCTCGCTTTGATGTTCGATCAGACGCAGTAATCTGGCTCAACAATGTGGAGAAGGACCCTAACTTTGGTGACTGGCCCAGAACGGCCAAGGCTTTGTTGGAGGAAGTGCCACTGGGGCAGTTCCCAGTAGTGCGCCGAAATATCAACTCATTGGTGCTATCGATTGACTTGACCAGCAGCTCTGCACTGCAAATGTTGGGCCAACTGCTGTCGATGATTGCCCGAAAGGCACCCGTTCAAGTCGGCATTGTCCCAGCCACTACTTCACCGGCGTCGGAAGCCCTTGTTCAGCTGATTACCGAAACTGGCTCTTCAATGGCTCGCCAGGTCTATATTGTTGGTTTGCTTCGTGGTCTAAGCCCACAGGAGGCTTATGAGCAGGCGCTAGAGGCCCAGAAGGCGGACCGCAAGCCCGGTAAGCCGGTTGATCTAACCCCCAAAGAGATGTGGGAGCAGATTATGGAATGGCATGAGCGGCTGGACGTGTTTCAACCTGCGATTTTCGTCAACGGCCGACCACTGGCGTTCACGCAGGACTGGCTGTACGAAGCGGCGAGTTTGTTTTCAAAGGATCTGGAGCTCGTCAAGTCATGGGTTGTTGATGGAACTATTGATGAAGATGACAAGACCACTTCGCTTCGTGACGAGCTGTTTAAGCTTGGCGAGCAGACCCGTAGCGATATTGTGGACCCAATCAACGTGTCGCGCGTCAAGTATATTGATGCCACCAAGAGCGAGCAGGTACTGCAAGGCTTTTTGCCCAAGTGGACCACCAACTCGTCGCACACCATCTGGTATGCGGCAGACTTCACGCGAGAGGATGCATATGAACAGCTGGTGACGCTGTTAGAGCTTGTTGCCGAGAATAAGTTTAGTCTGTCGGTGATCCCGCTGATTACGCGGGGTCTCTCACCCGAAGAGGCCCAAGCTTTGGCTGCTTTGGTTCGGCTAAGTGCTGTAGAGCCGGCTGCCGCAGCGAAGGGTGCGTCCATGATTCTCAACTGGCAGCTACATGGCGGCGACCAACCTACGTTTGTTCCAGATGAGGAAACAGCCGCTGCTGCAGCAGCGCAGCTCACAGCAGTGCTGCCGATTGCCGGTGGTGAGTTCTTTGATGGCATCCCCCCCGGCTCGTTGAACTTTAATGTCGACGGCCGTCTACTTTCTGTGGAGCAGCCGCTTTCCGAGTCAGTGATTGAGCAGCTGGTTGCGCGCGAGAAAGCGCGCGTCGACCGCATTGTTACTGCTGTGCGGGCGGCCGGGTTTGACACGAACCCGTCTGGGATTGTATCGCTTTTGACAGCGGCGTGGTTTGCACCCGAAATGAGTCGGCTTGTTTCTTATAACTGGAGTGGTGCAGAGCGTGCGGTCAAATATACAGCCAGCGGCGACGCTAAAATCGACGTGACTGCTGTCGTGGACCCGGCCAGCGAGATTGGCCAGGAACTGGTGGCCTATCTTGACCTGATCCGGTCGCTGGACATTGCCAACATCCGGGTGTTTTTGAGTCCACGCGAACTGCCTGCTGATGGCGCCATTCCGAATCGGTACTACCAGGGAGTGTTCCCGCGTAAGATCAGCTTTGACAAGAGTGGCTACCGAGAGGCTCCTGCTGCCAAGTTTGAGCAGCTCAAGGATGATGTTTTGTATGTCGTTGGCATTGACGAGCCCAATGCCTGGGTTGTCATGGCCCACGATTGCGGCTACGATCTTGACAACGTGGTGCTCAACAGTGTTAGCGAGCCGGCCCTCTCTGCCAGCTACAGCCTTGAGAGCATTCTGCTTGAAGGTCATGCTTCAGAGGTGTCGGGGCGGGCGCCTCAGGGTGCGCAGCTGGTGCTTGGCACTCCTTCGCAGCCTCATATTAGCGACACGATGGTAATGGCTAATCTAGGCTACTTCCAGTTCCAGGCAAACCCTGGTTTCTGGAGCATTGAGCTTGAAAATGGCGCGTCCAATGACATTTACCAGTTTGCTGTGCCCGCCGGCCGCGGCAGCAAGCTGACCGTGTGGCTCACCGACATGACGGGCCACACTATTCGCCCAAAACTGGCTCGCCGGCCTGGCAAGGAGACGGCCAATGTGCTTGAGGCGCTGCCGTCTGCCGCAAAGGGATCCAAGTCCAAAAAGAGCGGCTGGTTTAGTGACAAGCTTGGCCAGCTGGGATTAGGCAAGGCCAAGGAAGGCCAGGCTGATATCAACATCTTCACGGTTGCCAGCGGTCACTTGTACGAGCGATTTTTGAGTATCATGACGCTCTCAGTAATGCGCCACACGGACCATACTGTCAAGTTCTGGCTGATCGAGGACTTTTTGAGTCCGTCGTTCAAGAAATTCCTGCCCACTTTGGCCGAAAAGTATGGTTTCAAGTACGAGCTGGTTACCTACAAGTGGCCCAGCTGGCTGCGGGGCCAGAGCGAGAAACAGCGCGAAATTTGGGGCTACAAAATCCTGTTTTTGGACGTGCTGTTCCCGCAAGGTCTTGACAAGGTCATTTTTGTCGACAGCGACCAGATTGTGCGTACCGATATGATTGAGCTTGTTAACGAGGACCTAGAGGGTGCTCCTTACGGTTACACTCCCATGGGAGACGATCGTGAGGAAATGGAGGGGTTCCGGTTCTGGAAGCAGGGCTACTGGAAGGACTATCTCCGGGGTGCCCCTTACCATATTTCCGCATTATATGTTGTTGATTTGGACCGGTTCCGCCAGACCGGTGCAGGTGACTTGCTGCGGCAACATTACCAGCAGCTATCTGCGGACCCCAAGTCACTGTCGAATCTGGATCAGGACCTGCCCAACAATCTTCAGTTTGTTGTGCCCATCCACTCGCTCGACAAGGATTGGCTGTGGTGCGAGACGTGGTGCTCTGACGATGGCTTGAGCACTGCCAAAACCATTGACCTTTGTAATAACCCGTTGACCAAGGAGCCCAAGCTAGACCGTGCGCGGCGCCAGATCCCTGAGTGGGTTGAGTATGACGATGCCGTGGCCGCGCTGCGGCAAGAGGTTCTAGAAGCCGAATTGGCCGAGGAGGCAGAGCGGGCAGATGAGCTAGCGGCTGCGGCTGCGGCTGCCACTGAGGCAACAACTGAAAATGATCATGACGAGCTGTGAGCCCGCTATGACGAGCTGTGACCAACTGGAACGAATTGTGAAGAGCTTTGACAAGTTTTGAGCCAGCTAGGAATTTCGGCTGCTAAAGCCTTAGATTAGTCTATGATTTGATGCTATTGTCTTTCCATAAGCCCCAAAAGAGCTAAGAAAGTTGCTTTTTCTATCAAAATGAGGTTGGTGTGAATGCCCGGCGTTTCCACTGGCGGCCCAGTTAGGAGGGCTAGAAAATAGTCGACAAAACATTGGACATATCCGATTTTGGTTTGGGCTTCTGGCTAGGCCGCTGTGTGAACGTGCGTCGCACCTCATCTTGCTTCTTTCCCTTCTTCTCTTCGATCTTGTCGATCATGGCCTTGCGCTCCACATTCTCAATAAATATCTTGTTTTCCTTGGTAGCCAACGCGATCTCCGCCTTCATCTTCTCCTGGCGTTCAGCAGCCTCCAGAGCAATCTGCTCGGTCAGGTCGGTCCACTTGAAGCGTTTGAGGTACTTGACATTCATAATATCGTCATAGTAAAAGTTTCCTTTACGACCGCCGAGCTTGTTACCGTTCAAAGTGTCGGCAGCCACCTTGGCATCCTTTTTGCGTACAAACTCAGCCCAGCCCTCGGTGTACTTCTTTTTACGGTTACCTCCGGCCCGAACTCGCCGAGTGTGTATGGATGGGTCTTCCGGAGCCAGAAAAAGCCGATTAACCTGCCCGAATCGAGCCAGCACCTGCCGCAGTTTTACGGGTTTCATATAAGGCGGAACGCTCGAGAGATAAACCACACCGGAGCGCTTGATCGCTTTCATTCGGGCTTCCATTTCTTCGGCCGAAAGGGGCTCTGTTTTTCCGTCATTTTTCTCTTCCTCTTGCTCGTCCTCGTCCGAGCCCTCAGAGTCAAGGTCTGACTCGACCCGGGTTCGCTTGCGGCCTTTCACAGGCTCATTCTCATTTTCCGAGTCACTATCATGGGATTTAGAAAAGATTCGCGATCGTCCTTCTTCCTCGTCACTACTATGATAGATCTCTTCGTCTAGATCCAACAAGTCCTTAGCCGACATGAAAAGATTAGGTAACCTCTTGAGGTTGGAACTGTCTTTAGTAGTCGAATTAGACACTGGCTAACGATCGGGAAAGACAGACCCATTTGAAGACTACAGAAGAGTGCAGACTTTCTCAAAGTCACAGAGAAGAAGGATATTAAGCTATCAGTTCTAACAATCCGACTAATTCTTAGTAAATCTATTGACGACTCAAAGCAGGACGCTTCTGGTAAACACTCGATCTAATTCCAGTGAATCTCAAACTGTGAATTAAAGACCCAAAGCAGCCAGCTTCTCCTCGACCACCTTAACAGCCTCATCGACCTTGCCGGTTTCGGTGCCCATGCCCTGTACGCTCTGGCCTTTGCCGCCGGCGCGGCCGCCAATCACGTCGGAGACGGCTTTGCCAACGTCGGCAGCAGGCGCCTTCGCGTCTGCCAGGTAGCAGCCATGGGCAACTTTGTCGCCATCAACGCTGAACAAGTATACGCTCTTGCCCTGCTTTTTAGCGTAGTTGAAGCCCTCAGCCAAAGCCTTGGAGTTGCCCTCCACCTTGAGAACGGCGTGGTTGGCCTTCTCGTTATCGGCAAAGTACTTTGTTACAGCGTCCACGACCTTCTTAGCCTGCGCTTTTTGCGCGCTCTTGACCTGGTCAGTGATCTGCTTCTGCAACTTGCCAAACTTGTCGACCAGCGCGGCCTTGGCAATCACTGACACAGAGAGCGGTTTGAGCTCCACACCCAGCTCCTTGGCCTGCTTCTCAGCATCCGCAATAGGCACGTTACCAATTGCAGCTTCTAGCTCGGCAAGTCGCTGCTCGTACTGCTGCGCCAACCGCTGCACGTCGTGGGCTCCCGAGCCAGTCACGGCAACAATGCGGCGAATACCCTTGGCAATGCCACTTTCCTCAATCACTACCAGCTCGCGGATCTCGCCAGTCTTGCCCACATGTGTGCCACCGCAGAACTCCACGGACACAGTCTCCCACTTGGGGTTCTTAGGGTTAGCAGCAAGATCTTTGACAGGCACACCAACGGAAACGACCCGCACAGGGTCGGGATATGTCTCGCCAAAGACAGCGCGCACGCCAGCAATCTCCTGTGCGAGCGCAAGAGGAAGCTCCTCGGCATACACTGTGTGATTATCCTTGATATACTTCGAGCAGATCTGCTCGATCTTGTCGAGCTCGGGTAGAGCAACGCCCTGCTTGTGGCTAAAGTCGAACCGCAATTTGTCGGCCGCTACCAGCGAACCCTTTTGGTCGACGCCATCACCAAGGACCTCCTTGAGGCCAAAGTTCAGCACATGCGTACCGGTGTGGTTATTTTTGAGCTTAAACCGACGCTCGGCATCGGGACCAACCACAACCGAATCACCTACCTTGAGCGTGCCATACTTCAAAAAACCCGTATGAAGCACATAGCCAGCATACGACTGCACGTTGGTGACCTGGAACTCGGCCTCACCATCAATCACAATCTTGCCAGTATCGTATTCCTGGCCGCCACTCTCGGCGTAAAAGTTGGTCTCGTCAAGAATGATACCAGTCTGGCCCTCGCCAACCTGCTCCTCGAAGCCTGAAGCATTGACAATCTTGAGGATCTTCGCATGCACGTCCGCCGTTTGGTACTTCGCAGCATCTTTGGTAACAGGGACCTTTTCGGTCTGCAGCTCAGAGATGGTATGCACATCAAGCTTAAGCAGCTTCTCGCCGCCAGCAGTCTTCGTGCCCTTGGAAGCCTCCTTGGAAGCAGCTTTGGCCGCCTCGAACTCTTCCTCGTCGATCTCCAAGCCGTTCTCCTCGGCCATCAACCGAGTCAAATCGACCGGGAATCCATAAGTATCATAAAGACGCCAAACATCCTTACCGTCAAGCTTCTTAACGCCTTGCTGCTTGGCCTTGGCGGCGTACTGCTCAAACAGCTTCTCACCACGGTCCAAAGTGCGCGCAAAAGAGTCCTCTTCCTCGTTCAGGATCTCGAAAATCGCATCCTGGTTCTTGGATAGCTCGGGGAACGTCTCAGAGACTTGCTCAATCAAGGTAGGAGCCAACGAAGAGAAAAAGGTACCGATAGGCACATTCATCTTCTTGCGCACATAACGAGCACCACGACGCAGAATGCGGCGCAGAACGTAGCCACGACCATCATTGTTGGGGACACCACCGTCCGCCAGCGCAAATGTCAAAGTACGAACGTGGTCGGCAATAACGCGATAGGCAGTATCGACACCATCGGCATCCTCCGCACCGAACTTTCCCTCATAAGGTCGTGCGTTGGTAAGTTCCTGGATCTTTGCAAACAGCGGCGAAAACACGTCGGTGTCGTAGTTGGACGAAACATCCTGCAAAACGGAAACAAGACGCTCGAAACCCATACCGGTATCAATATGCTGAGCAGGCAGCGTGCGCAGCGTGCCGTCGGCCTCGCGGTTGTATTGCATGAAAACCAGATTCCAAATCTCCAGCACGTTGGGGTCGTCCATGTTCACGAGATCCTTGGCGTTACGGCCACCAATGCGATCATAGTGGATCTCGGAGCAAGGACCACAAGGGCCCTGATCTCCCATTTCCCAGAAGTTATCGGCATATGAGCCAACAACAATGTGGTCTTCGGGCACACCAATGTCGAGCCACAGCTGCTTGGCCTCCAGATCAGGCTCGAGACCGCGCTCAGAGTCACCACCAAAGTAAGAAACGTATAACCGGGTAGGGTCAAGTCCATAGACCTTGGTTAGAAGCTCCCACGCATACTCGATGGCGCCCTTCTTGAAGTAGTCGCCAAATGACCAGTTGCCCAGCATCTCGAAAAAAGTATGGTGGTAACTGTCGCGACCAACATCCTCGAGATCATTATGCTTACCACCGGCGCGAATACACTTTTGCGAGTTGGCGGCGCGGCTAAGGTTGGCAAACGGCGAGCCAGGAGCCACGGTGCCCAGAAAAATGGGCTTGTACTGGTTCATGCCTGCGTTGGCAAACAAAAGAGTGGGGTCCTCATAAGGAATAACCGATGAAGATGGAACAAACGTGTGCGACTTGTCTTTGAAGTAGTCAAAAAAGGTATTACGGACCTTCGTGGCCGTCCATTGATTGGAAGACATGATGGGACGAAGACGGTGAGTCAGGCCCATAAGGACCTGTCCCGTTAATCAAGTAATTAATCGGAAGCTGTGCTTAGTAAACGCAATTGACTTTTGTATTTATATATATTTTAAATTTATGTATCAAATTTATATTTTGAAAATGCTTTATAAAGGGGAACTGATCTCAAGCCATATACCATATGGCAGTAAAAACCACAAAGTAGAAGGCTTAAGATACCCGAAAATAAAGCTGGGAAATAAAAATTGAGCCAACCATGATGGCACCTGCTCACGTTGGCTGCACCATTACCAATTGTGCATAATTCTCAACTTGACTGGTGAGGTATCTCCAAGATTGTACAACAATACTCGGGGCTCCGGGGTCCCGCCGTTTATAACCCCTCACTTCATGTAAATTTTGTGTAAATAAATTGAGATATCTATGTCCAAACAACCCAGTTGCAAACCAAGGACCAAGGATCTGCTGCAGTACCCGCGTTCAGGGCATGGGCAATACAGAGCGACTATATAAGACCATAGCATGATCTACTATTCACAAAATGAGTATCAAGGATAAAGTGATTGTGATTACAGGTGGATCAATTGGTCTTGGTAAAGCTGCTGCGAAGAAACTCAAGGACCAGGGTGCCAAAGTCGTTATTGGTGCCCGTCGCCCCGACCGACTGGAGGAGGCGGCTCGAGAGCTTGGTCTCCCGAAAGAGGCTGCCATTGTTACAGATGTGACTGATTTTGAAAGTGTGAAAGCTCTCGTCAAGGCCGCGGTTGATCTTTATGGCCACATTGACGTGATTTTGAACAACGCCGGTGTAGCTCCATTGTCGAAGCTTGAGGCCCTCAAAGTCGACGAATGGAATCAAGCCATCGATATCAACATCAAGGGGGTACTCTATGGAATTGGTGCTGCGTTGCCTTTCTTCAAGGCGCAAAAGAGTGGTCATTTCGTAAATACTGCCTCAACATCCGCATATATTGTTGTTCCAACTGGTGCGGTGTACGCTGCGACCAAAGTCGCCGTGGTAGCACTTAGTGAGGGCCTTCGCCAGGAGGTCAAACCTTACAATATCCGCACCACCATCATTTCTCCAGGTCCGGTGCAGAGCGAAATTGCATCTACCACAAGTGATGTGGAAGCTAGAAAGCGCTTGACCGCCAGGGTCGACAACGGTTTACCGGACACGAGCTTTGCAGATGCAGTTGCATTTGCTATTGACCAGCCCGAGAATGTGGATATCAATGAGATTGTATTCCGTCCTACCTCATTACAGCGTTAGGCTGAGTGCTTGATCTCCATATTTGACCAAACCTCATACTGTTAGTTCATGCAGTACCCAAAGCTGTACCAAGTCATCACTTGGCCTGCAATGCAATGGACCCATCCATTATTCGATAGAAGTGAGCTTTTCACCGATTAATTTTCATGCCCCGTCATGCGCTACCCCACTTTGTTTCTAATACCGCACATTGCCAAGTATGCCTGCTGCCGTCAACCTTAACACAGTGTGCAAGCAGCCAACTCAGGAGAGGTGGGCCGTCAGCATCGTGAGATTGACTCCAGCCATATCATATAGAGAATAAAACAGAGAGACGGGGCCTATGACGTCGTGGACTATCTAAGCAGGTACCTCCGAGAGGCTTGGCAGTGGCCATCTGACGGCCAAAATTATGCAGCAGCATGCAGGTGGATCTTGAACGTTGTCGGGTCCCTGACAATCGCACGCTGATTGAGGCTCTTTCAGAAAAATGTTAAAGTCAAGCCAGCTACTTCGCACTACACTTACCGTGGGGTTCTGATCCGATAGTGGTCCTATTAATGTATGCCCGTGTCATGCCCCAGTCCCCACAAAAATAACGCACATAATTGTACCTGAAATTTGTCATGCATATGTGGTCGCGTCACCGATCGTGCATGGCTCTCAGGGGTAGGGCAGTTTGTCTATTTAACTGTAGCCATCTCCTCATGTCGAGTTTAAAATCAATTGAATGAGCGACTACAAGGACAAAGTTATCATTATCACTGGCGGCTCTACCGGCCTGGGGAGGGCAGCTGCTAAGAAACTCATCGGCTTGGGTGCTAAAGTAGTGATAGGGGCTCGGAGGCCAGATCGGTTGAAAGAGGCTGCCAAAGAGCTTGGTCTTCCGGAAGAGGCGGCCATTGTAACTGATGTTACCAATCCTGATAGCGTCAAGGCGCTCGTCAAGAACACGTTAGATTTGTATGGACGCCTCGACGTTTTCGTCAATAATGCCGGTGTGGCATCGTTTTCAAAGCTTGAATCCGCCCGTATTGAAGAGTGGAACCAGGCAATTGATGTGAATATCAAAGGTGTCCTTTATGGAATTGCCGCTGCTCTACCGCACTTCAAGGAACAGAAGCATGGTCAGTTTGTAAACACATCGTCCGTTCTGGCCCATACTGTGTTTCCGTTTGCTGCTGTTTATGCTGCAACAAAGCACGCTGTTTCTGCCATAAGCGAAGGACTCCGCCAGGAAGTCAAGCCTTATAACATACGCACAACCATCATCTCCCCGGGTCCCACTCAGAGTGAGATTAGCACCACAATTAAGGATCCCGAAGCTGTGGAGCTTGCCAAAGGATTCAAAGAAGTCGCCATACCTGCTTCCAGCTTCGCGGATGCAGTAGCTTTTGCAATTGGCCAGCCTGAGAACGTCGATGTCACTGAAATTATCCTCCAGCCCACGGCCGCTAAGTGACCGTTTAGACTTACGATACTCATTACTTTTGTTACCTTGTTTTGCCGGATCGCTTGTTCTCAGACGACCGATGAACCGGACGAGACAGTTTACATTAGAGTAAGGGTAAGGCCTGCAACCTAAAGAATTTAGACCTGGATAACAATTTTGGTAGCAGAGACGCCGCTACGAATGGCGTTCACTCCACTAGGGATGCTGTCGATACTATCACCGACAACCTTGATGGGTAGTGCGTGAATTAAATTGTTGGCCAGAAGCTCATTCGCACTCTTGAGAACTGCACCTCGGCGCTCAATGACCTTTGCAGGTGCCTTACATGTAATAGGACCAAACCTCTTAATATCGATGTCCAAGAAGTAGCCAAGGGGAACGTCGATGTCGACATTGGTTTTGCTGGCAGCCTTCTCCTTTCCGGGCAGTGAGAGGTTCAACTTGACAGGCTTAGAGTTGGAAACAGCCTCTAGAACCTGCTTTATGTCCTCATCAAATGAAATAGTATCATACGCATAGACAATATCGTCACCACCAATCTTTCGAGCCTGCTCAACCCAGTTACTGTCATGGTAATCGACAACATGGGTTATACCAATGCTCTTGAGCAGATCAACATGCTTCTTGGAAGCAACGGCAATCACATTGTAGCCTAGGAAGTGTGCCAATTGAGTTGCCTGGAAGCCTAAGGAGCTTACAGCACCGTAAATCAGGGCATAGCCTTGTTTGGAATCTTTGATCAAGGGTGTATCATTACAACCCACAAAAGCCAAAGTTGCCGTCAGGAGACCAACTGGCAAGGAAGCGGCCTGCTCAAAAGTGGTAGGAATGCCACTGGGAATCTCACTGTTATAGTCCTGCTTAAGTATTGCGGGAAACTTTAAAATGTCGTGGTCGCCGACCTTGATCATATTGGAGTACGATCCTTCCAGAGGACTTTCAGGGTTTCCCCCACATACCTTGGCGGCAATGGTGTCGCCAACTTTCACAATGGAGACATCGGATCCCACCTTCAGGACTTCACCAGAGGCCTCACTTCCTAATACGGACCCGTCGCTAAGTTGGTTATCGAGATGCTTGTATTCTGTGGGGTTAAGTCCAATGGCCCTTGTCTGCAGCAAAACGTCACGAGGACCAACTTCAGGGATAGGAACCTCCTTTTTCAAAAGCTGCTTGTTCTCTCCATAGAAAACACTGCGACTGGTCATTGAAGAGATCAAGGACAATTGTTGTTATAATGTACAATATCTTTGCTGGAGTACGTATAATATAAGACTTGGAACAGACCCCAACCCCAGGACCCGTGAGTTTTCGAGAACGACGCGCGAGATTTCACAATAAATGCAATGTAAGGTATTTACAAACCACAATAAGAAAGCTTCGAATGTGTACAGAAATTCGAATGTGTTCTGTGGTAGTAGTAGACCCTGCTCCAATACGAACAAGCTTCCCCATTGGCGGTGTACATAGGTGTCAAGCTTTCAGTTTTCACGTGGTGGTTCACAGAGACGGGGTCGGGGCCAACGAGCTAACAGGGGATTCCGCGGCAGTACCACGCCTCTTGAAATTCAACACGTGGCTCCTGAAGGTGCATTCGTTTCATGCATGTGCGTCCTTACCAATTGTGCATTAACACGGGAATATCGACGGAAACGCGTTGATCCCCCGAACCCTGGAATCGCCACCGTCTTTTGTAGACCAAAAAAAACAGGATAAACGCAGTTGTCGAAAAACACTGAGCAAGTCATGGAATGAATATTTGAAGTAGTAGGTTTTAGACGGTCGGCTGCTTGAATACTGTCGAGCTCAGTGTGTGCTCGCAAACGTCTGTCAGCCGCACATGCATGGACTGCATGCATACCACAGACGGTTGAATTTGGGCAAGGGATGTTTTTCACGCTGGTCTTCGCAGTCGAGAAAAGGTCAAATTCCATAATTCGAAAGAGTAGGACGTTGAGTGGTCTCACCTAGTTTCAAGTCTCGAGCCCTTGACCATGTGAACCTACCTTTTCTCGCCTCCTTGCGGAATGTCGTACCGTTGAGGTCATGTGTTTGTGGTTGCGCCACCGATCGTGCATGCGTCTCGAGGAATAGGGTAAAATAGTCTATATAAACGACAAATTCACCTACCAACTTAGTATAAGCTTCGAATCAACTTCCAATGAGCGAGTACAAGGACAAGGTTATCATCATTACCGGCGGCTCTACCGGCCTGGGCAAGGCTGCTGCTAAGAAGCTCACTGATCTTGGTGCCAAGGTTGTGATTGGCGCGAGACGACCTGACCGCTTAGAGGAGGCCGCTAAGGAACTCGGTTTGCCGAAGGAAGCTGCCATTGTCACTGATGTCACCGACCTCAAGAGTGTCCAGGCTCTTGTCAAGAAGACTGTAGACTTATATGGTCGCCTGGATGTGTTCATCAACAATGCGGGTATCGCTGCGTTTTCCAAGCTGGAGTCACTCCGCGTTGATGAGTGGAATCAGACAATTGACATCAACATCAAGGGAGTTCTGAATGGAATTGCGGCTGCTCTGCCTCACTTCAAAGAAAAGAAGCACGGCCAGTTCATTAACACTGCGTCCGAGGCCGGGCACAAGGTGTTCCCCTATACGGTTGTCTACTCTGCCACCAAGCACGCCGTTTTGGCCATTAGCGAGGGTCTCCGACAGGAAGTGAAGCCCTACAACATTCGGACTACTGTGATTTCTCCGGGTGCTACCCAGAGTGAGATCGGCAGCACTATCACTGACCCTGAAGCTCTTGAGCTCCTGAAGAACTTTGGGGATTTTGCAATCCCTGCTACAAGCTTTGCTGACGCCGTGGCGTATGCCATTGGCCAGCCGGAGAATGTTGACGTCAACGAGATCGCGATCCACCCCACTGCTGCTTCATTTTAGATCCCGCTACCGCTACCATCTTCGCACGCATCATACATACCAGTCCAGGTGAAAAGAAAATTTGTCTGTATCTCACCCTTTCTGGACTTCTCCACCTTGCTGTCTGAGGTTTGCATATCCGTTCCATAGCATTCGTATTAAGTCACTTCGTTCTAAGTCGCTCCGTCATTAGATTTCGCAGTATCGAGCCATAGTGATGAAAAAGACGATTCAAGCCAGTTCAATTGATATTGGAGAGGATCCCAATGCTATTTATCTCTTCATGTGCTACTTAGACGCGGACAACAATCTTAACTCCAGAGACACCATTGCGAATAGCATCGACACCTTTGGGGACGCTCTCGACACCGTCGCCGATGACTTCGATCGGCAGGGCTCTAATCTGCTTGTAGACCAAAAGCTCGTTTGCTGTCTTGAAAACAGCACCACGGCGCTCAATGATCTTTTCAGGGGCCTCGAAAGTGGCAGGGCCGAACTTCTTGACCTTAACTAGCAGGAAGTAAGCCAGAGGCACATCAATCTCAACATTCGACTTGCTGGCAACCTTGTCCTTTCCGGGAAGTGAAAGGTTTAGTTTCGCCGGCTTGGAGTTGGATAGAGCCTCAAGTACCTTCTTGATGGTATCCTCAAATGAGATCGTGTCGTAGGCGTAGACAATGTCGTCGCCACCGATTTTACGTGCTTGCTCGACCCAGTCGTCGTCATGGTAGTCAACAACATGAGTTACACCAACGCTCTTGAGCAGATCAGTGTGCTTCTTAGAGGCAACGGCGATGACATCGTAACCCAGGATGATGGCCAATTGAGTTACTTGGAAGCCAAGGGAACTAACAGCCCCATAGATCAGAGCATAGCCCTTCTTAGATCCCTTGACAATAGGCGTATCGTTGTATCCAACAAAGGCCAAAACGGCTGTCAGAAGGCCGACGGGTACAGCTGCAGCCTGCTCGAAAGTGGTGGGAACACTGCTAGGGATCTCGTTGTCGGCCGTCTGCTTGAGTGGCACGGGAAATTTCAGAACACCGTACTCGCTAACCTTAATCAGATCACTGTAGGCACCGTCGAAGGGGCTTTCGGGATCACCACCGCCAACAAGAGTAGCAATGGTAGCACCGAGTGCAATATTCGTGACCTCAGAGCCCAATTTGACAACTTCGCCCGAGGCATCGGTCCCCAAGACCGCACCCTCGCTCAATTGGTGGTCGAGATGTTTGTAGTCTGTGGGGTTGAAAGCGATGGCCTGAGTTCGAATCAGAATATCGTGAGGTCCCAGATCAGGGACAGGCGCCGACTTTTTGAGAAGTTCTTTGTTTTCTCCGTAGAAGACAGTTCGAGTGGTCATATTGTAGCAAGTTGGGTTAGTGTCTACAATTGCTTAGTTCTAGCTTGATATGCACACCGCTGCGCCATTTATCATCTTGCACTACAAATTGAATGGGCAGTCTATAACACGTGATATGCACGTAGCAACGGCCCTTTAGATCGAGTTGTGTAGTGTCTAGCGTGCTTAGAAATGAGCGAGGACCCTTCCATGCATGCGGTTAGGTCCTACCACTCTCAAATACAGTATATCTCTAATTTTCTCATGCCTGGGTATACTATCAATAAGCTATCTATAAGAATGTCTGTTTTTAATGCCGGAATTTTTAGCGGCTTGTTTTCCAACCTTCTCATGCAGGTGCCATACTTTTTCGGATCGGAAAACGAGACATCCGAAGCACGCAAAGCTGTGCCATGTTGGCGCTTGCATCACCAATCGTGCAGATACCTCAAGGGGTAGGGCAGGACGCCTATTTAATGGTCTCATATTTCCCGAATAAAACCAATCAACCATATGAGCGACTACAAAGACAAAGTTATTATTATCACCGGTGGTTCCACAGGTTTGGGTAAGGCTGCTGCCAAGAAGCTTCTTGGTTTGGGCTCCAAAGTCGTCATTGGAGCTCGCCGCCCTGATCGCTTGGAAGAGGCTGTTCAAGAGCTTGGGTTGCCTAAGGAGGCGGCCATTGTCACTGATGTTACTGATTTGGAGAGTGTTAAAGCTCTGGTTAAGAAGACTCTGGATTTATATGGTCGTCTCGACGTGTTTATCAACAATGCAGGAGTCGCTCCACTCTCGAAGCTCGAGTCTCTAAGAATCGATGAATGGAACCAAACTATCGACATCAATATCAAGGGTGTTCTCTACGGAATCGCTGCGGCTCTTCCTCACTTCAAGGAGCAGAAGAGTGGTCAATTCGTCAATACGGCGTCCATCGCTGGTCACGGCGTGTTTCCACTCACTGCAGTCTATTCTGCTTCCAAGCATGCTGTGCTGGCTATTAGTGAGGGCCTTCGTCAAGAGGTGAAGCCCTACAATATCCGCACTACAATCATTTCTCCTGGAGAGACCCAAAGTGAAATCACTAGTACCACTAAGGATCCTGAGAGTGCGGACCTTTTGAAAGCCTTCCAGGAAAACGCTCTCCCTGCCACGAGCTTTGCCGACGCTGTTGCTTTTGCAATTGGCCAGCCTGAGAACGTTGACGTCAACGAGATTGTTTTCCGCCCCACCAAAGGCAGCTTTTAGCCCTAAATTATACAGTTGAATGTACTATATGAGATAAGCTATCTTAAGACGGGCTGTTTCTTGTTATCAGTCCGTTAATTAATACGGCCCGGTTCTTATCAAGGTTCTGAAAGTTCGCAGGGCTGGCTGTCAACGCCCGGCAAGGGCGATAATGATACAGCGCAAATCAGGGTATAGTCAAAATCGTATTTCAAACCCTCTTCATCTGCGTGGTTT
The DNA here is from genome assembly GCA_030565285.1 of Wickerhamiella brachini. Taxonomy (NCBI): domain Eukaryota; kingdom Fungi; phylum Ascomycota; class Dipodascomycetes; order Dipodascales; family Trichomonascaceae; genus Wickerhamiella; species Wickerhamiella brachini. The sequence goes on along the minus strand of JAJMBL010000003.1, from coordinate 114,289 downwards.
TCATATGCATATACCTCAATCATTCAATCATTACCAAGCGTGCATAACTCTAATTGTCATACCCCGTGTGCATTATGCCAACAGGCCAGCTATCTCTGTAGCATTGCAGAACAGGATCCTCTGACCTTTAGCACAGGCCTATAGGAAATATAGAGGTGATCGTGCTTGCTGTAACTGCTGTTGGCTTGGTTAGTCGCCACGTATGCAATGCAGTACATGAAACCGTTGGACGGGGGCAAGGGCCTTGATCCACGAGGTAGCCATCGACATCTATTCCACCGTTTTTTGCTTCTTTAAAAAGGGCGTATTTACATCCAGTCATGTTCGTGTGACCCACTTTGACACTGGTCAATCTGTTAAGGCATGTCTTCTTTTTTTTTTAATGAGTTTGGGCTGGAGGAAGATCCGATCTGCTTCCAATGCGCTCGTCTTGCGCCACTATTCGTGCATGGTCTTCAAGGGGTAGGGCAGAGGACCCATATAAGCGTTAACAGTATTCTAACTACTACAGGAATAAGAATGAGCGAGTACAAGAACAAAGTTATCATCATCACTGGTGGATCCACCGGTCTGGGCAAAGCAGCCGCGAAGAAGCTCACCGACCTCGGTGCTAAAGTTGTAATCGGTGCAAGACGTCCTGATCGTCTGGAAGAGGCCGCAAAAGAGCTGGGACTACCGAAGGAGGCTGCTATTGTTACTGATGTCACAGATATCAAGAGTGTTCAGGCTCTTGTCAAGAAAACTCTCGACTTGTATGGTCGACTCGATGTTTTTGTTAGCAACGCTGGTGTGGCCCCGCTCTCTAAACTCGAGTCGCTGAGAGTTGACGAGTGGAATCAAACCATCGATATCAACATTAAGGGTGTCCTTTATGGTATTGCAGCCGCACTCCCTCATTTTAAGGAACAGAAGGGAGGCCAATTTGTGACCACTTCTTCCGTCGTCGGTCACGCCGTCTTCCCATTTACGGCCGTGTACTCTGCTTCGAAACATGCAGTGCTAGCAATCAGCGAGGGCCTTCGTCAGGAAGTCAAGCCCTATAACATTCGCACGACTGTCATCTCTCCTGGCGAGACTCAGAGTGAGATTGGTAGCTCTGTGAAGGATCCTGAGGTTATTGAGCTCATCAAGTCATTTGAGGCCAAAGCCATTCCTGCAACCAGTTTCGCCGATGCTGTTGCTTTTGCAATTGGCCAGCCTGAGAATGTTGACGTCAACGAGATTATCTTCCGCCCTACGACATGATCATGGGGCCTATTAGAACAGCTTCTGCATGGACAACCTAGAAGTAATTCATAGCATGGATATACCTTTCAATTCAAACATAAAGTAGCAAGGCAGGCAATTGCAAAGAGTCCCTATACCAATTGCATGTAATGCGATGAACTTATGAGGATGTGGTTGAGAACTAAGCTGATTAGGGTGAATAATGCCACTAAGTAGTGATATTGATGGAGCTAATTAGGGCGAACAAAGTTGTCAAGTAGCGACATCGATGGACTCGATATGGACAACAATAGTCCTGCAAAGATATGCTCCTTGATTGATCCGCGGATTGCTCCTTGCATACATTGGACTGCTCTCTCCGCCCCCTGCTCCACACGCTGATTGCTCCACACGCTGATTGCTCCACACGCTGATTGCTCCACATGCCAATTGCTCCACCACTGATTGCTCCTTCCACTGATCTCTCCGTCCATTGATTGCTCCTTCCGTTGATTGCTCCATCCACTGATTGATCTACATACTCACACTCCGACAACGCGCGCGGTCACGTATGTCCTATGGTAGTTGTTCACAGAATCCTATAGCAGATTCAAGGTGCGGATTGGGGCTCAGTAGGAACCCTCAACAGCCGAGACGACAACAGTCCGCCCGAACGATGGCTGTCGAAGATGATGGTGGTGGGTTCCCTCGCCTGCACGGTGATCCATGTGAAGTGAGGAAACAAAAACTGGCTCACGGCGGCTCTCAAATATTGGCCCAGCGGAAAGTAGGCAACTGCAATTCGTAGGATAGTAGTCCTGTATACCTGAATTATGAGGAAGTCAAAGCGGGCTGCCTGGCCAGGTCAATCTATCGCTAATCATGCATGCAGCTCCACACCAAGCGTTGAATCAGGGCGAGGCGGTGTGTGCGTGTCTGGGTGTTCGGAGAGCGCGATCCCTCTTGCAGCCTCGAGATGGCATCTTTTAAATGTTACTTATCCTCGCTGTTCGGAATCCGGAACCATGCTCCAAGTGTTGGTTCCCCAGCCCTCTCTAGTAACAATATGAGCTTCAGCACATGATTTGACTCATCGAGACATCCGCTAGGGTAGGGTAGCGGCATCTCTATAAAAGTGGGAGTAACCTCACCAGCAACCCCGATGAGTGGATTTGAGGGCAAAGTTATCATTATCACTGGCGGTTCGACTGGACTGGGTAAAGCAGCAGCAAAGAAACTGACTGATCTTGGTGCTAAAGTTGTGATAGGTGCTAGACGCCCCGACCGTTTGGACGAGGCAGCTAGAGAGCTTGGTCTCCCCAAGGAGGCTGCGATTGTCACGGACGTTACCGATCCCAAAAGTGTCCAGACTCTTGTCAAGCAGACTCTAAATTTGTACGGTCAACTCGACGTTTTCGTTAACAATGCTGGCGTGGCGGCCTTCTCCAAGCTGGAGTCCCTGCAAGTGAAGGAGTGGGAACAGACCATTGACATAAACATTAAGGGGGTTCTATACGGAATTGCTGCGGCCCTTCCTATATTCAAGGAGCAGAAGCATGGTCAGTTCGTCAACATATCTTCGGTGGCTGGACATAGTGTTTATCCCCTCACCGCAGTGTATTCCGCCACAAAGCATGCAGTGCTAGCTATCAGCGAGGGTCTACGTCAAGAGGTTAAGCCCTACAACATCCGCACCACGGTTGTTTCCCCCGGAGCAACTCAAAGCGAAATCGGTACCTCCAGTACTGATCCTGATACAATTAAGATGCTGAAGAGATTCGAGGCGTACTCAATTCCGGCTACTAGCTTTGCTGATGCCGTAGCATTTGCTATTGTTCAACCGGAGAATGTGGATGTGAATGAAATTATTTTCAGGCCCACTGCAGCCCCAGTGTCTAAATAACCTACGGTTGCGAAAGCACAGTCAAATAGTGGGCGCATGCTACCCCAAGTCAAATATTACGATCTCAAAAGCGACGCGGGCTTGTCAAGGTCCTGAGTAGAAGCTAAGATTCCAACAGTTTCAGCGGCTGATATCAGATATCTAGAGGACTAATCTAGAACGGCGACCTCCTGCTTGCTCATTTCTCGACATGGTTTCTAAACATGCATATGCTCCATTACCAATTGTGCATCGGATGGCATGCATGTTGGTTCCGAATGGTCCTTGCCCGAACCCAGATCGCGCCACCACTGGACAAAGGTGGCTCATATTGTTGCTAAAAGACGAACCTGTGGTGTGTTCGTCCGGACACGAGATGAAATAAATATTTGATCTTGGCTCCGAACGCTCTGCTGGGTGATGGGCCGCAGCTTCAGCCGCCGAGCCCTGGACCACTCATGCATGCACTAGCTGCATAAATCCGGGAGATAGTTGACCAAGGGTAAGGAGCCATGTTTAGGAATGCGAGGATTTCAAATGATGCATACTACTTCGTGGCATGTTCGCCTATAAAAGCCCCGCTGATATACATGTTTTGGTACAATGAGCGAATACAAGGACAAGGTTATTATCATTACCGGTGGCTCTACTGGCCTCGGTAAAGCTGCTGCCCGGAAACTGATCGACCTGGGAGCCAAGGTTGTGATTGCTGCTCGACGCCCCGACCGATTGGAGGATGCAGCCAAAGAACTTGGACTATCAAAGGATGCTGCTATTGTTACGGATGTGACTGATCTTGAAAGTGTCCAGGCTCTTGTCAAGAAAACTCTCGACTTGTATGGTCGACTCGATGTTTTTGTTAGCAACGCTGGTGTGGCCCCGCTCTCTAAACTCGAGTCGCTGAGAGTTGACGAGTGGAATCAAACCATCGATATCAACATTAAGGGTGTCCTTTATGGTATTGCAGCCGCACTCCCTCATTTTAAGGAACAGAAGGGAGGTCAATTTGTGACCACTTCTTCCGTCGTAGGCCACGCAGTCTTCCCGTTCACAGCCGTGTATGCAGCTTCCAAGCATGCAGTGCTAGCAATCAGCGAGGGTCTTCGTCAGGAGGTTAAGCCTTACAATATTCGTACCACTGTGGTCTCTCCTGGTGAGACCGAGAGTGAGATTGGCAGCACTATCAAGGACCCCGCTGCCCAGGAGCTCCTGTTGCAGTTTGGCAAGAATGCTATTCCTGCCACAAGTTTTGCCGATGCTGTTGCCTTCGCCATTGGCCAGCCTGAGAATGTGGATGTCAATGAGATTGTCTTCCGCCCCACCCATGGACACTTCTGATCGACTCCTCTAAGATCAGAATCAGCATCAGAATCAGCATCAGAATCAGCATCAGCACCAGCATCGTCATAGCTATAGGTATTTACTATCAGTACAAGCATCATACAATCTCCAGTAACTACATTCCACGTCCGCAAGCAACACCCAGAATCTATATTTCCACCCAACGTACGTCACCGGCTGGAGTTTTTAAAGCATTGTAACATGTATTTACAGAATTTGTAAGGACAGCGCTACTCGTCGTCGCGAGAGTCACCGTACTCCCACATGCCAATACGCTCGCGCATGGCATCCTTTTCGAGGGCAACCAACCGTTGCTTCATATCCGAGTCAGGGCCGGCACCAACAAAGGAGTAGCCATCGTCGATCAGGCGCGTGTTGATACTATCAGTGGCCGCCTGCGAGTCCTCAGTGAACACCGTCACGCCTCCAGGACCAGACTGCACGACAATCTTCTTGTCGAGAATCTGGCCCTGCAGGTACGTGTCGAAGTCCTTGACGTAGTTGCGGGGTGGCTTGCCAATATAGGCCAGCTTAGCGGCCACGGCCAGAGCAGGAACCGCCGTGGTCGCGAACTGCGGCTGCAGGGGACGCATGTCGGCGGCAGGTACTTCGGCCTCAGTTCCCAGATCAAACTGGTCCACTGTGTAGGTGGAGCCAGTGAAGGCTGTGACACGTCCACGGAGGTAACCGGAGGGGGTCTTGATGACCACAAACTCGCCGCGGCGAGGTGCTTTGGGAAACCTTACACCCGAGTTGGCGGCGGCGTTGTAAAACGAGGCCATTTCGGTCTGCAGCTGCGCATGTCGTTGGTGGTTGGCCAGCAGCTGATACGAAAACGCGTCTGTGGAAGCTCGCGTGCAGTACGCATCCTCGTATGCACCAGTAGCCGTGGATGTGGTTTCAGGGGTAGTTGCCTCATCTTCCTCATCCTCCCCGGACTCGACCTCCGGCTCGGGAACATAGTTCTCCCACAGCCCCTTGTGCTCTGTCTGAGCGGTATCCTTGGCGGTGTCGAGCTCTTGACGCAGACCGGCTGCATTGGCCGACGCGCCATGCACATCTGCCAGGCCCTCGAGGGCCAACTGTACCTGCAGTGACTGCGGCTTGCCAGCAATGTAGACGGCCGAGATAAAGGCGCCAGTTTTGTCCACATTGTGAACCACAAGCTGCACATTACGCTGCAGGTACCGGCGCATGGTGAACTCAAGGGCCTTGTCTCCATGCTCCTCCGTAGGACGGGGCACACGGACGCCTCCCAAAACAGCGGTCAGGACGCAGTTTTCCGAGGGTACAGCGACGCGCAGGCGGCCGCCGGAAAACACGTGCTCGACGACGCCGGGAATCTTGCCTCGGCGTTCTAGGCTTGCCAGGAAGCCACGTGCGCGAACCACAGACTCGCTGGCGTCCACCACCCGCGAGCCTGCCTTGGGGGGCTGGCCCCACATGCCCTTTTTGGCGGCCTGGGCCTCGGACTCCGCCGCAAACAACTCATCGATAAATGGCGACTTGTCAGTATCGTCGCGGCGATGACGGATCACGGAGGCATAGCCAGCACCAACAATCTCGACCGCAGCGTTGACCGAAGTGAGGGAAACGGTCACGAGATCGCGCTCCTCAAACTGGTCGGACGCAGGCCGCACAGCATCCAAATGCACGGTCACTTGCTTTCCAATAAGCAGGGCGCGCGCAAACTCCTTAGCGGCACCCACAAACGGGGCCTGCTCGGGGCTGCTCTTTTTGGGCGCACGCACCGACGACAGCTGCACCGTTTTCTCGCCATCAGGTCCAGCAATAACCAGCGTGTCGGCGGAGATGACCTTGACAACAGTGGCATCCACTGCCTTAGCGGAAGGTTTGGCCTCCTTCTTTTTCCACAGGTTCAGGCCCTGCTGCTCGCCCTTGCGTTGGGCAGCCCGTAGAACTAGCATGCGCTCGCTGCCCACGAGAGGGGCATGGGCGTCCGCGACGGTGGCAAGCCCCTGCTCGAGAAGCGCAACGGCGATATCACCAGCAGGGTGCACTAGCGTGACTAGCGGCAGTTGCGGGTTGGACGGGGCCGGGGCAACGTAGAGAGCTCGCACACCGCGCTGCAGTAGGCGGGTGACAACCAGAGCCTTGGCAGCATCGCCAAACGGATCACCGGCATTGTCGCCATAGGCAGTCCGGGGTGCCCTAATACCTGCGAGCAATGCGGGACCAATGTAATGGAAGTCCTTATCCATGAGAGTGCGCAGCTGGACACGGTCGCCCGAAACAACCTTCTCTACAATGGACGGGATCTGGCGCCCCGAACCGTATAGCTCCTCGGGCGGCGAGCCTACCTGACGCAGATTCAAGTGAGAGTTTGCCCACAGAATTTTGTGAGCCGTCTGTCCTGCTAACTGGGCCTTGTCCAAGCGGCCTGCATAGTCGGCATAGCCCTGCTTGACGGGTGCATCATCCCGCAGCTTGACCGAGCCGTCGGCCAGAGCGCGCTCCACCAGCGATGAGAAGATTGGAGCACTCACATCGCCGTATTCGCGATTGTTGTTGGTGTACAACACCTTGAACTGCACTGGCTTACCGACAAGTAGGTTTCGCAGGTATTCGCGAGACTCGTAGCCAAAAGCATCGTTGGAGTTGAAGCGAGGTGCCGTGACGTAGGCCAGGCTGAGCAACCGTTCATTGGCGTCGGTTGGCGGCGCATTAACAGGTGTCAACACAAGTGTGTCGCCGGACAGCACAGACTTGACTCGAGCGTTCATGATGATGTGTTGTTAGGGTAGGCGGCGAGGTGTCATGTCCTTACCCTCTGTGCACTGCGGTTCCCAGGGCTGGGAACGTCTAAAGAGCCGATGCAAAGATACCATGTCTTGAAAACATCTCTGGGAGCTTCATTGATTCTGTTTTATAGGGAAACAGAAACACTCTATGTACTCCTGATATGAGAGATCCAAATTTTTAATAGTGACCTAATTTGCACAAGTAGAACTTTGGCCATTTTGTAACCGGCCGGACGCCCATGCAGCCCACCATGGAACGGTGCTCGAGGCACTAAAACAGGGGAAGACATAACTCGAGAGTTTACCCCCTGATATAGAAATTTTAGTTTCAGCCCCTTCCGAAGGGAGAGATTACGGTTACGCAACAAGTCAACTTCCGAGTTGACTAGGAATACGTGGTAGCAGCCGACGAGCACGCCAACGAGGGGAGATAACGCGCTCCCTCTTAGTGGTCCGGAAGAGACAAGATCCCGCATCAACTATGCTCCAGTGCTCCGTCATATGCACGTCAACTAATACACAAGTCTCATGGTCTCAAAGAACGCAACCATACCGCGACAATATGCAAGTGGCCGCTACCGATAGCGAGGCTTCTTGAATAGCACTTCGTTTTGTATGTGATATTATCCTTTTAGGTGCAGGTAGCCGCGAGAGTCATAGGTCAGTCGGTCGCCCATGTTGGAATCGAAGAGCATCTAGGAGTCCACAAGGTCCACCATGTGGGAAGCAGTCAAACGGCAGGTTTATGGATTGTATTTCAGTTGGCCGGTCTCTACCCTTGGCTCTATACGTACCAGTCTTCGTCGATTTATGCAGCTGTAGATCTCACTATAAAAAGCAGAGACTAATATTGCAATCTATCTGTCGAACTAGGAGGTGGCAGAGTAGGTCCGAGGGAGGAGATATGTACATATGGGGCCCCACATAGTCGAGGGCAAGGGCTCGGCCGCGTATGCAGACAGCGGCCCGGCCGGTCCAGCCCAAACCAAAGTCAATGGATAATTCTCTGGGGGAGGTTGTAGGTATATAGATGCCTTTGAGCTGAGACTAGCATCTTGTGAACTTTATCGAGTCACAGCCCCTTGAGGACCTCGGCTGTAGGGTCTGCAAATGTAGTCCAGGCGTGCAGCAATAAGCCGCAATTAGGTTTGTTCGGATAAGATTTAGCAACGAGCTTTTTAATTAAGTATGCTGATTTCACATTGCTATCTGCAACTGTAGGTGACATTGTCTATTAGGTGACCTGAGTTCTAGTAAGTTACGGACCGAAAGTGGCCAAGTCAACACAACAGTGACAAGTGATGCCAAATTAGACCCGCTTCCTGAAAGAGCGACTTAGTTAGTAGGCGTCTTTGCTTGGACTCAAGAGAGACGCTTCTAAGCTATCTAATGGCTACACGCGCTTTACTTGCTCTCGGAGGCAATCTTCTCGGCCTTGGACTGGACCTCGGCAATATCACCGACCATGTAGAAGGCGGCCTCAGGCAGGTTGTCGAACTTGCCCTCAAGGATCTCCTTGAACGAGGTGACAGTGTCCTTGAGAGGCACCAGGCGACCCTGGATACCAGTGAAGACCTCGGCCACAGCGAAGGGCTGCGACAGGAAACGCTGGATCTTACGAGCACGCTCGACGGTCAGCTTGTCCTGCTCAGACAACTCATCCATACCCAGAATGGCGATAATGTCCTGCAGCGACTTGTAGGCCTGCAGAGTCTGCTGGACCTTGGTGGCAACGTCGTAGTGCTCCTGGCCAACAACCGAAGCGTCAAGCAGACGCGACTTGGAGTCCAGGGGGTCCACGGCAGGGTAGATACCCAGCTCGGAAATGGCACGCGACAACACAGTGGTGGCGTCCAAATGGGCGAAGGTGGTGGCAGGGGCAGGATCAGTCAAATCATCGGCAGGCACGTAGACAGCCTGGACCGAGGTGACGGAACCCTTCTTGGTGGTGGTGATACGCTCCTGAAGGGCACCCATATCGGTGGCCAGAGTGGGCTGGTAACCGACAGCGGAAGGAATACGACCCAGCAGGGCAGACACCTCCGAACCGGCCTGAGTGAAGCGGAAAATGTTGTCAACGAAAAGCAACACATCCTTGCCCTCCTCATCACGGAAGTACTCGGCAATGGTCAGACCAGTCAGGGCAACACGGGCACGGGCTCCCGGGGGCTCGTTCATCTGGCCGAAGACCAGGGCCACCTTGGACTCGCCGTCCAGGTTAATGACACCAGACTCGATCATTTCCTTGTACAGATCGTTACCCTCACGAGTACGCTCACCGACACCGCAAAAGACGGAGAAACCACCATGGGCCTTGGCAATGTTGTTGATCAGCTCCTGGATGAACACAGTCTTGCCGACACCGGCACCACCGAAAAGACCAATCTTACCACCCTTGGCGTAGGGGGCCAGCAGATCGACGACCTTGATACCGGTCTCCAGAACCTCGGCACTGGTCGACTGCTCAGCAAACGAAGGGGCCTCGGCATGGATGGGGCGGTACTGATCGGTCTTGACGGGACCACGCTCGTCCACGGGCTTACCAGTGACGTTCAGGATACGGCCAAGAGTACCCTCACCGACGGGGACGGTGATGGGGGCACCGCTGTCCTCGACGGGCTCGCCACGGACAAGACCCTCGGTACCATCCATAGCAATGGTACGGACGGTGTTCTCACCCAGGTGCTGAGCAACCTCCAGAACCAGGTCCTCGCCGTCCTTCTTCTTGATGGTAAGGGCGTTGAGAATGGCAGGAAGCTTGCCCTGGTCGAACTGAACATCGACAACGGCACCAATGACGCCCTTGATGTGGCCAACGGCATGAGCGTCCTTGGCGGACGCCATCGTGCGCGCCAGCGACGGCATGGGCATGCGCATCGAGCGCAAGGAGTTGCGCTTCAGCGACGGAAGGACTCTGGAAAACATGTTCTTCACGACAAGTGTGTAGGTAAGATTCTCTGCTGGTCCCATTTGATTGGGAGTTCGGGTAGGGTAACTTCCTGTGATTGGTCACTGGCTCGGGTCCAGGGTTCCCCGAGAATCTTGGGTCCCAACCCGATCCTTCCATGGTTGCCTGGGCGTCCCACAGTTTCCTGACCCTGTGACCTTGCCCAGTGTGCTTTCTGGGACCTGGTCCGGAAACGAAGAACGTTTGTGCTCTATTTGCACATGCACTGGCTGCTTCTGACCTATATTTAGACTATGATTTTGAACATCTCCTATAGTTATATGAGCCTTATTTAATGTTTTCGGGAATGGATGCACGGTGATACCATCCCACCATAGCAAACGGGTGTCAAAAAAAAGGTGCATAATTTAGAGTGTTCCTCGGGAATTGTGAAGTCGTAATTTTCTATCGGGGGTACTGAAGGCTCATTGTTTTATAATGTTGCTCTTTTTGATCCCTCTAACCTATTGTTGCGTATTCTCGTTGTGTTTCTAGCCTTAGTTCTCATTTGTGGGTGCTATTCAGCTAGCACTGTTCGCGTAAGTGTCATTTTCACTGTCTTTAAACTAGACTTTCGGAGTTTAAATATCGCCGAGCCGACTTATCCAAACGAACAACCAATTGTTTGTACCAAATATAGAATAACGAATCTAACTATCGATGTGACTACTATTGCCATATATAGAATAACGAATCTAACTATCGATGTGACTACTATTGCCATGACGATGCCGACATTACCCACTACTAAAAATACTAGCGAAATACACCCAAAAATTAATGCCCAAAATTCGAAACCTCAAAAAGTAGTGATAGTTTTGTAGAAGGGCCACATTCATTTCCAGGTTAGAGAAGCTAACCTGGAGAGCAAAAAGATACTCCGATACAGGGAATTGAACCCTGGCCTCGACGGTGAGAGCGTCGCGTCCTAGCCACTAGACTATATCGGATTTCGATATGAGAGTTAGGATAGAGGCTAAAATAATAGATCTCTGGACAAAAATAATTAAAGTTTATGCGTCTCCGACGGACCCACGTGAGTACAGTTACGGGCAATTACCGATGCAGCTATGGCAGGCAGTACATAAATACTAATCTTTTTAGGGGGCTAGCATCGAATGCGGACTCTATCCTGGCTACTCTTCCTAGGGGTGGCCCTGGCCTCTTACGCTCCCCATGAGGTTCCCTGCTTTGTCGAGAAGAGCATGGCCCGACCTGCAACATCGGTAAATGAACTTGAAACTGAATGGCTGCAACAACGAGATAAGGTCTCGCAACCAGCTTTGCATGATTGGCTTGTAAAGTCCAACTTGACCGCAGTAGACACTGCAGCGCTGTTGCAGAAGGAGAGGATTCGCGTGGCCATCGCACTTTCTGGCGGATCTTACCGGTCTGCAATTGGCGGAGCTGGTCAGATTGCAGCTCTTGATATCCGAACGCCCGGTTCCGACAAGAAAGGGCATCTTGGTGGTCTGCTGCAGGCAGCTACCTACTTTAGTGCAGTTTCAGGAGGCAGCTTTCTCCTCAGCTCGCTTGTATTTAACAATTGGACTACCCCCTTAGCTCTGCAAAATTCTGCAAACATCTGGAACTTTCAAAACAGTCTTCTGAACATTTACGGAAACGATGTGGGTAGAAACGTCAACTACTATGTCGAGATGTACAATGCGATCATGGCGAAGGCAAACACTGGAGTCAACGTAACGCTGTCAGATATATGGGGCTTAGCGCTGGGGCATCAGCTATTTGATGCTCCGCAAGGTGGACAAGGACTGACCTGGTCTGGTATCAGGGACATGGCTGCCTTCAAGGACCACCAGATGCCATTCCCAATCGAAGTCGCAGTTGCCGAATCAGCAGACAAACAAGTTAATCTCACAACCCCTGTAATTGAAATGAATCCCTTTGAGTTTGGATCATGGGATCCCAATATCCATTCGTTTGCAGACATCGAGTTTATTGGATCACCAGTAAATGCGGGCGTGCCGGATGGACCCTGTATTGCTGGCTACGACCAGGCCACATTTCTGACAGGCGCGTCGTCATCCTTGATCAACGGTTTTCTTCTGAGATTTAAGGATCTGGGGGTGACTGGGTTCCAAGCAACTCTGCTCAGACAACTTCTCAGTTTCCTGAGCAACCAGGTGGCGGATGTCGCGGTGGTCGAGCCGAATCCTTTCAAGGGACTCCCAGGCCCATACGGAAAGGCAGATTATCTAGGACTTGGTGATGGCGGAGAGGACTATGAGAATATACCGCTGCAGCCGTTGATCCAGCCTGAGCGCAAGGTCGACATGATTGTTGCATTCGACAATTCAGGTGACACCCCTGACAACTACCCAGATGGAACGGCGCTGCGGTCGACGTACCTCCGCCAGTTTACGTCTCAAGGGAACGGTATTCACTTCCCCAAGGTCCCCTCTAATTCGACTCAGCTGAAGGAGCCAATCTTCATTGGGTGCTCCAGCACCGACGTACCACTGGTGGTATATATTCCAAACTCGCCGTTGTCGTACGCGTCAAATGCATCTACGTTCAAATTGACCTATACTACGGATGAGGTTGCCGGATACATCACCAATGGATACAATACTGCAACACGACTCAATGGAACATTGATAGGACCGCAGGGCTCGCCGGAATGGCGAACCTGTCTAGCATGTGCTACGATTCTACGCGCGCAGCAACGAAGCAACGAGGCAATCTCGAGTCAGTGCTCACAGTGTTTAACCCGATACTGCTTTTAGACAGCTCAATCCGTATTGTTTTTGATATACGCCTTCGTAAATAGTATGATCAGCAGCCTTCACCTGTCTCTTGGGGTGCTGGACCTCGAGCCGATTTCAGGTTACACTGATGGCAAATCTAGAATAAAGTTACGATAAATGTTAAACGGGCTGTAGTCTATCTCTACCCGTGGCCATATCCATACTGCCAGCCGATTCTGCGTCGCTATCGATCTCGAATTCATTTAGCGATAGCGACGGGCTGCCAGGCAGGGCGTCCTCTTCGGGAACAGTTCCATATGCTCCACTTGCTTCCATCGCCGCAGCCTTCTCCATAGTGCGGTTATAGATGATATAGGTGGTAATAATTCCAACCCCCACAGCAATGACAATGGACAATATGTTCAAAACGACGGTCGCGGTTGTTTTCGCTGAGCCCAGTCTAGCAATGCGGTCGCCAATGAAGATGTGCAGAAACAACTTTGGCGTAGTGCAAGTGGTTGCCGCGCAGAACTTCCAGGCCTCAATGGTAGGAATACTGCTGAGAGCAGCATTGGAGAGCGAGTATGGTAAGGGACACAGTCTGATCATCCACAATAATGTGAACTTGTCCTGCTCAAGGGTCTTTGAGAACGCCGAGAACTTGACATTGCGGCGAGCCAATTCGACCGCCCGATCACGCAAAATGTATCGGAAAGTCACAAACGACAACAGCGAGCCGACAACAGTGCCAAGGGCGAGTACGGGCCAACCAGCGGGGAAACCGTAGACCATGCCAGTAAACATGGACAGTGCCGAGTAACCGATCATTGGGGGGAAAGATACTAGGAAAAGCAGCAAGACAATGATGATCCAGCCATAGGGAATTGCCTTGAAGCCAGTAGAAAGCCCAACCATCCAGTGGAGAATCTTCTCATGGAAGATTGCAAACAGGGCCATGAACACCACCAACACGCTTCCGCCTACACCGACCAGCAGCTTCTCGCGGGGTTCAAGCGCTTCGAACATGGCCCTTGCTTTACTAGCCATTTGCCGGCCGCGGTCGCGGAGCTCGGCGTACTGCATGGATCGGTCAGCGTCCCGAGCGGCCTGCAGTATTAGCACCAGGGGGAGATTGAGCTAATTTGAAAACCAGATTGAAACCATATCGACACGAGCAATATCTTTCAATACTTTGACTCAGTCAGGAGCCATATGTTGACGATGGGTATCGCCTCCAATCTTCGGTCTGTTAGATAAATGTTAAAATAGTACTAAAATACAAATGTAGAACAATGTTAAAAAGGGGAATATAAACTACTGCTCGGCGCCGTAGAATTTCCGGAAAATAAACTGCAACAACCGGTTGGTATTAAAGCGGACAATGTCATCAAACAGATCGACGTATGCCTGATTGTTGTATTGCCGGTTAAGCAGATCATCGAGCGTGAGCGTGGTGGATCCGCCAGGCAGCTGGATTCCCTTGTAGGCAACCTGCACTGAGAACTTGGACGCCTCATCGCAGGCAAACGTGAACATCACGTCTTTCTGCTGCCTGTCCGAATAACCCTTTAGATGCACCAGTAATCCTCTCTCCAAAATACGGGCAGCAGGATACCTGTAGGCACCGAAGCGAGCCTTCGCATTGCGGTATCGACCGTAATCGCGGTTCAGGAGCTTCGCCAGCAATTGAGGCATTATATGACTCTTCTTCTTGCTGTTGGTTGAGTTCTGCTGCAGCTGCGCCATGGCGTCCTCAATGTAGTCGTTGTACTCGGACTGACGCTTCTGCAGGTACTTGTGCTTATCCTGAAGACTTGCCAAAGTGGCAGAGCAAAGTGCCAGTTCTCGGGAGCGTGCCTGTCGCCGGTCATGCTTGTTGCGAATATCGTCGGCAAGACTGTTGAGAAGGTCTTGGTAGTTGTTGCTTCGGGAGACGCGGCCACAGCTCTCGAGCTCCAGTACTTTCTCAAGTGTCAAGAGTTTGAGTTCGCGGAACGTCAGTCCCGATAGCTCCTGGTCCGTGGAATTGGCACGCACGGCATCATTCGCCGCCTCATCACTGTCCGATACAGGCGCAACAAGGACGTCCATGAGATCACTGCCGTTTTGCACCATCAAAACCGCAATTAGGCACCGCTTAGCGGCAGTGAGAAGTCCTGCTTCGGGCACAGAAGCAGACTCTGCAGGGGTGCCGTAACTGGGGTTGAGGTCCAAGTTGACCTGGGTGAAGCGAGCAATATCCAGGATCTCGCGAGCGTCGTTAGGCAGAGGACCCAGCTGGTAAATCACTGGCCGGAGCATCTCGTCGGCAGGATCAGTCAAAACCGACAGCTGTTGGAACACCTGTGAATGCAATGCAAGAATATCGCTGGTCTTCATAGTGAGCTGCGGCCGCACCCTGGAGGTGACATCGTCGAGGTTCGTCATGCAGAACTGCGTCTGCAGATCCTTGATGTCCACAATGCGACGGAAGGTTTGCCGCAGGCGCTCAGCTGCATGCGCGACGCTTTCATTCAGCGGCTGGAGATACAGCTCCTGGGGTCCGAATGTCTCCAAGGTGGCACACTGGGACAGGATCTTGCCCACCGAGCCCAGTGCCTGTGCTTCCCGCATATCTAGAGCCCGGTCAAGCACGCCGTAATTGTCGGCAGCCACCATTGCGGGCAAGATAAAATGGTTAATCACAATCTTGCCCACCAGTGACAGCGCGGCGGCAGACGCTTGACGAGCTGTCCCTGCCGCTGTCTTGCGAGAGGCGTGTAGGTATACTTCACGTGCAAGGTATCGGATATGATAGGGCAGATCTTCAACGCTGCTGTCGATGGCCTCGACGAATAGGTTGGTGAGCTCCCGCAGTCTCTGCAGATGCGCCACAAAAGCTTGTCGGGTCTCCGGGTCCTGTAACGCAAGGTCTACAGTGGCGGTAGGGTCTCTAGACATGGGCTTTCCCGCGCGCTCGTCGGCCGCAATCAAGTCACGATAGATGGCGAGTGGGTCACTCTCGAGATCCAAATCTCGCTGGGAAAGGACTTCGGACACAGGACCTCGGAGGATTGCCTTGAGAGCCTTGCAGCTGGCCTTGCTTTTATTGAGCGAGCCCACCATGCGCCACGCAAGGTAGTTACCGCGCACAAAGTCGGGAAGGGAGCTAGTATGGTCCATTTCTGTTTGCAGCGATTTGGCCAACAGCTGGAGCAGAAAGTATTCTTCACGGGGCTTGGATGCACCAGCAAACACTTTGAACACGCGCTCGGCGGCCTCCTTGGTTTCGCGCTCGCTTAGATGCATCGTTTCTTGGTGGTGCATGAGCCGTGCCAAGTATACAGGCTTTGTCTGCAGAATGTAGAACATACCCTGGTACAGCTCGAGGCGACGGCGCGAGGTCTTGTTGAGAGCCTTGAGATCAAACGCGTCGTCGGTCATGGAGCGCGACGACGACGTCGAGCTTCCACTTGCGCGCAGCGCATGATCGAGCTCGCTTGGCGGGGCGGTGGGCATCGAGGCTACCACTTCGTCCAAGGAAATCTTGTTCTTGAGTAGCAATGCAATCTTGGTGTCGAGCTGATCGATGTACTGCTCGAGTCGCTCGTTGGCCCGCACGCCATCCGAAACATCCTTGCGCGCAGCCTCCAGCTCCACCTCCTCGCGGTAGTCAGAATCGCTATCATTGAGCAGATGAACAAACCGCTTTACTGTCGACAACGATGGGTTGGGATCGGCAATGAGCGACTGGTAGGCTTGTGCCTGACGACGGGCTCGCCACCGGTTCTGGATGGTGACGATTTTGTCCTCGTGCTGAGCCCATGCCCCAGTGGCATGTGAGTGGTTGCGACGAGCAAGTGCAGCCCGAGCACGTGCCTGGAAGCCCACAATTCCCACAATTTCCTGGTCCAGGTCGTCGTAGAGACATCCCAGCTGGAAGCGGCTAATCAGGCCCCGGAACGCCGACTGCACAGTGACAATCTCAGTTTCGGCAGCCTCCAACTTGGCACGCTTTGCAGCAATGCAACTTCGCACGGTGTTCCCACGAATGGTGGCTTGAAGAGTCGACCAATGAGAATCGCCGGCCACCAAAGCCTTGCGAGCGCGTTGGTAATTCTCACGGGCAACAAATGCGCGTGAAGCCGTCTGCATGCGCGTGTATAGCGTCAAATGGTTATTCAGGTCCCGGTCCAAACGAGCCAGACCTGCGCGTACTGAGCAGCCTCGAACAACCGCCTGCAGTTGTTCCAGGGCGTCCGACCTGTTGGTGATATACTTGGAGATGGGCGAGTCGTTCCGCGACTTGTTGCCCCGTGAAATGGCCTGCAGCTGGCTCAAAGATGCCTCACAGCTATATAGGCGGGTACGCTGGGCTGCCAAGCTGCGGCGGGTCAGAGCACCCTTGAAATTGGCCTGCATGGCTGTGATCTCCGGCTCGAGCGCCTCAAGCTCCATGAGCATAATCTCCTCATCAGAAAGCTTGACTGCCGCCACATCTTCGGCAAGAGTATCAATTTCGGGAGAATGTTCTTTGACTTGTTCGAGCGACTCGGGTTCGGGCTCGCGCAGCTCGGGGCCGGGCTCCGGAGCAGGTTCGGAAGCGAGCTTGGCAGCACTGACGGAACGGAAATGGCGGTTCATAGCATCGAAGTTGATGCGTGCGCCTGAGCGGTCCAAATCTTTCTGAGTGTGCTTGAGCTCGTCCTCAGTGAAGTCTAGTTTGCCCACCAGGTCGTCCATGACCGGCGCGAGGTCCTCACCGGCAAGGATATGAGAAAGCGCATGGATACAGTAGATAACTTTGACAATATTCTTGCGCTCGTAGAGATCCACGAGATCAAACATAAACAAGTCGGGCATCCCGATCTGGCCCAAGAACGAAAAGAAGCAGTTGATGTTGTCGATGTGCCTGTATTGCAGGCGTGGGTGTTCAAAGATGCGTGTGGCCAATTCGGGGCGGAAATGGCGGGTGATCTTGGCGAGAATCACACCATCCTGTAGCTTGGTGGGTAGCTCGGCTGCGTCGGGCAGCTTCTCTTTGAGAATACCCTCCATCCATTCCTTGGCCTCGCCGACATGACACAGATACTCGTAGGCCTGCAAGTTCTTGCGCTCGCGATCCCAAGACACTACAGGAGCATTTTCCTGGGTGTGCTGCAGTCGTTTGCGGCCATTGACTTCTTGTGCCTGGGCAATGTCTACTGACGCGGGAGCAGGGCTGGCTGCAGGAACCACAACAGCCGTCTTCTTAGGGGTACTGACCGAGTTGACGGGGCCAACCCGCGTAGTCTTACCACCAAAAAGGTCGATTGCCGACTTAACAGGGCTGGCGGGGTCTGCTGCCGGCTTGAGAGGGCTGGCGGAGCCGGTTGCTGCCTTGACAGGGCTGTCTGCCGACTTGACGGGACTGCTCGGACGGGCGGAGCGAGTTGGCGAGGATCTGGCAGGCGAGGTCTTTGTCGAGCGGTTGGGAGAGCCAGTGGCCCGGACGGGCGTAATGATTCGCAGTGGGGACTTCTGTGGAGACCGCTTAGCTCTAATAGGGCTAATTTTCAACGGAGCATCTGCAGGCTTGAGAGGGCTTGATTGCGGGAACCTTGATTTCTCAAGCTTGAAGGAAGTATCTTTACGTTCCTCCAAGGCATGATTTTCAAGGGTCTGCAAGTACCGCTCCGCAGCCGACTTCATACGAACACAAACAAAAGAAGGATAGGAGAAGCATTTGGGAATGGGAGTTTGTTTATTTATGCACGGTTGCTGTGACAACAGAGATGTTCAGGGTTAGGCCTGCATCTGACTGGTAGAGCGCGCGCAGGTCTCCACTTTGTCTCTCCCAAAGTTGGCTATTGTAACTGGATAAGCATTGAGGTCCTCTAGAACTGGGAAATACTTAGTGAGGAGCACTTGGAGAGACGCGACGCAGGATGGCCAAAGTTGAGCTTTCTACCGCAAATCTCCGGTATATTTATTCGCGTTTGATTGAGCAGGTCGATCGATGCCTTGATGAAGTGATTCCTGTCGAAAACAGCGCGGCTGAAGGCGACGCGCAGAAAATTGCGAGGCAGAATGTCAGTCAAGCCTTTCACGGAGCTCGATACGCCGTGGATGCCGCTGATAAAAATGTGAGCCGAATTGAAGATTTCCTCGATTATTGCATGGATCAGGATGGCGTTGTTCCTGTGGACAAAGAGCTGAATGAGGAAGTGTTTTCGGACCTTAAGACTTTGGGCCGAGAAACGACGACTCTTGCGCTGAGACGGCGCAATAATGGCGCTGAAATTGTGGATCGCTATAGCAAGTTTGCAACGAAACGAGAGAATGAGTTTGCGTCCGCACTTGAAGCGGCCCGAGAAGGTCGGCCAGTATCTTGGGCTTCTCCAGACTTGAAAAAGCTCGAGGTGGCCAGCGAGTACTACAAACAAGCCGCCGCCGACGTAGAAGGTGTGAAGGAGGAACTGGACGAGTTGTCGCAGGATCTGCAGGCTCTCAACAATGTATTTGGCGGTACGGATGGGGTTGCTGCAGCTACGGTGCACAATCCAGCGAAAGATGTCTAAAGTTATCTCCGTATGAGACTTCGATGATGTGACAAGCCTCGTCAATTTCATTAATAGCCAGTGGGATCGTCGTTTGACTGTTGTGTTCTACTATGATTGCCAACAATGCCTCATGCCTGGTGAAGTCTACAAGGATGAAACGGTGTGACGATGAAAAGACAAACGATTGTGCTATCAAACTATCAACAATGCAACGATCGGACCACCAAACGAAGAGAATGAATCAAACAAAGTAAACGAAGCAAAGAAACCCGAGTTATTCCAGCCAAGCTAACCGAGCATATCTAACCAAATGAAGGTGCAAAGTTACAAAACTATTATTTTATTTTCCAATCAAGGCAAATCGTCTACTCCTCCTTGACACCGCCCTTGCCGGCAGTCTCGGCAGCGTCCACAGACTTCTTGTCAGTAGTGGCGTCGCCCTGGCCGGTCAGGTTGCCAAACAGCGATGCGGCCTTAAAAGGACGCTTGAGATCGCCGGTGGCGGGCTTGCCGAAGATATGGATCGAAACAATCTTGTTCTCCAGCGCAGACTTGAGAGGCATGATACTCTGCATCACCAAGGGGTTAGTGTACTTCATGTACAGATGCATGAAACCCATCATGGCCACGCCCTGCAAAGCGCTCTTGAAGGCAGCGTCCACCTGGTCAAGATCGTACTGGTGCACGGTGGTGGTAATAAGCTTGCCCTCGGCATCCTGAGCAAACGCACTGGGCTGCTCCATGTACTTGATGGTGGTGAGGTCCTTCTTCTTGTTAATGACCAGCTTGGTGTAAAAGTAGACACCAAAGATGATCACGTTGGAAAGAACGTAGGCCGCACGGATGCAGTTGATCACAAAAGGATCCTCCATGTCCAGGCGACGAGACACCTGCATCATGATCAGCATAATAGCCAAATTCGTGAACGCGGGATTCATTGTTGAGGGTGGTTGATCTGGGATGAAGAAAATGATGACACTTGGCTTATCCGGGGCGCGCAGCGCGGCTGACTGATAACGCCGTCATCGGCTTATGTCAGTGAACACAATCGGGGACTTGACCTGCAGATATTCCTCGAGCTGCAGTTGGACAAAGGAGCGACGAATATATAAGTCAATTATCGATGAATGTGTTATAGAACTGCACTTGATAAAACAAAAAAAAGTTTAATCCTGTCGAAAGTTTTCGCAACCGATCGCTAAGGTATTGGCAATGTGGACGCTCTACTTTAGAATCGCTCATGCGTCAGTAACTCGTGTGACTTGTGACTCGAGAGAGGGGGCAGGACGAAACTGTCTTGAAAGAGAAAATTGGCCAAGAACTGCGGAGGAATATTGGATTAAAAAAAATGGAAGGGAATATAGGTATTGGTACAGATTAGGTATATTTATGGCATTCAAACACTCTTGAAGTAATCCTCGATCAGATCGCGCGTGAGCTTGCCTCCGTAAAGCTTATACTGGGCGTTCTTGACACCAAGTCCAGCCAGGTACGGGGCAACATTCTTGTCTAGGAATGAAAGATACACAACGTCAACGGTCTTGGTGCTGTTGTCCACGTTTTGCTCGGCCTGAATTGCGTTCGGGATATCGTAGAATGTGTAGCCCTGGTGAGGGGTATCGTCACCATCATCTCCAAGATCATCAACGCTGTGATAGCCCTTGTAAGGAGTGGTGTTATTCTTGGCGGCCGGTGGGATGTACAAGTGAGTGGCTGCCGAAGGAGAAGGAATAGATACAGTCGAGGTGGGAGCGTTAATGCGGGCAAGCAGGCTCGACTCGAGAGCACCAGCATCTCGCTTGATGTACGAGTAATCGTTATTCAAGTGCGAGATGACCTTGCTGGCAATATCAATAGGCACATCAGGGATGTAGTACCAGTCGTTGCTGAAGGGGCTTACGATGTACTTCTGGTCCAGGGTGTACTTGCCATGAAGCAGATCATAGCGGAAGGCACCGCTGTTGCTAATGATGAAGCGAGGCTTATCATTGCGGCTAACATTACCCTGCAGCTTCTGCAGAACGTGCTCCTCCACCAACGTCAATAGGCTGTTGTTGCCCGGGTAAGGCGCGCGGTCGACCCAGTAGTCCTGAGGAATCACTGCCAATTGGTCGTCCAGCTTGAGCTGCTTGCGGTACTGTGACACCAGCTGGGTCACTGCAAGACCCTTCTCAGTCTGGAAAGTCGTCTCATTGGCGGTAGCATTCAGAGATGTCTTGGTATGGAAGGCAAAGTTCTGAGGGTTGAAGTCAATGTAGCGACGAGTGAACCGCGTGTGGTTAGTGGTGCTGTTGGTGCCATTGATAATGGGCAGCTTAACACTAGCCCAGCCAATGGTCTCCAAGTAGCGGCCAGACTCAAGAGCAGCTGCGTTCTTGTCGAAAACTCGGTAGTCACGCAGATGGGTATGGCCACCAAAGCCTTGGATGGGGATATTGGGCTTGACCTCACGAATAGCATGGATGATGGCATCGAATTCGTCAAAATCACGCACAGGGACGTGGCCGGTAACAAGAACAATATCAAAGTCGTTGCGGCGGATCACCTGCTGGAACCAATCCTGCTTGATGGCCTCCTGGACCTTGGTGACCTTGGTACCATTGGCATAGCCAGCAAAATTGAAGATGAAGCCGAAAGAAAGAATACGAATCTTGCGGTTCTTGGTTTCAAAAATACGGTACCGGTGGCCAGCAGGAACATATTTGCCTTGAATCTCGATCTCGACATTCGACGACAAGTAGTGGTCGCCATAGTAGGGACGCAAAAGGTTATACTCCTGCTGAGCAACCTTAGTCGAGTATAGCTCATGGTTACCGATCGAAAGAATGTCCAATTGAGCCTGAGCAAAGGCCAATTGAGAGATGGAACCATCCAGAGGAGTAGCGTCACTAAGACCAGTACCATCGTGGCGATCACCGGTCTCAATGACAAGGAAATCAACGTCACGGCGATCGGCCTCAGCACGCAGATGCTGATTGAAAGAGATCAAGTCACCCCAGTCGGCGGCAAACTGATCTTGATCAGTATGACCTGACAGCCAGCCGTGGGTATCGGTGATATGAATGAAGTTCAGGTCGCCCCATTCAAGCGAACGAAGCTCCTGCTTGGCAGGGAGCACAGCACCCTCCTGAGACCGAGCATGAAGGCTGCGAGAATGTAGCTTTTCGCGGGCACGGAAGTTTGCAATGCGAGCATTGAACCGTCCATCGCCGTCGTCGGAACAGATAGCCTGAACCCCGGCCAGAGCAGACAGAAGTAGAGCACAGACAGAAACCTTCATAATTGGTCGAAGTGTTGGAGTCCAGTCAAGGTTGTCTAAAGAACTGATGGTGTCACCGTGCCTTTATATTTATTTTTTCGAGGTACGGGCGCTTGCTGCGGCCCTGTTGAGCTGCATGCGAGCTGCATGACAAGACGCACCCAATTAGGGAGAAATGGGCACTTGCCCTGAAAAATTCCAATCTGTATCGCAAATAGCATGCGTATTGGCGACATCTGGAGACAACATGTCTTTCAAAATGCTCGTGTCTTCGAATTTTGCCTTACAAAAAGATTCGAAACTTTCATTGAAAAAGACAACCTCCGTTTGTTGAGAATTATTTTGATTCAAGAGCCATATCTAACTGTATCGTCAAGCACTTGCTACCCAATGGACAACCAAAGTTGCGACTATTACCCTGGGCTGACAACTAGCTGCATGTTTATGGCTTTTGCTGCACGATCATGCGGTGCTGAGGCCACCACGAGTAGCAATGATAGGTAGAGAGTCGCTGATGATGCGGCACTGATTCAGCCCTACCCACGTGGTCATGCAGCCAGTGTCGCAAAGGACTTGATGGAAAGCACAGCAGGTCTAGAGGTGGCTAAAGATTTCCACTTGAGTTCTTCCATACGCTTGTTTAGCTGTCAAGGCCTAAAAAGAGGCTACTTTTTTGGCGCCAAACTTTAACTTGCTTTATGTGGTTGCATAGGATCTTAGATAAAATGACGCCTGAATCTGCTCGTAAGTAACCAATTCGAGTAAAACAAAGTGAATAAATGAAAAATAATTACGTGATCTTGGTCATGTGATGCATCGGTCGCCAAGGAGCAAGCATACGGAACGAGAGACAATTGCAATATATCACAAAAAGCTTAGAGTGTTGAATCATCATTTTCTTGAAAAAAAATTGAATACCAGAGACAGAAATCTCGTCCACTCACTCTACTTCACTCGCATTAGAGAGCTCGGTGTCTCAAGGAATCATTGAACTCCACGCAGAATAGAGAGGCTATCCCCCAACCATTGCGGTGTACCATTAGCTCCACAAAAGGATTTAAAGTATGAATGCTTCCTAGATTGAGGATGAGTGGGGAGGGCGCAATTGGCTGCGGGGTACAGCAGGGAGCAGGGCAATGCAGGGCCGTTCTTGGGACAATGGCGCTTATGCAGAAGGCTGTTGTTATCGAAGCATCGGCCCCTGCACGCTCACCGCCATGCATCTCCACAAACCCATCCTGTACAGTCTCTTGGCACTATGTAGAGGTCATGACATTCCCGAAGCGCCCTCAATGGCACCTTTGGACCATATCGCAATTGTTATGGATGCCGCATCTTCGGCTATCTATCAGCTCGACGCCATAGAGCTATATGGCAATATCGCCCCTCTAACTGGTGACTTGCAAAATGCCCTTTCAGTGATGGAAGCTGGAGCATTCAAAGCAGCTGCTGAAATTGATTCATCCCAGACGGGGCGCTTGTCTGTCGATAAGTTTTTGAGTCTATCAGCTGCCTTGGTACATACCCTCGAGAGGCTATCGCAGGCTGCAGATATCTGCAATGATGAGGCCACTCAGACCCATATCATGCATCTTGCAGCTGTACACTCTGTAGGGATCAATGCTTTTTCTAACTCCGAAGGCCCCTGGGCGTCCACGTTATCTGAGCGCGCCAAATCTGTTTCCTTGGCTGTTGATTTCGCCGCGTTGCACTTCTGCCCCGATAAGCCACCCATTGAGAAATCCTCGGAATCTCATCATTCACTCCATCTGCACAGCAAAACGAGAATGCTATCCAGGCACTCAACCAGAAGCCTTCACACGAGAGACAAGTCGTACATTGTGGGGAGTGTGTGGGGTGGAGTTGTTGCTCTCTGCTGTTCCAGTGTTGGTCTCGCATTAATGATCACAGGCTTTCTCGTGCGCAGAGCGCGACGAAGGCGCAACCAAAGAAGCACCACTGAAACTCGCACAACTGGGCAGGCTCAGCCCTGGCACCACCTTCAAGGCGGTAATCTGGAGACTACCTCCGACCATCTGCTTGGAACTTGTGCACAGTGTGGTTCTGACGTGCATTCTCAAACTGAAAGTGTTCCATGCTGCGGTCAAATATTCCACAAAGCATGTGTGGGCCCAGATACAATGTGCCTTGGTCGAGCCTCGACCTGTATCGGCAAGCCGGAGCTCCCGCAGTACGAGAAGCCTCCAAACTACCACGAGATTAACTGCTAGGCTGGTCTCTTCTTACGTATTAGTGGATCCGCGGAGCCTAATCCGAGACGTCGTATGTATTTTGTGTCTATAGTTAGACAGCTTGAGCGATCACCATAAATGAGGCTCACCTTCATGTCTCCACGCCAGTCCTAACCGTGACGCCCGATCGCTAGTCAGGTCCTAACAGAGACCATTGAATTCACTTTACAAAACAATTAGCAAAACCACTTGATCGTCCTACCAGAGTTGTTCTGCCAAACTAATAGTACATTCGGTGCAGGTACAGGAACGCCAAGACTGCTACCCCGCTTTTGTCTACCCTAAATCGAGCTAGATCCCCACTACTCGAAGGATCGCTTTTGCCAAGCTCTCAGCTCCCATAGTCAAGCATTGATGTATGCTAGCAGAATATCTAAGATTATGCTATCGCTGGCTATCCCCACAAGTGTTTATGGACACTCAACCATTAACTTGTCCAAAAACGACGCTAACTATGCGACTCTAATCTCCGGCGAATATGGCCACAGCCTGGCAAGTCACTTCCAGAAAGCTATAACAGCAGTATCACGGTTCTCCTTGAGAGCCCAGGAAGAGTCAAGAGCTTCAATGCTCTGTTCCAGCTGTCTTGCCTCCCTCATGAGCGACGTTATGGTGCCCGTTGTTGCCATACCGGCTCATATCTATGGTATGTCGAGCGAAGACCTGGCTGTTATGTCCCCACAAATGAACGAATTTTCGCGAGCCATAGAAAACATATTAGTTTCACTGGTCAATTTGTCGGATAAGATAGGCAGGTCTGGGTTTCGGAGCCTGGTTCGCGCAGAGCTGGATCATCTTGCCGTCGGCTACTCTGCGGCTGCTTCGTCGTTTCTGGCCTTATTTTCTGTTACAGGTGCTTCATGTGACACGGCAATACGAGTGTGGAGTGCAATCGCTGCCGTGGAAGTATGGATGCAATCAGCGAATTCCTTGTACGACGGCGACGTCGTTTACATTACCCCCCCCTCTAATAACAGTTGCTTTGCCAATAAGACCACATCCCTGTGGTATAAAAAAAGTGTGACTTTCCCAACGAGCGGATTATATGCTGGTGTGACATCTGCTGTGGAGACTTTCATGGCCATGGCCAAACACTCAGGCAGTTCTGATTATACCGGCAGTGTCTTTCAGAACGTAGCCAGGCAAGTTGTAACCGCAAGACTTGTGATACAGGATCACGCTACGTGGGTACAGAATTCAAGTGACATACAGGGGTTCAAAGAGGCTGGAGATCGGCTGATGGAGATGCTGAGCTTAGTGTTTCGCAATAATGGCTTTAAATTATATCAAAGATGGGCCGACGAGCTCATAACAGAACTTTCAGCTTTGATAATTGTCATTTTGCAGCAAACTGAGTCCATAGAATGTGATCAGTATCGCACTGTGGTTTCAGAGGTTATGAAGCTCAACAGTGCCCGATCGAGCCTTCAGGATTGGGTTTATGAGCCAAGTTTTGGAGTGTTTCCAACATTGACCTCGCCATATAAACATAACTGTCTCCAAACAGGATTCACCACTCCGACTGTACATTGGGCTATCCCGCGTGCACCAAGCGACAGCCATGGCCGGAGCCATGGCTTGGGCTTGCGGGGTTGGCTGGGAGTCATTCTGGGGTGTGCTACTGCTGTGTTCCTGATTTTATTAGCAGCCGCAATCTACAAGCACCGGAGGGCCGCCAAGAGAAGACAGGCAGTTGTCCAAGTAGATGCCCAACAGAATGCGGCGACTGTCGAACAGACTGACCAGCAGCCAGCAGTGGGCTCATTTGAGGAGATATTCTTCCTAGGAACTTGTGCTCATTGTGGATCTGATGTGCGCTCTGATAGAGAGTATGTCCAGTGCTGTGACCAGCTGTTCCACAATAACTGCGTTAGCGAGGAGACAACCTGCTTGGGCCTTTCCGAATCCTGCATTGGTCGTCCGGTGCTGCCCCAATATGGGGACCCACCAGACTATGAGGCTCACAGATCTTAAACGCTTAGTTTTTAGCTGGAACAGCCATGCGCGATGCGTTCCTAGTAAATCATGGGTGCCAAAAGTCGTGAGAAGCAAATAGCTGCAACGCTTAACGTTGGTTCACCCCATGTAAAATTATCGATTTTAAATAATACAGATAGCGCGGCATTCAGTACCGTATGCCAGGTGGTGTCGTTATCGGTTAGAAGATAAGGAGCACTGATCTTCGCGGGACGTCTGTTCTACAAGTGGTGCTAAGTATTAATTTGCAAAACCATTACCTGCAGCGAATTAATACAATTTTGGCACCCACCAAGACCTTAAGCAGTCAGTGAAAGTCTACATTTGCAGCTAAATGAATTGTGCAAGGTGCTACGCAACCCCCGATTGTGCGGAGCGGGGGCAACGCCTCAACCATGCCTTGCATATGACATCATCCTAGCGGCTCGACCTAACCCAAGCAGGCGTGGGTAAGACCTAAGTGACTCTCTACAGGCACTTTCTTGATGCAGTCCAATCATTTTGATAGTGCAACTATTCCCGAAGTGCCATTGTACACTACGCGATCGTTACATCGTGAGCACGTGTGGTATCAATCGGCTGCCAAGACCGCCTCCCCACTGTCACTGCAGCTGCCCTTGCCCCTACACGATTTCCGTCAATCGTCTGCAAGGGTACAAAATGGGATTGAGAGCCCTCCCTCACTAACATGATATGGACCAGAAAAGTACTTGTTCCATTAATTTTGATCTCCGCTGCTTCCGGAGCTGCGACCAGCACCAGCACATATTTCAGCGCGGTCTCTTATACATCCTCTTCAACCATCCAACTAATTGCGGATTTGAAGAGAGCATCGTCGGTGGCATCCTCGTACGGGTCTATTTTGGAAGAATATAAAAGTGAAGGAAATGGGTATCTCTGTGTTAAGTGCCTGGATATATACATGAGCATGGCCCTTTCAAATATCTACGCAGTTCCAAACCACTTGGATGCATTTACAAGCAATATGATCGATGATATACTTCCAGAGTTCTACCGTTTCAACCAGGCCATTGTTTATGTTTTGGACGCGCTGATAGATGTTTCTGACACTCTAGGCTTTGCATCCTATGGTAGGGTTGTGAGAGGGCAGATTGGCCTTCTGGGGCTTGCCCATTCTGCAGGCATGTCTTCCTTGTGGGGATCAATAGAACCTAAAGTCTCATGCTTTTCGGCCTCGATGGTATCTGAAGTACTCGAAAGCTTCGCCTCTTCGATTCAATCGGTCGCTTTAGCGTACTCTGCCGATCACTCGTACTATGTCCCTAGCGAGAACAACTGTTTGCCAAGCAGGTTGAATTCCACCAATACCACAAATGTAACTATTTCCACAACTGGCATATATGCTAACGTTTTGTTGGCAGCCTCTGCAGCCAGCGCATATATCGCTGAGAGCACAATTCCCGAGCAGGCAAGCGCGAGCTCGACTAGTAGCGCATTTCAAGAGTTATCATCCGCAATCAGATATGCAAAAAATGCTGTACTGGCACATCCTACTCTTATTTCAAGTCCAGAAAATGTCAGAGGTTTTCTAGATGCCGGCGCAGGAATATCAGAGCTCCTCCGAATGATATTCACATCAGGCAATTCAACG
Source organism: Wickerhamiella brachini (assembly GCA_030565285.1). Lineage (NCBI taxonomy): Eukaryota > Fungi > Ascomycota > Dipodascomycetes > Dipodascales > Trichomonascaceae > Wickerhamiella > Wickerhamiella brachini. The sequence continues at coordinate 85,822 of JAJMBL010000003.1, read as the reverse complement.
GTGGACAAGGAGTATGAGTTGGAGTACCGCGGGCTGACCCTAGAGCTGGCAGCCCTACTCTTCGCGCAGCTGGAAAAAGCAGCGAAGTTGCCATGCTCTGACTATCGCGGTGTTGTTTCACAGTTTATTTTGATCACAAGTGCCAAAAATGCTGTTTCCACCAAGATTTTCAGCTATGATATGGCTGCATTCCCCACTGTCAGACCCCCTTACACCCACGCCTGTCTTTACAGTTCGTTTTCTAGCCCAACGGTTCCCTGGAGAACCAGTAGCCCAGCACAAAACACCGGCCCCAAAAAGAGCGGGGGAAACGGAGTTGTGGCCGCTATTGCAGTAGGAACTATCGTCGGTATCCTGGTTCTGATAGCATGTATGTTTTACTGCATTGGAGTGCGGCATTGGCGCCGGATTAATGCGCCAAACCCGGCCCCACCTATTGAATATGTGACGCCTGCGTCTGAGAGCGACGATGAGCTATTTATTGTGGGTACTTGCGCGCAATGTGGCTCAGATGTTCTGTCTAACGCTGAATATACCACATGCTGCGAGCAGTTATTCCATGAATCTTGTGTGAGCAACGAAACGGTTTGTCTTGGAAACTCTCCGAACTGTATTGGCAAGCCTTCCCTGCCGCGGTACGAGAAGCCCCCAGATTATGATGGTCCAAGGAGCTAGAAAGAAACCTGAATACTTTCTCGTAATTTGGGCCCAATAAAACGTCATAATAAATGTTACCCGACATCTCTGACCTGGTAATGTCGTTCATTCCACGGCGTATTCTGCGTACCTTCTGAGCAAAGTTGCCTTGCAACGCAACTAGCATTTCCAAACTCCACAGCTATAGCTTCCCCAGAAAAGGTTTCTATGTAGGGGTGACCCCTGCAGCGCAACTATAATCACTTGTCAATAAAACCCGAAGCACCCGACCCTGTCTATTAAGAGTGCTGCCAAGGTTCTGGCATTGACTTGCCTGCCTGACATGCAAAGAATGTGGTTTAATGTGCCCTGATCTTCTAGCAGTTGGAGGTAACATCAATGAGCTAACTCACTTAAAGCAATCGAACGAGAGTATATTGAAGTGGTAGCGGTTGATGGAAGCTGTAAACGATATCGGCAAGTATGGCCGCAGGTTACGGAGACCCGGTGCTTCGAACGTACAGGAGGAAACGTGAAGCCGAAGATACCGAGGATTCCGAAAAAGATTGAAATCATAAGGGTAAGCCAATTGAACAAACAGAGATATCACACACGGCCTCTTCCGGAATACTGTGTGGAGGCCCAACTAAAAGTAAGGAGCAACGAGAAACCGTGGTGCAGGCAGTGTGATTTATATATGCATTTATGCAATGGTCCAGTAGCCACCTAGCAAGGCAAGTACAGCCAGGGCGACAATGGTTGCTCCCTTTGTGGCCCACCAAAGATGCTGTACTTGGAAGCGGCACAGCTGGTATGTGAAGTCATATTCATCGGAGGAGGAATTCCAGGTGCCACTCAAAAGGCCACCGTTTCCTCCATACTCGCCCATGACACTCCGTACCGTGGCTTCTTTGATGCCAGAGCCTAATCCAGCTACTGCGTGCCACTGGCCATCGGGCTGCTTGTCGAATGTGGACAAACAGCCCTCGTGATCATGGCCAGTGAGCACAATGCCGTTCTCATTACTTGCGAAGACCGACGACAGAACCAACTGAGTGGCATCGTAGCTGAGGTGATTTTGCTCCTTCACGGCACCCCAGGGATAGAAGGTAAAGTAAGAATTATCATGACATAGTCCGTCTGGCTTGTATAGTGGAACATGGATCAAGAGAATGGTCTGATGCGGATAGTCTTTAAGCGACTCCAAAAACCGAAAGGTATCCTCTTGATATTGTGATGAAGGTCCATCCAGAGACAGAGAGTTGAGAGCCACGATGCGATAAGGGTGCGGGTCAGAGTATTCGTGGACAAAGTTGACTTTTCCATAGCGTTCCTCGAAGCGGTCAACGCGTTCAGTGGTCATTTCGCCATGGTACCCGACGTCATGGTTTCCACTGAGATTGTAAATAATAGCTGGCTCCGGCCATTGGGCAGGAAATATGGCCGCAAAGCGGTCTGCGCGGCTATGAAACTCGTCGGTGGCGATCCACTGAGACGAAATAAGGTCTCCCATGGCACAAACAAACTGAGGGTGTAGTTTACTGCGGAGAGTGTGTACGACATGGCCGAGAAATCGATCATTTCCATAGACATCCAGCCGTTTTCGCCAGGAAGCCGAGGCTGAGGTGCCAGTGATTTGGGGGTCTCCGAAAGCCAGCAGCTTTATTGCGGCCCCAGACTCGAATTTGCAGCCATGGAAGAACGGATAGTTATATATGTAGACGTTCAGGCCGAGTACAATGCTCAAGAACAGGAGCACCACCCTCTTCAGCCGGGGCATCTGGGCAGGGGAGTTACGAGAGTCCCAAAGCAGAAGGACAATGCAATGTGTGTTTGGGCTTCTCCATGATCCGGCACCTTGCCCCATGCTCCTTTCTCTATCAAGAGAAGTGAAAGATAAATAACAATTCGAAGCAAAAGATTAGTTCTTTTTGGATGTAGGTGCATATGCTGGCAAAACGAAGCACTTGAGGCTTTAGCACAGCCATCCTGTATTACGGCCGGCCGTCGGAGTTCGCTGGATTTCTCGGCGCGACCGCGTGCCGGCCAGAGTTGTCTTCCCCCTCCCTCGGTCGAGCCTTCTTCTGTGAGTTTTGTGCAAGTAGAGGCAATAAGGTCGCCTAGACCGGGCCAGCATTGGAAGGGCACGAGGAGGGACATTGTGCCTCAAGGGCGTGTGCCTGGAAGTACTAATAGCGCGAACCCCTCGAACGGCAAGCTGAATTGTTCTAACGATCCACCACCAGAATATTTTATCTAGTCCTGTACACGGTATTCATAGTACCTTATTGGCAGTACCTCACAGTTGAATAGTGAAAAATGAGCACCAAATTAGTGACAGGGAGAGCTTGGAAGGATTACTGAGAATAGTTTTACCAACTTAAATCAACTTGAGGTAATTTTAGAATAAATCTTGATGTAAATACAACGAGGTAACTACCATTAACGTAGGGGTGCAATCACTGAAATGAATAGGAAGCGATGCCGAAAACTTCCAACGCTTACACATGCGCCGACTCCAAGGCGTAGACGACAGTGACGACGAAGACGTCCAGGATGTCCAGCCCGTTGAGGGTGTCGAGAATGCGGCCGAGACCAAGGTCGATGGCGGCGACAGTGGCAACGACAACGAGGGGTCTGGCGATTCGGAGGGCTCGGGTGACCGCGCATCGGGCAGCGACGACTCGTCCGAGGAAGAGGACGATGACGAGCAAGAGCTGGCCAAGGTACGCGAGGGCTTTATTGTAGACGAGGACGAGGAGAGCAGTGCTAGCGAGCAGGAAGATGCCGAGGCTGCGCGTGCACGGCGACGTCGGCGGCTCAAGAAGCGGCAGCGCAGCGCGCCGACATTCGAGCTGGACGAGGACGACCTGGAGCTTGTGCGGGGAGCTGCTGGCGACAGTCCCGAGAACAAGAGTCGTTTTAAGCGGCTCAAGCGACTGGGCGGTGACGAGCGTAAGGGCAAAGACCTCAAGACGATGTTCAGCGACGATGACGATGAGCAGAGCAGCGGCGACGACGACTCGGCGCGCGAGGGCTCGCAGCAGGGCGGTGAGTTCGACGACTTCATTGTTGATGATGAAATGGACGACGAGGAGGCCCAAAGACGCCAGGAGGAGCGCGAAATCCAAACGCGCAAGCGTATCTCATCGGCCCGCATGAGCATGGCCAGCGAACTCGAGGGACTAAGCGAAGACAAGATCGGCGAGATCTTTGAGATCTTTGGCGATGGTGAGACCTACGACTGGGCTCTCGAACGCGAGGATGAGGCTGACCAACGCGAGGATGAGGATTCCGACCGGCCTTTAGACCTGCACGATGTCTTTGAGCCAAGTGAGCTTGCCGCTCGCATGCTAACGGCGGAGGATAACTCAATCCGCGCCGAGGATGTACCCGAGCGCTACCAGCTGCTTCGCCAAGCCTTGAAACACGGCTACGAGTTGACCAATAGTGAATTCCAGGAAAAGCGCGACTGGGTGGCCCGAGCAATGGTGCAAGAACGGCGGCTACTGTTCACCGTCAAGCCCGACTTGCGCGCGCCGTTCATTGAGGCTGTGGTCAAGGTGCTCGAGTTCATCGCGTTCGAGTCGCTGGAGGTGCCGTTTATCTGGCACCACCGCAAAGACTATCTGGTGCTGGTGCAGCCGGCGAATGACGGTGCCGGGGAAGCCGCGGGTGAAGGAGCTGGCGACAAACCCGTTGTTGAGGAGCTTTTGAACCAGGACGATCTGTGGCGCATTGTCATGCTTGATATGGATTTCCATGCCATGCTGGAAAAGCGCAAAGCTACCGACGAGCTGTGGGCGTCGTTGGACGTTGAGGACAGCCAGTTTGCAGGTTTGATTGCGCGTGCGGCCAGTCTGGTCGAATACCAAGATGTTATGGACTGGATTCAATATACATACTCGGCCCGTATTCGCGAGCGCGTGGACCGTGGTGAGGCCGGTAAGAGGCATTCACGATTCCGGGTGTTTGACCGTATCCGTAGCTCGGGCCTGTACAAGGCTGTGTTAGCTGCAGTTGATGCTGCAGCTGTGGCCGACCGTATTCAGGGTCGTCACCGCACGGTTGAGGATCCTGCTGAGATCCCCGACGAGTTCCCGGAGGTCTCCTCGAGCGATATTCCCGTCATTACGGACACGATTGCTATGGATCTGTTCCACCATCCCGTTGTGCGACGCTTTTTCCGACAAAAGTTCGTCAACGAGGCGCGAATCGATGTGGTGGTGACCGACGATGGCAAGCGCAAGATCGACGACAACTCGCCGTATGCCGACATCAAGTACGCATTCAACTGGTCGTTCGACGAGCTGCGGCTGCGACCCGAGCTGTATCTGCGCATGCTCAGTGCAGAGCAGCAGGGCCTGGTGGTAGTGCGCGTGCAGTACCCGCAGTACCGCACGACCTTGTTTGAGGACACGTTGCGAGATGTGATTGCTAGCGATGGCATCAGCGATGTGTCGGCAGCGTGGAACACGCTGCGCCGCGCCGGATTTAAGGCCGCTTCGCGCCTGATTGTACCGCTGATTGCTCGCAATATCCGCGAGGACCTGCGCTCCGAGTGTCTGCGCGCGCTGCAGTTTGATCTCCGCACTGCATTTTCCAAAAAGCTCGACCAGGCACCCTTCAAGCCTGCTGGGTTCCTTTCGGGCACAATTCCCCGCGTGTTGGCCATATCTGCTGGCGAGGGCCAGTATCGCGATGCTGTTCTTGGCGTGGTTGTCGACGAGGAGGGACAGGTAATTGAGCATACCAAGCTGGGAGATGCACGTGATGCCGCGTTCAAGGCCTCTTTTGTGGAGCTTGTCAAGCGCCGCGAGGTCGATGTGGTGGGTGTAGCCGGCTGGACTGCTGCAACGCGCCGGTTGTTTAACCAGCTGCAGGAGATTGTAGTGGATGAGGGATTGCAGGTGGGCGAACAGCCCGTGCCGCTAGAGGTGCGTTATGTCAATGACGAGGTGGCGCGGCTATACCAGTCGTCTAGCCGCGCAACCATTGAGTACCCCGACCTGGCACCTGTAGCGCGGTACTGCGTTGGCCTGGCCCGCTATATGCAATCGCCGTTGCTGGAGTACGCGGCCCTTGGTCCCGAGATTTCTGCCATCCAAATACACCCGCACCAGGACCTGCTGCCCACCGACAAGTTTGCCAGCTCGCTGGACACAGCGTTCGTGGACTTCGTGTGTTTGGACGGTGTCGACATCAACCTGGCTGTACGATCGTCCTATGTGGCCAACTTGGTGCCTTATATTGCCGGATTGGGTCCGCGAAAGGCCTCTGGCATTCTGCAGGCAATCCAATCAGGCGGTGGACAGATCTCGAACCGCACTGAACTCATCACAAGCGATTTGACGAGCAAAACGATCTTCATGAATTCGGCTTCGTTCTTCAAGATCCCTCAAGACTCGATGGCCGCCAAGGAGGACGACGCAGACGTGTTGGACTCTACGCGCATCCATCCCGAAGATTATGAGCTAGCTCGTAAGATGGTTGGTGATGCGCTAGAACTGGATGAAGAGGACATTGCGGCCTACGAGTCGCAGGGCCGGGGCGGTGTTGTCGCTCAGCTCGAGGACCCGGAGCGGCTTGAGGAGCTAATTCTAGAGGATTATGCCGCCGAGTTAGAAAAGAGCTTCAAGCAAAAGAAGCTGTGCACGCTGGAGACAATCCGCGACGAGCTGAAGGATCCGTACCGCGAGCTGCGTAAGCCGTTGACGGAGCTAACCGATATGGACGTGTTCAGCATGTTGACGGGTGAAACAAAGGCGACGTTCCGGCCCGATTTGGTGGTGTCGGCCGTGTGCCGACGTGTGACCAACCGGCAATTGGTGCTGACGCTGAGCTGTGGTGTGGACGCGGTGGCAGAGTCGGGCAATATTTCCGACGACCGCATGCAGCCGATTTCCGCGCAGTTCACTCCGGGTCAGGCCGTGCAAGCAGTACTCCTGAATGTCGACTATAAGACGCTGTTTGCGACAGTGAGCACGCGGGCTGGCATTGTGCAGGATGCTCTTACAGACACCAAAGTGTCACACGATGCGGCGAAGTGGAACTTTGAGGCCGAACGGCGCGACGAGACCGCCAACCAACAGCGAATTGCACAGGAACAGCGCCAGGGCCGCATCATCAAGCACCCGCTTTTCCGGCTGTTTACCGCCAAGCAAGCCGAGGAGTACCTTGCGCCTCTCGAGCGTGGCGATTTGGTCATTCGCCCGTCTTCGCGCGGCAATGACCACCTGGTCATCACCTGGAAGGTTGCCGATATGCTGTACCAGCACGTGGTGGTCAAGGAGCTTGATAAGCCCAACGACTACACTATTGGCCGCATTTTGCAAGTGGACCAATGGCAGTACAGCGATTTGGACGAACTTATCATCATGCACATTCAGGCCATGGCGCGCAAGGTGGATGAAATGACTCAAGCAGAAAAGTTCCAGGCCGGTAGCAAGACCGACGTGGAGCGGTGGCTGACGTCGTACACCGCGGCCATGCCCAAGCAGAGTATCTATGCGTTCTGTTTCGATCACAAGCGGCCGGGCTACTTCTTGCTGTGCTTCAAGACAGGCGCTGCCTCGGCTGTGCAAACTTGGCACGTCAAGGTGATTCCTAATGGATATGAGCTGATGCGCAACGCATATCCGGATGTACCGGGTCTGTGCAACGGGTTCAAGATGATTTTCGCGGGCCGGGCGAGACAGCAGTAGCGGCTCAAGCGTGCGACCACTGCTGGCGGCGAAGCCAGCGGCAGAAAGTAGCACCTTGGTTGCTGCAGATGCTGTACAAGTGAGCGGCATCACTCAATACGAGTCCGATAAAAGTTGCTGCAAAAGTAGCCACAGCCAACTGCGAGTGCTGCGCTCTCTGCTGCTCAAAGCGAAGCAGCAGGTCGATGAGTGCCGCAAACTGAGCAGCCCCGCTTGAGGCGGTGGTGGAATGGATACGGTGGTGTCAAACGATGTAGAATAGTGCAAATAATTTAGAGGTGTATAGCGACTATTAATCTATACGATGGAGATTGTCCGCACAAGAGTGTCTATAGCTGTGGAGTGCTGCACGTGCAGCACGGCCAGGGCAGGGCAGGGCACGGTACCACTGCGGCAAGAACCTCCCGGCTGAAAAAAATTCCTTACCTTTATGCCTCCAAGAAAGTTCAAGCCCTTTGTGCCTGGACAACTCGGGCAAACGTTTGTGCCTGGCCAGTCGGCATCCCCGGCCAATTTCTCGGCCAGCCCCTCGCCGGCCCCCCAATCCAATGTCACATCCACTGCGTCGTCGGCCGCTCCGTCGGCCGCTTCGTCGGTGCTCGATTTGACTGCTTTGGCCGCTGCACTCAAGCAAGTCGATGGCACGCCCATCAAGGAAGACTTTGAGGCTTGCATCAACGCTACAAACCTTGCTGCTGTCCGCCCCGCTGTTCAATCGGCGCTAGACAAGCTGGAAGAGGCCGGCATCTCGGCCATCACCAACTGGAACTTCTTGGCCGGTGTCGAAGCATTGGCCAAGGCAAAGAAAAACGCCGTGGCTCGTGAGGCAGCCTGTTTGTTCATTTCTGCCGCTGCTCATAAATATGGCACCAACAACCCGGCCCAGGCCCTGTTGCTGCCCAGCCTGTCCATCTGCTATGATTTATTAGTGGACAAGGACGCTGCTGTAAAGCGGGCTGCCACTGCGGCCATTGGCGCTGTGCAGACGGAATCGACACCCGAAGAGCTTGCTGGTCCTGTTTTGACTGAGGTTTTTAACTACCTGGACTCGAGTGCCAAATGGCAGTCCAAGATCGCTGCTACTAAGACAGTTGAGTATGCTCTTGAGCAGTGCCCCGACGACTACCTAGACAGCCGTTTTGCTGTTGCTATTCCTACTCTCACCAATCTTGTGCACGATTTCAAACCTGAGGTGTCCAAGGAGGGCATCAAGCTGCTCAAGGCGTTCATGGCTCGGCTGGATAATCACGACGTCACTCCTCGCGTGGATGTGATTGTGGCCGCACTGGCCGATCCCAAGAAGGTGCAGGATACTATCAAGACCCTTTCTGCTGTCACGTTTGTTGCCGAAGTCACTGAGAGTGCGCTTGCCGTGTTGGTACCTATTCTCGTACGTGCCCTGTCGGTGTTCTCGTCGCAAGATTCGCTGCGTCAAACCGTCACGGTCACCGAGAACTTGACTCGCCTGGTTCACAATCCTTGGGAGGTCAAGCGTTATATTCCCGAGCTGAAGCCTCTGGTCAAGACCGTGGTGGAGACGGCCTCGTTGCCCGAGGTGCGTGATATGGCTGCCAAGGCACTGGCCGTGCTTGAGACCGCCGAGCAGGAGTCGGCTGAGCCCACCAAGATCTCTCTCGAGACCGCAAAGCAGTCATTGCCGGCTTTGGCCCCTGAGGTCGCAGACTACACCGCTCAGGTTGTGATGCTGACCGTCAACTGCCGCGAGTTCTCAAAGCTCAAGGAGACGTATACTAAGCTCGCTGGTATGTCTACCGAGGATGCGACTGCCAAGGTCGACCACTTTGAAAACATGTTTGCCGATTCCCGCGCCCCCGAGGACGCCGAGGATGGTATCGAGATCACCAACGCACGCTTTTCGTTGGCCTACGGTGGCCGTATGCTGCTCAACAAGGCGACTTTGCGTCTCTACAAGGGCCGCCGCTACGGTCTGTGTGGCCGCAACGGTGCCGGAAAGTCTACGCTCATGCGATCAATTGCGCTTGGCAAGCTTGAGGGTTTCCCCGACAAGAGCGAGCTGCGCACTTGCTTTGTGGAGCATCGCTTGCAAGGCAACGAAGGCGAGCTCAACCTCGTCGATTTCATTGCATCCGACCCCGAAATTACCTCCGACAAGGCCGAAATCTCGAACGCGCTTGCCGAGGTTGGCTTCGACGAGGAGCGTCGCAGCCAGAACGTGGGTGCACTTTCCGGAGGTTGGAAAATGAAGCTCGAACTTGCTCGAGCTATGCTTATGAAGGCCGACATCTTACTTTTGGATGAGCCTACTAATCACTTGGATGTTGGCAACGTCAAGTGGCTGCAGGATTACCTGGTCGAGCACACTGACATTACTTCTCTGATTGTATCCCACGATAGTGGCTTCTTGGATGCCGTGTGCACGGATATTATCCATTACGAACAGAAGAAGCTTGTTTATTACAAGGGTAACCTTTCCGAGTTTGTCAAGGTGCGCCCCGAGGGCAAGGCCTACTATACTCTCACGGACTCGAACGTCAAGATGGCGTTCCCGCCGCCCGGCATTCTTACTGGTGTGCGGTCGCAGACCCGTGCCATTGCCCGCGTCAACGGTGTCACCTTCACGTACCCAGGTGGAGCCAAGCCATCGCTCAACAATGTGTCGTGCTCAGTGTCGCTGTCGTCGCGCGTTGCTGTGCTTGGCCCTAACGGCGCTGGCAAGTCGACTTTGATCAAGCTGTTGACGGGTGAGCTTGTGCCTGATAGTGGTGTTGTTGAGAAGCACCCCAACCTGCGTATCGGCTACATTGCCCAGCATGCGTTCCAGCATGTGCAGAACCATAAGGAAAAGACCCCCAACCAATATTTGCAATGGCGTTACCGCAACGGTGATGACCGTGAAGTGCATCTGAAGCAGTCCCGTCAAATGTCGGACGAGGAGAAGGAAAAGATCAATGCTCTTATCGACCTTGGCGATGGCGGCCGGCCACGCCAACTCGAGGCGATTATTGGACGCCAAAAGCTGAAGAAGACCTTCCAATACGAAATCCAATGGAAGGGTTTCCTCCCCAAGCACAACACGTTCATGCCCCGCGAGGAGCTGATTGAGCGTGGCTTTGGCAAGCTCGTGCAGGCCTTTGATGACCACGAGGCGTCGCGTGAAGGTCTGGGTTACCGCGAGCTGCAGCCGCCTGTGATCCGCAAGCACTTCGAGGACGTCGGCCTGGATGGCGATATCGCAGACCATACCCCCATGGGCTCGCTTTCCGGTGGTCAGTTGGTTAAGGTTGTTATTGCCGGTGCCACCTGGAACAACCCACACTTGCTGGTGCTGGATGAGCCTACCAATTACTTGGACCGCGACTCTCTCGGCGGTTTGGCCATTGCTATCCGTGACTGGTCGGGTGGTGTGATTCTGATTTCCCACAACAATGAGTTTGTAGGCGCACTTTGCCCTGAGCAGTGGCACGTCGAGAACGGCCAGGTTGTGCAGAAGGGCAAGGCGGCCGTGCATAATGAACGGTTTGCCACTCCTGACGTTGAGTCTGCCGAATCGTCGGCTGCTCCGTCGGCGTCTGCTTCTGCTGCGTCGTCGGCCGCTCCGTCGGCTGCTCCGTCTGACACCGACAGTCCTGCCAACATCAAGATCCGCAAGAAGAAGAAGAAGTTGACCCGCAACGAGCAGAAGGACCGCGAGGTCCGCCGCCGGCTGCGCTACCTCGAATGGCTGGCGTCACCCAAGGGCACGCCCAAGCCAGAGGACACCGACGACGAGGCTTAATCTGTTCTTTTCATAGACTATTACTTATTAGAATACTTGGCACGATGAGGTGCTTCAGCTCTCTGGCAAGACTGTGGCACGCGGGTCAATTGGCAGTGGCCTCTTCCTCGGCCGAGATCTCGTGGCCGTCGATCTTCGCCAGTACCTCCTGTACCAGCGTATCGCCCAGAGCCAGGCTTTTGGGAGCAATGAGGCTCACAGTGTTGCGCTGGATGTTAAAGTGAGGGTATGACCCGACCTTGACACCTTGGCTTTTGTATTTCTTCTGCAACTCGCCCAATGGTCCTGCCAAGGTAGATTCGGTCGCCTTCGTAGAGACGAACCGCCGTTCCATGACAGTTGCATCCAGCCGTTCCACAATACTTGGTTTCATGCCATCTAGCAGCTGCTGGAATAGGCGGGGAATGCCAGGGAGAATGTACACGCGGTGGTCAATCCCAACTACCGGCACCCACATTCCCTGTACAGCATATAACTTGGAGACATTGTCGCCGCTAGGCAGAGTGGCCATGCGAAGAGCAGCAGCTCGTTCCGCAGGTGGTCGGTCTTTGGGTTTGTACTTTGAGTAGACGTTCATCAGGTCCTCTGTTTCTTGGTCCAATTTGAGCGGAAGGTTATAGGCTTTGGCAATGGATTCATAGGTGATATCGTCATGAGTTGGACCAATTCCTCCTGAAGTGACCACAAAATCATATTTGGAGAGATCCTTGATGGCAGCAACAATATCGTCTTCTTCATCCGGCACCACCGAGACCCTGCGGAGATCAATGCCAAGTTCGAAGCAATATTTTGCGAATGTCCATGAGTTGGTGTCATGAATCTTGCCATTCAGAACCTCATCACCAATAATAAGGCATCCGGCGGTTTTGATTTTGTGGGGGCGCATCAATGTTCGTATCATGAGAGATCCAGAAGGTTGCAGGGATCAGGGTAGCAGCAGGGTAGCAGTCGGTAGGGTAGGTAACAATAATGTAATGTAGTCAAGCAGCCAGTAAGGGTGAGTAGGCCGGATTGGGAGGGAACCACAAAGGTTGCATAATATCTGAGATCGGCAAAGCCGTTGAGAGGTTTGGGACTGTTTGGCCCTGATGATGCCGCTAAGGGCAAGAAGGGGAAATGGAAGGTGGATTTTGCTTTTGTGTACCATCGGATCGTTGAATCATAGGAGGTTGTATGGCTGCTGCATTCGGCACCTGCCATGGAACCATCGAGAGTCTTCTCAAACTTATTAAGATCTAACATATATATGGACTGCTTCTCCCAGCTCCCAACATCAAATATGAGCAAACCATTTAAAGCTGAAGAGGCCGAGAACCTCGACGATATCGAAAAGCAATTCGCCGTCAAGGCGGTCGAGCAGGCGCAGACCTACTGGGGTCTTTTGGAGAAAGTACCTGGCAGTAAGCTAAAGTTGACCAGCGAGGACGATGCTATTCTTGCCCATCTCGAGCGTGAGTTCCCCGAGTTCAAAGAGGGCAAGTGGGGAAAGACCATTGACGAGGATATGATGAAGACCAAGGAGGGCAAGGAGCGCTGGCGCAACTTTTGCAACGTCTACGAAAAGACGGTGCCCGACTACAACTTCGGTACCTTGCTACGCTTGAACTCTGCGGGCGAGTATTCGGAGAGCAACACCATGTTTGCTCTGCGCGTGCAGTTCTATGCCATTGAGATCTACCGTAACCAGAACGGTCTTAACGACTGGGTCTATGAGCAGGCTCACAAGGCTTAAGCCAAGACACTTATCGCCTGCTCTGTGAAGAACATAGCGGGTCTTGTAGATCAGGTATAGTGTATGAACATAGTAAGTGTGTGTATCATTCGTTTTTGTTTTTAGTCTATTTCAGGGCTTTTCCCCGTGGCTCGGCTCGTTTACACGGATAGACTTTAGACGGGGCGACTCGTTGCCGCCTGATTCGAGATCGCCTGAGTGAAGATGTTCCGAATTTACATGTTCAGACTGGCTCGCAATGACAATGTACACCTGTTTCACATGATTGATCTGCAGCAGATCTTCCTTGAGATTCCGCATGGCCTCCAAATCGATGGGTGTTTCGGTCAGTTTCTCAGGGTGTTCTGGAGCAATGGAAACCATGGCTACATAGGTAGAACCGTACGGTTCCACTGTCACATTGTCAACCTTCCAGTTTGAATCAGCAGCTTTTAATCCAGTAACCGCCTGTTCGCGCAGCTGCTGCGTGGTCTCTGAGTTCATGGCGGGCTCGATATCGCCTGCCAGTTCCTTGGCAGACTCTTTGAGAGGACCCCAGCCGGCACGCAAGATCATGATAGAAATGATCAGGCCACCCAAAGGATCGAGCCAGACAAGCCCCAAGAGCCGACCGGCTGTAATTGACACAACAGAAACCGCCGACGCGAGGCAGTCTACACGGTGATGCCAGGCGTTGGCAATCAGCACCTGAGAATTCTGCTGTTTTCCGATCTTGTATGTGGCCTGAAAGAGAGCCTCTTTGATGAAAATCGACCCCAATGCAATGTACATGGCATTCCATTCGGCTATTTGGCCTTCTCCAGCATGGCTATGGCCAGGGATGGGCACCTTGGACATGATCTCGATCACGGGCGAGCTGTGGCCCAAAACTAACTCTCCACATGCAAGCAGAGACGACCATCCCGTGGAAACACCCGCCAATACTAGCAGTGCAGATACTCCAAATGCGCCAATGGCTTCAATTCGACCGTAACCGTTGGGGAAGTATTCGGATGGGGGTTTACGGGCCACCGATACAGTTGCTAGCGTGAGGAAGTCGCTAACAAGATCCGACAAGGCATGAATTGCGTCTGCCAGCAAACTCTGAGAGTGGAAAACCACGCCGCCAACGCCTTTACCGACCGTCATGCCCAAATTTGTGAGCAACCCGATCCAGGTGATGCGCACACCCGGATTGTGCAACCCACCTCGGCCCATCAGCATATTAGGGCCGTGGCTGTGGTTGTGGCCGTGGCCATGGCTATGATTTCTCACCCATATCGAGGGCACCGAAGCCGGCAGTCTGAATGAAGGCCGAATCTGGGGAATGCGCCGGATCATGTAAGGTGCTCAGATGACCGCTGAGGAATAGATCAACTTCTTGGGTGACATTGCTTGCGAACTCTCTCATGGCTGAGAATAAATGACCTTGGATGAATACGATACGTTCTAATATGATGGTAGGTAGTATAATAGATGCATGTGAAAGATGTGGTAAAAATGATACAACCGAGTGCGAGACTCTGAATGGGATCGCGGTGACTGTGACGGAAAGGACGCGTAAATGCGATTTGAGACAGGGGAGGCAGTTGAACGCTAAGTCTGTCGGTCAAATTTGCTCAATGCGATCATTTACGAGTGAACAAGCGCGAACTCATTTATATGAAGGACAGAAAGATCTACAGAACTACTGGACTGTTTACCAACGGCCGCCGCCGTTGCCACTATTGCCGCCATAGCCGCCGTTGCCATTGTTGCCGCCATAGCCGCCATTGCCGCCGTTGCCGCCAAAGTCGCTGCCCGGGCCGTCGGGGCCAAAGTTACCATTGCCGCCGTAGCCACCGTCGTTGCGACCACCGCCGTAGCCGTCGTTACGGCCACCGCCATTGCCGCCGAAACCGGAGCCACCACCGTTGCCGCCGTGATGACGACCCTCGTGGCGACCCTCGCCGTAGCCACCGCCGCTGCCGCCGTTGCCACCGTAGCCACCGCTGTTGCCGCCGTAGCCGCCGTCGTTACGACCACCGCCGTAGTTGTCGTTGTTGTTGTAGCCTCCGTTGCCACCACCGTAGCCGCTGTTGCCACCACCGTAGCCGCTGTTGCCACCGTAGTTGTCGTTACCACCACCGTAGCCACCGTTGTTACCGTAGCCACCGTTACCGCCTTGGGGCTTGTCATTGCCCAGCAGGCCGCCGAGCTTGCCCATCAGGCCGCCGCCGGAACCACCATCGTTGCCATAGCCATTGTTGTTGTTGTTGTTATTGCCATAGCCATTATTGTTGTTGCCTCCGCCGTAGCCGCCGTTATTATTGTTGTTGTTGTTGCCGCCTCCGAGGATGCCGGAGACTTTGTCCATCAGGCCGCCGCCGCCGTTGTTGTTGTTGCCATTATTGTTGTTATTGTTGTTATTGTTGCCGCCAAGCATGTTCGAGATGCTCTCGAACTGCTTCTCGGCTTTGCGGATGTTATCGATATTGTCGAGCAGACCCATTGTGGAAGAACCATCATCGGGCTGAGCTGGCTCATTAGGGGGGTGTGTGCTAGGGTTGGGGCACGGGGCGCAGGGGTTGCCGGGGCACCACATGCTACGCACTCATTCTGCAGGCTGATGTCATGATCGACCCCACATAGATAATCTGGTAGTACCGGTCCTGCGGGTCTTGCGATCATCGTAACAGGGTAGTCGAGGTTATCTATGAAGTCCACCACATGAGCCCAGTGGACGAAAAAAGGTCTTTAAATAATAATTACCAGTGCCAAGAATATTTGAGTTAAGTGGTGCATTGTCCTTATGAACCCGTCTGCCCCATCTGCGCGTCTGTCATAAGCATGCATCCGTTGGCGATGCTACTGAGAATGGGCGATAGCGACACCTAGCTTCCGCCATTCTCAATGAGAGTACATCATAGCAATTTTCTCCTGATTGGCAGGAAATCACGAAAGAGACTTGAAACAAGTAATTGAATCCTAACAAACTTTACAGGCGAAACCAGAACA
Source organism: Wickerhamiella brachini (assembly GCA_030565285.1). NCBI lineage: Eukaryota > Fungi > Ascomycota > Dipodascomycetes > Dipodascales > Trichomonascaceae > Wickerhamiella > Wickerhamiella brachini. The sequence continues at coordinate 70,017 of JAJMBL010000003.1, read as the reverse complement.
TGTAAACAAACAAACCAATCGCAAATTAGCTTCAATGCAGACGGAATCTCACAAAGTGACGACGATTGCAAATCAAGATTATACTAACATTAAGCCAACTAACACTAAGCCAGCCAACACTAAGCCAGCTACATTAAGCCAACTAACACCAAGTAAAGTAGAAGGGGTAAACAAGTGGAGAAGCACTTCGCCCAACTCACTACTAAGTCCCAGTCACCCCCGACTAGTAAACACAGTTCGCATCTCTAGGACCGGTTCCACCATTACGGCAGCGGATGGGATTCACGCCAGTAAATGCTGGGTGGATCGCTAGCAATGCCCAAGAAGAGGGGACACGGAATGCGGCGCCGGAGGTTGTTTCCAAAACTGCGGCGTTGAGCCTTTCCGGTCCGCCGTTTGCCCTCACCACTCCAAATGAGAAGGGGAATCTAAACGATCCAGCAGATGATTCAAGGGCTGCTCGGGCCTACAAATATCCGCAAGCTCGACCCAAAGGAAAACCCGGGATCGAGCTATCATCATTGGGCCCGCGCTCGCTTGCTGAGCCAGCTCGCCAGTCGTACGCAGGCATTCCCGAAGCACCGAGCTTCCAGCCACCCGAGGATCTGTTGGCTGATCCAGTCGCTTTTGTAGCCCGCCTTCAGGATTCCGCATTTAAGGGCTGTCCTTTCAAAGTGGTGCCACCGCAGCCATCGAGCATTCCTCTCAAGACGGCCATCGACCCCGACAGGTTGCCAATGGCCGGCTCCGTGCATATCATCAACCAACGGGACGGCGGCGAGATGCTACGGGCAGGCTTCTCCAAGGCACTAGAGTACTATTACGACTATGAGAAAAATCCAAGAGTGGAACCGGCTACAAGAGGATCGGTACTCGCCAGCTCGCCCTGCAACTACGATGGCAATCCGATCGATGCATATCGCACTCACAGGAGCGTGCAGCTGCGCAAGGGCTATGCCGAGGTGTGCCGCCGTAAAATGTGGTCACAGGTGGCCCGCGATGTCGGAGCCAAAAACCTGCCTTCTACTGATCTGCGTATATGGTATCTTGGAACAATTGAGCCGTTTGACAACTATCTACGGACGCATGGCATCGATCTGAGCGCATCTCCGCGATCGGTGCTGTTCGATGTCGTGGAGCCTGGAACAGCCCCTAAAGAACACCAGGCGGTGCTGCCAAATGGAATCAGTGTGACAACTACCTGTAGCGATGCTGGGGTAATATCTGAATCACCCAGCCCAACTGCCTACTCGCTAAGGCAATATTTCAGCCATGCAACACAGTTCAAGGCTGCCTATTTCAGCACATTCAGTCCCAGTACTTTGGCCGTGGAAACGGAATATTGGCGGCTGGTGAACGGTGGTGTGTGCATTGAGATTGAGCAGATGCATGGCGTGGGTGGACCTGCTCAGTCCACTGTGCCGCTGCCTATTCTCGAAGCCGGTGGTTCGGCATACTCTCCAAAGTCGCTCTGGAACCTCACTGGACTAGCGTTTGCTGTAGGTTCCATGATCCCATATATTCAGGAGCCGGTGCCCTGGGCGCACTCAAGCACCAGCGCTGGGATGCTCTTTTCGACGCGAGGATGGCGATCACCGCCTCCAGGATGCCATGAAATTAATGTGCTACATCACGGTGCCCGACGCACGTGGTACGTGGTTTCGGCTGAACATGCGGCCACAGTGCGTACGCTATGCAAAAACGGCGGCTTGCCGTCACCCGAACACTTGAAAGCTCAAAATGTTCCGGTACAGTACTTTGACCAATGTGAGGGTGAGATTGTGGTGATCCCGCCAGGCAGTATAGCTATGGCCTTCAACCATGGCTTCAATTTTTCGGAATCGGCGTTTCTTTTATCGGCTGCTGTGGGTCTGCAGGACGCCCAGCAGGGCAGCATGGAGTCGCCGCAATACTGCTTTGACAAGCTCCTGATTAAAGCGGCCATGCAGGCAACAGACCCGCGAATTCTGGTTCCGCTGGCTCCATATTTGCGGACACTGCTTGAAGATGCCGCACTAGTGCTTTCCATTTTGACCGACCGGCAGCTGTCCACAGGCCTTGTCGACCACGATGACGCAGTGGTGTGCAGTGAGACTGGCCAGCTGCTATATTTATATTGGATAGTTCTTGGCGGCCGTGTGTACTCTCCTGGGGTGTATCTTGGTAAGGGCTATTCCGGAGGTACGCTGGTCAGCCGGGGCACATTGACCGACGTTCTCTCTGGGCTTAAAGAGGTGATGAGAGTGCGTATTGAAGAGCCGCTGGCCGCGCAAGCAGCTACACGTGAGAGAATCCGAGCAGGCAATTTGCAGCTCGCCGATCTGGAGAGCCTTGCCATTGACAGTCCTTGGGATCGTCCCAGCCTATTGGATGCTGTGGCTGCCTACAAGCAGTGGGATGCGAAGGCGCAGCAGCTGCTACAAGGACGCCCACCGCTTGCGGTTGTGGATGCCTTAATCCATGAGCACGATAATCTGTTAATCCCGAGCCCACTGCTGTGGGAGCTTGAGAACGCACGCGAACAAGCGGTCGACTACGCACGTAAGGTCGCGCACACGCTGGACGAACTTGCCAAGGGTCGCGGTGGTCGCGGCCTGGAAGCGCTGGATGGTCTGGTGGTCGAGGGCGAGAAACTGGTTGTGCAAACCGACGCGCTCGAGACGGCGAAAGTAGCCCAGGTGCAGGCGATTTGGGCCAGTGACGTGACACGGCTGCTGGCACAGCCGAGCGGCGATCTCGAGTCACTGGCGCAGATGCTGGACTCTGCGCGGCAGAATAACGTGCCAGCCAACTCGCGCGTGCTGGTGCGACTACGTATGGCGCATCGCAAGGGCTACGAGTTTTCAAGTTACCTCAAATCACAGCTAATGAGCGGCGTGGACGCAGTGTTTGACTCGGATCTTGCCAAGCTGCAAAGTATGGCCGAGACAGCATTCATGCGGCGAGCTGACCGTCAGGAGCTCGTGCAGGCCTGCAAGGTGCGCAAATTTACAAAAAACCTGGAGCTCAGCTTGCCCACCGAACGCCCGCGCCTGAATCAAGCCCTCAGGTATGTGACGCAGTCAGCGAAGGTTGCTGAGGCGGTGGAGCGCTGCGAGCAATGGACCAAAGCTGTGCCCGACGTGTTGGCGCTGATACAAGGTGTGAATGCTGACGACGAGGCCATGCTTCGAGCGGCGGAGATTGCGATGATGTTGCGGGTAGTCCCCAACGACATTACGGTGATCACCAACGCTGTTAACTGTGCCTACCAGCGGCGAGGTCGTGCCCAAGCATCTGGGCCGTCTCCAGAAACTCGTGCGTCGGCTTCGTCTCCTCATGTTTCTCCCCAGGCACACTCGTCTGCGCGGGTACAACCTCAGCTACAGCCGCAGCTACAGTCTCAGCTGCAGACTCAATTACAATCTCAGCAACAGCCGCAGCACCCGCAGCAGCCACCGCATCCACAGCACCAGCAGCAACAGCTACATCCACCGCAAGCACAACAGCTTGCTTCGGCTGGTTCTCAAGCCCAGCCATCCCCACCGCCAGCTCCCCACGCGCCAATGCATTTCCAGATGTTTGCCCAGGATCACTTCCGCTCATCGGTGCCATCGCCGGCCCCACAGGCACATATGCCTTTTCAAAATTATGGCCCCGGCCAGCAACTTGGCCAGCCGGGCCCGTCACCTTACGGGTATCAACACCCCATTGTTCACCCAATGTATCATACGATTCCAACTGGTTCAGATGGTTCTGTCCCCACCCCCATTCAAACGGTCCCGCAGACCATGTATTATTTTATGCCAGGCGCCCCTCAGGGCCTTCCTCCGTTTCCGGGCGGATTCCCGCCCGCAGCTGCCTATTTTCGTCCCTCCAGCGACCAGCCCGAAGACTCGAAGCAATAGCTACATTAGACGATTCTTAGTTTGATTTTGTCGAAATAGGTTTACGAGCTATTTAAAATACTAGATGATACTTAGTAGTTGGAGTTGTCGTAGTTAGAACCCTGGTTGCCAGAACCGTAGGAGTTGTCGTTGGAGCCGTAGTTAGATCCCTGGTTGCCAGAACCGTACGAATCATCGTTAGAGCCGCCGAAGCCGGACGACTGGTTGCCACGGCCGGACGAGCCGTACGAATCATCGTTGGAGCCGCCGAAACCAGAAGACTGGTTACCGCGGCCGGAAGAGCCGTAGGAGTCGTCGTTAGAACCACCGAAGCCAGAAGACTGGTTGCCGCGGCCGGACGAGCCATAAGAGTCATCGTTAGAGCCACCGAAGCCGGACGACTGGTTGCCGCGGCCAGATGAGCCGTACGAGTCGTCGTTGGAGCCACCAAAGCCCGAAGACTGGTTACCCGAGCCCGAGCCCGAGCCGTACGAGTTGTCATTGTCACCGTAGCTGGACGACTTGTTGCCGCGGCCGGACGAGCCGTAAGAGTCGTCGTTAGAGCCACCGAAGCCGGACGACTGGTTGCCGCGGCCAGATGAGCCGTACGAGTCGTCGTTGGAGCCACCAAAGCCCGAAGACTGGTTACCCGAGCCCGAGCCCGAGCCGTACGAATTGTCGTTGTCGCCGTAACTCGACGACTTGTTGCCGCGGCCGGACGAGCCGTAGGAATCGTCGTTGGAGCCGTAGCTAGAAGACTTGTTGCCCGAGCCGTAAGAGTCGGAGTTGGAGTTACCGTATGAGTCGTCGTTAGAGCCGGAGTTGCCACCCGAAAGCTTGTCGGCGGCCTGATGAAGTTTATCGGAGAATCCCATTGTTGTGTTAGTTGTGTCCCTAGTCTATGGGGCAAGCAAGGCCTTTTATATTTCTAGATGTTACGGATGTCCGGGGCTCAGCACTTGCATGTGCATATGTGACGTCATCGCAATGCAGGTAGGTGCAAGTTGCCGGTCAGCCAGCGGCGGGCCCGGAGGGCCATAATCAACAGTTACAGACTAATTCCACGTCAATATCTCGGTATTTAGCCCAATTCACGCTCTATAGCCGACTTTTCAACCTTTCTGCAAGAGTTTCGCCATCGTCACCCTGAACCCCGTGTATCCACGTGGTCAGCCGCATCGCTTGCCGGGGTGCATTTACGCCAAGACTTCTGTGGTGTTTGTGGCTCTCATACATAGACTTGGCCAATGGCTGGTTTTGGGGCATAATTACAGCCGAAATGCCACCAAAGGCAATGGAAATATCCCTGTTATTCCACTTGCTACTGAATGTTCTATCTGCACCGCCTCGGTAACTTTGTTGTGGGTTGCGGACGATCGAACATGGTTGCTGCGGCATATGCAGGAGATGCATATTGGCCGACACCCGCCTAGTAACCTTGATTACCATCGGGGAAAGCTTGTTGTCCCCGCATTCGAGGGCGCCCTTTGACCATGTTGAAGTAGTAACTTTTTAGCAATTTAATTCATCATATAGGTGGCGAACCCCGCCTCTTCTTATAGATCGTGCCACGTGGTCCATGTCGCACAGATTGTCGCATATTATTTGTGTGCATAACATAAGGCCAATGAGTGTTGGGCCACCTCGATGCACGTAGCCACAGGGCATGCAGTATTTGCTTTCTGAGCGGGCGCCAAGTGGGCCGAAGCTTTGAAGGTGCGGTGGCTGCTGCTACAATATATTAAATTTTCATGCTTTTGCGGCTTTACAACCTTATCGTCAACCCCCACAGTTGGGGGTGGAGAAGCAAGCCCTCGTGGTTTCAAACTAGATCTACAGGACACGCAGGAGCTGCATAGGTCTCGAACGTGACCACCTGATTAGCTAACATTAGCGCATAAGGAATTCTGCAGGGTCGCGACGCCTCGCTAGAGGAAACGGAGACCTCTAAATGACATGTCCTTTCCATTGAGTGCGCCTATAGTGCCCCTATAGCAGTGCCTGCAATATTAGGCAGGCCGATGCCTTTAGGAGCTAGTTTTAGACTTACGCATGCCGACCCTAGATGATCATCGAACTTTCCATCTGCAGATCATCTGAATGCCTATCGGGCACTTGACTACCAGCCTGAATCTATAATTCAGGTCTACACGATGATGATTAGCTCAGTTAGTGGCACTACCTCCCTAGGTAGTTTCAGGCAAGCATTATAATCTGAATAACCTGCATTCGATTGGCAATCGTTGACATTGTCGATTGCTGGCGAACCAAGAATCTATACAATCCGCCAACGATTGAAAATTCATAGCCAATAATTTAGCAACAAAATAGAGATGTTATATGCATTTTAGTAACTCGGGGGCGCCTAGAAGGGCCACAGCCAGCTGCGCCGCTTGGGCTGGAGCAGATGACGATTGGCTGGGTCGTAGACTTTGGCCGACCGCCAGCCGTAAACTAGGCCCAATTCATGAGCAAAGATCTCGCCGAATCCAAGCATGAGGCCATTGACAAACGGGATGCACAGATTCACAAACGTCCGCTGTAAGATGCTCAGCCACGGCACTTGCCGGGTCACCAGCGCAGCATCTGCGTCGTCATAGCTCGAATCTTCGCCGCTCCAGTCCACTTGCTCGGGGCTTGCCGATGGTTGGTCTTCCGTTAGGTCCATAGGATTGGCCTTGTCGCTCATCGATACACTTTGGGATGGGAGGCCCTGGTTTGTCAGTCGATTCGGCAGGCTTACATTGGCGGGAGGAAGACTTGAATTTTGGCAGCGCTTAATTGACCGGACGCGTAAATAATGAGCGCCGCGTTTCAGCCACCACCAGCGGAGAAACAGCAGGATTTCCCAAGTCATCCGGAAAGCGAGCCGCCTGTGGCTGTTGACGACGGTCAGAGTGATGCGTCGACTTACTTTTCATGGAAGAAGAATGCTCCACATTTGTATACAACTTTGATAACCGCCAGCCTGCCGTGGCCGTCTATGTCCGTTCAATGGCTACCCGAGGTGACCAGGGATAAAGTGTCCTCTCAATCTTTGCTGTTGGGCACGCGAACGTCTGGCCAAAGTGCCGAGTATTTGCGCTTTGGGAAAGTCAATCTTCCGGCTCCAAGCATTACGTCGCTAGATAAGTATGACGCTGAACGGAACACTATCGGCGAGCACACCACCAAGACGGCGGCATGTTTCGACATCTATCAGCGTATAGACCATGAAGGCGAGGTTAACAAAGCTCGGTATATGCCGCACAACCCGAACGTGGTGGCTTCAATCTCGTCCACTGGCCAGGTGTCTGTATTTGACGTGACACGCTATCCTCGCAATCCTTGCGGGTCTTTTGCGCCCGACATCTCACTAATAGGACACAAAGCTGAGGGATTTGGCCTTGCATGGAGCAGTGTAGCTGAAGGTATCTTAGCTACTGGCGCGAGCGACTGTCAGTTGTTGGTATGGGATAACCTTGGCTACAACTCACAAAACGGAACCTTACAGCCAATCTATCGCCGCGAATACACTACAGCTGTGAATGCTGTGAGCATGCATGTGGAGAGTCCGTTTCTTATGGCGGCCGTCACCGATGACGCCATTTCCATTGTAGACCGACGGGCAAGGGACGCGACCATGACCGCGGGCTTGGGCGGACTATCGGTGGCATATAATCCTGTCAATGAGCTCTTAATAGCTGTGGGAACGGAGTCTGGAGAGGTACAACTATGGGATCTGCGTAGCACGGGGTCGATGTTGCATGGCCTTAAACATCATACTGACGGGGTGGTAGCCTTGGACTGGAACACTCAGTATCCGGGTACGCTGTTGAGCGGCTCACAGGACTCTACGGTTGTGGTCTGGAATGCAGGTAAGCTCGAGGCTCAATTCTGTCACCGTGGTCATACCAAGGCCGTGGACGATGTTGCCTGGAATCCAGCTAATAACTGGGTTGCGTCTGTCAGTGCCGACAACTCGCTCCATATCTGGTCGCCTTGCCTCACAAAAGGGGCTGATCTATAAATATAATCTAAATGAGGTCTCAACTTCTCAAACGTTCCGCAACCATCCTTTAAGACCACTCAGCTGAATGGGTCTCAAAGATCCGACGTAGCGCGACCAAACTCAAGCCGGTCTCTTTGCCGCTGAAGTTCAGAGGGCATTAGCTTTTCCTTCATCTTTCGGATACGTCGCCCCCCTCTCTTTTTCGACGTCTTGTCTTCCGGAACTGGCAATGCTCTTGTCTGAGACATGGGCGGTGCGCGGGTGAGTTTCTCCAGTCGCTCTTCGATCTGGTCCCGCCATATTCGGCCCTGGCGACCGTCGGCACTGGATTTAGCAAGATCCATGCGAGCAGCCAAGACCACTTTGCCCGACACGGCGCGCAGCGCCTGGCGACGATGGGCCGGTCCGGCCAATCTTATCAACGGGTCGTTAAAAAGGACGCCCTGGCGGGCCTGCGCGTCGCCGGCTGCACCTGACCGTTGTTTTGAAGCTCCCAAAGAAGGCAGGTTGGCTGGCGTAGCCTTTGCCAGTCCGGCAAGTCCCCCCGTATGGGCAATCAAGTGAACAGCTGTCGGAAGAGCCACAATGGCCAACAAATTGGGCGCATGTGCCTGGAGATGGTCGCTGATCAATTGGACGCAGATTTTCCGTTTTTCTAGTAAGTTGGTAGCCTCTTTCTCCAGTCGAGAAAACTCCACCCATTCCTCGTCGGACAATGAGCGCCCAACGGCTTCGGACGCACTCATTTGTATAGCCAGTGAGCGGCCTTTGCCGAGCGCGTCTAACTGGGGAGCAGCCTCTGCTACATCCAAGTTTGGACCAAGTGCCGCCACGGCCATTAGAAATTCCTTCAATTCGGGAAGAAGCGAGGAAAGTTCAGGATAGCGGGGCCCGTAGAGGCTACGTAGAGCCACCGAAATAGGCACTAGAGTGGCATCTATAGACACGGTTCGTTGTGCAGCCAGGTCGGGGTCTGCATCCAAAGGTACGGCCAACTCGTGCAAATTAGCTGCACCAGCCAATGCACCCGAGTCTAAGCCGCTTTGCTGCTTGTCTTCCAGATCACTTTCACCGTCGCTAAGTTCTGCTAATAGTTCCTCCACATCCATGAAACGTTGTTTACTAAGATGGACTTTGAGAGCCAGCGCCAGCTGCTACTACAAGAGATATCCGAGCAAGTGGGCGAGTTTTCCGACGCGCTCAGCAAGCTATCCGACTCAATTGCTCAGGTGGTATGGGTTGGTCGTGATTTCCTAGATGCCGAGGCTCAATGGGCGCCGCAGGGTGAACAAAATGCCCAATACCCCAAGCGGCCAGCCTAAGCTAGAGCACAAGCGGTAACGCGAGATAATGGCGTCTGCAAACCAAAGCCAATAATAATAAGAGTGCCAGCCTGAGATATAATAAAATACTATAGAATAATGCAGCGGTGCTTATCGCGCTGCCGCGAGTATTTGGGCTGTGAGCCTGGCTCCAAATTTGCTACCGGTTGTCTGCCATTGCTTGCATTGCCTGCATTGCCGGTGCTTGCTTTGCCTTGCCGTGATGCACTCTGGCCTGCCTGTGCATGCGCCGGTTTGGCCGCCTTCCCGGCCGCACCAACTGGTCTGATGGTTGGCACAGAGGGATGGGAAGCTTGCAACTGTGGGCGCCCCAGCACAGCCTCAACTGCCATGCTAAAAACCTGGTCCACATTCACGCCTTCCTTGGCCGAGCACTCTACATGCGCATAGGCACCGTGTTTCTGGGCAACTTGGCTACCCTGCTCAAACGCCAGCACTTGAGTTTGTTTGGCCCGGTCGGCCTTCAGGGCCACCAGCAAAAATGGCACGTCAGGACAGTATAGCTTGATTTCCGGCAGCCACCGCTCGGAGATGTTTTCCAACGAAACGTAGTTATCGACCGCATAGCACACCAAAAAGACCTGCGTCTCAGCGTACGACAGCACCCGCAGCCGGTCATACTCTTCCTGACCCGCCGTGTCCCATAAACCAAGTTCGACGGTTTCCAAACCGCTGGTGATCTGCTTGACATAGTTGTCAAACACGGTCGGCACATAGTTTTCAGGGAATGTACCCCTTACGAACCGCGTCAGGAGCGACGTCTTGCCGCAGCCGCCGTCACCCACACAGACCAGCTTGACTTCGAGTTTGGAGCTCTCTTGACGAGCCGATTCAGCTCCATGAGCAGACACAGGGCCATCCAATTGGGTGCTTTGAGTGAACTCGAAGCTTTCTCTGGGGTGATCGCGATAGGTTTCGGGTGAGGTATGCGAATGGTTGGTGGTGTGCAGGCTCGAGTATGAGCTCGCTGCACGAGGCTGAGAGTGGGAGGCCGCATGTTTAGAGGCCGTTCGACTCAGCGATACGCTCGATGCACCCGCATGCTGGGCCAGAAACGACCGCCGCTTCTGGCTGCGCAGATCCATGATGTCAGCGGAGGTAAACAAGCGGTTTATGGCGTAACCATTAAATATAAGTGTAAGAAAAATTCAACCGCTGGTTATGGCCAGGTTTGCCGAAATTGCTGGTTTTGGGTTCTGAAGCGGTCAGGTCCGATAAACATCAGGGGGACCGTTGTTTGTTCAGTATGCATGTCTCAGTGTTTATCGGCCATTTTTCTTAGTCCCATGAGAGAACCCCATCTTTTCGGGTCCATCACTGGACTCTAAAGCTAGTAGCTAGCTTAACACCCTAGCCAAGGATAGTGAAGCTTGTAGCACCCTTAGTATCAGGCTTCAATCGGATCGGCAAGTCAGGATATGTGAGCTTGTGGTTTTCCTAGCCCTCAAGGTGCGTCCAGGGGTAGATATTATCAACTGACCATTGAAGATGTGTGGGGGTTCCTGGAGGTATGAGGTGACCTAAATTAGGTTTTACGTATGCTGCAGCTAAAAAGGCAGATTTCTGAGCCTTTAGTTTCCCTACGTACAGCAGGCCCCTTAAAAGTGCTCCAGTCAGTCACCTGGTGCCGATCTACTAAGCCAATAGCTGTACGTACCTGCTAGCATCGTTTCAACCTACTGCTAACAACGTAACCCTCTCATATAAACTGGCTAAATACATAACACAATATTTTGCGCCACAATAATATCGAGCACCCTGCAAACAACCGGGATCTGAGAAAAGAAACCATTAAAGCCACAAACGCAGAATTTAGCGATAGACAAGTTTTCATACGAAGTCAATCGTCAAGAAGCCGCGACCCGCAGCCCAGCTGACATGGACGCCGGGACCAACCCAGAAGACCACTATCGGTCGCATATGACCGCTGCACGCTTTGCGTTGCGTCAAAAAGTGCTGGAGACGGTGCGGCAGGAAACAGAGATTCTAGCTAATCTGCAGACAAAGCTACGGTCGCCATGGTTAGACCGCTACTTCGCACTGACCGCCAACCTCGGCACGCACACATTCTACATGGTCATGCTCCCCGCGTTTTATTGGTACGGCTCGCCAGACCTTGGTAGAGATACTATTTGGGTTCTTGCACTTGGTGTATACCTCACTGGCTTGATTAAAGACTATCTGTGTCTGCCCCGGCCTCGGTCGCCGCCGCTGCACCGTATTTCCATGTCGGGCAGTGCAATGCTTGAGTACGGCTTCCCATCTACACACTCTTGCAATGCGGTCTCCGTGGCCATTCTTCTGCATCTGTACGCACAGTCGCATGCGAAGGGTTGGCCCTACTATTTTGCCAACGCCCTGCTCGTGCTGAGCATTACCACGGGCCGTCTTTACACGGGCATGCACGGCTTTTTGGACGTGGCCTGCGGCATCGTCATGGGCGTTCTGGTCTGGGCACTCCGTGTGTATACCCGCGATTGGGTTGGAAGTTACTTTATGGATCCCTCGGGGATATCGTGGCTGCCGTCATTGGTGGGATTGGCCGTGATTATCGTGCTGATCTCCACCCATCCGCAGCCCGTGGATAATTGCCCTTGTTTCGAGGACAGCGTGGCATTTTTGGCCGTGTTGGTGGGTGTTCAGGTTTCGGACTCGTTCAACAGTGTTTATGGTGGAAACAGTTACGAATACAAGGGCCTTTTATTAGGAGCTCTGCGGTTCGTGATTGGCGTGAGCTTTGTGATTACTTGGCGGCATTTTGCCAAAAAGAACCTGCTACGGTATCTTCCACCACTGTTGCGCAAGGCCGAGATGCTGGGAGTCAAGAACCCGCGGCGCTATTTCCTACCGGCCACCGAGTACGACAAGGTGCCTACCGATTTGGGCGACGACGACGTTATCCCCGACTCGCCGCGGCAAATCACCGAATTTATTAGGGAGGTACGCAAGAGCCGCGGCCGCAACGACTCAGTAGGCCCTCAATCGGCCGCCGATGTGTACGAGGCGCGGGCCCGTGCTGCAGAAGTTCGCCGCAACTCCACCGACAAGGAGATAATACGCCCCGAAACACCACCGCATATCACCGAGCCACGGCAGCGGTACGATGCGGAGGTGATCACCAAGGTCATTGTTTATATGGGCATTTCATTTGTGAGTTTGGCGCTGGCCACCAGTGTTTTTGAGATTATAGGTATCTAACTTTTCTAGGCCCTCACTCTTCTAACAGATTTAACTCACTGCTCCATAATTTTATCTCATCTAGCGCCAGTCTTTCTGGGGTCACGCTTTAGTCTCCTGGTTAAAGGATTGTACATACTTTTCAGTAGGGATACCTGTCGCTGCGGCTGCCAGCAGCACCTCCTTCGAGATCATCCTGCTCTGCAGGGCTTGAGGGACATTATTTTTAGAAAAGCCTTCGAGGATTCTCCAAGTATAATCCGCTCTTTTTTTGTCATTGAATCGTTTGGCTGCCAAGAAATTTGCTTGAAGAAGCCGGCTCGAGAGTGTGTTTGTCTTGACGGCCCAGTTAAATGCCCGATCAACCAGTTGAGGGTCTTCAAATTTAGTGGCTCCCTTTGCCAGCGCAAACGCAAGCTCGTCTCCACTTGGGTGAGTGGTCTCCCTTTGGAGATCAAATCGCTTGAGTAGCGACGGATATCCACTGCCCGCGTCGGAGTACTTTTCCACAGCACTCATTGTCTCAGTTGGTGCTGGCAGATCCAGTAACCGCGCATATGAGTTGAACAGCCGGTAGTCACCGGCGTACCTAGCCAGCTCCAGGGCGATAGCTAAAGTGGAGGCATTCAAAGTCGTGCGGCTCATGATTAGCGAGTCCAGTACGACCTGTGCTGGCTTGTAGTAACCTTTTTCGATTAGTTGGCGCATCAAAAGATGCAGCGAGGCTAGATTGGGCACTCCGGCTGCCAGGAGCGCGGCAACTTCGCTAAGGACGTTGGTGTCACTGCCCTGCAAGAGCCAGCCTAGCTTAGCTCGCATCTTCCCGGGCGGCAACGGGCCCTGGCGAGGCATTCGCTCGATCTCCTCTACAAAGCTTAGCAGCTCTTTTGAATTTTCCAGTTGGAACGAGTTAAATAAATAGTGACGTGCATCGACGAGATCGTCTCGTCCCAGCTTCTGCAGTTCCTTGGTGTCCACCTCCACCAATTCCGAAACGACTTCCTTGGGAGCCCCAAAGTCAAGCTGCGCTTCTTGCTCCAACAAAACTTGATCAATAGCGTCGTAAACCATGAATTGCTCGGCAATGCGTCGTGCGGCCGCCTGCAGCCGAGTGGACTCTATCCGAGGCTGGCCCAAGACTTTATCTGATCCAGGATCCATTTGGTAGTAGTCCGTATCCGAGGGGTTGCAGTAACATCTCAGCGACTGCTTCAGCCCCCCTTGGAAACAGCTTAGACTGTTGCGGATCCTACGTTGGTTTCCCGGCCTTCGGGATATCCTTGACGCTCTCAAAGTGGTTCTGATCATCCACTGTCCCAGTCAGTCCCGATCTCCCAACCTCGTCCAAGATTTAGGTACAATCCTGGTGGTGTTGCACACATTGTCCCAAGCCTGCTCAGAGCTTACATGCTGAACCTCCAACTGAGTGCCGAGCTAGAGGGCGTTACCGACCTCAAGTTTAAGGATAGTATCTCTGATCCATTTCGGCTGACTTTCAAAGTAAAGTGTATTGCGTGTCGAGAGATGCACGACAAGCCCGTAGACTTTGACCAATGGGACCTACAGCCGCTGCAGAACTCCAGGGGAGAGGCGCACTTTCAAATGAAGTGCAAGTTCTGTGGGAAACATGGCTCAATTACCGCCAAGATCCTTCCTACTACTTATACCCTGGAGGAGTCTGGCAAAGCCAAAACCATGGCCACCTTTGACTGCCGCGGAATTGATTTGGAAGAGTTTGTTCCCTTGGGGGAATTCGAGTGCATCGGCAGCGAAAAGCCGACAAAGTTCACGCTCGAGTTCGAGGACGGCGAGTGGTACGACTATAATGATGCCGCCAGCGAGGAGGTTTCGATCCAACAAACGAGCTGGACTCTTGTCAAGGCTTAGTTCCCGGACTAGTTCCTGGACTATGTGTTTTGTCTATTGATACTCTGACTTCTAATATGTGCTAGTCTGCTGGTCTGCTGGTCTTGTTAGTACTCAGAACTTCTTAGAGGATGGAAAAATCATGAAATATCAAACCGGTTTTCTTCATCAACGTACCCTTTATTTTCATCCCTCGTTTTTTTCTTGGGAAGGTGACTGTAGGAATGTAGTAGTAATGGGTTTTGTAGGCAGTGACTGTAGACTAGTTAGTAGTGATGCTTGAAGGGAAGATGACATGAAATTTCTCACTACGAATTTTGTTCAGTGTGCAGTGCATTCGTGCGGCCGCTCGTCCGAGGCATTTCCTCTGCAATACAAGGATTGTGAGCTAGTTCAAAAGCAGGTCGATTACGATCCCCAGTTCATTGCCAATCTCCTAGTCAAGTTGGACTGGCCTGCGCTGGTCAAGGTTGCCGAAGAGCTAGGCAACTCTTCGCTTCCGCCAACCAAGCCTGCTGTCGAAGATCCGATGGCCCCAGAAAATGAGAAGCTCTTAAAAGACCTGCATTCCCTTCTTCTAGAAACCCAAATCACTGAAGGCACCATGGTGTGTCGGAATTGCGAGCATATTTATCACATCAAAAACAGCATTCCCAACTTTTTGTTACCACCCCATTTGGCTTAGTTTCTGGGTTTGTTTTTCTTGCGCTAGGGCTGCTCTCGAACGATTTAATATAAAGTAAAAGAAATAGATCTGGGAAACATATGTTACTGCCTACAGCCTCAGGCATCTCAGCGCATGGCGGGTGCATCGAGTATAAATCTGTCAGTCATCAAGCCCATTCTTGTCTGTAATCTCTCCAGTGGTATTGTCATGCGAAAGTCCACTATATATCCCGCTCTTTGCTGATAGCACCCTTTTTAGCATCTAGCACGCACCCTAGGGGGCGCACCTCGGTGGGTCCCTCGGAAGGGGAGCTGCAGCCTAGTCGTTTGTTGCTGCCTGCTTGTTTAGACTATAACTAAACCAAGGGGACGGAGTCTGGGCCATCACTTACGGCTGGAGCATGGCTGTCGAATGCCTTGGAGGGATATACAGTGTAGTGTAGAGTTCTGGGGACTTTGTCAATGGTTCGCCATGTCCTAGAGCCCACCGGTAAGTCTTTGTGTCGATCGTGGTTCCGACTAACATTACCTGTGCTCAGATGAGAGTTGTACGTACAGAAGCCAGATGGGTGGTTTATTTACAGAAGCCACGGGCTATGTATAGCCTAAGATATAGTTAACCGAAATGTTCCGGGCTTCTCGTTAACGAGTGCTCCAATGGGTGATCTTGAGAAATACTGATAAGTGCCGCTGTAAAAGTGCTGCTGTAGAAGGTTAGATGTTGTCTCCAACCGCCTGGGAAGCGCATTGCCTCACCTGATTGAGCATCTCAAAGCACTTGGTTCGAAACTCGGGGTTTGTTTTGATGCACTTTTCATAGGCCTGCATCTCGTTTTGGCAGCTAGCAACAATCTTCTTGAAGGAAGGAGCCTTTTGCTTGACACATGCAGTCAATTTCTTCTGCTCGCCGAAGCAGGCGTCAGCCTTGCCATTTCCCAAACAACTATAATACGCCAGGAAGTCCTGAGGACAGTACTCGGCAACCTCGCCTACCAACGATTGATCCAACAAAAGCGACATTTAGGAAGCTGACTTAGATCCGGGGAACTCCAAAGAACTTTAGCAGAGCGTATAATTAAGAGTTCAAATTGGCAAATATTCGCGATGAATTCTTGTTCAATAACTGGCTCTGTTGTATATACCCGCCACTAATCCCCGTAAAATTCGCGTAATTCCGTGCAAATTTGCGCAAAACCGTGTAAAGCTGTGCAAATCCGCTGCTATCACTGCTCTCTGGGTGCCCCAAGCGAATACCCTTCCCCTGTAAGGACTCCCGGCACTAAAGGTCCCCCTGGCCAGGGTTGGGCACGCGAGTATTATTTACATACATCCTGCCACGAAATGGCCGTGAAACTAGGCGACAAAGTGGTGCTTCCCCAAGGCCAGGTGGGAGTTCTTAAGTGGACGGGCCGCATCCAAGGCAAAGCAAGTGAATATGCGGGCGTGGAATTGACTGGCGAGTATGCAGCTTTAGGGAAACACTCCGGCGAGTTCCAGGGCCACCAGTACTTTGAGACTTCAGTTCCTGGAGCGGGCCTGTTTGTACTGTATACCAAGCTCGTTAGTGCCAGTGTTCAGACCCCAAATAGCCGGCTCAGTATGCCTATGTCTCCTAACAGGTCTGTTCAAGCAACGCCCAACCCCGCTCAATCCGCGTCACGGTCGCGGCTGGCTAGGCCAATGGGGCTGTTTTCACCTCAACGAGACGCTTCTTTTGATGGGTTCAGTATGATGGCGTCATCTGTTCCTGGGGCGGCCACCCCTGGTGGTAGCAGCCATGGAACGGGTGGTACCAGTCAGGCATTATCCAGTCCAGGAGAAGAGGGGGCAGAGATAGCCAAGCTCAAACAATCATTAGAGGAAAAAGACCGGCGGATTCAGGCGATGCGGCTGGAGAACAACGAGAAGCGTCGTGAGTTCCGCGACAATCTCAGTCGCCTGCAAGCGGACCGCGACGAGACCATCCGCACTTATGAGACAAGGTTTGTTGCCCTCAAAGAAGAGTATGAGGACCGTGTTCGCTCAAGCCATAATGCCCCCAATGGCCAGGATGAGGAACTGGAACGTCAACGGACTGCTTTGGCGGCCATGCAAAACAAACTACTGGCCGATAATGAGCGGATACGCGAGGAGCGGGAGCAATTGGAAAAGTCGCTCGCCGAGGCGGAAGTTGCGCGCGATAAAGCCAAGCGGTTATCTCAGGGCGATGACGACTTTGCTTTGGTGGTGGAGCAGCTGGAAAGCCAAGAGAAGCGCTTCCAAGAATTGCAGGAGAGCCTTAAGGAGCTAGACTTGCTTAAGGAGGAAAACCAGCGGCTGAGGGGTGAAATTGCCGACAGCCCTTTTGACGCCAATGCGGAGAGCTTCGAGAAGAACCGCAAAGACTTTGACAAAGAGCTCCAGCAAAAGCAAGCGGAAATAGAAAAGCTGGAGAACGAGCTTGTCGCGAAGGACAAGGCTCTGGAAAACATTGCGGCCGCGGAGACCAAAGTCACGGCGCTTCAGAAGCAGTTAGAGGCTGCAGACGGCGTCGCAGCGAAAGCGCAGTCGCAGGCTGAGGCCAATAGTGTCATTCAAAAAGAGATCTCCGAAAAAGTCACAGAGCTTGAAGAGACCCGTGCAGAGCTCGATAAGGTGCGCGCAGAACTAAAAATCACTAAAGACGACCTCGACAGCAACAGAGATGCTCTCACCGAGACGCAAGCACAGTTGGCAACCGCCGCGGCAGCGCAGAGCAAGCTAGAGGCAGAGTTGAAGGCGGCCCAAAACACAAAGGAGCTTGATGGACTGAAGCAAAAGCTCAAGACAGCCCAGCAGGACACTATGGAACTCAACCTACTCAAGAAGGAGGTTCAGGAGCTGCGCGAGAACCAGAAGGGCTCGGGTACTGAAAAAGCTGAAATAGAACGGCTGGAGCAGGCGTTGGAAGCCAAGGTCGTACGCGAGATGGAGCTAGAGGAACAATTAGAGAAAGCACTGGCTTCTCAAGGGGGTAGAACGCCGGACACAACAGTGCTCTATGTTCCTGCTGGCTTGGAGGCGCAAAAATACGCTCTGAGTGATCCCATTGCGATTGATTCTCCCGGGTCATCTCCACACGCGACCCCTCGGTCGGCACCTCTGCCGCCCGTCTCGGGCTTGTCAACACTTGCGGGCAAGTCAGGGACCGAGGGGCCCAAACTAGAGCCACCCAGAGAGTCCAAGGAGCTCAAAGAGCCTAAAGAGCCTAAAGAGCTTACGACGGAGCTCACGAAAACAGAATCTAATAATGCCAAAGACCCCGCGGCAGGCCGAGCGCAGTGGTGTGGGCTGTGCGAGCGCGACGGGCATACAGCCGAGGAGTGTCCGTATGAAGACTAGATAACTTATTTACATTCTCTTTCTGGCACGGTCCAGAATTAGGCCGCTCATAACTCAAGTCAGCTTGTGGACAGCGGCCTTCACGGTCTCCTTGGCGGCCTCTACAGCAGCCTCGACCACAGAAGTGGCTGTTTCAGCAGCCGCTTCCACAGCACCCTTGGGAACGGGACGCTTGCCCACAAAGTCCATGTAGCAGACCAACACACCCATCGTGGCAATACCAAGCGTCATGATAGCGGGCTGGGAGTCAGTGGCCCGCTCAGTGGGCTCGTTGAGGTAGCCCTGAAGGGCGGAAAACATGGCGCACCAGGCCAGGATTTTGGACTTCATGAACATGGCAGCCATGGGAAGCGTGCTGCCGATAGTCGAACTGGTGGCAGGGGCCTTGGGGGCCACGTGGACGTAGGGAATGACCAGGTCGGGGCGTCGTTTATCAACCATAGTGTCTGACTAGGAGGATAGTCCCAGTTAGTAGTCACGTTTGGTATCGATGGTGAGCAGCCGTGGGTGACTACCAACTGGTCCCAACTAGTCCCAATCTAGTCTATGAGAGGTCTGACTTGGAAAGTCCTATGAGGGAATATATATTGAGTCTAATATAGATCAAATACAGATCAAATGCATGCAAGCAAACGAGTTCAAGTGCAACTTCAAGTAGGGATAGGAATTGCTCAAGTAGACAACTTGTTGGCCATCTGAGCCCAGGCCTCTTCGACTGGTTTAGGATCAAAATCCCCCACATCGAGAGGCTCCTTGTTGAGGATCACTGGCTTTTTAAGCGATAGTGCCGGCGTGGTCGGTAACACATCCAGACGGACGCCCTCTCCAACCTGCTTGAGCTGCTCACATACTTTAGTGCCACCGTGGCTACCGTAGGTAACAATCATAGTAGGCTTGTCCTTCCACTCGAGCAGCAGATGGTCAATGGCATTCTTCAGGGCAGCAGGATAGCCCCAATTGTATTGCGGGGTAACAAAAACAATACCTTTGGCCTCCTTTACAGTCTTAGACCACAGTCGTGTGTGCTCCTGCTCGTACTTGCCAATGGCCGGAATGTAGGGTTCGTCGTCCAGCGGCAGATGCCACTTTTTGAGATCAATGGTCTCAACATCGAGACCCTTGGCTTTGCCAAATGATGCGACCCACTCGGAGATCTGGGGACAGAGCCGTCCCTGTCGAACGCTTCCCATGATCAGTAGTACTTTGGACATGTTAGGAACCGAGCCACATAAGCACATCTGATGCAGGTTGTTTGCCTGCATGTGACTATGCAGGCTTAATCTCTGATGCCAGAAGGCGATCAACATAGCTATTGGTGTACAAACTGGTATTGGGCAGTAGAAATATTAACAGTCGGATATCTTCTAGGTTGCAAATACTGCTCTGCATGCTAAAGCTCTTAATTTTCAGTCCTTCAGACACTTGCAGTCTACAAAGCTAATTGGCTAAAATGGGCAGATCCGCGAAGCGGAAGTCCCTGGCTGCTAGAGCAACCCCTTGGGAAGCCCACTGTAGTCAACCTGTTCCTGCACGGCCTTCCCACCAGCATTGTAAGAGATGCGTAGGCGCAAACGGATTGCAGAGCCAGCAGGGCCGGTCACGCGCATCTTCTGTTCCGCAGACTCGCCGACCGCCAGCGACGGCTTGGCCAGCGGTTGAAGCGACAGTTTGAGCGCTTTTGGAACCGCCACCAACAGCGCAATGTCCGACACATCGCTTCTTGCCGTGAATGTGGCTTTGAGCAAAGCTGTGCCTGAGCCCTCGTTGGCTCCGGAAATGTGAACCACCAATGAATCGCTGGTGTAGGCAGGAGGTGTAGAGGGGACGGCTGCAGAGGCCGGCGCAGAGGAAGCGGCAGGAGCGGGCGACGGAGAAGAGCCAAACAAATCCAGAATGTTTTGGTTGGCCGACGAGGGCGCGGCAGAAGCTCCAGAGGGTGCTGCGGCAGTTGAGGCGGAACCAGAGCCCGAGCCAGAGCCAGCACCGAAAATATCCGCCAGCAGGTCGTTGGACGGCTTCTCGTCGCCTCCGAGGTCCAGCAGGTCCGCGGCACCAGCCGCTTTGGGTGCGGTCGGGTTCTTGCGACGCCGCCGAACTAGCTGCTTGGACATAGCCTTAGCATGCTGTGCCTCGAGATCCTCACCAAATTCGGGTGCAGGCATCTTGGCCAAGACACCACGACGCAGCCCATCGTGACCAAACAACACCTTGTACTCGACGGCGCGCTGCTGCACCTCGGGGTCCAGTGAAAGCTCGTACTCGTTGAGCAGTCGGCGCACGCGCTCAATCTCCCGACTCTCCCGCAAACGCACCGTGAACTTAACTAGCGCGTTGATTGCGTATTCTTGAACCACCTGCGACGCAAACGGACTGGCCAGAACTGACTGCACCAGATCAACCAGTGCCGCCTCGCTCACATCCACGCGGGTGTCATCACTATCAAACGAGCCTGCCTTAAGCAGCTGGTCGGCGTACTCGCCCAGGAGCCATAACGACACGATCACTAGGCCCTGCTGGCTATAATCGCGCTTTAGTGCCGCAAACAACTTTTGTGTGGCATACAGCTGCAGCTCGGGGGCCTCGATCACTAGCAGAATAAACGCGCTCAACACGTTCTCCTTGGTGTATCTGCCGGCAAGGTCGAAGGTGCGCATGAGCGTATCAATGTGCCAGCGTTTGTTGGGTGCAAAGCGCTCACTGGCCAGAGCGATCTGCGACACCAGCTGAGGTCGGAACTCTGCGTCGCACTTTTCCAGAAACGTGAGTAGTTCGCGCACCATTACCCGCACGTTCTGGGCGTTAATCAGTGCATAAGACAGTTCCAAGGCCCGCCGCCGGATGGAAATGTCGTTGTCCTTGAAACACTCGACAATGGTGGCACGGTGACGCTGCACAGCAACAGGTTCTACAGCAACAACCTTAAGCAACGTGTTGAGGGCCACATAGCGTGTGTTGTTGTCTCGGTCGGAAAGAAACTGGCCAAGAATGTTGATGCCCAGCACGCGCAGGCCTGAGTCGGCTTCGATAGCAAAGATGGCCGTGACTGTTTCGTAAAGCACGGCATTGCCAACATTTTTGGCCGAGTTTGTGTTCGTGGCAATCGCGGCCAAAATATCGCTCATGGCCTCGCTGAGTACAGGGTCATCCTGGCCCATGGCTCGCAGCAGCCGAATCAGACGAGTTTGCAAAAACGGGTCAGGTACACCCTGCACATCAAACTCGGGGGAGTATCCCGACGTGCTCAGCACTTTGAGCGTGTTGATGATCTCGGGGAGAAGTGGGGCAAATTGCTCAACCAGATCGGGGTTGTTGTCAATCATGTCAGTGGCTAAACTGGCACCACACAACAACACGCCATGGTTAGTTTCCATCAGTAACCGTTTGGACAGATCGGTGAATGTCTCCTCCAAATAAGGCACACGTCGAACAATACGCAGTGCACAAAGCGCGGCCTTCTTTTTCAAGTATGGGTTGCTGGACGTGATAAGCTTCTCCACACGCGGAGATAAGTCGCGGCTCATTTCCGTAGAGGCGATATTAGCCAGAGTGCACAGCGCCAGACTCACCACGTATTGATTGGGGTGTGACAGGTCCACGTCCAGGGAGTTGGTGACCAGCATTAGCACCTCCTGGTTCTCATCCAGCAGCAGCATTGTTCCCAGGTAGCCCAGGCGTTTGTCGGTGAAGTGTGGGGAGGCTAGCAGCTTGAGACACTCGACTTGGCCGAAATGGGTGCGCTCGCCGAGCGTAAACAAGTAGAGCAGTTTGGCCACGTTAGTGCGGCGCTGCGAATGTGTTGTACGGTCGTCTCGGAAGGAGGTACGGATTTTCGCCGACTCTTTCTGGATCACAGTGCGTTCATCGGCCAATGTTTTGGCGGCTCGAACCGACTTGATGAACGACTTGAGCGACATGCTGAGTGAGCGGTCTGCCGGGGGGATATGCTATGCTGCTGAGTGAGCCGCCAGGATAGTGCTGCCTAAGGGGTCAAGCGAGTGCAGAACTGAGCCTTTAATTTCGTGTTGTTTGAATTGGTATCACATCAGATCTAATTCCACCAGACTCAATATTTTACAGAAATTCTGAGATGGCGGTTTTTTGGACGGGTTCCAAGAAGGCTGCAGAGTAATTTAATTGATCAGCACGTGCTAAATGGCGCCAACATCGATATCAATCTAGCTCAATTCCAATGGCTTTCGAATCTAAAAATCATTGAAATCTAAATATCAAATGGTTTAAATTTTAAATACCCCCAAAAAACCTCTAAGTGATTTGAAGAGTCCCCATATTCGCCTCATCTCCCCGACGCCCCCACCACTTACAAACCTCAACTAGAGCGGGTCCATCAGGCCTTCTAATCATGAGCCCCCCTAAAGAGCATATATCCGACCACTGCTTGGGGGTGCCGCGGTCCGTTAATACGTCGCACAGCGGCAATATCGATCTGGCCATCAGTTTGCAAGAGCCCGTCCTCTTTTTGCCCTGGCAGCGGCGAGAAAACCTATTTGGTCGACGCAGACCCCAAGCCCACGATCACCATAGCGCCTCCAGCGGCCAGGGCCGTTCCCGCAGCAACAGTAATGCGCGTAGAGATAGCCCTGCGGCACGATCAACCCCCACCAGCAACGTCCCTAGTACAAGTTCCAGCCCGGGACCATCATGGGGGGCTTCTGATGGTGGAGAAACAGGCTCGGGGGCCGGCGACGAGCTACCCAGCTTCGAGGAAATCAACTCGACGTCGCCTGGCGCACTGTTGCGAGGCTCCATTGTTCTAAAGCTTTCGAAAGCAACAAAAATCAAGCAGTTGTCGCTGGTATTCTACACTGTTTCACGTACAGCATGGAATCTGGTTCCCCAGCCGACAGTGCTGGTGGACGCTCCGCTGCCATCATCGGCAGAGCTCGAAGATGTGGCCTATTTGGCTCAACATTATTGGGACTTTGTACCGGTAGATATGTGCCGACAATCGCAGGCGGGACTGGCCAAATTTGACCAGAGTGCCATGTTAGTAGGTCAAGACGGCCATGGTGCTGATACCGCAATCTACAGAGATAGCGGCGAGTTGCGGCACCGAAAGACCCTGGAGGTCAAGACGTCGCCAGCGACTCGCACAGTCAATGGGTTGCCGGTGTATTCGCCTCTCCAGGAACCTGTACGGAAAGTACGTTACCCACCCATCAATAGCGATGGTGTGACATATCCCCCCGGTGAATACTGCTTCCATTTCAGTCTATTGGTGGATGCTGCGTGCCCCGAAACCATCATGGTGCCCAACGGCTATGTCAAACATTTCTTGGCAGCCCGCGTGGTACGACCCGGCGCTTTTGCGCCTAACGTCACAGGTAAGTTGGAGATCGAGATGGTTCGGTCACCACCCACCGAGTCCGATGGCTCGACAAATCCGCAGGGTGTGGTACTGTCGCGAGTATGGGATGAGCGGCTGGTGTACTCGGTTAATCTCGAGCAGCGTCATATGACGCTGGATATGCCGGCACGATTATCCATCTCTCTCATGCCGTTGCCTGGCCGTAATATCATGGTCCATCAAGTTCGGGTCTATTTGCTAGAGCTGGTGGACTACCTGTTCAGCACCGATTATAGTATCCACACGTCTGACTCGTCGCTCAAGCTGGTTCTTGCGCAAGTCAACGCCCCCACCAATCGCGACGGAGACTTGACGTCTCCAGACGCAGCGAAGGTTGGTACGCTGTTACATCCCACAGAGCCCACGCATATCTCTTGCGAGATCATGGCAGCCACTGCCTCAGATCGGCCGATTCAGGCACTGCCGCAAGCCTATGGCCGTGGCCGTAACGGTGAGCGGCGGTTCCTGGAACCGAATATGGTGTCCCCCTACATCAAGTTAAAGCATCGACTAGTGGTGGGACTGCGGGTCTCGAAAATGGACCCCGGCGACGAAAAACGCTGCCACTTTGAGGTCAAAATCGACACCCCTGTGGTCTTACTTTCCAAATACTGCGTCCACGAAAGTGTCACGCTTCCGGGCTATGGCCGTGAAGAAGCGCTTCCGTCGTTCGACGATGCGCTAAACCATGAGGTCATAGGCGCCCCTTTTGAGATATCCAGCAAGATCGCGGGCAAGGAAGCGGCCGGCGCAGCCTTAGCCCCTGCCCCACAGCCGCCGTCCATTAGCCGTGGAGGCTCCATGAGCAGGGGCGTTGGCTACGGTTCGCGGCCGCCATCTATCGGGCCTCCCGAGTCGGTGTTTGACAGTGACAGCGAGGAGGCACCGGTGCCTATCACCGATGAAAATGCGTCTGTTTGTCGAGTAAATAGTGACATTGAGCTCTAGCTACGCCTAGAGTCTTCATTCATGTTTGGTTTTCTAGGTCTGTTCTTTAAATCCGTCCTGTTCAGGGCTGTCATGTCTGCTAATGTGCAGGCAGAAGCAGACCGAACGCAGACTGGCGGTCCAGCAGCATCGTGTGATCCACATTTATCTCTCTCTGGACGCATGAAGCAGTTGACAAGAGACTGCCCGAGCCAGCACAACTATTTAAAAACTATTTAAAACCTACAAGCTATACCCCTTTACCCACGTGTACAGCCCTACGCAAACAAGGCACAGCATGTCGGTTTCCCAGCTCAGCTCAGTAAACAACCAGGTAAACACTGTGGCCAGCGGAGGGGCTCGCTGCATGGTCGCATAATAACCCTCCTCATTGGCAATATAAACAAGGTAGATGCCGATAGACAGACTAGCCACCCACATAAATAGGCGAGGAATCGAATAAAAAAAGTACTTGCGGGGTAAAGACAGCAATACCCAGAAAACAGGCACCGTCGGCCATGAATCCTTCGCAGCCAGGACCAAACTAAATTCCTGGCCATATTGGTAGCGGACGAGATATGCAAAGATGAAATGAACAATTGCCAACGGTAAGATAAGGTATTTAGGGCTCTCGACAAACGCAGCCTGCTGCGAGACAGAGGCATTTGCCAGCTGTGCACGCTGTCGCTTGGCGATGTCCTCGATCAACGTCATGTCAGCCTACCAGCCTCACCATCGACTAGGGACTAGAGATATAGGCTGGCCAGAACCGTGTGATGCTTTAAGATAACTATAAAGCGCTATATTTTATTAGTCCAGAACAAGGATAGTCGAACAAGATTAGTCGAACAGACCCATGCCCATGTCCTCATCGGACTCGGACTCCTCCTTCTTCTCGGGCTCGGCAGCGGCCTCACCGGCAGCACCGCCGGCGGCGGCAGCACCAGCACCGGCACCAGCGGCAGGGGCAGCGGCAGCAGAGGCAAAGGCAGTCAGCATAGCCTTCTTGTCGGCCTTGCTGATGGCCTTGGCGTAGAGCTGGGCATAGATGGGCTCAATCTCCTCGATCTTGGCGGTGGAGGTCAGGGTGAGCAGCTTATCGGCGGTAATATCCAGGTCCGCGTCGGCCAGGATGACCGCGGCGTACGAAACAGCGAGTTGAGACATGTCTGGGTCGTCGGGGCGTGTCCGGGCTGAGTGGGTGTAAGCGACGATGGACGTCTTGGGAGAAAAATGCCCTGAGCCCTAGAAGTTCTATACGACCGGGTAAGGTCAGCATTGGCCCAGGTCGCCGACAGGAGACGAGCAGACGTGATGGAACCCATCATTCCTCCGCCGGATGTCCGCGGTGTAATTGATAAAACCATTCCGTTTATTCGTCAGGGTGGCGAGTCTACTTCTTCGAGATTACTCCTGTCCAAGCCCGCCTTGTTCAGCTTTCTCAATCCCTCAGACCCTTATTTTCCATGGTACCAGCAGCGGCTGAAACTAGAGGCCCCTGAACAGAGCCAAGAGGAGTCTACGCAAGAACCTGAGCCTGAGGTTGGACAACTACTTTTCAGTGCGTCTCAACCGTCTATCTCCAGCCGCGACCTGCAGATCATTAAACTCGTGGCATTATACACAAGCCAGGACAGTTCATTTCCGAGTCAATTGGAGCCTCAAGGACATCAGGGTCAGTTTGCATTTCTACAACAAGAACACACTTTGCGGCCCTTGTTCGATGCTTTTGTTCATCAATACAAGCTGGTAGCCGATCCCACTGCAGTCAAAGGGCGAATTGAGCAGGAGCATGTGTTGAAGAGAGCTGTCAAACGAGCAGAGGCCCTGGCTCGTGAAAAGCAACAGGAACAAGCCAGGGTGGAACAACAAGAGGCCGAGAAAATAGCATACTCTCAGATCGATTGGCAGGACTTCGTGATTGTTGAGACTATTGCCTTTGACGAAGACGATGTTCTCGAGCAGCCTGTCCGTCAGGAGGACGTGGCCGTCAAGCGACTGGTTAATACAGACTCGTCCAAACCTGAGGCGGCCTTCAAGTCCCCATACACTGGGGAAATGATCCCCGCCAGCCAATTTGACGAGCATATGCGGATCATGAACCTGGACCCCACCTGGCGAAAACAGAAAGAGTTGGCCGACCAACGGCAAAGCAGCAGTAACCTTGACACTTCGCGAGCGGCCGAGAACCTCAAGCGGTTTGCGTCTGCCGCACGCGAAGGGCCACGAAAAAAGCATAAATAATTATTTAAGGTCAGCCTGGCCAAATACCTCAACCACTATTTGTTTAAAGGCACTGCGGAGTTCCTCTCTGTCGGCCATAGCTGTCGGGGGTTCTCTGTTCTCAGATTCTCGTTTTTCTACACCTGCCTCGTCTGCCGCGACTTCATCACCTGTTTCCGAGCCCGAACGAACAACGTCCCTCAAGATAGCCACCTCTTCACTTGTCAAAGTGGAAGGAACTCTCATTAAAGCACACCAGGCCCAAATAGCCATTTGCCTGGTCCATCTATGACTACCCCAGCGAGCCAAGTACTTGAGGACCCGGAACACAGACACATGGTCTAGGGGAACAGGGTCCGCAACTGCAATATGAGCCTTCCAAGTAGCTTGACTGTCACAATTGACTTGCACGGCCGGTGCCTCGCATGCCTTGGCATTGCCCTTGTGATACAGATCAAGCACAGATTCGGGATAGGAAAAATCCCCATAAACTCTCTTGGCAATCTGGTAACAGCATATGGACGAGAACTCATCATAGCTTAGCTCGGGGCCACAAAGTCGAGGCCGTTTTAATTGCCGCTCCCTCTCGTCTCCCTGCTCTTGTTCTCTCGATAGGTTTTCTTTGGGGGTGCCGCTTGGATGAGCGCGAGCCATGTCCAACGCCTCTTGTCGCACTTGCAATAAATATTCTTCTCCGTTTTCCGGCTTCCCCTCCTTGACTTTCCCCGTCAATGGGAACGCAGCTCGCTGGCCGAATGCAGGATCCAGTGTCCCAGATGTATGCCCGGAGCTATGCCTCAATGTAGGTGCATGCATGTTGGAACATACATAATCCGATGATCCTCATTCTGGTGCCCGTGGCATTAGGCTTGATCTTCAACCCACTGGGGTCGCCCCTGGCAACTAGTGCGGGGTTCGGAGTGCTGAATGCATTCTTGGTGGCCAAGATGCTGCCCGTGGCTGGACCGGCTCTCATTAAGGCCGGTTTGAGTGGCCGCGATCGCCTCAAACGCGACAGCCCGGTGCTGCCCGAGACCTTGGGCGTGGTAGTGGGCGTTATTTATCTATTTTCGCTCTTGTTTTTCATTCCATTCATGTTTTTCAAGTATCTGGTCACCACCCACGGCGGAGGTACGCGCGACAATGCAGTTGAACTCATGAACGATGCCTCGACCTTGTTCCCGCATTCCAAGCTGGCAGAGTACCTTAGCGGAGTGTTGAGTTTGCAGTCGATGCTGATGCTGGGCGTAGCAGACGATCTTTTCGATCTCCGCTGGCGTCACAAATTCTTCCTGCCTGCCGTAGCTGCGCTGCCTATGCTTGTGATCTACTATGTCGACTTTGGCGTGACCCACGTGGCTATACCTCCATTTCTCAATTGGGGCTCCTCTATTGATTTGGGCTGGCTTTATTATGCGTACATGGGTGCTGTGGCTATATTCTGCACCAACTGCATCAACATCTATGCTGGCGTCAACGGGTTAGAAGTTGGCCAGGCCGTGGTTGTGGCTCTTGGTGCCTTAGCCAACGATCTGCTGTACATTTGCCTACTTCCCAGCGACAATGCTGCTGTTGCGAGTCACCGGCTGAGTGCGTTTATTCTGGTGCCATTTGTCGGCGCCTCGCTGCCGCTTCTGAAGTACAACTGGTGGCCTGCAAGGGGCTTCGTGGGAGACACCTTCTGCTACCTTGCCGGCATGGTCTTTGCAGTGGTCGGCATCTTGGGACATTTCTCTAAGACTATGTTGACTTTATTTGGGCCGCAGATCTTCAACTTCGTTTACTCGATGCCCCAGCTGCTGAGAGTGGTGCCCTGCCCGCGCCATCGTATGCCCAATCTTAACAAGGATAATCTGCTGGAGCCATCCACGGCCGACGTTACAAAGTCGCCTACTATTGTCAAGAAAATTCTGCGTCTGCTGGGCAAGTTCCGACTGGTCAAGGTTTACGACGACAAGGACGGCATGCGGGTGTCGAACCTCACGTTGATCAACCTCGTCTTAGTGTGGGGAGGTCCCATGCGCGAGGACAAGCTCACCACCATTCTTCTTGGAATCCAGGCCGCCTGGGCTATGGTTGCGATCACAGCCCGGCATGGGCTCGCCAAAATCGTGTATGACTCGGATAATTTATGACCGTGGACTTGAACATATAGACGCTCAAAGACCTTAATATAGACAACACTGGCATCATATCGGTTGCTATCAGCCCGCTCTAGCAACCTTTGATAGCAGCATATATAACCTACATACCGAGCCTCTACTAGAAGCCGAACGGCAGATCCACAAAACAACATACCATCTAATCAACTGGTCAAGCATTGTACTCGTCCAAACCATCGGCCCACTCCTTGACCTCATCGGTGGAAATCAACTTCTTGACGGAGCCAAACTCACTGAGATCAATCTCGGGGTGTAGCCGCTGATACTCGCCGGCCTGCACCAGCAGCTCGTACTTGTCCACGTCCTTGACAAAACGGGCCTCGGCAGTAGTCTGGTTCTCGTACTCGTTCCAAAGCTTGTGCATTTCGTCGGCAGCCTGTTTGTTGAACTTGGCAACCAGGTCCCGCAAGTAGTCCATGGTCACAAGCTCACGGCGGTGCTTTTCTTCCTTGGTAACATCGGCATAAGGAGTGATATCGCCCACAATACATTCTGCAATGTCGTGGACAAGCGCGATACGCACACATTTACCCATATCGAGATCAGATTGGTTGGTTAGCATCGAAATAACAGCCATCCGGTACATGTGGTCGGAAATGGACTCCGGCTGGGGAATTTTCCGATCGATCCAGCCGGTGCGTTCGGTGGATTTCAAGAAAGAAACAAGCTCAAGGAAAGCGGCCATGTAGGCTGATGGAGGTGCATTTTCGGCGGCCAGTTTGGCAAGCCGCTCATTTACGCCTTTAGGGATGGCCGATTCAACCGTCCACATAAATAACGCGTATAGTAAGAATCAAGTGGGTAGGGGTCGATGTTTAGCCCTTGGCTCCCATTCTTGCCAATATTCACCTTGCAGGCAGACTACATTAGATTGAGACTAATAGAAACTTCCCCAGCTCATTTAGACGTGTTCTTCAAGACCTATTCGAGACTAGTTATGAGGATTCAAGATATTGATTCGTACGCCTGACTATGATAAGATTAGGACTAGACCCCAGTGGTGTCATGTAGTTCGCTATGCAGGGTAAGCTGCATACTTAGTAGTCTTCAACTTGCATATTCCCACTCTGCTTCCACATCTGCAGTTCCGTCGCCCTACATCCGCAGATGCCTAGTTTAGAGGAAACGTCCGACCTGTTCGGTAACTTGCTAAGATTCCTTGTGGCGGTCCTGGCCGCCAGCACGCAATTCCTATCTCAGTTCGTCTACCAGTCAGATGATCTTCCGTCAGGCTCGAGAGAGGCGTCTACCAACTCGGGCAACTCAGACAGCTTGGGAACCTCAGGCGGCTTGGGGAACTCGCTCAGCTCAAACGTCACCTATGTGGAGTCGGTCTGGTATCCCACTCTAGACTACGGTTCGCCAATTGCTCAACAAGAATGGGTTCATGAAACTTTTGGCAACTCATGGGGGAAGGACGTTGTGAAAGCCTATACTCCTCCCAAGGAAGCCTTCAACAAGGTCAAACTATACATTCAATTCGATACATTTGGCCGTCAATATGACCGTCTTGCCCATCTGTATCTGGATGGAGTGGAAATCTGGCGGCCTTCCACTCCTGAACCGGGTAATAAGACAGTTTCGGGAAACTTTACCAAGGATGTTTCTAATTTGCTGCCACTTTTCGAGAAGCCAGGTAATATCACCTTTCAACTCTACAACCTCGTGGACAAGGAATTGACCGGCACTTTCGAGACTACCATTATTGCTGAATTTTACTGGGCAGATAACGTAGAGCATCGTGAAGTTGGGTGGTACAGCGACAAGCCCCCCACCGATGTCCAAGCCATTGGTCCTCTGCTGGACAGTGTGCCCTCCGACGAGCAATTGACAATTTCGCAGTTGCCTCGTAACACTACCAGAGCTATCGTACAGGTATTTGCCTCGGGAAATGCCGACGAGGAGTTCTGGTACGCTTCAACTCTCTCAGACTCGCAGGGTGGACCCACTCGATTGGTGGAAGTATGGATCAACGAACAGCTGGCCGGGTACGCCGCGCCCTTTCCCGTGATCTATACCGGTGGCTGGCAGCCTAATTTGTGGTCACCTCTAGTGGGCCTGCATGCCTATGATGTCCCCGACTATCATGTTGATGTGACTCCTTTCCTTCCCGAGTTTTGGGAAGGGGATTCGAATATTCGTATTCATGTTGCTAACGGCCTAAACTCCAACGAGCCTCGCCATGAATGGCTCATCAATCTTGCTCTCTTGACCTGGCAAGAGGCTGGCATTGAAGGAACTGGCACAAGATTGCCGCAAGTGTTCAAGCGCAACCCCAGCATTGTCCAGATCCCCAAGATCCAAGTTATCAAGACCAAGACCATTCTGCGCACCCAGGCATCGCTTGACTTCAACGGTAAGAAGGTATTCGTGCAATGGAACCAGGCGTCGACCCAATCCAATGTTCAAGTGGAAAAGGCCGACAAGTTGGTGCTCGTTTACGGCAGCACAGGCTCGGACTGGTTTCACTACGAACCGACTGGTGAGGGTCGTGGCCAGAATTGGACGCGCGGCTTTGACTACCATTTAGTTGCTGCCGATTCGAACAAATCGATTCAGATTGTGGCAGAAGAAAGCGTTAATGTCTCTACACCCGTTGGCCAGTTTTTCTCCTATGGACTCGGTAACAACACGTGGGGCGGCCGCGAGAACCGCACAGTAGCGTACGTCAAGGCCCTGGGCGCTAACACAGACTTTTCTCACAAGGTCATTGCGGAAAACCACAAGATTGTTTTGGATGAGTATGGGGTTGAGCTGGATGCTGCCGAGGCGGACAGCTCAGATGGCTTGGACGTGCCAGGGGTACCTTCTTTCGAGGATCTTGCCGAAATCCACAGATGGCTCATCGAGCTTGACCTTCCCGAGCAGGCCGCTTTTGAAGACCCTCTAGCTATCGATACGTTTTCGTCTGATGGTTTCTTGGGATGCAAGCCAGTCCGAACCCATCTCGATTAGGCAACTGCAGCGCAGCTGCATCTGCGCCGCATACAAGCGTGATTGAAATGCCGCCGCTTTGGTCGAGGCTATATCATGCTCAAAGATATATATCTGTGTATTGCTATAGTATTTAGAGTTATGTTTTCTACAATTTTGTCTATTGTGTCATTAGGGACAGTTGCAGTGGCAACCGAGACCCTGCAGGTGACGTACCCAGTACACAATTATGGTCCTACTGTAGGCAGCATCGATCTCTTTGATGTTACTGCTGAAAACTCGTTCGGCAAGAACTTCACTGTCAACTATGTACCCCCAGAATTGCCGTTTAATAAAGTGGTACTGTCAATTGATTTTGCTACGTCTGGAAGGCAGTTTGACCGACTCGGGCACCTCTATCTAGAAGACGTAGAGGTTTGGCGGCCTTCGACTCCCGAACCTGGTCACCGGAATGTTACTAGTGCATTTTCCAAGGACGTGACACAGTTTCTGGCACTATTCGCAGTGCCCGGAGAGCTGGTGTGGCAACTCGATAACATTGTGGACGCAACTAACAATGGCCCGATCACCGCTGTCATCAAGGCTACATTCTTTTTGGCAAGTGAGGAGGGGCAGGAGGATGTTGGAGAGCACGATTGGTTCTCACCAACGGCTCCAGCCTCCAGAGTCAAGTCTTTGGGGCCATTGCTTATGAGTATCCCTGGCGACCATGACGTCCAGGTTGGAAAACTTACAACCAATACCACCCGAGCTGGAGTGTACTTGACTGCATCCGGTAACCACGATGAGGAGTTTTGGTGGGCCAATTCTCTAGAGAATGGGTCAACTCGACTTGTTTATGTGTCTATCAACGGAAATTTAGCTGGCTATGCTCAACCATTCCCTGTGGTGTATACCGGCGGGATCAACCCCGAATTTTGGTCTCCATTAATGGGGATTCACGCATCGGATGTTCCTAGTTATTATATTGATGTGACTCCTTTTTTACCTGATCTATGGCAATGTGACTCGGTTTTCAAGTTCCATGTTGGAAACGGCATTGATGACGCCCTTGTTGGCCAACAGTGGCTGGTGAATGCTGCGCTGTTGACCTGGGAGATCGAAGGTGTTGAGGGAACAGGGCACCGCAATCCTGTAAGATGGATTCAGGCACCGATGACTATTGAGAGCACTGAGGGGCTAACTTTGGTTGAAAATAGTATGATCCAAACCAGTGCTGATCTGAGCATTGGCATTGATGTCAAGGTCGAATGGACGCAATTCTCTAAACAAACGAATGTTCAGCTAAATGAGGCTAACAAGAGTCTTGTTGTGGCCTCTATCCTTGGTAACAGCTCTTTGGTTTCGACATCCAGGGATTCAGAAGATGTGTGGGCCTGGAAGCGGTCACATGCATATCCGCTGGCATTTTTAGAGATTGAAAACCAAGCAACCATTCTTCAGGGATACAGTGTTGAAATATCGACCCCATTTGGAGGCACACTTGTCAACTCGTTCAGTAATTCTTCTGCTGGCAGCTTGGAGCTGACTGCTAGTCGCTGTGTGGAGGCTATTACGGACTCGAGTGCATTCAAGGCTGGAAAGTTGGCCATAAATGGTACAATTGTTTCCAACGAGCCAGTATGCCAGCCTAATTTTGCCCATGGTGTCTCTGATATCACCAATGCGTTCGCGGATATGGATTCGGCCAAAGCCATGGAACTGTTCAATGGATTTACTGGTGGCCTTTGGGGCCGGCAAGCAGACCCGAAGCCTGCGGGCGATCACTTTGCCAGCCGCCGATTCCGAAGCTCTACCTAGTCCAGAATTGCCTAGGCGGTATCTGGCTTGTGTGAAAATGAAGACTCTAAGGGTCCAATAAGTAGTGCAATATTCAACGCCTAACGGCTATTTTTTTCAATCTAGATATATGATATCATTATTTA
Organism: Wickerhamiella brachini; assembly: GCA_030565285.1. Taxonomy (NCBI): domain Eukaryota; kingdom Fungi; phylum Ascomycota; class Dipodascomycetes; order Dipodascales; family Trichomonascaceae; genus Wickerhamiella; species Wickerhamiella brachini. Next base: position 36,212 of record JAJMBL010000003.1, on the reverse strand, counting down.
GGCGATAAGCTCAACCACACCACCGGCGGCCTTGATCTTCTTCTCAGCGAGCTCAGAGACAAAGCGAGCACGGACAATGACGGGGACATTAGGGATGCGGCCCTTGCCGAGCACCTTACCGTAGCCGGCAGCCAGGGTGTCGATGACGGGAGCAGACTCGGCGGAAGCAGAGGAAACGTACTTCTCACGGTCCTCGGCGGGAACCAGAGACCAAAGCTTCTCCAGGTTCAGGACGGGGCGCCACTCACGGTTCTTGAGCAGGTGGAAGTGACGGAAACCAACCTTACCAAAGTAACCAGGGTGGTACTTATCGAGGTTAGTACGGTGATGGTGCTGGCCACCGGCCATACCGCGACCACCGGGATTCTTCCGGTGCTTGCCAATGCGGCCATAACCGGCAGAAACGTTGCCGCGGGCTTTGCGGGTCTTCGAGAAACGGGTAGGCATTGTGGTGAAGCGGTCGGGTCTGGCGACGAGTGGTATTGTTTGCGAGTCTGTTGGGAGAAAGCCCTGAGCCCTAAGCACTGTACAGTAAGACAGTTTTTCACTCATCAACAAAAAAAGATTATGTCATTGATTGTCCTGTCCTGGCTTTCACTATTAAGTCGGCCGTATGAGAGAAGCGATCACTGCTAGGAGGAATGCAAACACAATCAACATGATTTGAATAGCTTTTCAATATATGTTTTCGTCCCCCATTGGTATGCTGCTGTGAAGTTGCCCGGCGCGGCCATGGGTCACATGATCGCAGCTAGTGAGGAGCTTGGATATGGTTGGATATACTTGGACTAGTTTCTTGGATTGGCATACTCGGAAAAAGAACAAGATCTTATTCCGGGTGATTCCATCCGAGGTTCTAAGGATATCATCAGAGTTGCTTTGTGGGATCTGAAACAGGGCTGACTGTTCCCAAACAAGGAGGTGGTGGGAGTGCATTTGAGATAATGCTTATCCACCCACACTAACTTGCGCATGAGGCTAGACGCAGACTTCGCCATGAAGCCGCTTTAGTGGCGACTGTATACGGTGGTATTTGAGGTTTTTTGACTGCTGTGGATACAATTGTGGTATTATTCGCGCCTTTTATGGATAGCAACAACATCTTCTGGTGCATTGTGGTGAATGGTCCCCCGGACCAAAATGGTGCTATCATTTTGATAGGGAATACCGAGAGCCCGTGCAAATTTATTTGCAATTCGTATCAATAGGGCTATTGATACAAGTTGTTTTCGGATTTTTCCCGAAGATGTCCCGGAAGCGTTATCTATATGGCGCGGCCGTTTCCGAAGTACCCGACTGCTGCTGACTGGTGCTGGTGCCGCTAACTGACGCGGGTCGCTGTTGTTAGCCGCCCTGACTGCTGACACTTTTGTTGGGTGACGCTGACGCAGCCGACACTAACTGGGCTAATCTCAACAGTGGCGGCGATTGCCGTTGCGCTTATCAAAGCGGCATGCGCCGCAGGACAGTCCAGGGTTGATGCAGATGGCCGGTTGCATGACAGAAAAAAAGAGCGCGGCATATTGACTGCGCGCGACACGGGGCAGCAGCAGCGGCGGCGGCAATGGTAGCGCAGTTCCGCATCCTAAGCAGTAACAAATCTGCAATGATAATTTATGGCCTGCAAAAAAAAAAAGCTAAAAGAAATTAAATGTTTCAAATTTGGCAATCATCCCTATGGAGCCGGCCGCAAGACTCGGATTGTGACGAGCGATATGACCCCATGAAATCTTGGCACACAGGATTGGTGTTACCCCAGAGCTATATGGGGGTTGTATCGGCGGCCGGGGGCGGTTATCAGGGTTGCGAAAACCCTGGTCCCGGGTGTGTGTCATCACTAAAAATCTGCACCTCTTGGGTCGCGTCATTCCAACTTGAACCACCCGTCCTTGTGCCCGATTGGAAGCGATCTTTTGATAATTTGACTCGACATGTCCTCGTATTCGGCCAAGAGTGCTGGCCGGCGCGGTTCAGTAGTGCCGCCGCTGGCTGGAGTCGATAGACCTTCCATTGAAACCGTTCCCGATAAATGCGATGTCCTCATTTGTGGTACCGGTCTTGTCGAAAGTGTCCTTGCTGCGGCACTAGCTTGGCAAGGCACTAATGTACTGCATGTGGATGCCAACTCATTTTACGGAGATTCTAGCGCCTGTCTCAACACGAAGGAGCTACAGTATTGGATCCAGAACATTGCCAATGGCCCTGGCTCGACGGAAATGAACGCTCAATTATACGTGCCACGGCCAATGGACACCAAACGCTACCTAGTTGACCTTACGCCACATGTGCTTTTTGCCAAGAGTGACATGTTGGATCTGCTGATCAAGTCGCGGGTCTTCAAGTACCTTGAATTCAAGCCCCTGACGCAATTCCATACCTTTGAAGAGGATTCGTTTGAGAAAGTGAGCGGAAACAAGCAGGCAATCTTCACGGACCAGACATTGTCGGCCAGCACCAAGCGGAATCTGATGAAGTTCATCAAGTTTGTGGTGGAGTGGTCTGTGGACCATCCCGCGTGCGAAGCCATGAAAGCAGTCCCTGCAGAGGAGTTTATGGCCGTGGAGTTTAAACTTGAGCTTCCTCAAATTACCGAGCTGGTCTGCGCCATTGGCTTGTGTGACAATGTAAGAGTGCCTGCATTCACCGCTTTGACGAGAATAAGGCGGTACTTGCTGTCGCTGGATATTTATGGCCATTTCCCCGTGCTTTATTCGATGTATGGCAGCGGAGGCGAGCTTGCGCAGGCGTTTTGCCGGTCCGCGGCAGTGGCTGGTGCCACCTACAAGCTGGGGGTGTCGTTGGAGTCGTTTGATGAAAAGAACAATATTGCCGTTCTTTCTGACGGCTCTCGCGTTCAGGTTGCGGAAAAGGTGTTTTTGACCCCTACACAACCGTCACCGCTACGCCCACTCCGCCATGTCGCCGATTCGCCATCAACTACTACCCGGTTGGTGGCGGTTGTGACCAACGAGTGCAAGGAGTGGTTTGCTGATAATGAAAGTGCAGCCATCGTTGCCTTCCCCCCAGGAACTTTGCCCTCCGATAACAAGTACGCGGTCCACACGATTGTTTATGGTCCGGGCTCGGGCCATGTTCCTGCTGGTTACAGCTGCTGGTACTTGAGCAGCCATGAGCGGGAGATCGAGCAGGCTCGGCGAGACTTGAGCGAGGCACTTAACCGTCTCGAAACGTCCATTTTGCGGGAATCCACCACCGACTTCAATCTCGGCTCCGTGGACGCAAATGACATTTCCTACAAGCCCAACGGCACACCAATTGTGTCGTCGGTCAGGCTGGGCCAGAGCATGCAGAGCTTTGTGCCCAAGGAAAAGCTACAATATCTGTTCAAGCTTGGGTATACTCAGGCCACATCGGCGGCTCCCACCGAGCCGACACCGTTGCATGGCTCAAAAGTGATCCTGGAGGTACCCAACCAGCTGGGCGAACTGTCGTATGATGGCGTCGTGCAACAGGCCCGCAAGCTCTATGAGGCTGTTGTTGGCTCTGATGATGACTTTTTCGATGTGGATTTCGAGGACGACGACGAAGATGGCTCCGCTCCTGCCAATCCGGACGACGAGGCCCTCATGCATATGGAAATGTAAGATGGTTGCCGCGTGCAGGCCGCGTGCAGGCGGGCGGAGTCTAGCACCTCTCTAATTTCTTTCTAGCATTAAATACTTTATTGCGCTGATCGGTTCACCATGATCGTCCTTCAGAATCGTCAGAAGCCTCGCGAACAACTATGCTTGCAGCAGAGCCGATATCAGCTAATTCGGCATCGGAGACAGTTCGCTTGAGAGCAGGGGTTCTGTCAAGCTGCTCGCTACTGGCCACGACGCGACTGGCCTTGTTTGCCAGGTCCGGGAGACCCTGTAGCGCTGCCTGTGGTATCAATTTCTCCAGCTGTTCTAGTGTCTGGAAGTTGGCGTCTAGTTGGCTCGAAATACTAGAAAGCTCATAGATTCTCTGAATTTCCTCTATTAAAGCGGTTTCCGTTTCTTCGATCTCGTCGTCAATCGCCCTTGAAGCTGTGAAATCAAGTTCTTCGGTGTCTGGTAACCTCACAAACCCCTCCTCCAAAAGCTCTTTCTGAATTCCAAAAACATTGCGCAAGCAGTAACCATCGACATAGGTACACCATTGATTTACGGATAGATTGAACTGCGCTCTCAACTGCTTGATTCCAGCATCCATCTCAGCCGTATACGCGTTATTTGCGACGAGGCGATTCGCCTGCTTGCAAAAATCCACGATTGTGGGTATACATCTCGCGCCGGCAGTTAGCAAAGATTTCCTAAACGAGTCATTGGGCTCTCTAGGTGTCCAGGTCAATAACTCCCCGACTAGGAGATAGATTTTAATGTCTTCATCCATCTCTCCAACTATCACCTGCGCGTGCACAGATAACTAAGCCTGATACCTCTTTCTCAAGTAAACAATTCTGTTCGCTCACAATCAAGCAGATCCTGTGGCGCCAGGCCAGAACTTCAGTAGGCTAGCCTCGATATCTGTTATCAAATAAACCATTCGCTACTTTAACTATCTACAATCCCCAAAATTGACTCTATGTACCTTGTTTACATTCAGCTATCTTCGTCCTGTCTCCCGCCTGTCTCCCGGCTAACTCCCAGCTCCTGACTCCCAGCTCCTGACTCCCAGCTCCTGACTTTCAGCTCCTAACTAACTCCCAGCTCTTAGTCTTCGTTAGTCTTCCTCTGGTAACATGTCTCTGAAAGATGCTCGCCAAGCCATCTCAAAAGGCGACCTTGTAACAGCACAGGAAATCGTTGACCGGTATTTGGACTCGAAAGGGCCTGATTATAATGCCCTTCTTATTCAAGGCAACGTATTTCAACGACAACGGGACGACGCAAAAGCTGAGACTGCATACAAGAAAGCGGCCATGCTCCAGCCGGAGTCCCCTTATGCCTATAAAGGACTTTCCAAGCTATACAATGATAAAAAAGATTGGGGCAACTTTTTGGATACAGTCGAGAAGCTGGTTCTGATCTACGAGCAAAGCGACGAACTCGCTGCGGCAACCGATGAATTCCAACGGGCTGTGCGTGCCATCACTGCCACTGGCAGCGGCAAAGATTTTGACCGGCTGTTGAAAATGCAGCTACCCGATTCGCCCATCTACCCGTTTTTGAAGGGCCGCATGATGCCCGTTCCCACTGTTCTACAAAAGCTGATTATTCCTCGCCAACGGCGCCTCAAGGACGACTTGGCGCGGCTGGCCTCCAAGTCGAAGATGTCGCTTTCGGCCACACCTGCAAAACTTGCCGCCGAGCGCGTCAAGCTTTACCAGGCCTCGCAGCTGGACGGGCTGTACCAGCAGTTGCTGGCGGCCAGTGACGAAGATGCTGAGCGACGGGCCATTGAAGGCCAATTGCTAGGGTTCCAGCTGGATGTACTTGTGAACGAGCCTGCTCTCAAGAAACCAAAAATGCGTGACGCTATCAAAGAACTGGCCGATGGCATGGTTTTGTTCACTCCCCAATCACCCGAAGCGTTTCTCATCCACTGGGACTGGCAGGACGTCTGCAACTACGCCGAGCTCGACAAGACGTTGCTGGTCAAGTTCTGCGAGCTGTTTCCTGGCGATGGCTACGCACACTTCATTGATGCGTTCTTACACTCGCCTTTGTCCCCTTTCCCGATTGCTGAGGATGATACTGCCACTTGGACCCACCAGGACCTGATCGAGGGCTTTTCCGAAGGTGTGTCTGTTGGCTACGGCGGTATCAAACCAACCATCCTAGCTTTGCGGATGTCTGCAGACCTTTACCTCCAGAATGGTGACTATGAACAGTGTGTGGAGATGGCCAATGAGGGTCTGCGTCTAATTTCAGAGCTCAAGAAAGATTATGCCGTTGACCTCCCCAATACTAAAATACATCTGTCCATCCTACTAGGCACGGCATATGTGTACTTTCAACCCCCCAAGAACTTTGCATTGGCTACAAAGCTATTTGACTTTGTCCTGTCCAAGAATAATAATATCGATGCCGTGGTTGGAAAAGCGTTGATTCAAATGGGTGAAGGCAAGCTGTCAGTAGCCAAAGATGATTTGACCAGGGTCGTTGCCGAGAACTCGTCAAACTTTGCGGCAGTTTCTGCCTTGGCATGGTGCGAGGTCAAGGAGGGGCTTTACGAGCAGGGCCGCGAGCATCTGCATGCTGCGCTTGCTTTGGCCACGGGTACGTCGCAGCAGAGCCGCGACCACCGCGCTCAGCTCAACTGGCGTATCGGATACTCCTTCTGGCAACAGAACAACCAACAGGCCGCCTTCGATGCGTTCGTGGCGTCGCTGCAGCAGAACCCAAGTTACGGACCGGCCTATACCTATCTGGGACTGTTTTACGACGCACAGGGCGACAAGGCCCGAGCGACACGCTGCTACTACAAAGCGCTCGAGATCAACAACGGCGAGATCATTGCTGGCGAGCGGCTGGCAACAAAGTTTGCGGCAGAGGGCCAGTGGGATCTGGTCGAGATCATTGCCTCGCGCGTGCTCGACAGTGATCGCAGCGACCTGCCGGCGTGGCCATATCGCGCGCTGGGGATTGTTTCTCTTTCCGAACGCAACTGGAGTGATGCTGTCAAGTACTTTCAAAAGTGCCTGCGACTGGCTCCGGATGATGCTAACTCGTGGGTGGGCCTTGGTGAGGCTTACACTCAGTCGGGTCGCTTCCACAGCGCATACAAGGCATTGCAGCGGGCGCTTTCCCTGGATCCAAAAAATTTATCGGCGCTGTACACGCTGAGCGTTGCCCAGCGTGAGACGTTGCATTTCGCTGAGGCCGCCGAGAGCCTCGTTAAGGCTCGCGAATTGGATCCTCACAGCCCGGCCCTGGTGGCCGGTTTGGTGGATAGCTACGTTCGGGCGGCGACATATTACCTATCTGAAAGCTATCTAGGCGATGCAACGGACCAGTGCATTCTCGCGCTTAAGATCGGTGCCGACGAGCTACATAAACGGCCCGAGCACGCATCCGTATGGAGTGCGGTAGCTGTCGCATGCCAGCGCCTGCTAGAGGCACAGGTGCATCTGTCGCGCGTCCCCCACGACGTGGTTCTGCAGCTATGGGAAGCGCATCCGGAAGCTAGCACAGAGGCGGGAAACAGCATGGTAGAACTATTGGAGAAGACCATGATCCACTGCTTTGACCGGGCTCTTGAGACTGCCGGCGAGGCACGGGCTAGCCGCGCGTGCGCACAGTTCAATCTTGCCTTGGGTAGCTTCCATATCAGGGAAACTGAGACCGCTATTGGAGCCATGAAACGAGCAATAACATTGGAGCCGCGCAACGATACTTATTGGAACATGTATGGTATTATTCTGGAGGGCGTGAATGCGCGTGTGTCTCAGCACTGCTTTGTTCGCAGCCTGAGCATCAACGGCCGGTCGCCACTGGCGTGGGCCAACCTAGGTCTGCTTTATGTATCTCAAGGCGACATCGAGCTTGCGTCCGAGGCGTTTGATAGAGCGCTGAGCGTAGATCCTGACTCGTCGTCGGCTTGGCTCGGTCAAGCTCTGGTTGAGTATCTGCACGGCAAGTCGCTTTCGGAGGTTAACCATCTGTTTGAGCATGCGTACTTGGTTTCTCCAGGTAACTCGCGCATGGCCAGACTTATTTTCGGCATCTGCGCCTACCAGCAAATGCGTAAGGATAACACTGACAAGGTGAATGTCAACGCGGTACTTGCGCTGGAGCAGCTGCTGCGGTTGCAGCCCCAACTCGAGACTGCCTTGCTGCTGTCAGGCCTTGTGTTAGAGCGGGCTGGAGACTTTGATGAGGCCATCGTTCGCGTTAACACGCTTGTGGAAAACTTGTCCGACGTTGCCGCGTCCGATGTCAACACAGTTGCACGGCTTCACGGCCGCCTTGCTCGGCTGTACCTTGGCAAAGAAGACTTTGCGGAGGCCGTCTCCAACGCGCAGGCGGCTCTAGACGCTGGATCAGACAACGACAAGGTCAATTTGTGTGCGCTTCTTGTTCTTGGGTTGGGTAACTATTTCTCCGAGAACTTTGACGCCGCCGTCGAAGCCTTGACGGCTGCTCTTGAATACTCGGAGGGCTCTCAGGACGTAGTCATTCTCGTTGTGCAGGTGCTTTTTGCACACGGCGGTGATGAAGAGCGCCAGGTGGCTCTGGACAATCTGTACGAGAGCATTGATGTGAAAGGCTCTTCCTTGCGCACGACACTACTGCTGGGTGTCATCGGCCTGCTGAGCGATGACCATGACACCATGGACGCTGTTCGAGAGGAGCTGCGGGGCTTGACGGTTAGGCAAATCAATTCTGACCGCGAGTACAGTATCCCCAAGGTTCTATCCTTACTGGAGAACAGCAAGGAGCCTTATTACCGGGCCATTTTCCGGAACCCGGCAGTTGCGTCGCTATGGGCGCATGTAGATGCCAACCAAGCGCTATTGGTTGCCAAAGGGAGCTCCACGAGCTGCGAGGAGCTTGCGGCGGCGTATGCGGCAGCAGGTGGCCTCGAAAATGCCCGCCGCGCTGTATTCTACGCGCCAGGCTCCACCTCTAGCTGGAAGTCGCTTGCCCACGCGGCCGCGCAGGACGTGCATGATCTTTCCGAGTCCGCTGCTGCTCTCAGTGTATCGTAGTGCCCTCTTGTAGCTTCTGGCAAGGCAACACTGAAAATAGCTCGGAGCGCGCAATCATATGGAGCCTTCGAAGAGACGATCATGCAAGCACCAGGCCAATTTTTAGTAACTAGAGTGTCCTACCACCTATCGAACAGTAGAATTGCAGGAGAGTAGCAGCTATTTAGACCGCCAACCACCCAGGTCAGTAAGACGCGGGTTCATACAACACCAAGCAGAGAGGAATCTATAAACTATATCCTAGAAAAGAGGGTTAATTTTTACCCGCGCCAGCCCGGAAGTAAATAATATCGCCGTCCTCGACAACATAGTCCTTACCCTTCTGCATCAGCTTACCGGCAGCCTTGACAGCAGCCTCGTCGCCATACTCGACGACATCAGCGTAGCGCTGGACTTGGGCAAGAATGAAGGTCTTTTGCAAATCAGTGTGAATGACACCGGCAGCACCGGGAGCCTTGGTGCCCTTGCGGATGGTCCACTCACGCACCTCATCGGGACCGCAGGTGAAGTACGAGATCAGACCGAGCGCAGCACGCATAGTAAGAATGATCTTGGGCAAAGCCGACTGAGTGTCCAGCTTCTTGAGCTCCTCGTCACGCTCCTCGTCGGTCTCCATGTGGGCCAGACGCTCTTCCAGAGAAACGGAAATGGGGATGATCACGTCGCCAGGCGAGTGCTTGTCAACCCACTCCTTGATGCCCAGCAGATGCTTATTCTTTTTGCGGATATAATCACGCTCGCTCAGGTTCACCAGGTAGATCGAAGGCTTGGCCGTCAGCAGCAGCATCGAGTTGATGATCTCCACTTCCTTGGGCGACCACTCCTGGTTGTAAACCCGCTTGCCCTCCTCGAGCAGAGCAATGATCTTGTCACAGGTATCCATCTCATCCTTAGCGGCCTTAACCTCCATGCTCTGGCCACCACGACGGGCAACCTTCTCGGCGCCCTCCTTGTGTTTCTTGGAAAACTCAATGTCCTTGAGACGCAGCTCCTCGTTGATGATATCCAAGTCACGCACAGGGTTGACATCACCCTCAATATGGATAATCTCAGCATCATCGAAGCAACGAACGACCTGGTAAACAGCATCAACGGCCCGAATGTTGGACAAGAAGGCATTGCCAAGACCCTCACCAGCATGGGCACCCTTGGTCAAACCAGCAATATCATAGATGGTAAGGAAAGCAGGCACCTCGCTGGCAGGCTTGTAAAGCTTGCAAAGCTCATCGAAGCGAGGCGAGGGGACAATAACACGGGCCTCCTCGGGCTCGATAGTCGCAAATGGGTAGTTGGCAGGGTTACCAAGAGGACACTTGGTGATGGCCTGGAAAAAGGTGGACTTGCCGACGTTGGCCAGACCCACAATACCAGATTTCAAGTTGTTACCGGGACGGCCCAGAGGGACCTTGGCTTCCTGAGTTTGCTTCTTGGGGGGCATTTTATCAAGAGTATGAGTTAGGTAAAAATGGCAAGGTGAAATTTCACTTAATAGGGTTAGGGCATTGGTCACGGGATGCCCACTTTGCGACTTCTGTTGGCGTTCAAGTTCAGCGCGCAGGACTGGACTTGTAGGTCGGCACAAGGCAAACTGAGTACCAAATATTCCTGTTCTCTATGCCTGCACGTTTGACACCTTCGTTAGAAGGGCAAACTTGAATTCCAGGCGCATTGAAAGCTGCATTTACATACGCCAGCCTGCCGGTATCATGCAGGCTCTGTAGGCACGCAGTTCAAGAGCAACGCAAATGCAGCAATAGATAGGAATGGGCGTCAACATGGAGATGGAGCGATGGGTGTTCAGGTATAAATCGTCTCTGCCGGAATCTCCTGCTAGAAACTGTGCTGAATAGGGCGCTTCTAGAAACGGAGCTGACGTAGTTTTAGTGTTTAGATCTACAAAGACATGTTCACAGGTCAATGGACTCGGAAATAAGGTCGACCAGGTCCTGGGCGACGGAGCGCACGGCAAACTTACCAGCCACGCCCGCCTTCGTGCGCACCAGGCGGCCTTGGGCAGCCACAGGCACGTTATCGACGCTGCGACCAAAGAGTTTGAGGGTGTGGGTGTTTGCGTCGGCGTTGACGCTGTCTGTGTTGTCGACGGGCATTAGGCCCAGGAAGCTGGCCAGGGCATCCACTGCCTCAGGCAGAGTGCGCGGCCCGGCCAGCTGGCGGGTAACTGTTTGCTCGGCCGCCAACTCGTCCCATTGATGTGAGAAACTGCCGACATAAGTGGGCACAATGTAATCGCCGGGCGAGATAGTCAGGTCATTGACGCCATACTCCTCTTCCTGGCCTTCATCATCAGCGTCCTCCTTGAGGGTGAAATTGAGGCGGACCGGAACAGTGCCCAAGGCCAAGCCTTGGCGATCAAAGGCAACATAAATAGTTCCCTTCGTGTTGGGCTCCAGCGTCTCGATAGGCACCATAAACTTTTCTTCAAGGCCGGTTTCCTCAGCATCGATCTCGGCAACAACGTTTTCGAGAATCATGTCGAAGGTGTTTTCCACGTCCAGCTGGATCACCAGGTTCTCCGCAAACACATGCACGATGGCGTGCACAACATACTCCATCTCGGACTCAGTGAGAGCCTTGGGGACGGACGTGTGCAGCAGCTTGCCGAACTCGGCGATTTCAGGAATCTCCTGCAGCTGCTGCTCGGCCTCCAGCAGGGCCTGGCGGCTAGTTTCAGGAGCCGGGGTGGCTGCCTCGGAAACGGGAGCCGGCGGCTGCTCTTCAAGAGCTGCTTTGATGGTGCTCTGGGCCTCGATTGCGGCACGGCGCTCTTCATCGGTGACGCGACGCACATTATCGGTGGAAAACTGCTTAGAGAAATTGCTCGAGTCAGAAATGTAATCCAGCAACGCGTCCTCGAGGTTAGGCAACGACAACTTAGTTGCCGGGGCCAAAAACTCGACAGAAACAGGCTGGCCCACATCCAGAACACCCAGCGAGAATGCAGCACGGTCGCGGACCTCATCGGTAAGATCAGCAAGGCAGCGCTGCAGCAGCACGCGTACCGACGTTTGCAGAGCTTCGTCGTCGACCAGCGCAAAGCGAGTGAGCGCCGACACCGCGGCTGCACGGACGAGCGAGTTCTCGAGAACCACACGGTTATAGATGGCCCGCACGTACTGAGTGGGGTTAGTTGCCAAGGGGCCCTCAGTGCCCAAGACATGCAGCACGCGCACGGTCAGCTCTGTGTATTCACAGTCCTCAATAAACTCGGACAGTTGCGAGAGCGCGGCATCGCGCGAGCTAGGATTAACGGCCATGATGCTGGTAACGGCGTCCACGACGGCGGTCTTGAGAGGCAGGCCACCCACGTCCACGAGTTCCGACTCAAAGAACTTGAGAATGATGTCGTGTTTGGACGGGAACTTGATGGCCAGTGTGCGAATGGCATCAACCACCACAAGTCGCAGGTCATCCTCAATGGAACCCACCAGATTGCTGATCTGGTCCACCAAACGCTGCACCGAGTCCTCGGTGCCGGTCTTGAGGAGAGCAGTGATAGCGTAGATGGCAACCGCCTGGTTACGGTCGGCAATCAACGACTCGAGCTCGGTATTGCAGGATGCCACAAGCTCGGGGCGCTGCACTGCGAAGCGGTTGAGCATGCGCACAGCCGAAAAGCGCGACGCTGTGCGCGGCGAACCAAGGAATACTCGCAACACGTCCACAGCAGGCTCAGCCTCGACAGCGGTCACCGATTGGATGGCGAGAATGGCCTTCGCAGCCTCGAGATTTACCATATCACTGCGATGCTTGAGCCAGCCCACCAGATACTGCAGCAGCGTCGAGCGCAGCTTGGCATCATCATCAATAATGCTCGACACGTAGCGGATCAGCATGACAGTGGCTTGCGGCGATCGAAGCGCGCCAGCAGTGGAACTCAACTGCTGGATCAGCTTAAGCAGCGCCATACGGTCGTGCACACGCATGTGGTACAGCAAGCCCAGGGCATGATACTGCGTGATAGCCGATGTAGGGGCACGCGTGTCGGTGCCGGTGCCGGCTTCGGTCTGCGACATATAGGTTTTAGGGGCCGCCAGCGCCTCCTGGACCTCGGTGGACCAGCGGCGGACAGTATCTTTGGCGATTGGCAGCAAGTGGTAAGCAGAAACAAGTGCGGCCGAGGAAACGGCACCGTTCTTGTCAACAATCGCCATGCGCATCAGGCGGTCAATGCTCTCCACATGCTCCGCGTCCACAATGCTCGCCAGAGCGCGAATGGCATCGGGACGGTAAACCTGATTGGTGGCTCCTTGGACATCCTTCATGACCGCAGCCATCACCATCAGCACATTATCGGTGAATGGCCGCATCTCACGGATAGCCAGATACGTCATCTGCCGAAGACCAGGAGACTCCTTCTGAAACAGCTTGGTGATGGTGAAAAACAGGGCCGTAGCCTCATCCGGCGGAAACGTCTCGCCCGTGTAGATCAGATGCACGAGCTTGGCCAGGTTCCACCGGGCCTCTTTGGCACTGACATGCGAGCTGTTAAAAGACGACATGCATTTCTGGAACACCGTCATTTTGTCCAGCTTGCCGGCGCCCATCGCGTCGTTCTGCTTGTACGTGGACACAGACATGCTGAGTAACTGCCTCCTGCTACCTTTTTGGCTGCCCTGGCCGCCTTGGCTCCACGTCAGCTGCAGTCTCTCACGCTCCCAGTCAGTCAAACTAAGCTTGCAAGTTTTCTAGACGAAGCTTACCCTGGCGTGCCGAGGTCAGTCGAATTGGCCACTCGAAATTCATATACATTTCGTCCAAGACCTTTTTGGGAATTGTTTTTTACTCAAAAAATTATATATAGCTTGTCTTACTATTTCAATTCGAAGATCATGGCTGACCGCCCTTGTAGCCTGGAACTTCCATTGCGTGAATACCTGGGTCAGTCAAGTACCCATCGAAATATCTTACCGCAATTGAGTTATGCTTTCGATATCTTTTCATACTCACCCACTTATCTCTAGTTTTTACTCTACTCAAATGTCTTGCGATGATGATGAAATACCGTGAACAGTACGGAACTAGGTCTACAACAACAGAAATCGCATTCCATACTGACCCTACCTATAAATTACCACTGCAGCTCGCCTATCTCGCGAAGAAGGTCGTGGTTAATCATACGCGTGCCGCCTACCACAACCCGCATACGCCCCGTGCCATTATTGGCTTCGGCAACCACTCTGGCTTCCTCGTAGGTGACGCCGCCCACAAAAAAGACAATCACATCCTGTGGATGCTCGGTTTCTTCGCCAGTGATGGCCCATTGTGGCAAAGAACCATCGCCAGCATCGTAAAACGGATATTTGTTTTTCCGCAACCGACCCTTCTGCAGCTGCTGCAGTGTCTGTTCCAGCAACGGCTTGTGCTGCGTGTATACATTTTCAACACCCTGCAAACTCAAATTCTTGAGGCTAAATTGCGCCCGCTGCAAAAGCGATCCTCCCGTAAAAATTTCCTCTTGGCGTTGCCGCTGTCCAGCGTAACTACGCACAAGCTTCTCCACACCGGCTTGAAGCTCGCTGTCTCCAGGCTGAATCTGCCCTAAAAGACCGGCCAACGGCGCCGCATCACGGTGCTGGTATCTCAGCGAGTATAGTGCCACCAGCCGATACTTTGCTGTTGCCTCGATGGCGGGGTTGGCCAGGAACGTCTGCAGCTGCTTTAAGTCTTTGGCGTGATTATCCGAGCATGCCAGCGACTGTTCGGTTTCGCTGACTTCCAAAAGATGGCGCACATCCACTTGCCGCGAAAGTTCACTCACTAGTGAAACATGTTTTGAGACATTGCCACTCAGCCGGCGGAATTCCGGGTATTCCTCGACGAACCGCTTCATATCAGCAACCGTAGAGATCTGTTTGCTGGATTGCGTTTTATTTTGGTACTGGGAAACATAGTCACGAATCCTTTCACCCAAATCACCGAAGTTTAGGTACATGGTTTCAGCAAAGAACGGGTCCTGGCTTTGGCTCAGGACAATCTCCCGCAACTCGTTCGAGAGCTCCGGAGCATCATCCAAGCTGACCCGATTGTTTTCAATCCCGATTATCTCGTCAACCATGGCTTGGTACGTCCAGTGGCTCAAAAGAGGGGTAACCGGATCATTCCTCCGGTCCACAAGCAATAAAATAGGGGGGGTGTCTCTCGGCGGAAAGTCGAACAACGTCGCTTGTTGTTCGATCTGTCGCGAAATATCAGCGGCCAGACGTTTCGACATGGGCGAATTTGCTTCATAGCGAATCAGCGGCTTAAGTTTTAGGCTCAGCAATACACTCAGCACGCTATCGGCTGCGCGGTCCAAGCTCTTGGGGTTCCAAGTGTTGGTTTCGGGTCCATAGATGGATTCTCTTTCACCTGCCGAAAAGAGATCCTTGTTGATAGTATAATAGTCACAAAACATCTCCAGCACCTTTACGACGACTTCGTGATCGTCTGCTTCGGCAATGCGTTCCAAATGAGACTTTTTCACAACGTTAGAAAAGATCAACGTATACTTTGCATATTTTGGGTTCCTCAATTCCTCCACCAAAAGCTGGATGCTCTCACTGCTAGGCCGTACAAAGCACAAGCAGTCGAGATGGCGCATCTTCTGCCGAGCAGGATTGGCCAAGTGGTCGACCAGAAACACGTCATTCTTCAACAATTCCGACTGGGTGCTCACCAGAGATATAATTCCAGTTGTTTCTTTATCTAACAAAAGGACCCGAGCCTTGCCTTCGGCCCCAGAAACCATGCGTTGGACATAGCTCTCACCAACCTTGTTGAGATCCATGATTAAGCGTTCTCGTCAAGACAATACAGATAGGTAAATGGAGGTTACCCGGCCTTGGCTCCGGCTGGTTCTGTCTGATCGCGGCCCTGTTCTGTTATAGATAGTTGGTTAACAACTCTATGGCTCCTGATAGTACAGCGCCTCTAACCCCGCCACTACAGCACAATGACAAAACTAGCTCTGCATAAGATTTGAAATCACCAACCTATGCATGCACCCTTACATTTCGCCTCCTACCACATGAAGGTAACATACCGAGGAAAGGCGTTGGAAATAGATCCAACTATCAGTATAAAACAACTTCAGGAACTTGTTCAAACAAAATGGTCAATTCCTCCTGAAAATCAGAAGTTACTTGGCGGTGGACAACAGTTGCCGCTGGGCAGTGAAATATTAGTCGAGGAAGCCATGGCCGGCAAAGTGGCAAAAATCATGGTTCTGGGAACTCCACAGGCGGATATTGACGATGTCCAATCTGCCAGTGAAGAATTGCATCGTCAGGATCGTCGAAGAGTTATCGCAATGTCTACTTTGGAGCACCGATTGGCGCGTCCGGCACCTGGTAGGTCCAGTCAATATACTTTCGACGAGCTCGAAGCATTACCATACGGTAACTCTACGCAGGCTTTAGAGTATTTGCAACGACTAAAAGATGATAAAAGCATCCAGAATCTCATGGCGAAATACAAGCTTAAAGTGGGGGTTCTCGCGGAGCTGGACCCCACCATGAACACCGACCATGCGCAGCGGCGGTTAGGCCTAAATGAGAATTTCGGCCAGGTAATTCGCCTTCGGATTAGGACAGACGACTACGAGGGTTTTTGTGACTACAATTCCGTACGGATGGTTTTGTGTCACGAATTGGCTCACAACACTCATGGCGAACACGACGAGGCATTTTGGCGGGTATGCAAGAAGTATGAAAATGAAGTCAAGACGGGCTGGGGACCTGGACACCGGCTTGGAGACTATGTAGATTAGCACTGCTAGATGTGGACGTATTGGCGCACTTGGCCCACTGTTGACTGATACATAGGATATGCATGATGTTTATTATAGCTATTTTCAAAGGCTAGCTGCAATTGTATACCAATCTATAATGGATTGTAATCACGAATGATTCTCATTAATCATTGAACAATGGATAGTCGGTTCCTTGACGAATACACATGCACTGATGAATGTTCTGCATGGCTGCATAGCGCTGCAGCATGGTAATCTTAGTGAGAATGGAGAGGTGGGAGTTACTCATCATGTCGCGCGAAGTGGTGGAGAAGTACAAGTAAGTTTGCAGAGGCGTACAGAGTGCTCCTACAATGGTTTCCGAACTTTTAGGATCAAGAGCAGGGTATTAACGCAGGTTGGTATTTCTCGGCGCGCAAAGCGTAGGCAAAACTTCGCTTTTGTCTCGTTTTATGTATGACTCGTTCGATACCCAGTATAAGGCCACGATTGGCATTGATTTTATGTCCAAAACAATGTATTTACCGGACCGGACTATCCGTCTGCAACTGTGGGATACTGCGGGCCAGGAGCGGTTTCGCACGCTGGTACCTTCGTACATCCGCGACTCCAACGTTGCTGTGGTTGTTTATGATGTGACGGACCGCAAGACGTTTGACGATGCGAGCCGGTGGATCGACGAGGTTCAAGCAGAGCGACAGGGACAGGCACTGATTGCATTGGTAGGCAACAAATGCGATCTTTCTGCTGAGCGGCAAGTTACCGTCCAGGAAGGCGAGGAGAAAGCAAAGGCCCTGGGGGCGCGGTTTACGGAAACCAGCGCAAAGGCCGGTCATAATTGCAAGCAACTGTTCAAGAACATTGCCCAGGACCTTGCCGGAATGGACATCACTCCGCAGGTGCAGCACAAGACTGAGCTGGTAGATGTGACAGTTGATAACAACGACGAGCAGCAGGCATGCAGTTGTTAAGTCCTGAAAGCTAGTTCTAGATTAAAAATTACTATTTCTTTCCTTCCCCCAAGATTCGAGACATCTGCCATTCTCCAATTGCTCAACTGGCGTTAAGGCCTCATTCAAAAGACATAGACCCAGTGGCCTGTTAAATAAAGCATAGTGAACATTAAAAACATTAGAAAACATTAAAGAAATAATTGATCAACTTTGGCTATATAGAGGGGAGAAATACCACCTAGCAATTGAGGCAACTGAAAATGAAGTAACTCACACCTCTTGGCTCAATTTCATATGCAGCCGCTACCGGAGGCTCCGCTGACTTCACACGCCGTTTGATACGCACAAGCCAATGCACCATACCTCTCGAGAACTGCCTCATTGCTGGAAAACAACCCCGTTCCCGAGACCCTGACTATCTGCACCTTTAATGGCCATTACATGTGATTGGTAATGGTGATCAAAAAATAAGTATCGACATGCGGCCCGTGCCTGACATGGGCCTGGTCGGCCCCTGCAGCGAACGAGTTGTTTTTTTACGGCGATCCGAGGTAGGGCGGGGATAGCGCCGATCACCTGCATGACCTTGGCACTACTGGAATTTTGTGGATTTTTCACCACACAAAAGCAGGTACAAATGTACGTCAGATGTAGAAGCGTATTTCAACTGTGGCATCTAGACCGCGCTTCACCGCCGAGGTTACCACCTGCATGCGGGCCCATGCGTCTGTGCTTTGTCCGTGGACGCAAGGAGCTTAGGTCATGCATGCAGGGCTATCATACCAAACGGGGTGGCCGGTCAAGTGGAAGGAGCTACAATTGAGAGAATGCTAGGTTATATCATTCAACGAGGCATCCCGTCGCGCCTATTCCAAAGGAAAAGTTCTGTGGTTTTGCTTTAGTCGAAAATTCCCGATTCAGGGCATTTTTCGCCTGCGGCTGCCATGTCCGAAAGCAAGTGCAGCGCTGCATACATGGATGCAGGTGCGCCCCTCGCTCCTGCATGACGGGGCCGATTGTTTCGCAGGTATGCGTTTCCACGACTAGACTGTATGCTGCTATTTCGAACAATACGGAGATGTTTTCAACATTGTACTATCCCCTCGGTATGGTTTGCAGCGGCAAACCACTAGTATTGTCTTCTCATCGGCAACCGCCAAGGGCATCTCGCGAACGGGTGGTGAGTTTAGGGTTCGGGCGCAGCCTGCTTCTTAATAAGTGGCATAAGGTTGTAAAATTAGATTAGAGCATTCCGTACTTAGTCTCCCAGCTGATCAAGGGTCCAGCATTGTGGTGCGTCCCCCTCCTCCTTTTTGACAAAGGACAAAATAATAATTGCTCGCTGGCGTTTCGCAAATCCTCGAGCCGTGCCCCCTATTGGCGTCCACCCTTTTGATTGATATTTATCTCTGCCTATATCCACGCCTTGTTCAATGTCGCGTCCTGCCTCACCAAGTCCCCCGGACACATCGTCATCTGCCGAGTCCATTGATAGCAGGCATGAACCAGGCACGCCAGTCCTTCGGCCACCGCCCCGAGTCAGGTCAGCCAAACCTACTACCAAGGTGTTTCGGTGTTCGGGCTACGGCGACTGTAAAATGTCATTTACAAGGTCAGAGCATCTAGCCCGGCATATCCGCAAGCATACCGGCGAACGGCCGTTTACTTGCGCGTGTGGCCGCTCATTCTCTCGCCTAGACAACCTGCGTCAACATGTATATACCGTGCATGCCAATGAGCACATGGTGCGGCCAGGACAGACCCAGGCTCCGGTTGCACCCTCGGCCCCGGTCTCGTCGTCGCAGCCGTCGCCGCAACCGCAGTCCACATCGGCCGCATCGGCGGCGCCATCGTCCGCCGTGCCAACCGCTTCGCAACAGCCAGCCGAGGGATCGTTGCCGCCGTTGCCGCAGGCTCAAGCGTCGCAAGCATCCGCGCAACTACCGGCGGCATCCTCCGCGCAGCCATCAAATCGATCGTCCGCACAGCCATACAACCAAACGCCCAGTCAGGCAGGTATCTTCCAGGCTCACGCCGGACACGCCGGCCAAGCTGGTCATCCAGGCCACCCTGGCCACCCGGTCCTCCCAGTCCAGCCAGGCCAGTCCAACCAACAGACCCAACCCGGTCAACTAAGCCAGGCGTACGCTGGTCCTTCCGCGCAGTCATACGTTGGTTTCCAAGGCTATCAATACATGCCCGCCGGTCAGCCCGGAATGTCACAGATGAATGCATACTATCCAGGCTTCTATGCAGTCCCTGGTAATGCTGGTGTTCCCAATGTTGTTACGCCCAACCAGCAGCTAATGTATCAGAGGCAGTACTACGGAATGTATACCCCTGTTCCCTTCAGCACACTGCCTAGCCCGCTGAGCATGTCCTCCATGCCCCCTAGCCCTCATTCATCAACCCCTCTTAGTGGCATTCCTAGCGCGCCGCCCAGTGCGTCGGCTCTAGGTGCATCTGCTTCGTTTCCTGCAGACTCGCCGCTCAAGGCTCCCAGCTCCACTCACTCGGACCGGTCCACCCCGGTCACACCGACTGGGCATAGCCCTGGGCTGTTCCCGGGCCCGTCGCGCAAGCGAATGAATAGTTCGTCATCCATCGATAGCGTGGGCGCCATCTCTGTGGCCTCGTCAAACTCACGGTCATCTCAGACCTCTGTTTGGCTGTCTTCGGTGCTCAACCACTCCGATGATGCTGCTAATGCGCCGGCTGGCCAGGTACCTCTTTCACCCCGCGACTCGCATTCTGTTCTGCCCTCTGTAGCTCAGCTACAGGGTACTGCCGGATATGACGGGCCGCTTGACCCCAAAAACCGTGAGCTGCCACCACTTCCAGCCTCTTCGGGCTCAACGCCGCTGCCGCATCGCCCACTGGAGGTGCTTGCGGCGGTGTCGGGCCCCGAACTGGCCGACCGCACCAGCAAGCGGCGGCAGCTGCTCCAAAAACCGTTGCCGGAGTTGCCGCATCCACTGCGATAAGTCCGTGCTCGGTGAGTTCGCTCGTCTATTTATCATTTTGGTTTGGACATTCATAAAAAACCACCTCCACCCACAGCCCTCTTCATTGAGCCAGCTGTGGTAATGAACAATTTTGTTCATTTATTATTCCCATTCAGGCAATATTTAATTTGTTTTTTTCTTGGTATTTTCCCTATTTATTTTATTGCCTTCTCATTCTCTCTTCTCTCGCTAGCGCTCTCAACAAACATAAGCACACATATTACCCGCACGCACGCTCCCAAGGTCCCAAGGTGGATGGTGATGTGCTGCATTTGGGGGCAGGTACCCTACCCTCTGTTTCGGTTAGTCACTTCCGAGCCAATCTTAGTGGCCGCTGCCGTTGTTGTTTGTTGCTTGCTTTAGATCTATGCAAGTGAATTCGCTAGCGACTCCTGTACTCCACTAGCTTCCACCAGCGCAAATCCGCTATCTCCTTCTGCCGATTTCCCGGATCTTCGGCTACGATCGACGATCAGATCCTGCATACATCATCCATCGGTCATCACCCCAAAAACCGTGCTCAGCCGGTTGTTTGTCATCTGCTCACCATGTACTACTCAACGTCGCCTACCTCGTCCGCGGGGTCCTACTACACAGAGGGCCCCTCGCGGCCCTCATCAACCTCGCCGAGCTTCTCTTCGGCATCGTATCCCCAATTGTACAAAGTCCGCCTGGACGCTAGCCGTGGCTTTGATGCAGACGACGACCACGAATTCTGCCCGGCTTTGACCCCCGACAAGGCCACCATGGCCCAGGTGGCCGCAACATCCACCATGGTGCGTACGCCTGAACAATCGCCGGCAGATCTTTCGTCTGCTGCCCGTAAGACGCCGCTGTCGACGTCGGCTCGGGTCCGAAAGCCGCTGGAGATCATCAACCCAGCCACCGGCTTGCGGATTGGCTCGCCAAAGCCCAAGCACTTGCAGTAGTATTTATGTTATAGTTGACTCCTTATTCTATGTTGATTTATGAACACTTTGATTATCTTTGGCTGTGCGTGGGCCCCCTCTTACCCCAGTCTCAGCCATCCTGCGGGCCTGCTGGAGCGGAGGCATCTGTTCCGGCTGCCCGGGCGACAAGTTTTTATCGGCTGAGTAACCGAAGCGATAACACCGGTGAGCGGCCATAAGGTCGGTCGGTGGGTCTGAAAAGGGTGTCGATTGCTTGAGAATCTCATTTCTGTTTGAATTATTCCAGTGAAATGTACGTCTAGATGATGGAGGGGTGGAAATGCTGCTAGTAGATAATGCAAGGTGCCCGCATAAGGGTAAGGATGCTGGCGTGGGGGTGCATTCCGCTATGGTGGTAGCTCGTGGCGGTCGCTCAATCCCCTTGCTACAGCTTTGAAGTTTGTATGTTGTGTTTGGTATTTATTGCCTACTTGATGTGTCTGTTTTCTCTCTCTTATACTTTCATGTTTATGATATCTAATTAGTGTTCTTAGTTGTGGACGTTGAGGACTAGTTTTGGACCCTCGGTAGGCGTCGTCAGTTTTGATTGATGTCTAAATCAACAGTATCAAGAGTACTAGTTGCCTACAGCACCAATACCAACCAGAGATGCCGCATCTCCAATATTAACTGCGGCCAGTAGTATCAATCGAGGTAGCAGCACCATCAGATGTAGTATGCTGAAAGGCACGAGGAGCGACACATAGTTGGCTCAAGAAAAAGATAAAACATACCTGATCTGGGACACCTTGAGAATTTATTGGAAATCCATGAAAATCATTGAAAACCATTGAAATCGATGAAAATTGTGGAAACCTACTGGATTCTTCTTAATCAAATCTGTTCATCTAAATATTGAGCTCAACTACTCATCCCTCAACCACATAATCATGGTGGTCCTGCCTGAACGGGTCTTTGGCGACCGGTTCACGGCGGGCAGATTTTCGGCGGCTCCCTACAAAATCTATGCGCCTCGGTCGTCCAAAGACGAGAATATTCATATCCAACTGGCCGAGACCGCGATGCGCTACGACGACCCAACTTGTCTTGTTGCAGCCGCTGGCCGCGAGCTTTGGGTATTTGCCCACGATGTTATCGCATCGTCAGATAGCTCTACAGGCTCGACGGGATCTGCGAGCTCGACCGGGGCAAATCAACTTGAGAGAGAGTTCCCCGACTTTAAGATGGTGTCACCGGACAGCATCCCTGAGCCACCGGCCCAGCTGGATCTAGTCATGGTCGGGGCCGGCGTCATCCAAGCTCGCAATATTGTAAACGAAGCAGTACTTCCGCGGCCATGGCCATTTCTGGCAGCTATCAAGGCCCGAGTCTTGAGCCAACTATGTCTGGAGTCAAGCACATTGCGGCCGTTTGGCAGAGATAGACTTATTGACACCGATGGGTCCGTTGTGCATGTCACCCCCGCAGTTGCCGTGACCGGTGAAATTCGCTTGCATTTAACCGTTGAGAAGACAGGACTGCTGCCCGTTCAGGGAAGAGATAGCTTGACGGTGTTTCTTGTTCCCTGCGGCCGCCAGGCCAGACTGATTGACGGGTTCGCCCCTCCTGCGCCTCGCCTGGCCTGCCAGTTTCTGGCGACCATCCAAAAACTTGTTTGTTTCTATATGCCGCAACACCAGCTCGATGAATCGCCGTGGGTGCGCGTGGCTGTCGACGGCAGGGTCATTATGTGGCCTGCCTCCTGTGTGGTGTCGGTGCCCTGTGAGTCCAGCGGGCTAGGTTGGCTGGCCCAACCAGACGCATACACTGTCGTTGGGGAAGGCATGCTGGCGATTCGAGAGGCTCTTTCGAATGAAAAGCAGCATGCTCAGCCTCAACAGCCGCCTAAAAAGGCCGTGGCAAGTATAAGAAGGATCTTGGGCCAACGCGAACAGAGTAACCGCACGCAGCCGCAGCCAGACTTCAGAGCAACAAATGACGACGTTGCATCGGTGTCATTTTCATTGCCACCGCCCCCGCCTACTCCATCGGCTACCACATCTGAAGCTGCCCCACCGCCGCCTCCCCAGGAACCTACCATCTACCCTACCCCGACAGATCCTTCCCCGGCCCGTGTCGAATGGACGCCTGCGGCCTCGGAAGCGTGGGAAGAAGAAGACGAAGAAGAGGACGTTACCGTTGCCGACTTCAGCTTTTTCGACGATCCCATCAACCGCGACCCGGCACCGGTCACCTCTCCACTAGCTCCTCTAGTTCCTGCCCAGGAACCTTCCGCACCTCAAGCGGTTGTGTCTGCACCCCCATCTGGCAAGCGGAACAGGTCTGCCTTTTCCCCACTAGAGTTTGTCGGCGGTAACATTGACGAGAAGTATGCGAACGGTGGCCGCTACTTTGTGACGTACGAGGACGAAGAGGGGAAGGCTGTTGAGCCTCAAGAAAAGAAAATCAAACGTGAAGAAGACGATGAAGATGATGACGATGAGGACGACGAGGAAGATGCTGATGCGCTCGACGATAATGTGAATGATAGCACTAAGCCAAGTGAGGCCGACGTTCGGATGGTCGAGTATTGGATCCACGTTCTCACCGGTCCTCCGGCGTTGCCCACCCCGGATACGGTTTCCATGGAGAATCTTCAAATGCTCATGGCGCAAGTTGTGTGGGATGATGGTATGCTTGGCCAGTTAATGGCTACCACACCCGTCGGCGAGCTCGAGCCCATTTCCAACTCGATGGTGGGCGTCATTCGGAGGGCCTTCCCCATGCTCAGACAGCTCCCCATGAGTGAGACTGGCTTAGAGAGAGTATCAGCGACTCCAGGTGTCGGGACACCTGTTTTGCCGGCAGAGCTTGAGGCAATACCGCAACCGAGTCGCCAGAACTCCATTGGCACGACACTGGCCAACGCCATGGTATCGGCACCGCCACGATCGGCCTCCCCAAGTAGGCCTGCAACGCCCAACAGCACCAACGGTAATGGTTCCAGTGGCCAAAATGGAGAGCGCCCTCAGCCGGTACAACAGCCTTCATTCAGTGCCCCACCGGTGAATGTTTCATCGGTCGACAACTTTTCGCTGTTAAGCCCGCCGCTTTATTCCGTCACGCGTGGTGATCAGCCCCACAAGGCCCGTGCCGCTATCTTGAGGTTCTGGAAAACGTTTGGCCTTCAGCCCAATAAGGGCCCGCGTGACATCAAGCTCATTCTGTTAACATTGGCGAGTCCCCGCGTGGTTTCCAGCACTCGTTTGCATCTCCAGGCATTGCAAAACTGCTACCAGAGTTGCAATCTTGGCAAGATGGAGCTCCCGACGTTTGGGCAGGTGAAAAACGGTGTACTGAATATTGCTGCCAACCCAGAGTACACGAACCCAGACACGGTTGGCGATCTATTCGAAGCGTCTTGCTCGACTCTTAAAAGACAACTACAAGAGTTTGCTGCTGATACAAACGTGATTATTGCCATGGCATTCCCCCCGGGACCTCGCACGTCGCCACTGCCTCTCGCCCGCGGCTTCAATGCTCTGAGAGGCGCCATGAAGAATATTCGCTGGGTCCTCACATCAATTGAAACATTTGTGTCTCGATCGGGCGTTGACTTCCTGCCCTCTCAGTACTCGATGGTTCGACGCGCATTGCTTCTCTACGACCGCTGGGTTCCCCACACGAACCTCAAATTCGTGAACTTGTCATATCAAACGGCATTTTCATTGGCCCGACTGGCCCCTACATCTATTAGCATCAAGTTTCAGCCCCGTCCTCCTGCCCAGATTCTCGATGAAGATCCAGTCATGCACGTTGCATATGCCGTGTCCATCGATAAACGCTGGGTAGCCGTGGCATGGACCGATCACTGGGGAATAATTGCAAAAGTGGAGGTATTTCGGTTGTCTGGTCATTCGCGTACGCGCGCCAGCTCGCCGGTCCTGGGTACCCCTGGCCCAGACACGTCGATTCCCGAGGCCCCGTTAACCGACAGGGCCATGCGCAACTTTGACAGCGTGGCCAGTGAAGTTTGGCGCCGCACCGCTCATATCTGTGCGTCGACGAGAGATGTATCAAAACATGCGCGGTGGAGGGTGGCCATTGTGAAATGTGGCACGATGAGCTTGCACGAGCTTTCAGTGTGGCGGCGCGTTGGTGAAGCCAATTGGGGCTCGCCTGCGCAGATGCAGTCGCCATACCTGCTTCAACTGCCCATTTCTCGCGCCCTCAATGTCCGCGATGGAGAGGTGTTGTTCCCGCACGTAGGCATGACGGCAGGTGGAGCGATGACAGGGCCACCGGCGTCACGAATGGGTACCCCAAACAGTCCGTCTGCACCTTCAACACCCGCTAGTACCGATGGGCTAAACAGGACGCACCCGGCTGTCTCTGGGACTGTGCGCAATGACAATGTCATCGTGAGCGCTCTGGATGAGACTCATGGCATTGTGTTTGAGAACCAGATGCATATTCTTGAAAACAGCGCTCCGGCAACCGTTACGGGTGTACTGGTCAAACCTCTTATCCCCGCCGCCTTCAATGGTCACCAGCAGGTGGAAATCGGATTGGTGCACGCATCCGGCGTGCAGCACAAGCAGCTCATGAGACAAATTCTAGGCCAGTACCGTCGACTAGCCTCGCTTTCCGAATATTCGGGGGTAAACACTGAGGCGACTATTTTGCCATGGCATGTCGCTGGAGTCAACAAAATGATCGCTGCTCTCGGAAGTTTATAGTTACGAATAATGATCCTTCTATCTAATGATACATCTGGGGAGCATAGTAAACATATTTCCAATAGCAACATCGCTGACAGCTAACTCAGTTCCCCGAGTAAAGACTAGTCTAGACTACATTCCCGCAGCCGATCGACAATGCAGCTCTAACATTTGCTGCCTTTTCCCCTAGCGTGGTCGCATCTAACCTCACGTGGGATGCACGTTCGCTATGATGACGTCTCACGTGATAGGGCCACGCACAGGGGGTAGAGGCTACAGACTTTGTTGCAGATATAATTTGCTGTTTTTACTGAAGGAGCCTTGTTTTTTCCTATCCGCGATGAGGTGCTGGGGGGAAGCTATATACCACGAAACACTCTTGTTGAACAATGGCCCTTACCCTTACAGATGCAGCTAATACTATGCCTGCAGGTCGGCGTGAGCAGGGGGCACAGATGGAACATTGTACAGTTTTGGACCAAAAATAGACCCTCCATTATAAAAGGAGGGAAACGGCGATCAAAAAGCAATGCCACTAAAAGATAAGAACGAGGCTACTGTGCGGAGTCTCTCCGGCAGCGAAGAATACCCGTCGTCAGTTGATAGCGGAGAAACCCAAACGCACATCTTTAAAGACGAGAAAGTTGCCGCTCGTTATCGCGACCTTTATGAGGAAGCGAAGTACGAGGCTCGGCATCATTTCGATCCTGATTTTGAGTGGGAAGCGAAGGAGGAAAAGAAAGTTGTCTGGAAAGCCGAATGGAGGGTCACACTGTGGGCGTTCGTCATGTTTGTGGCTTTGGATATCGATCGCTACAATATCACCAATGCAACATCCGGTACATTTCTAGAAGATTTGAAGCTCACTACCAACGACTACAATATTGGGCGGACCATCAACCTTGTGTTTTTTCTATCATCGGAACTCCCCTCGCAGCTGATCTCCAAGAAAATTGGCCCTGATCGATGGATTCCAATCCAGCTGGTCTTGTGGTCGCTGGTTGGAACTTTCCAATCGTTCATTCAGAACAGAGCGGGATTCTTTGCGACCCGAGCGCTAATTGGGGCACTTCAGGGTGGTTTCATTCCTGACGTTTGCTTGTGGATGTCATACTTTTACACTGGAAAAGAACTGGGGGTGCGCTTGGGCTATTTTTACATTGCAAATCCGTTAACTCAGGCATTCTCGGCCCTTCTTGCCTATGGAATTTTCAATCTCAACGGCCACGGCAACTGGGCGGGCTGGCGTTGGGTCTTTATGATCGAGGGCCTGGTCACCTTGGTAGTTGGGATTGCTGCATTTTTCCTGATGCCACCATCCGTGGTACAGACCAAAGCACGATGGCGACCAAACGGATGGTTCACTGATAGAGAAGAGAAGATAATGGTGAACAGGGTGCTTCGGGATGACCCTTCCAAGGGCGATATGCACAATCGCGAGGCCCTGAGCTTGAAGCTCCTCTTCAAGAGCGTTTTCGATTATGACCTATGGCCCATCTATATCGTACGGCTGTTGACTGACATTATCCAAGAGCCCATCAGTAACTACCAGGCAATCATTCTCCGCGGTCAAGGTTTCTCAACTCTGAGAACCAATCTACTTATGATTCCACCGCAGATCCTAGCCATCGTGACCATGATAACTCAGGTACATCTGAGCCATTACTTTAACGACTACGGCTTTGCATTGATGTCTTGTTCTCTATGGATCACGCCTTCTCTGGCAGCGATGAGGTGGTGGCCCGGGTTCTTGGATAACAACCACCCTTGGGGCAGTTACCTATTATTATTCTTTGCATTGGGTGGTCCTGTCTCGTACCCTACTACAATTGCATGGTGCTCTGTGAATGCGAATTCGGTCCGCACACGCACCGTATCCGCTGCGGTAGTGAATATTTTCTCGCAGCTGTCTAGTGTGATCGGCTCCAACATTTTCCGCGAGGACGACGCTCCTCGCTATCAACGAGGCGTTGGACAGACATTTGCTATTTCTCTTGGTGCAGCTGCAAGCGCGCTGGCTGCAAAAGGATACTATATTTGGCGCAATCATTCTCGTGGGAAGAAGTGGAACAGCATGACCATTGAGCAGAAGGGAGAGTATCTTGAAGGTGGTGCTGAAGGAAGCAAAAGACTTGATTTCAGATTCACTGGTTGAGAATTGAAGTAACTAGAGTATTAGAGTATATTTATACTTAATTCGGAGGTGTGTGAGACTATTTCAAGCTGTTAACTGGAAAAGCTTAAGAGGGTGCTAACATGCTCTGCAGCTTGGTCCAAGCTTACCAATGGACCTTGTAGCACCCTTTGGAACGGCGATTCAGACCACTTCTGAATTCCAGCCTTTGATAGAGGAGTTCAGGTCCGTTTGTCGACAAGCGGCATTGAATGCGCTTAAAGAGAGTGGTCGGACAAGTCCTGAGTTTACCAAGCTTGAACTGGAGACGCGCTTTTGGAGTCTTGTTCTGGCCATCTACCCGCTCAGGCTTTCTACGCCCACAGCCAGTGCAGAGGCACAGGACAGCGCGATTCTGGAATGGCTTCGCTCGAGTCTGGATGCGGTCGAGGAGTGCTCGGATTTGACTACAGCCAAGTGGCTCTATACGCGCAACGAGACCCAGCAACAGGGACACCTTACAGAACTAGATGCAGACGCCCCGTTGCGACAGAACAAGCCCGTGAGTGCTAAAGACAAACAAGCCGATGAGAAGGTATTCAAGTATGTGTTTGAGCTACTTCTGCGGGGCGAGAAAGATAAGGTTGGCGCTGTGTGCGCTCAAACCAACAACTGGTCGCTCAAGGCGGTCGTGGAGAGCTCGCACCGCGCGCTGGTCGCGCAGACATGCTATGCTCTCGCCAAGACGCCGGCCTTGGGTACTTATGAACGCGCTGTCTACGGATTGCTGGCCGGCGATGTCAAGAGCGTGCTACCGCTGTGCACGAGCTGGGAAACTCAGTTTGTGGCTATGCTCAATTGTCTCGTTTGCGCAGAAAAGTTCAGTAAGGAGCCAAGCGAGTACCAGCTGGACCGCCCCAACTGTCCGTATAAGGACGTCAAGAGCATTGTGACTGAGTTGGCACGTTCTACTGACAACCATTTGCGCGAGCAAGCGCAACTGCCAGGGTACCGGCTATTGGCAGCAGTTGCCGGCAACACATTCGGGGAGTTCTGCGACGAGCTGGCGGCAAACTTGGACGAGGTCGCTGACGGAAAGCGCAAGGATGTGGATACGCTAGAGCTGCTCACGGCTGTGCACCTAGACATCAGTCTAGGCAAGAAATCGCAGGTGGGCGCTTCTACGACCGCTCAACTAGTGGATGCATATGTGATGGTGCTGGAAATTAAGAAAAGCCAGCATTATATTCCTGGATACCTGCGGTTTGTGGAACCGCAGGCGCAGGTACATATCTATTCGCGGGTGCTTGCGCAACAGAGTGGCGGTACGCGGCGGCAGCTGCAACTGCAGCTGGCTCGCAAGTTTGGGCTACCGGTTGAGCAGAGCGTGCAAGGTGCAGTGGAACTTGTTTTCAGGCAGGCCACCGAGCAGTCCTCTGAGCACGCGGCCGAGTCAGGCACAACTGGTGGCTATTTTGGGCAGGTTCAGCCTCCTTCTGCCGAGCCGCCCACACATGTGGATCTGGAGCTTGCAAATGCTGTGGAGCTGCTGGTTAGCGCAGATATGTGGGGCGACGCCGTCCATACTGCCGTGGCGGTCGTGCGGATGATGCTGACAGCGGGGCGCCCCGAGGCGGTCCTCGCGCTCAGTGACAAGGTCAGTCTGAGCAGTTTGGTGGATAATGATAGTGCTGACAGCGCCAGAGCCAGCGACAACACCAAGAACGATTCTGCCGAGGAGGACCGGAACGAGCTTGCGCAGTACAGCAAACTGGTGGATGCGCTGGCTAGTCTGCAGGCATTTGATGAAAGCGATCCTTCGAGCGCTGAGCGAGTCAATCGCGCGGTGACGTTGGCGTCGACGTTTTTGGCCGGCATTCGTGGTGCCGGCGCTCAGGGCGAACACTCGGAGCTGCTGGAGGAGCTGCGCATGCAGTATGTGCCATACATTCTTCTCCGCAACGTCAAGGTGCAGCTCGAGGCACGGCGGTACCCGGCTGCACTTGGAATGGCTAATCTGGTGGCGGATGAAAACTTGCGGCTGTATGGGTTGTTCACTAGGAGCGGCAGGCTGCAAGAGTTTCTCGATGCCTGCGTAGCTGTTGAGGTGGCAAGCTGGTAGTCCCGTGAGGCAGTAAGCAGACGTAGTGAGCTCCTAGGCTGTAGGTTGCCGTCTGTGGGGGCTTAGTTTGACGAGTCTTGTGTCCCTCGTTCCTGGCCACTGGTTTGGAGGCTACTTGAATTTGCTTGAATCTTAATGAAGCGAAAAACGTACAGAGCTCAGGTCCGCAGGCATGTTGCCAAAGGCGGAAGATCTGAGAGCTTCAGCCCCGTGTTGAATAAACAAAACAAAAATTAAATAAAAGTAAAGTAACAGTGTATCAACCTAATCCCAGAATGCACAATAGGCGGTGTAAGCTGGGACCCAGAGAGAGGTAAGAGGCGGGACCGCGAGAGTGGCACTTACTTACAAATGACACCTTCGGAAGTGGCCGCCGCCCAGGCGGTGGTTAAGGCCGACCCCGGCAAGGACGAGAAGCAGATCCAGAAGCAGGAGGACGCAATTATGCAGCTGGGTCGTCATTATGTGCAAGAGAAGGATGCCGCGGGCCTTCAGGCGCTGGTCGCCGAGGCGCGGCAGGCGACCGCGGGCTATGCCAAATCCAAGACGGCCAAAATCATTCGCTCGTTGGTCACTATGATGGCCGACATTCCAGAAAGCACACAAACGCAGATTGCCACCATCCAGGAGTGCGTCGAGTGGGCCGTCAAGGAGAACCGCGCATTTTTGCGCCAGACGTTGCAGGTGCGCCTGGTCGCTCTGCAGTTGGCCACGCAAGAGTATCAAGCCGCGATTGAGCTGATTGGCTCGCTTCTCAAGGAACTCAAGAAACTCGACGATAAGATGATGCTGGTAGAGGTGCAGCTGCTGGAAGCTAAGGTGTACCATGCTCTGCGCAACTTGCCCAAGGCGCGGGCGAGTCTGACATCGGCCCGGACATCTGCTAACTCGGTTTACTGCCCACCCAAGACACAAGCTGAGCTAGACACGATTTCTGGCGTGCTGCAGGCGGAAGACGACGATTACAAGACGGCGTTCTCATACTTTTATGAGGCGTTCGACGGCTATGCCGGCCAAGACGACCCTCGGGCCGTGGAGGTTCTGCGGTACTTGTTCCTGGTTAAAATCATGCTCAATCTCACCGATGACATTGACCAGCTGATTGCCAACAAAACAGTGCAGAAGTTCGCGGGCCGTGATATTGACGCTATGCGGGCCATGGCCAAAGCAAACGCCAACCGCTCCTTGCAGGAGTTTGATGCAGTGCTGGCAGAGTATCGCGATGTGCTGTCCAATGATCCGTTCACGCGCGTGCACTTGACAGCTCTTTACGATAAGATGCTGCAGGATAACCTGGTCAAGCTGATCGAGCCTTACGAGTGTGTGGAGATCGAGCACGTTGCCGAGCAGCTGGGTCTGGAATCGCGCCAGATCGAAGGAAAACTCAACCAAATGATTCTTGATCAGGTCTTTTATGGCGTCTTGGATCAGGGAAACGGCTGGTTGTATGTGTACCATGAACCGGTGGCCGATAAGACTTACGAGATGGGTCTTGAGACCGTTAAGCACATGTCTAGTGTGGTCGACATGCTTTACGAAAAAGCCGCCTCCATTAACTAGTGTTCTTGTTTTGTCTATATGTAAGTCTAGCGCCATCTTGTATCTATCTTGAGACAAATTGCAGTTCAGCCAATGGTCACTCTACTTGCTAGTTTCAACAGCAATGCTTTATCTTTTATTAATTTTTTTTAACATCGAAGCTGAAGCCGTTCGATTCTATGCGTTCTACTGAAACACCCTTGTAGCACAGACGGAGCCTAGCACAACAACAAGCATTGCACACTCATTTGTAGTAGAGGTGCAGCAGTAGTTATCGTCAGTAAGGAGTCAGTAAGGAGTCAGTAAGGAGTCAAGGAGCCGTCAGTCAGCATGCACCCGGCTTGGGCGACAAACACAAAACGATATGTGCCAGTACAGCTGGTTCCCAGCGAGTCACGTAGCTCGTTTGCTCCCCGCGACGAAGCATCGAGTTTCAGAAGGGCCTCTTTATCGGGCTCGAATAGCACCAGCACTACA
The DNA here is from genome assembly GCA_030565285.1 of Wickerhamiella brachini. NCBI lineage: Eukaryota > Fungi > Ascomycota > Dipodascomycetes > Dipodascales > Trichomonascaceae > Wickerhamiella > Wickerhamiella brachini. The sequence goes on along the minus strand of JAJMBL010000003.1, from coordinate 4,004 downwards.
GGCGGTACCGGCGGCTCGGTAGGCTCGTCGTTTGGCGCACCAAAGACACTGGGCTCACGCCGACCGGCCGCTGGCGCCGACCTACCACCGACGGAAAGTATTCACATCCAGCGAACCCGAGAGGAGCCCCGACGCCTTCCCGACTCGCTGGCCAATTCGTTCAGTTTCTCAAACACATCTGCGCGATCGACGGCTGCCAAGAGCGATGGAAGCTATCCAGTGGTTGTTTTTGGATTCCCACCGGGCTATGCACAGCAGATCGCGCAGCACTTTGCACAATTTGGCGACATTGCTGAGAAATCGCACCATTCAGGCGACACATCTACCACACGGAGACCGCAGAACATCGAGTGCGGCCGCAACTGGCTGCGACTGACTTTCCAGGACCAGGCCGCAGCCGACCGCGCTGTGAGCGAGAACGGACGCAGCTGGCCTGGCGGTTTTTTTGTGATTGGCTGCGTTCACGCCGACGGCGCAGACATGGCGGCCGAAGAGAAGCTTAGCTCGCTGCTGGCCGACGAGAGTGAGGTGTCTGTGGAGATTCCTCAAAATATCCTTGATGAGGTACGTCCTGCTGCCTCGACGCGTCCATCTATCTCTGCGCAGTCGAACGCCCCTGCACAGCCAGATTCTGCCACTGCCAGCACAAATGGTTCGGCCAATTCAGCCAATTCGGCCAATACAGCTAGATCCTCCGGCTCGACAAGCTCGGCCAGCTCAACCTCCACGAGTACTTCCGTGGGTAAAATCCAGGTTCACCAGCCCACAGCGTCGCTATTTAAGTCGCCACAAAAAGCGACGCCGTCGCCGTCACCCGTCAAGCACCACCAACCTGACGGTTGGGTCGGCTGGGCCGCCCAACTTGTACGCCAGACCGTGTTCGGCTGGGACGACCTATGATTGTCACTGTGCCAGTGTCTGGTATCTATGGTTATGTGTGACTGTGGGCATCTATTGCTGTGGGTGGGTATTTGTATGCCCGAATGAGAAGTTGAACATCTATCAGTGGTATAATCACTATGAGGTGATTGAATGATAGATCGAATGATATGATAGCACCCTTACTCTGCTATTGAACGAGCTCTTTTAAGGCCCTTCTTATTCCATGATCTGGGGGATGGCGAGGTATTTGCTCTTGCCAGTCTTCCGCCAATGTAGTAGGAAGCATAAGAGAATAACAAGTATCATAAGGCTACGTAGTGGGTAAAGAACCTTGTAGTTGGAGCCAGAAGTTTCAGGTATCGCAGGGCTACAGATCAGGGTATAAGGGGCGGAGTCTCGTGAGCACCCTTTTCTAGTACTCATCTTTGGGTCATGAATCCCCTGATGAAGCCGAAGCAACATTTAACTCGGTAGCCGCCAGCAGCTCCCGCACAGCAATTCCCTCGCGAAGGGGGCGCTGAAATTCACCGTAGGCGCTGCACAGGTCGGCGTGGAAGCCGTCTAAGAGCAGATCCAGCTGCTCAAAAAAGATTCGCACCAAGTTGGAAAGATCGTTACTCTTGATATGCGACACGGCAGTGAGCATCATTGCCAGCACCGCCAGTACCTCGTCGCCCAGCTTCTTCAGGTTCTCCCACATGAGCTCACGCACTCGCATGGTTGCACCCATTAATAGACTCCGCATCTCCATGTCTTTGTCTGCTAGGGCCCCCAGCGTATCGCGGTAGTGCATGAGCATTTTACGGGGCTGGTCCGTGCAGAACTTGCCCTCGGCAAATATTTTTTCAGCAACCTGCCGCTCCAATCCCGCATAGTCGGCGTATTCTAGCTGCAGCTCTTCCGCCGTACTTTTGAGCAGCCTGCGAACTGTGATAGCATTCCGCATCGCTAAAGTCCAAGCAGGGCCATATCCGTCCTTCTTTCTTTCCGCAAGCTGTACGTCCAATTGCTTGAGCTCTTCCAACAGGCCGTCTGTTGGTATCCCATGCATGCCACTAGCCGATGACTAGTACTGACTGAGATTGACTTCAGGCTACTAACATTGACTAGTGTTACTAGTCACTACTGAATGACTACTAATGCTGACTGCTAGCTCTGACCTCAGTAATAGCTGCCAAAGTGCTGACTGGTGAACTAACTACTGTTGATTGTATTGACTGAGGCCCAACTACAGCGTTCACTGACTAGGGTCACCCACCAAAGCACCCACCAAGTACACAGGCTTCTGGCGCGAGCCCCTAACTCGACAGAGCAGGCTGTTAATTAAAGTAGCTATGCCACCGAATAGTCCTGCTAATATTTGCTGAGTGGCTTCTGATTGTATGAAGAAATTATACTTAAAAAAGTAGACGCCGCAAAATCGCTGCCTACTAAAATAAGCTTGCCTAAATAGGGGCTGGTTCATGCGGGGAGGCGCATTATCTCAATTTTGCTGTAGCAGGAAGCGATCCTGTATCGATACAATCGAAGTTGACGCGCAAGTTGGAGGCTGCTATGCTCCATCTGCGTTGACCTTATCCAAGGTGCACACTGACTTCGTCAATCTTGGCCTGTCTAGAATTAGTTGTAGATACTAATGCGAAATAATTGCCCTGTCTATGTGATGGCGACATATCGCAATGCATACTGCGGTACATGACAGCGAATAGGCTTGATCGCTACTGTGCAGCGGGAAACTGAAATGAAGCTTGATTGACCTCCCACAAGCTGTAACTCACAAGAGATCGCATGCATATTTCAAGTAGACCTGGTAGTCACTGAAAAACTGCATTCGTTTAGCTATGGGTAGGCCCACGAATAGCAGCGCTGCCACCTACCAATAATTTTAAATAACCCAGTACCAGCCACCTATGTTGGGGCGTCCAATCAATCAATTTGGTGAAAACGGGTCAGCAACAGAGCCAGCAACAGCACCCCTACGCTGGGATGGCTATGCGATCCGTTCGTGAGCTAGAGGGAAAGGAATGGAAAAGAGTTTTATTCAAACAGGAAGCTGCCAAACGTATACATCACCTAAATAGCTTTCGATGAAGACTGAACTTCCCTGGTGCCTCTAACATGTACAGTGTAGACGTAAAGCAATTACTTTAACAGCAAAGTACTTACTATTTCAATGCCAGAGGTACTGTTCTGGCTCCTCAAGTGTAAAACGGTTTTGATCTGCGACTCATTCTCGCATGAATATTCGAGAGAAAACTAATAACAACGTCATGTCTCAGATATATCAGGTCCCTAAGATGACGACCGATGTCCTCAGAATAACCGGTCAGTTTAGATTAGAGTTCATTTCTATGCTCTTCAAGTCGGAAAATACCTCCGATCTGCATTCTGGTCACATGCGGCAGGTTGTGAATCTCGATTCTACTAAAAATAGACATAGATCTATCCACACTAGAATTGAAATAGATAGGCCCTACTGAGAGCATTTATGACTCTGAGGTATACTGATTCAAGCCCTGGCTATCGGTGATCATGAAGGCTTTATGGGAGATCGCTAATGTAACCTTATTGGTCTCAGACAAACCATATCCTGCTTTTGCATGAACTCGGGTTTCAGGTTGCCGGGTAAAAATAACGAACTAATGGACTCATTTTGCTTCCAAGCTATATAAAGAGCAACAAAATACAACGCAAATCAATCACTCTCCTTCCAACACTCGTTCCAATGAAGCTTTCTGCCGCTACTACTCTCGCTCTTCTCGCTCTCGTTACCGCTGAGCCTTTCGTCGCTCGCGGTGTCACCACCACTGACGAAACCTCTGGCAAGGCTCAGGGTCTTGGTGGCTACGAGCACACTGTCGCACTTCAGGGCGCTCAGGGCTCCATGACGAACCACCAGCAAGTTCAAGACACTTTGAACAACCAGCTCAAGACTAACAGCGCTCACTCGAATGCTGACCGTCTGGTTGCCTACATCACCGGTGCCGATTCGCAAATTGACAACGCCATTGCTACTGTCTCTCGTGCTCTTGGTCCCCTGACCGGCGGTCTGTCGGTCGCTGTTGGCAACGTTCTGCTCGGTCCTTTCGTGCAGTCCGTCACCAACGGTGCTGAGGTGTTCC